>JBANSL010000014.1:73921145-75121145 GCA_037127255.1 Persicaria tinctoria | reverse complement strand
TTCAACTGTTTGGAGAGCTACGTACTTCCTAGGTGACTTCGACCGCGGCCGGCACGGAACGACTTTGAATCTATAGTACTGCTCACCGTTGTTTCCTTGAATCTGCGGCGGGGTTTTTCATCGCTGCTGGATTCCAGTTCGGGGAAATCATCCGCGGCTAGGAGGAAGCAATTCGAATCAACATAACCAGGCAGCCTCGTACATGACTGACGGCTGACGAAGGCAACCCGAACCGATATATCCAGGCGTTCCTGATTTGACATAGACGCGGATGGAAGAACAGTCTAGTCGTCCTCAATTTTTCATCATTCCTGACCTCCGACTCTTCGATTGCATTCTTCCTATCGTTCTTGGTTCCTCCAATCCCATTTAAGAGAACGGAAACGCGTAGTAAGTAGATATAAATCGGCCTCAGCTCGTCTTTGGACCCATCTGCAGTCTTTATTTTCAGTTGTCTATAATTCAGGCTCCAGCTCTGGCTGCATAACTTGTATGAAGGACCCAAATCCGGAGGAACCTTGTGATGCTTCATTTCACCTCCTTTTGCACACACCCCTTTCAACTTTACTGGTGTGCAGGTTCGAGAGAATTTCATTAAATTTATATAACGAGGTTTATATAAGCAAAAAATTCTCTCCACATCTCCTATCCAGACCTTCAAATGGTAGGTTTTGGTGGCATTCTGAGTGTCGCGACCAAGTATTTGAACAGAGTAAACCACTCTTTTCCAACTAATCTTGGCTTTAAATAGGCAGTTTAAATGAGCAAGACTTATGGCAGCAAGTTGATGAACAAACAAGTCAAGATTCACGACAGTAAATGAACCATCAAGTACCAATGCGCGGAGATCCGGAGCTTCTCGAGTAAATCTGTCAGGATCATACTGTTTCGGAGCGATTGTGTTTTCAGCTTTTAATGAATCTGTCATTCCTAGGATCATTACCATGGCTGCCCTTAGAATAGCGATCTGAAACTTTTGAAAAAGTTACACGTCTATGCTATCTTGACGTGGCGCGAGGGGATGGAGCCGATGCTATTCTCATCCGCGCCCCCTGACTTTTCTATGTTTTTAGACGAGGGCTATTTGACATTTTCCTTCTGCTTTTTTGGGCTATTTGAAACGGCGTAGGTCCTAACTATTCCAAACGGTGTACATTCGGAACAAGACCGCCGACATTCATATCAGACTTTTATTCACTTTGCTCATTCTTTCACAAGTTTCAGTATAGATACCCTTGCTGATTTACTCCAAACAAAAGCAATAGATGGGCATGCAAACATACCCCAAGATGCGAAAAGTATAGAAAAAGACCTTTCGTCTTCAAATGAATTCCATCAGCCTCAAGGTCATTCTCAGTTGATTCTAAAACTCTTCCATAACTATCATGAGCACATGCACTCATATTTCATATACATATGCGTATGTGTTATGAGAGTAGAATGTTCATATTTATTATTTATTTAAAGTTCTCAACGAAGGGAACTCAAATTGAAGCAAGGCGAGCGGATATTCTACTTCAATCCTAGATTACCTCTTAGCGTGAGAGATTTTAAGTATAGTCCGGGAGCTCAATGCGTCCACCGGATGTCCTACGCGGAGCAAGCTCCAGCGTCATAGGGCTTTATTAAATATCTGATCCGGGAGGCTAGCTCTACGACCGGATGCCCGACGCGTCTCGGGACGAAGTGTCGTTCTGGGAGCTCAACGCGTCCACCAGAGATCCGATGCGGAGCAAGCTCCAGCGCCTCGGGACGAAGTGTCGATCTGGGAGCTCAATGCGTCCACCAGAGATCCGACGCGGAGCAAGCTCCAGCGCCTCGGGACGAAGTGTCGATCTGGGAGCTCAATGCGTCCACCAGAGATCCGACGCGGAGCAAGCTCCAGCGCCTCGGGACGAAGTGTCGATCTGGGAGCTCAATGCGTCCACCAGAGATCCGACGCGGAGCAAGCTCCAGCGCCTCGGGACGAAGTGTCGATCTGGGAGCTCAATGCGTCCACCAGAGATCCGACGCGGAGCAAGCTCCAGCGCCTCGGGACGAAGTGTCGATCTGGGAGCTCAATGCGTCCACCAGAGATCCGACGCGGAGCAAGCTCCAGCGCCTCGGGACGAAGTGTCGATCTGGGAGCTCAATGCGTCCACCAGAGATCCGACGCGGAGCAAGCTCCAGCGCCTCGGGACGAAGTGTCGATCTGGGAGCTCAATGCGTCCACCAGAGATCCGACGCGGAGCAAGCTCCAGCGCCTCGGGACGAAGTGTCGATCTGGGAGCTCAATGCGTCCACCAGAGATCCGACGCGGAGCAAGCTCCAGCGCCTCGGGACGAAGTGTCGATCTGGGAGCTCAATGCGTCCACCAGAGATCCGACGCGGAGCAAGCTCCAGCGCCTCGGGACGAAGTGTCGATCTGGGAGCTCAATGCGTCCACCAGAGATCCGACGCGGAGCAAGCTCCAGCGCCTCGGGACGAAGTGTCGATCTGGGAGCTCAATGCGTCCACCAGAGATCCGACGCGGAGCAAGCTCCAGCGCCTCGGGACGAAGTGTCGATCTGGGAGCTCAATGCGTCCACCAGAGATCCGACGCGGAGCAAGCTCCAGCGCCTCGGGACGAAGTGTCGATCTGGGAGCTCAATGCGTCCACCAGAGATCCGACGCGGAGCAAGCTCCAGCGCCTCGGGACGAAGTGTCGATCTGGGAGCTCAATGCGTCCACCAGAGATCCGACGCGGAGCAAGCTCCAGCGCCTCGGGACGAAGTGTCGATCTGGGAGCTCAATGCGTCCACCAGAGATCCGACGCGGAGCAAGCTCCAGCGCCTCGGGACGAAGTGTCGATCTGGGAGCTCAATGCGTCCACCAGAGATCCGACGCGGAGCAAGCTCCAGCGCCTCGGGACGAAGTGTCGATCTGGGAGCTCAATGCGTCCACCAGAGATCCGACGCGGAGCAAGCTCCAGCGCCTCGGGACGAAGTGTCGATCTGGGAGCTCAATGCGTCCACCAGAGATCCGACGCGGAGCAAGCTCCAGCGCCTCGGGACGAAGTGTCGATCTGGGAGCTCAATGCGTCCACCAGAGATCCGACGCGGAGCAAGCTCCAGCGCCTCGGGACGAAGTGTCGATCTGGGAGCTCAATGCGTCCACCAGAGATCCGACGCGGAGCAAGCTCCAGCGCCTCGGGACGAAGTGTCGATCTGGGAGCTCAATGCGTCCACCAGAGATCCGACGCGGAGCAAGCTCCAGCGCCTCGGGACGAAGTGTCGATCTGGGAGCTCAATGCGTCCACCAGAGATCCGACGCGGAGCAAGCTCCAGCGCCTCGGGACGAAGTGTCGATCTGGGAGCTCAATGCGTCCACCAGAGATCCGACGCGGAGCAAGCTCCAGCGCCTCGGGACGAAGT
Source organism: Persicaria tinctoria (assembly GCA_037127255.1). NCBI lineage: Eukaryota > Viridiplantae > Streptophyta > Magnoliopsida > Caryophyllales > Polygonaceae > Persicaria > Persicaria tinctoria. The sequence goes on along the minus strand of JBANSL010000014.1, from coordinate 75,117,753 downwards.
GTCGATCTGGGAGCTCAATGCGTCCACCAGAGATCCGACGCGGAGCAAGCTCCAGCGCCTCGGGACGAAGTGTCGATCTGGGAGCTCAATGCGTCCACCAGAGATCCGACGCGGAGCAAGCTCCAGCGCCTCGGGACGAAGTGTCGATCTGGGAGCTCAATGCGTCCACCAGAGATCCGACGCGGAGCAAGCTCCAGCGCCTCGGGACGAAGTGTCGATCTGGGAGCTCAATGCGTCCACCAGAGATCCGACGCGGAGCAAGCTCCAGCGCCTCGGGACGAAGTGTCGATCTGGGAGCTCAATGCGTCCACCAGAGATCCGACGCGGAGCAAGCTCCAGCGCCTCGGGACGAAGTGTCGATCTGGGAGCTCAATGCGTCCACCAGAGATCCGACGCGGAGCAAGCTCCAGCGCCTCGGGACGAAGTGTCGATCTGGGAGCTCAATGCGTCCACCAGAGATCCGACGCGGAGCAAGCTCCAGCGCCTCGGGACGAAGTGTCGATCTGGGAGCTCAATGCGTCCACCAGAGATCCGACGCGGAGCAAGCTCCAGCGCCTCGGGACGAAGTGTCGATCTGGGAGCTCAATGCGTCCACCAGAGATCCGACGCGGAGCAAGCTCCAGCGCCTCGGGACGAAGTGTCGATCTGGGAGCTCAATGCGTCCACCAGAGATCCGACGCGGAGCAAGCTCCAGCGCCTCGGGACGAAGTGTCGATCTGGGAGCTCAATGCGTCCACCAGAGATCCGACGCGGAGCAAGCTCCAGCGCCTCGGGACGAAGTGTCGATCTGGGAGCTCAATGCGTCCACCAGAGATCCGACGCGGAGCAAGCTCCAGCGCCTCGGGACGAAGTGTCGATCTGGGAGCTCAATGCGTCCACCAGAGATCCGACGCGGAGCAAGCTCCAGCGCCTCGGGACGAAGTGTCGATCTGGGAGCTCAATGCGTCCACCAGAGATCCGACGCGGAGCAAGCTCCAGCGCCTCGGGACGAAGTGTCGATCTGGGAGCTCAATGCGTCCACCAGAGATCCGACGCGGAGCAAGCTCCAGCGTCATAGGACTTAATGAAATCTTTGATTCAGGAGGCTTGGGCTACGAGTGACGCCTAGTTATGGCTCGGGAAAAGGACCATGAATGGGCTGCCATTGTCGTTACGTAAGCTCAGTCATGAGTTTTTGCGACCCTGATGAGTCGTCTCCGCTGACGGGCATCGTACTATGGAGTCTGCGCGCTGCAAATTAGCTTTTAACATCCCAACGTCTATGTGCATACATAGGCCATGAAGAAAATCATCTGGTGCATTTATACTTGTATATTCACACAACATTTCAATGATAGTAAGTTGGCATGGAGTTTCAACTTAATTAGGTGAGCGCTTGCTCCCTTGCATGGAGATGAAAGATGCGATGCCCAGGTGATTTATGAAGGACCTTTCTGCAAATGGTTTGAGGATGTATGAAAATACCGATCGCGATCGAAATCGGTGATTTTTTATCGCGACGGAAACTTGCGACCAGCTGAATCTTTATTATCCTTCTTGAGCTGGGGCCGTACGTAGATAATTGTCTACCTGGTACTTCAAACATTTCCAAACTAGTACGGTACCCGTGCGTAACGCACGGGATTTATAAATTATTTTATACAAATGTACTTATTATAATATAAACGAACAAATACTTATAATATTTATGTCAAATATGGTAAGCGAAACTTTATATAAAATTATTATAAATGCAGAATAAATATTATTAATTAATATAAAAATATACGAATATGTAATATTATTATTTGGAAATTTCACACTTTTAAAACTCAATGATATATCACTACATGATAATAAAATATGAAACTTATTAGAGCTCAAATATATATATATATATATATATATATATATATATATATATACTAATAATATTAATGCATTTGATATTATAAGGATGTTTAAAAAATATTTGAAATTAAACATTAAACCCTAACTATCACTATATATATTAATTTAAATAAATTAGGTGTTAATACATGTTTAACTAATTAATTCTTTTCAATATATGTTTGTGAATGTAGATTAAGAAAATAAATTTGCATAGATTTTACTTATGTAATTAGTGATTTGTCTAACCAATGGCATTATGACATTGGTTAAGCTTAAGCATCCTTAATTAAGAAAGCAAATACAAAATGGAAATTGGTGAATTTTTTTAAATAAAAAAATTGGCTATATTAATTAATCTTGTGAAATACTTACAAAATTGAAAAGTTCCTCCTGGAAATGACTTTTTTTTTTGTTAATAAATAGACATTTAGACCTATTATAATAAGAGGAGGGGAATTCAATTTGTGTTTCTCAATGAAAATTAAAATGTATACATGTGCACATCTTTTTAATTTAAAAATATACAATATTTTCCCTTGTATATATAGACACACACAAATCAAACCATTAAAAATAGATTTCAACCTATATTCTGAAACTGCCAATTTGAACCAAAATGGGTCCAGATTTAAGAAACCAACCTACAAAAACATGAAAATGGGTAATGGTAACCACTAACCAGTAACCATCATATATTCATATCTCATAGTTCATAACCAACATCAAACCAAAAGCATTCTAGAGTATTCAAGAAGTTTAGAAGGCAACCAAATGTACATGGACCATGAATTGAACATGAAACAGAAGCAAAAATCAACAAAAATTTGTTTTGTTCCTAAAGTCGAAAGCTTCAATAGAATACAAGTTAACACATCAAGGGTCGAAAGCTTCAATAGAATACAAGTTAAAACCTCAAGGCATTTGTTGCAAGTGTTCTCCGACAGTCCAAAGGTGTTGTTGCATTATAGATTGATTAGTAGACATTAATTTGACCACATCTGCTGGGTCTGTTTGGTTGTTGTCCTGAGATCTCCCAACCAGCTGGTATCTAGACATTTGTTGCAGGGCCCCCACAAATGCCAAACTTGAGAGTGGTGGACGTTCAGGTATATCCACCAATGTGACTGGTATCTGCCTATCTGGACATTTGTAGAGGAGAGATCGAGAGTAAAGATATTAGTGAGCTTCGGTTCCTAGATCTTCCATAACATCTTATAAAAAATGAAGCATTTTATAAAATAATGGGAAGGGATAGGAAGAAAAGGAAAGGAATTTATTTTTCTCACTGGATAGACCAAAGCAGTATAAAAAGGGTAAATAAAACAAAACACCAAACACAGGTTATCAATGCAGAGGATATAGAAAAAAAATTGTGTTGTACACATAGCTCTACATTTCCTTCTCACAAATCACCAAAAACCAAGTTCACTGTAACGAATGAAGCAAATATTAGGCATTAAACATGTCAATATGTCTGAGTGGTTAAGGAGACAAAACTGATGAAATCGGTTGGGCTTCACTCGAGTAGGTTTGAACCTGTTGTAGTTCAAACAATTTATATCTTCCACCATGGTTGATTACAGAAGCAACATTCACCTAGGATTTACTTATTAAGAAATCTCTAACTGAATGTCTTCCTACTTGATGCCTAGTAAGCCTATAAATAATTCATTAATACTACATCACTAAACCTACAACCTACATTTTTATGGTTGCACACCCAACACTTTCATGGATGTAGGCTATACAACCACAAACTAAAGCAATATAAAAAAAGGGCATAAAAATTATACTCTGTATAATGTACATGCTACACATTAACATGAAGATTCGTGGAATTAGGAAACCATGTGAGTAATGTGATTAATTAGAAGACAATAGAGCCACGAGTTACCTGAATCAGAGGTGCTTGAGTTAATGCCCCCGGCCCTCCCAGCAAGGAGTTAATTATTAAGCGTTACATATATACACCCCTATCTCATCCTGTAAAACCCATATTCATTTCTCAAATTGTCCCCTAGTTCCACTAGATAATGTCCTTTCACTTCTTGGAAGCACTGCACAGTTTTAAGGGAAATGTTATCAACATCACATTTTAGGGGCAATGAACTGCAACTTGTAAGAGAAAGAAAGCAAAGCTCACCTCAAAGAGGACTCATAACCTGAATAAATAAAGAAATTCAGTGCCCATTTCTAAAATCTCCATCGTCATATCAGTATAAACTAAAAATGCATAAATGAAATGAAGCCCTATAATGTAGGTAATCTAATCACGAATGTTCTAATATATTCATCCTTCTCTCATCATCCCTTGTCACGTTCATAATGTTAATGCCACAAGCGGACCAACTCGGTCTGTAACACAAAGAATTCTAACACAGGGGTGGAGGAGTAGCTGCATCTCTTAGATGATTGATCTGCTACTTTACAAATTTTGTAGTTGCATAGAACCAAGTTTTCTATTAGGACGGTAGGAGAGCTATCAACAACGATACTAGTTCATCCAGGCAAAAAGCTATCCTAGACATATATCTCAGAAATCTAGTATCTGACCACAAGCTCAAGTTCCCACTAGTCCACTACTATGACATTTCACTTCAATCTCAGTCATCTCACGCTTGAATTTCATCTAAAACAACTACTTCAGCTTTTAAAACAGAAATGTTATCAAGAAGTCTAATGAATGATCTAGATAGAGCTTAGCATACTAAGATTCATGTTATCCTTAGATCGCAAAACCCTTGATTGAAATCGAAATCCCCAATATCATCCTACAAAACCCTAAGTACAAAAACTTGAAGAACAAATTCAATTACATACTTCCATGGCTTCGAGTATCAGTCATCGGATAAAGGACAACTTGCATCCGCTCTCCCCGTGCGTAACACCAGGCAGCACCACTTCCGCACCTCATCAAGATCAATGAACGCGACCTCCTCGGTCACGCTTTTAGAACCCTAATTCTCGGCAACAGGTGGTAGAATCCGTTGTCCTTAACCCTAATCAGCCTCACAGATCCAAAACCCCTAAACCTAATTCAGAAAGGAATGATTTAGAGAGATAGAGGGTGAGAAAAATGGATCCAATCTCGATTATTAAACCCACCTTATTGAGAACCGTCACAAATTGGAGAAAGGGGAGAAGAAACTTGATGGAGCAAACTTCAACCGCTCTTGTAAGCAGTTCTTCTTCTTGAACGCTCCTTTGATTCTCAATAGAAACCGCCAGGAGATAGATAGCGGTGACAGTGGTTAGAAAAAGGAAGGGATCGTGGGAGAGAGAGCGGCGTACAGAAAGAAAGAGGAGGAGGAGGGTAAAAAAGGAAAGAAAAAAAAATAAAATAGCTCTCCACGTGGATAGGCTGAGGATGCTCCAAAGGACTCAGCTTTAAGATATAGGGGGATTCATACGAATATTAATGCCTCAAACATGCTTTCAGATCAACAATAGCTCGATCGTCCTTCGGCCCGGTGCATATTCATAGGCCTCCCGGAGATTGTTCTGCGGCATTTTTAAATTGGCGATTCTTGATGAATCACCTCTTATAATCAACAATAAGTTAAATATGTGTGAAACCATATGAAGAGCCATTCTCCAAAAATCATGACAGTAGCTACCACGGGCAAACAAATACAACAACCGATTGCTAATTCTCATGATGGGGGTATTTGTTGCCCATCAATTATTCCACATAATTGAAACCGAATCCATCCTTCATGGTAGCTGTTCGCTTCCTCCGCGGTGGAGCATGGCAGATCAGATGTGTGAGTCCTATATATCACCTAAGAGGTGATTCATTAAGGTGATTTTTTGCTGAATTTATCTTGGTGAGTACTCCGTCGCTGATGAAGAAACGAAACAGAGAAAACAAGCTGATATATCCCACCGCGGATAACTTTAAACCAAACCACTCAGTGTGGGTTCAAAACATTTGTGGGACAATTGTAACTGTTGGATCCTTCTTGGATTCGCTACTAATGATCATACCTCTGGAGCCTCCGCCGCGGATAAAAACACCCCGAAAGAACACATTACTGTCGACCTTCCCAACGCTTAGCTCAGAGGTTGGTCTTGAGTAATCTCTACCCGCGTCGAAGGCCCCGATATACCCCTACAGGTAGTTCGTTTAGGACCCCGAACGCAGGTCCGAGATTCGGCCGCGGACCAAAATCCAATTACTCGGATCACAAATTCTGCTGGGAATGTGAACTCGCCGAGATTAACATAGCACGGGTCAGACGCGGACAGAGGAATTCTCCCTTGGCAGTTTTCACGTTTGTTGTTTGCGACCGCGGGGTCGAGTCAATTTCGGATCCCGATTTGCTGCTCAAGCTCGACCGTGCACCACGATCCGTCCGCGTACAGCGGCAACTCAGACGCGATGAACCCTGTTGTCCGCCATGGCGTTATCGTCAACAAATGTGTTCGAGAGACCATTTCAGTGAAGAAATCACACGATCGAGCGCCGGGAGCTCCGACACTACGCGATGCATCAGCGGAATTGAGATCAGAGCTCTAAACGAGATCCCCCAACTGAATTGATTATACTTAGATCTCGTAAGCTTTTCCTGGAATTAAAATTCTTACTAACAATCTACCGTAGCCGCGTAATGTGCGGATAGGATTAAGAATTTATCTAATCCTTGCAGCTTGAATGCATTTTTTCATAGTTCTGATAAATTCCACTTTTATTTTTAGGAGATTGAAAATTCTGATGATTTATAACTTAGCATGTAGAAATCTTGTTTACCTCTTAGCGTGAGGAGTTCCCACAGACGGCGCCAGTGACGAAGCCCGATTTTCAGAATCCCGTGTCGGTGGGTTCCGGGATCCAGTTGGACGCGGGCGAGCTCAGACGATCGGGCTTACCTGAGACGCGCGACGGGGTTACCGTCGGCGTACCCAACCTGTGCCGATCCGAGCTCAAGCCACTCGCGGACAACCGTCCTCCCTGTAAGGCTCCATCAAATGTCGGTCTAGCCGAGACTTATCCCGCTTGAGAAGGGGGCTCATGGCCAGGGAATCCGGCCTAAGCCTCATCCGATTCCCGTTTCCGACCCTGAATAATGAGGCCTCGACCTCCTTTTATAGAGCAAGTATTTCTACATGCATGCTACTCGTTGCCACATGTCAAGTATCTCACACCATGTGTGATGGGGGCATGGGTGCCATGTGTCTAGCATGCATGTGGGAGTTGTGGATGGTATATCGTCCGCGGACGTCTTGAATCCTTATCCTGACTCGTACTCGCCCATTTTTCACGTTTATAAGGTTCTATTTATATATAGCGGGAAACCTTATTTATTCATGACTTTTGAGAATATTATTATTTATATTTCGGGCATCATCAACACAGAAATAAATTAATGGGACTATTTTTAGCATGCTTAGAATAATACAAGTTTGATGTGGGTCATAGATCTCTCATAAAGTGTCCAAAGGCAACCAAGAGGAATAAAGGAGTTATACATCAACAGGAAGTGGGAAAAAATAATTTACTTTGTTAAGTTGGTGCTTCTAACAAAGAGGTATTTCATTAACGGTCAAGCATCTTAATTGACTAACACTAGATGTATCTAGTATGTCTCAGGATGATATACTGCATGTCAGACCAATTTTCAGAGCTTAAAATGATCTTGCATGATTCATCAATCTTGGGTACCTTTTCAGAGCATATTGCCAAAGATGCCCGGATGATGTTACTTCTACATCTCCTGAGCTAATGAACATTTTGGTTCTTATTTGCAGAAAATCAGTAAAATTGGATATTTATATCGTCATAATCTAAGAGCTAATGAACATTTTGTATTGCCATAATTTGGTTAAAGTTTTTATAAATAAATTGAGATTATATATGACTGTCTTACCAATAAGAAATTAGTTTCCTTCATCATATATCTTTAAATGGCAAAATATTAAGCATCATAAACACATTTTAATTCTTCAAAACAGAAGGTCATAGAGTTCTAAAATTTCTTGGGGATTTCAGCCACTTGAGCGTTCAACCCATGTGGTTGTTGTTGTGTAGGATTCATTGTGTCTTAATTGCTCCACTTAAAACTGGATGCTGTCTTGGAAGAATGACATTAGTCCCCCTCCTATATCAGTACCAGTTGAATACGAAATTGCTCCACTTAACTAATACAGAAAGCTCAAAGATACTAATCTGAGCTATTACAGGCTCATTCCCTAAAATTTTCGAACCCAAACAACAACAAAAAAAAACCCCAAATTTTCGGAACCAAAACCCTAAAATTCATGATTCCAAATGCGAAGCTTCAAGCCATGGTTTGAGATAAAATTCACACCCTAGATCACTAATCCACTCAACAACAACTAAACTGATAGATAGAATGGAACTATTGAGGGATGCGATTGAAAAATTCGAACTCTTACAACTAACCTGAAATCGCAACCCACCGCGGCACCGCCACCATTCACAGCCACCGCCTGCGCCGCCACCTCATGCGGCGCCTCCGCCCGCGCCGCCTCCGCCCCTCTAACACCGGTCGTCGGCCACCACGTTGTTCCTCCCCCACTGTGAATTTTGGTTTGGCTCGATCAATTGTATACGAGATCTATTTTTACAATGGTGGTATTTGTGAAAATATACTGTTAGGCCCCGGCTAACAGATCTGAGAAAGAGAGAATAGAGAGAAGAGAGATAGAGAGAGATAGGTAGGTAGAGAGGAATGAAATTGGTTATGCATTTGATAATCCGGAAAGTATTACATCAGACTACATATACTCCCTCCTGTATACATCTTTGGGCTCTCATCTGATGTTGGGCCTAGCCCATACTTCTATCATCTGGCCCATGTAATCCATAGGCCCTAACAATACCTCCCCACCTAACGAGACTTGTCCTCAAGTCTTAGTGAGCCAACTGTGGAAACTGATGTAGGATATGCGTCGCCTGCTCCCATGTGGCTTCGTTCTCACCCAAATTCCTCCATTTCACTAGCCATTCAGTCACCGGATCCCCATTAGAGAGGTACTGTAGGCGGGTATCGAGAATTGCTTCCGGTTCTGTCAAAATGACCCCGTCATCTGTCGTCTCCGGCGGATCATGTGAGGCAATCTGCCCATCCCCCGTCCGTTTCTTAAGCTGAGAAACATGAAAAACGGGATGAATCCTGGACGATGAGGGCAGTGCCAACCTATAGGCCACCCTTCCCACACGCTCAGTAATCTCATACGGCCCAAAGAACTTAGAGCTGAGCTTTAAACACCTTCGTAATGCCATCGAAGTCTGTCTATAAGGCTGTAATTTCAGATACACCATGTCCCCAATCGCAAATTCTCGATCACTCCTATGCATATCCGCAAATTGCTTCATCCGCCCTTGAGCCTCTGTCAGTGCCTCTCGAAGAACAGTCCTCATGTGATCCCTTTCCTTCAACCAATCTTCCAGGGCTGCCGTAGTTACTGACCCTGTGTGAACTCCTAACTGCGGAGGGACAAACCCATACAATGCCTGAAAGGGTGACATTTTCAGAGTCGTATGGTAGTTAGTGTTGTACCACCACTCCGCGAGCGACAACCACTTCACCCACTGCTTAGGAGTAGCCGAAGACATGCATCTAAGGTAGCTCTCCAAGCACTGATTTACCCTTTCTGTTTGTCCATCAGTTTGTGGATGGTAGGCTGTAGAGAACTGTAGGGAGCAACCCAAAACCCTGAATAACTCCTTCCAAAAGTGGCTAGTGAAAACCTTGTCTCTATCTGAGACTATATCCCTGGGTACTCCATGTAATTTGCAGATGTTGTTCAAGAATTCCTGGGCTACCTCTGAAGCTGTGAATGGGTGAGACATAGGAATGAAATGGGCATATTTAGTGAATCTGTCCACAACCACTAATATGACATCCTTCCCTTTCGATCTAGGTAGTCCTTCAACAAAATCCATACTCAAGGAGCTCCAAGCATGCTCGGGCACTGGTAAAGGTTGCAACAACCCGGGTGTGGCCACGGTCTCGTGTTTGTGACGTTGGCAAACATCGCATTTCCGAACAAAATTCGTGACTCCAGCCTTCATAGCCGGCCAGTAAAACAGCGATTTCAACCTCTGGTAAGTTCCACGAACCCCTGAGTGCCCTCCAATGGCGTCTGTGTGCATAGCAATCATTAGTTGCTGCTTGAGCTCCACTGCATTCCCTATGAAAAGCCTCCCTTTGTATCGTAATATACCTTGCACCCATTTATATTTAGAGGCTGGATCCAAGGTAGCCTCTACAATTTTGCCTTTCACTTCTTCATCATCCTCATAGCTTGCCGCTACCTGCAGCATCCAAATCGGCTGCACAATTGACACCGCTGCACACTTCCCTACCTCACACCCATCTGGAACAGTCGACTCAAATCTCCTTGATAGAGCATCTGCAACAGTATTATCCTTGCCCTTCCTGTAGATTATCGAATACGATAAACCCAGGAGTTGCCTGACTGCCTTTTTCTGGAGATGAGTTGTAATTTTCTGTTCCATCAGGTGCTTAAGAGCTTGATGATCTGTCTTGATCAAAAAATGTGCAGGCTCTAGATAATGCCTCCATTTTTCAATTGCCAATAAAATTGCTAATAATTCCTTCTCATATGTGGAAAGCAACAAATGTTGCCCGTTTAAGGCCTTACTGATGAAAGCAATTGGTCTTCCTTGCTGCATAAGGACAGCTCCAATGCCAGAGTCACAGGCGTCCGTTTCCACCACAAAAGGGTTGTCGAAGCTGGGTAATGCTAGAATAGGCGGTGTGGTCAAAAGAGTTTTGAGTGCCTGGAATGCCTCATCTGCTTGACTATCCCACTGAAACCCTTCTTTTTTAAGCAAAGCTGTCAGTGGTCTACACAGAGCACCATACCCCCTTATAAAGCGTCTGTAATACCCAGTTAGACCCAAAAAAGCCCTCAATTCCTTCACATTTCTAGGACTCGGCCAGCTTGTCATTGCAGCTATCTTATCTGGATCTGTCGCTACCCCTTTTGCGGATATGATGTGCCCCAAGTACTCCACACTACTCTTAGCAAATGCACACTTGGACCTTTTAGCAAACAACACATTTTTTCTGAGAAGCTCAAGAACAGTCCGTAAGTGCACTACATGTTGATCAATACTTGGGCTGTAAATCAGTATGTCATCGAAGAAAACCAACACAAATTTCCTGAGATGATCACAGAAAACTTTATTCATTAATGCCTGAAACGTTGCCGGAGCATTCGTCAATCCGAATGGCATCACTTTGAACTCAAAGTGACCATGATGGGTTCGAAACGCGGTCTTATGGATATCAGCCTCCTTCACTCTCACTTGGTGGTAGCCTGCCCTTAGATCCAGCTTTGAGAATATAGTAGCACCCCCCAATTCATCCAGCAGTTCTTCGATGTTCGGAATGGGAAACTTGTCCTTAATTGTTACTTCGTTAAGCTTCCTATAGTCCACGCAAAATCTCCAGGTTCCGTCTTTCTTTTTGACAAGCAAGGTTGGAGACGCAAAGGGGCTTTGGCTTGGTCTAATAATGGATGACTTCAACATTTCTCGAACTTGCTTCTCAATCTCGTCTTTTTGGAAATACGGATACCTATAAGGCTTCGCACATACTGGACTTGCATCCTGTTTGAGGGTGATGCTGTGCTCATGCCCTCTTCTTGGAGGTAGACCTGTCGGTTCTGCGAAAACATCTTCAAAGTCCTGTAACACTGCCTTTATAGCCTCCGACAGCTCCTCCCCATGCTCATGAGCGGTAACCTGATGCACTTGAGCCACCTGAATGACGCCCATAACCTCATTACCCTTGAGCATCTTCTGCAAGCTTTTGCCTCTCAGCATTCGAATGGCTGCATTCCCTTTTTCCGGCTCTGTAATTCCTTTAACTTCCACCTTAACACCATTCTTCATAAAAGAAATCTGTATTTTCTCATAATCAAACATGACAGGATTATATTTTCTCATCCAATTAACTCCTAGTAGCACATCAAAATTCCCAATTCTCAGTGCTCGCATATCAAATTCGTATCGGCCCCCTTGCATTTCCCATTGGAACCCTTTACATTCTTGACTACACATCATCCTTTCACCATTTATACCTTCCACTACCATCAACCCTGCCTTTTGCAGTTTAAACCCAGCTGCCTGAGCTACCTTCGGGTCTACAAAACTATGTGTGCTTCCGCTATCAATCAAAATCATTACTGTTACTCCTCCTACTTTGCCCCTTACTCTGATCGAACTTTCAGAACAACTACCAGTCAGGGCATGCACATATACCTCTTCTTTCTCTACCATCTCTGCAGACTCGACCTCCTCATTCATCTCGACTGTATCCTCAGTTTCCTCACTACCCTCGAACTCTGTCTCTCTTGCTGATACACAATTGACGGAGTGTATCTTGCATTTATGGCCTACAAAATACCGATCTCCACAACGATAGCATGCCCCTTGACTTCTTTTATTCTCAAACTGATTATGACCATTCTTTGAGCTCGACATCCCCTTGTTTCTACTGTCTGCAAACTGACCAGATATCACCGGCTTGACAGGGATGGTACTCGGCTTCCAAGGGTTCTTGCTGATCTTTACGATCGCTTGAACAGCTTCACTATGCAACCTTGCTAATTCGAGGGCCTCTGCCAACTCCTTCGGCCTCCCCAATTTTACCAAAGACTTAATTTCAGGTTTAAGCCCACTGATATAACTAGATACAAAATACGTTTCCGGCAGATGGGGGTTATATGACAGCATACCTGATCGCAGTTCTTCAAATCTCTCATTGTAATCTTCCAACTCTTCAGTCTGCGCTAATTTGTTAAATTCTTCCACAATCTCGACACCTTGCTTCTCCCCGAAGCGGATACAGACAGCATCGCTCATCTCCTTCCATCGAACCCCTTTCCTCTGCATTAAAAACCCCTGAATCCAGATGTCTGCCCGATCATACATATACATCGCGGCCAATTCCACTTTCTGGTTTTCTTGGACATTGAAGATGGAGAAATACTTTTCGCACTTCCTCACCCAGCTTCTTGGCCTCTTCCCTTCGAAAGTTGGGAATTCCACTTTAGGAAATCGCTGGGGACCAAAATTCAGATTCTCCGCTCTTGTCGTCTGCAACCTGTGCTGGCCACTTTCTTGCAGTCCACCTCGGTTCGCTGCTTCAATCTGATCATCCTGTGCACCTTTCGACAACGAATTGTCCACCAGGCTCTCCACGACGACGCTTGTGCCCGGATCTGTCAAGAGCGGTGGCTGCACTTTTTTCGGCATCTGATTCTTGATCAATTCAGTCAGCCTTTCGATACTCTTGTTGGCGGTGGCTTGCATCTGTTCCATTCTCAACTGGCTCGCCTTCAATTCTTCGATCGTCCGTTGCTGCTCTTCTTGCTTCCTGTTTGTTTCACCCAGTGCGCTGTGCGTCGAAGCTGTAAACTGTTGTAGCTGCTGGAGTTGAATATCGATTTTGCGCAGATTCTCCTCTTGCGCCTTGAACCGCGTCCTGTCCGCCATGGCTGACGCTCAGAGCTCTGATACCAATTCTGTTAGGCCCCGGCTAACAGATCTGAGAAAGAGAGAATAGAGAGAAGAGAGATAGAGAGAGATAGGTAGGTAGAGAGGAATGAAATTGGTTATGCATTTGATAATCCGGAAAGTATTACATCAGACTACATATACTCCCTCCTGTATACATCTTTGGGCTCTCATCTGATGTTGGGCCTAGCCCATACTTCTATCATCTGGCCCATGTAATCCATAGGCCCTAACATATACCACAAAATTTATTAATATTACAATACTCATCCACCCATATCTTTAAAACACAATTATTGGACAAAGTCAAACTTGTGGGCGCGAGCCGCGAGGCAAAAAAAATCAAAACCCCAGGGTTACCAGACGAAATATCTGAAACCTTTGTTTACCACGCGAATTACGCAAAACCTCAGGGTTACCAGGCGAAATTTCCGAATATAAAATATCCACCGATTTGCTCATGTTTTTTAATGCTAAAATATTTGAAAAACTTTATACGCTACTTTGAACTTCCCATGATTTTTGGGAAAACAGATTAAATTAAGGGTCTCTTAAATTAATCATTAATCACTAACCAGTTAAAAAAAAAGAAGCTGAATTAATTAATCTGGGGTCCGATCTATGTTTAATTGAGGGACCGGAGGTTAGCCGGTGTTGTTGCGTTTCAAATCGGCAATTAGCTGTCATTAGGAGTGGGACCGTTTTGTTTCCAAATTACATTTTTTTTTATTAGGTAAAAATTCGAAGGTAAGCCAGCTCTAACTAGGGGTGTTATTCGAGCCGAGCTCGGCGTGTTCAAGCTTGTTCGTTTTTTAAACGAGCTCGAGCCGAGCCGAGCCTAATTTTTAAACGAGCTTTTTATTTTGTTCAAGCTCGGCTTGTTTAGGAAATGAACGAGCTCGAGCCGAGCTTTTTTCGAGCTTTAAGTAGTTCTACTTGGTTATAACATGTTAACTTAAAGGAAATTTTAGAAATTCCATAGAATTCGAGCTATTCGAGCTTTATTCGAACGAGCCGAGCTTTCAACCGAGCTTAAAATTTTGTTCAAGCTCGGCTTGTTTAAATAAGTGAACGAGCTCGAGTCGAGCTTTTTCGAGCCGATCCCGAGCTGTTCAGTTCATATAACAGCCCTAACTCTGACTCATCGAGAGGCCGACAAAGTCGGCTGTCAAACGTACTACCAAAAAATCGAAATTACATTCCATTTTTTTGTTTCCAAATTACATTCGTGGTTCGGATAATCGGATAGTTTAATGCATGTGTTGTCATTTTCCACTCCATTTTTTTTTCTCTCCCATTCTTTTTATTATTATTATTATTAAGGAAAAAATCGAAGTCTAGTATAACACCTTTGTCTGAAAAATTGATAAACTGAAAAAAAAAAAGACAAATAAACTACGGAGTATCTATTATGATACAACCAATCATCCAAACAAAAAAAAAAAAAAAACCGATTCAAGTGTTCTGAACAAATCAAGATCGACAAAGTAGAAATTAAGGAAGACCAATACACTTTATTACTATTGTTATTTTGCTTTTTTAAATATATCGGATATAAGTTAATTTTTTTCATTTTATAAATATTATCTAAAATTTAACGAATTTTTAAATTTTTTTTTAGGGTTCACCTATTTCTTTTTTAAGGTTTTTCTTCCAAATGAAAAATGCTTAACCTATTAGACAAATTGTTGTTGCTATTTTAAAGATAAACATTTTGATTTATCCATAATGTAATTGAAATCAATCATAAGATATGTCCAGACAGACGGTACGTGGCGGGCGCGTGTGGGTGTCTCATTTTGATTTATCAATAATATAGGCAGTGGAAGAGTCTCCTTGAAAAATCTTTAAATACCCTTAAACTTTCCATGTGGGGTGGAGAAAGCCCAAACAACACCTTAAAACCACAAACTCTTGTCATTAACTCCAACATAAACTACTTCAAATAAAGGGTTAAGCTTAACTTTGATGGTTAAGTAAGCAAATGTGCATATTTGCACAATATGTGTAAAAATATACATTACATTTGATAGTATTTTATTTCATTAGTTTAATCTGCATTTTAAACTCTCTCTTATATAAATAAATAATAGTGAATTGAAAAAAGACAAACAATGGAAATGATTTTTAGTTTATTGTTAAATGATAAATAAAAAAATTAAACAGAAGCAACCGGAGGTGTTGTGGTTATATTTGAATATCTTGGGAGTAAATGTGTATATTTTAAACACACAAAAGTAATAATTGGATTTGAGTACATTTTATTTCCAAGTGTACCTATTTAAGTATTTGCGCTATACCATTGGGGATTGTCTTTGGGATGTGTTTTTTTTAACTGGAAAGAATTTGGAAAATTGGCGAGACAATCTACCCAAGTGCATCCAGAAAGATGAATCTGTGAAGAACAACACCTGAAGGGGGAATAAAGTCGGAGAAGTCGAAACCAAGATGAGAAAGACGGTCCACGACACGATTACCTTCCCTAAAGACGTGAGAAGTCTTTGGGATGTGTTTGGATTTCATTTATCTATGTTATGCATTATTTTGATTTATAATAATTTTTTTATAGTTGCTAATAAATTTTTTTTTTTTTTTTTTTTTTTTGACGCTAGATAAAGATTAGGTCGGGTCGGCCGCAGCAGAGGCCCTTCCTAGCGCATCCTTCCGGACGAGAACATGCAGTTCTGGATCATCCTCACAGCTGACGTCGGCAGGGGATGCATGGGCACTACGAGCAAGATAGTCGGCCACAGCATTAGATTCCCTGAAAATATGACGAATAGCAACATAAGTAAAGGACGAGATATCAGACAGAATATCAGCTTGTAGCATCTCGATTGTCCACGGGCATTTCCAATCCCCAAGTAAAGCCTTAATAACCAGTAAGTTATCTCCTTCGATCAGAAGGTTTGAAATCTTCATCTCCTTAGCGCGTAACATACCCATTTTGAGTCCAAGATTTTCGGCATATACCACTGATATGTTGGTACAAACAGACCGACTGAGAGCGACAACCTCGCCAGCCGAGTCACGAATAACGTAACCGTACGAAGCTGAAATACCCGGGATAACCGATCCATCAAAGTTAATAATTTTTTTATAGTACTTTATAGGTTATACACATTGACCTCGTTTAAAAATAAAGGCAAACGCATTTATTTCACCTTTTCAATATTTAATTCTTCACACAAAACATCAATAATTTTGAAGAATTCGTTATGTGGAAGCAAAAATTTAATAATTTCACAGGAATGGGTGCGAATATTCGAATTATACATCTTCCCCAATTGTTGCAATTGCAATTACGTCTCCCTCTCTCTGTCACGCTAGCTTTGATGGGTAATTTTAGGTGAGGCCAAAATCCGCGGCGGGCAAAGAAAATGGAAAGTAGTGTATCAAAAGGAAAGAACCCCTTTGTTGTCCTCTCCCTCTAAATCTCCTCCCAAATCCCTAATCTCTTCTTCTCCTCTGCAAATCCCCATTTGGGCAATCCAATTGGCAAAAAAAATCTGAAACCATCTCTCCCAAACACCCCTAAATTCCTTCTGGGTGTTTGGATTGGGTGCCTTTGAATCTGGTGCAGAGGGTAAGGCGAAAAAAGTAATTAAGGAGATAAAAAGGGTATGGAGAGGATTGAAGGCTGTAAAGATAGGGACTTGAAGGCTTCATCTCCTTCTTCTTCTCCTCCGGCGGCTAAATTGAATTTCCCATTGACCTTATGGGAAGTAGCCCTGGCTTTCGGGGTCGTTGCTGCCTTTGGGATGGGGCTTTTGGGAGTTTATTTGACCTTGCCTGCCTCTGATTATAGCTTCCTCAAATTGCCTCGTACCCTTGAGGAATTGCAAATTCTTAGGTAACAAAAGGGCCCTCATTTCTTTCTTGATTTATGGCTATGTTCTTCATGATAATGATTGGTTCTGTTTGAGATAAGTTTGTTAATTTGGTTTTCTTGTTGGATCTAAATGGTGTTTGTGGATTATTTCTGGAGTTTTGGTTTGTGAAATGCTGTGTGTGCATTTTGGGGGTTTATTAATTCATTTCATTATATTTGTAGTTTGTACTTGGAGGTGTTGTTAGATCTCAATGATACCGATTTTGATTAGAACACTTGCAATCACTACAATGTAGCCATGGTTGTAGATCCAGAACTCTGATCTGAAAAATCTTGTTACTGATCCAAAGTTGTGGCTGTGTGCTTTGTTCTTACCTAGGAAGCTAAATTTATCAAAGAAAGGGTTTATGGTCCTGATACCAAGCTGCTTCACAACCTTCTTTTGATGGCCAAATACCTTGCTTGTTTATCCTTTTTATTGTGCATTGACCTTACACATGTTGCACTGTGATTCTTCGGAACCTTTTTTACTATCTCATTGTCAAAAACTCTCGGTCAAGTCGCTTCTCTGATAGTGGCCCTGCTTCATGTGGGTGCAGAAGCTTTCATTTGCCAGCTGATGGACATTAGTCAATGGAACTAGTGCTTGTACTTTGATCTGTATAATGCATTGTCTTGTATATTCTAACTGCTAGTTCTCCTTTGACCACATAATACTATCAATAGCGAGCGGATCTTGAAATGGAAGCAAATGTGCTACTATCGAGTTTTAATAACATGGTTAAACAATATTTCTCTTGCAGAGATCATCTTGAGAGCTACACGAGTGACTATACAGCACAAGTGCTTATAGGCTATTTTGTGGTGTACATTTTCATGCAGACTTTCATGATTCCCGGGACTATTTTTATGTCCTTATTAGCTGGAGCTCTCTTTGGTGTCTTCAAAGGCATGGTCTTGGTGGTCATTGCTGCAACAGCTGGTGCTTCCTCCTGCTTTTTCCTCTCAAAATTGATTGGAAGACCCCTGGTTTGCTCTTTGTGGCCGGACAAACTTGGGTTCTTCCAAGCACAGGTGAACCCACTGAAATCTGAAAGAGTATAATTATTAAAAAAAAAAGAGAGGCTAATTTAACCATGATGATGCCAAACTCCTGCTTCCTTTTCCTATTTCAGGTAGCTAAAAGAAGGGAGAGTTTGTTAAACTACATTCTTTTCCTTAGAGTGACTCCGACGTTACCCAATACATTCATCAACATGGCATCACCAATAGTTGATGTCCCATACCACATTTTCTTGTTTGGAACACTCATTGGGCTAATTCCTGCTGCTTTCGTCACTGTTAGGGTAATTATCTTATGCGCTGCTCTTTTTTTTTTAATTGTCATTTCAAGAGTATCTATAGCTGAAATGTTTGTCATGGTATTTAATAATACAGTATAGTTTTATATTAGAAGAGTATTTTTTATTTATCTACTTTGAATTACCTGAAGAGGTATTTTAATTCAAACTACAAAAATTTGAACTTTTCTAGCCTAATGAGAGTTTTTGCTTACTTTCCACTTGACTTTTTCTTCAATGCTTATCTAAAAAGTTTGGTAATTGCTTCTATCTTTTAAATTGCGTTTCTGATTATTTATCGTCTATTTAGGCTGGATTAACCCTTGGGGAGTTGCGTTCAGTGGGCGACCTCTATGACTTCCAATCCATCGCCACTATGTTCTTCATTGGAATCGTCTCTATCACCCCAACTCTACTGGGCAAGAACAACTCATAGAGACCATCCATTCAAGCTGGCCCGCTTCAATGATTCTTTAGGCGGACTTGGTTTCTGTACAGTTGATTAAATCAAGCAAGTTTTAGTTTGCAAGTTCCAGGACATTGGCGTGTAAGATGGTTGGGTTGGTGGGTTGCTTTGGCAGCATATTGTTACAATGTAAAACATCAAATTGCTCAAAGATACTATTCGTGAGTGCATCTGTTGGTGAATGAAATGATTGATTGAAACATTGTACATTGGTATCAAACTATCAATGTATCATGATCATGATTCAGTATTTGGAATGTAACCATCTAAGCAATGGCCCTTGCTTTCCATAGCGGCATTGCGCCTTGTGGAGATATAAAATGTGTTTAAATACTGCTTGATCCACCACTGAATTGGTAAACAAAGGTGATAATCTATTGATAAAATTGGAATGATACAGACAAAGTTGGCACTACTTTTTCGCCAACAAATGACAACGGCCTCATTGTAACCTCTATTAAATATGAAGACTTTCTTGAGCAAATTTTGAAATATCAAAGGAAGAACGTCACATGAAACTGCTAGCCTATGACTGGTTCAAGAGACTAGCCCCATATAGTCGCGATTGATGCACCAGATTACTTTGATCTATAAGCTACCCAACAATGTGAAAATTCAAAGTACAATTTAAAAGTCCTACTCAATTCACTTGGATTTCTTTGCCTTTTTGCTCTTCTTGTAGGAGCTTTGTGGTGTCCTGCTCCCCGCCTTGCGCTTCTTGCCTCCTTGATTTGACCCACCTCCACTGGCCTTTAGAGAATCTGTCTTGGCTCTTCTGGCTGCAACTGCTGGTCTTTTATGCACCCTCTGTTTTATCACATCCTTGCCCTCTGATCCTGACTTGAAGACGACTGGTTGGGTGACTTTTCGATATGGGTTTTTCTCTTTGCCTGATTTGGATGCCCTTACACCTTCATATGAGGCAGAAGCATTCATCCTTGGCCTATTGCCACTATTTGGGGTCTTGGGTTCCATTGCACGCTTCTTGCCCGAAAAATTTTGTGATCCATCAGCTGATGGGGTTTTCCTCTTAGCTGGTGTGGAATTGGAATCGGACTTGGCATGAGATATCCTCAACTGACGGTCCCTGAGCTTCAAGTTTCTCCTCTTCGCAATCAAGTTTGCAGCTTCCTAGGCCCAAAAATGCAGAACCATGTCAAGTTTAATCAGACGACAGAGAAAAGTACAAGAAAAGTCAGAATTAGAATTTAGAAGTAAGTAACCCTACAAATTAGAAGTTTCAAGGATAAAAAAAAACACAAGGTTCTAATGTCATTCAGGCCCCTTTTAGTTATAAAAGGGCAGCCCAATCTGGATTTTGAAGAAAAAAGTTGTATGTCCAAGGCTTCCAAGCAATAAGAATCAAGAAAAAATTTTACATCCAAGGCTTCCAACTTCCAAGTATGGATTTATAATAGCATTGCATATCATAGCAATCAAGATAGGGCCAAATTTGTCTTTGTCTCACAACATCACTGATCAGCTCTTCTACATTCATCTGGAGGCAAAACAGACTCTGTTATATAGATGGTGGCCACACACATGTAAAGTACATTTGTTTTGGCAGTAAACATCTAGTGCTAAGTTGCATTTAAGAAAACATTGATTTCATTCTATAAAGGTATATTTTCTTATCACCTAAGATAAGGTGATAAGAAACAATTTGAATGAGCAATTATCTAGAGTGGGAAAGACCTTGGGGATGAAATGTGAACTGCATTTTAGAGTTCACATCAAATGATCCACAAACTCTATTATGTTGACAAAGTTATTAAATTGTTTAAGATTTCATGGACAATTACCTGATTTGAAAATGACACATTATGACATATAGGGACAGTTAAAACAATGCCGCAACATTATATGTTAAAGAACTCCAAGAAGGAAGCCCTTAAAGCCCAAAATATTGCTGGAATGTTGTTTGAATTTCAGTGTCTTAACTCAACTTCAAATATTTATTCACAATGTTTGCAATGAAATTTGTTCTCTTTGTGCTTAAGATGGCAAATGGATAGAAGAATAGATTCAAAGAAGATGATGAAGGACTGTTGGCAAACCTCTCGTTTCTCAAATTCCTGATTTAGATGAATGTCAAGGAAGAAGACCAAAATGAAGGATATGCAATGTTCTTCAAAGTTAAAAGTATTAACAACAAAATGAAACATTGATTAAACAGCAAAATACACACTCCACCTACTATGCATTTCCAACTTCATCCTTTCTCTTCCAAATTAAACTTAGGTGAGATTCAAAGGATTCTATAACTTATTATTACTGCTTTTACTCATGGAAAGTGGATCATTTTAGCAATTAACCAAAAGAGGGGTGTACCTATTCTCATAGGAATATCAAAATAATACACTATAGGCATGCGAGGCAGGCAATTTGAGAGAACATACCTTTGTTTTCAGCAACACATATGCAATGCCCTTTCCAAGACTAGTATGAGAGTCTCTAACAACACGCACAGCTTCAATGCTAGATCCCACTTGGTTAATACCAGAAAACAACTGATATAATTCTTCATCCTGGACAGAGAAATATTAATGAGTTCCTATAGAAGGACGCTAAAAATAAAAGTTTAAAACAGAAAGCAGAATATAACTTGCAATATCTAAGAGCAAATCACCTTCACATCAAATGGCAAGTTCCCCACAAAAATAGTTCTTTTGTTATCATAAAGTGGAGTGCTGTCCCCCTTTAACTTCTTCCGAGGAGGACAAGCCCTATCTACACGGATGTGATTTCCACCAACCTGCATTTCCAAATCCGTCAAAATGGAAACTGAAGAGTAGCCATCAAGAGGAGCACGACAACACACCAATTAAAGAAGTTATGGAGAAAGGAGCATGTACCACAGCCATATTGTGAGCTAAAGAGGCTGTTGCAGACTCTTCTGTCATGAAAACAATATACGCATGGATACTGCAAGCAATATTTTCCACATATATAAGTAAGCACATAAGAAATGAAAATAATAAAAAGCTCTTAAAGTGGACCCACTGGAACTGCAAATGCAATGGAATGGAAAAAGCTTGGAGATTATCAAGGCTTGCAAAAACCGGATTTCCATCAAATGCAAATGCAAGACTAGGGCGGAGAAGTTGTGGGTGAAGAGACTCATGAGCTAGCTCATGACTAGGAGAGAGTAGAGTTTGGATGTATAGAGGGCTAGTAGCCGATTTATATTTAGGAAAGAAGAGTTTTTTTTTTTTGGAGTCTTTTGGAGAGGTATACATCACATGTATTTTCCCACGAGACCCTTTGTTTGGTCTGCGTGCTTTTACCAGTTCAAAAAAAAAAAAGTTTGGACAACATACAAGGTTACCAATATGCCAGAATCAAGATAAACAGCTCTACCCAAGGGTCAGAAATATGAACAAGCCACTATTAAGTAGAAGCTTCCTGCAAATATTTTCTCCATAGTACAACAACATATCTTTTCCAACATTTCTATGTGCTCTCCAGCCCGGAAGTTCTTAGAATTCCATTCACCTAGTGTTGGTGGAATGTGTGTAGTCCAACAGCCAAAGTATTTTCATGTGCCTTCCAACCCCTTTCCACAACAAATGTTTGTTTATTGCTCAAAGTCGCCCATCAACTTATGTGATTTCCATGTTCATTCTTAAAGCTACTAACTTGACCCCTAACAACATTGGGCAAACAAAGGCACAAAGCCATATACTATCATCTCCCATATAGTAGTCTTACACAGTCACACAGATTCATTGGAAAAATGACTGCAAATGATTACATAATAATATAACAAACATTTATTCATCATACCTGTCACCAGCCTCATTGATCTTGTTATTGATAATCCTCACCTTCTTTGGTTTTTTGCCCTGAAAGTGAAAAATGGGCAAGCAAACAACATCAATGATTAAGCAATTGATACACAAAATGCATAGGAAATCAGACTTTATTTTATTTTTTGGGCATGATTGCATTCTGAATACCGATAGAGTACTTACATCCAAAGTTGGAACAGACCGGAGTCTGACAGACTCAACCTCCCCAAATTGACTGAACTCCTTCATCAAAGCCTTCTTCTTTATCTTCAATGGCAGATTTCCAACAAAGATAGTCCTCAACAGCTTACTCTCATCATCATACCCCTCCTTCGAAACCATCGTCTCGGCCGGATTATCCACAGACTTCCTCTTCCTCCCGACCAATTTCTCCTTCGATTCTCCATCGACAGGCGCCACTCCATACTTCTTCTCCTCGTAGCTTCTCTCCAGGTCATCTCTCTTCCTCTTCTTCTTCTTCTCCTTCCTATCACTCATTACCATCGCTGAATCAGAAACCGCCTCTACCTCCCCGGCGCTAGGGTTCGCCTCATCCTTAACCTGAAGCTTCGATTTCTTCCCTTGAATCTCATCATCCAGACTCTTCTCCCCCTCAATTTCATCCTTCGCGCGCTTCTTCTTCTTCTTATCCTTTTTCAAGACCTCAACTGCGGCAACATTAGGGCTATCACCAGCCATCCCCTTAGGGCTTCGATCGGCTAAATCAGACCTCGATTCAGTAGTCCCCTGAGACGGAGCCTCGCCGTGTTTTCTTCGAAAGGGATTATGGGCGGAGAAGATGGAAGTCAGCGCATCAGCTTCCGGCTCCGGTTCCGGCGCATGACCGAACAGTTTGCTGAAGACGGTGGATGAATCCGGGGCGGAAACGGACTCGGATTTAGGGTTACCTGGATCTTTGGATTTCTTGCCCATGGCGATGGAAGATTCAGAGAGAGAGGGGAGGGAGGAAGGCGGAGGTTACGGAAGGCGGCGAGCGGCTGCGACCTAGAAATGCAAGCAAGCGATGGGAGTTGGGAGGGAGGGAAAACTAGTTTCGGCAGAGGGTTTCTCTATTACCGGGTAATTTTCGGGAAACCGCCCGGAATTTGTTATTTATCCCGTAACTGTCCTGTTTTATAATTTTCTTCACAAAAACACCCAACTTGTCTTTCTTTCTTTCTTTTTTTTTTCTTTTTTTTTTTGTTTTAAATAAAAATAATAAGAGC
Organism: Persicaria tinctoria; assembly: GCA_037127255.1. Lineage (NCBI taxonomy): Eukaryota > Viridiplantae > Streptophyta > Magnoliopsida > Caryophyllales > Polygonaceae > Persicaria > Persicaria tinctoria. The sequence goes on along the minus strand of JBANSL010000014.1, from coordinate 75,093,711 downwards.
ATCTAAATCGCCTGAAGTTATTTACTGAAGAACATTGTTGTGGCGGTATTTGGCTTCGTTTTTCGTCGACATCCTTGATTTTACGGTTTTAGTTCTGATTAGTTTCATTCGTTTCAGAGGCATGTTACGTGGTGATTACGCTTGTTTTTTTCTTTTATATTTTCGTTTTTATTGTGTGTTTGACGGTTCACCCGTTTGTCGACTTGTCGGCCTCTCGATTTTCAGATATGTCTGAACTCGAATTATTACTTAATCAAAAAATAATGTAGACCATTTATGTGATCAATTTTTATCTATGTTTATCATAATAGATTTTTAAACATGTAAGAGTTTTGAGGCATTGTTATGTTAGCTTGGTGTTCGAATCTGCTAGATGCAGATGGAGATTTGGAAGAAGTGTGTGACTATGTGTGATCTTCCTCTCTTAGACTTTGTAGATGGCATGACTTAAAGACTAGGTGTTGGTGTGAATCTGCGAATGTAGCCTCAATTTGACAAGAAAAACCGCTTTAGAAATCGAAATAAAACTGTGTTTAAAAAGTGTTTAAGGCTGTGGCGTGGTATAAAGGGAACCACTGCCTTAGAAGCGAAATCGCCCCGACACCACGGTGCAGGTCGGCTACTGGCGTCGCCCCCCAAGGATACACAGCGGCTTCTCTGGCGTGCACTCGCCGTTGAAGCAATGGAACCACTCAGAGACTCAGAACGGTAAACAGAATAAGAGAAGAAAGGAGGAGATTGGTTTCTGTGTGTTGAAAACTGAAGGGAACGTCGGTTTTTAAAACACAAAGAGACGCTCCACCTTTGCTGAAATCTCGGAGGAGGACGCTCCACAATTGCTGAAATCTCGGAAGAAACGTTCAAAACGTGTGACAATGTTGAATTAGTCAAAACCCTAATTCAACACTATCCGAGGCCTTTTTCTTTGATAAAATTAAAACTCGACGTAAAATGTGACCAGCAGCACACCGCGCACGTGTCACGGACCGGACCGGCGGTGGTGGTGGTGCGCGCGTGTGGGATCCCTATCCCAACTCTCAATAACCCCTTCAATAACTCCTCCTTAAAAACAACTCCCCCAAACCCCTTAGTAATCAATGTGGGACAAAAGAAGTTCAAAAGACACAATTGAAAACCCCCACAATGAACATTTCTCCAACAGTCCCCCACAAATGTGAAGAACTGGGGTTTTAAGACAAAAACATCGTTCTGAGCTGGTTTCGTGGAGAAAGTACTTAAATGCTGGTGAACGAATCTTGAACCAACACATAGTGAAGCTGAGTATCTCACAAGTCATTGAAGTGAACGAATCTTGAACTTCCAGACTCGTGAGTTGACCTCAGCAGCACATACCTTCACCACTGCCCTGGTGGTTCCGCGATCTGACTGTCAACTGTAATAGTCATCTCATACCTTGGGTGCTGAAGAGTGCTCTAGAAAGACAACCCTAGTCTTCCATAGAAGGCGACCAACCCTTCACACTCTCGTAGGTGATTCCATCAAGTCCTTCTCAATAGGACCACCCTTTACAGGGCTATGGTATCATTAAGAGCACAAGGCTCAACCTCTACAGTTTTCCGGTGAATCCATCAAGTCCTTCTCAATAGGACCACCCAACTTTGGGCTATGGACTCATTAAGAGTTCTAGACTCATCCTTTCTCATACACCTGTCCTGGGAATGGGTATGGTGTATCTCAGCTCACGTGGGTTTGAGCCCCATTCCCTTAGACGATTCAAGGACCATCCTTCTGTTCAGCCCTTTCGTCAACGGATCTGCCAAATTCCTCTCGGACTTCACATACTCCAAGCAAATGACACCGGTAGCAATCAGCTGTCTCACAGCTTCATGTCTAATCCGAATGTGTCTATTCTTACCATTGTAAGTATTGCTGTTAGCTACACAAATAGCAGATTGTGAGTCACAATGTAGAGAAATAGTTGGGGTCTTATGCCCCCACAAAGGTAAGTCAGCCAGTAAGCTTCTCAACCACTCAGCCTCTTGACCAGCTAAATCTAATGCTATGAACTCAGATTCCATAGTTGATCTAGCAATGCAAGTTTGTTTTGATGACTTCCATGATATAGCACCACCACATAAAGTGAACACATAACCACGTACTAGTGGAGCTAACCTCATCATTGTCAGTGACCCAGTTTGCATCACAGTATCCCTCTAAAGCATGGGGATAACCCACATAATGTAAACCCCAATCAAAGGTGCCCTTAAGATATCTCAATAATCTGTTAAGTGCAATCCAATGCTCACTACTAGGGTTATGGGTATATCTACTGAGTCTACTAACAGCATATGCAATATCAGGTCGAGTATAGTTCATCAGAAACATTAAACTCCCAATTATTTTAGCATACTCATTTTGGGAAACACCAATTCCAAAATTTTTCTTCAATTGCATGCTAGCATCATAAGGAGTTCTAACTGGCACAACATCAAATTTACCAAACCTTTTCAACATTTTCTCTACATAATGAGGTTGTGATAAAATGAAGCCATTTTCTTTTCTAGTTACTTTAACACCTAGAATGACATCAGCTTCACCCATGTCTTTCATCTCAAACTTAGATGACAAAAACTGTTTGGTTGTGTTTATAGCATTTATGTGTGATCCAAATAACAACATGTCATCCACATATAAACATATAATCACACAATCAGCACCAAACCTCTTAGAATAGACACAGGCATCAGATCCGTTTACCTCAAATCCAAAGCTTAGGATAGGTGTGTGAAACTTCTCATACCATTGCTTTGGTGCTTGCTTGAGTCCATACAATGACTTCTGTAGCTTGCACACTTTGTTTTCCTGTCCTGGAACCACGCACCCTGGAGGCTGTTCCATATAAATTTCCTCATTTAGATCACCATTCAAAAATGCAGTTTTAACATCCATCTGATGAACAAGCATTTTATGGCTAGAAGCCAAAGCAAACAATGCACGAATGGTGGCAATTTTTGTAACAGGAGAATAAGTGTCAAAGAAGTCAATGCCATATCTCTGAGTGAATCCTCTTATAACTAGTCTTGCCTTATATCTATCAACTGAGCCATCCACTTTAAGCTTCTTCTTAAAGATCCACTTACAACTAATGGCTCTATTTCCTTTAGGCATATCAACTAGTTCCCAAGTGTGATTAGACATAATGGATTCTATCTCACTGATAATAGCATCTTTCCAGAAACTAGCATCTAGTGAACTTATTGCCTCATCATAGGTCTTAGGATCATCTTCTATCATATGAAGACTAATGAACGTCTCATCTAGTTCATTCAAATCATTCAGTTCAACTAGAAATGCAGTCACAAAATCAGGACCAAAACTAGTTTCCTTCCTACGCCTTTTACTTTTCCTAGGTTCATCATGATCAGATTGAGCAATAGGCACGACAGTATTAGGCATGGATGAAGATGCATCATGAGATGGAGAATCATTAGCAGGCAATGCAGATTTCTTTAAAGGAAACACATGCTCAAAGAAAACAGCATCACGATATTCACACAAGGTACGATCACTCAAGCACATAAAACGATATGCAGCACTGTTATCAGCATAACCAATCATAATTGCATCAAAAGTCTTAGACCCAATAGTATCAACTTTGAACGAAGGTAACCCCACCTTAGCTAGACACCCCCACACCTTTAAGAATTTCAGATTAGGCGGATGCCCTTTCCAAAGCTCATAAGGTGTCTTGTCCAGCTTCTTGTGAGGTACCTTATTCAAAATATGATTTGCGGACAATACAGCTTCCCCCAACATGTTATCAGGCAAACCAGAACTAGAAAGCATAGCATTCATCATTTCCTTTAAAGTTCTGTTTTTCCTTTCAGCAATACCATTTTGTTGTGGGCTATAGGGAGCTGTAAACTCATGAATAATGCCATTTTGCTCACAAAATTGTCTCAAAGAATGAGTGACATATTCACCGCCTCTATCAGATCTAAGCCTTTTAATCTTTCGATTTAATTGGTTTTCTACTTCAGCTTTATACACATAAAACATGCTTTCTACTTCATCTTTAGACCTAAGCAAGTATACCTTAGTATATCTAGAATGGTCATCCACAAATGTGATATAATAGCGTTTGCCACCTCTACTCTCAGTGGTCTTAAAATCAGCCAAATCAGAATGGACTAACTCCAGCAATTCAGTTGTCCTTTCTAACACCGTTTTAAATGGTTGTTTATGAAATTTGGCCTCAACACATATTTCACATTTGCTATGGTCATGTTTTGAAAGGCTAGGAATCAAACCCATATCATGCAATCGACATACAGATTTTGCATTCACATGTCCTAGTCTAGCATGCCATAAATCAACAGACTCAGCAATATAAGCAGAAGTAGAAGCATTCTCATTATTCTCAATCATGGTCTCAAGCACATACAGAAAATCAGCCCTATATGCCTTTCCTACAAATTCTCCATTTTTGGTTAAAACCATTTTGCCAGCATCAGTCACTTGCTTAATTCCAGCTATCTCAAGCAAACCACATGAAATCAGATTTCGGCGCAGAGAAGGAACATAAAGCACATTCACTAGGGTAAGAGACTTCCCTGAGGTGAGTTTGAGTGCAACCTTCCCTTTGCCTAGCACTCGAGAGATGTTCGAGTTGCCCATGTAGACCTGGTCGATGTCTGTAGCATCCTCAAACTCAGCAAACAGGTCCTTGTTGGCGCAGAAGTGTCGAGTGGCTCCGCTGTCCAAGAGCCAATCAACCTGGCCTCCCACATGGTTGACTTCAGTGATCATGGCTATGAGCTGGTTGTTGTCCTGGACAACGTTGGCTTGCTGCTGGGCTGGAGCTGCGGGCTTGTTCTGCTGCTGTCCTTGGTTCTGGATGTCAGCTCGATTGCGGCACTGCCAAGCCTTGTGGCCTGGCTTGCCACAGACATAGCAGCCGATCCCAGTGCCTCCCTGTTTCTGCTGCTTGTCCGGCTGATTGCCAGACTTCTTGAACTTCTGGCCTTTCTTTGGTTTCATGTTAGGCTTGGAACCTCCAGATTTGTTTCCTTGCTTGGACCTATCAGATTTCACAGAAGATTCAACCAGATTAGCCTTCACAATATCAGCAGATTTAGGCTTAGGTTTATCTTTGAGGCGATTAGCCTCTTCGATCTTCATGTGACCGACGAGCTCCTCCAGGGTCAGATCCTTCTTCTTGTGCTTCAGATGGTTGCGATAGCCACCCCACGAGTCAGACAACTTCTCGATCAGAAAATTCGCCTGCAGGACCTCACACATCTTCATACCCTCGGAGAGTATGTCAGCCACCAGATTCTCATACTCGTGCACCTGGTCCATGATAGGCTTATCATCGACCATCTTGAACTGCATAAATTTTCCGACAGCATACTTCTTTTTCCCTGCATCGTCAGCCCCATATTTCTTCTCCAGCAAATCCCAAATATATTTAGCAGATTTATGCACAGAGATCAGATCAAAAATGGGGTTTGAGACATGGCTGAGAAGATGGCCTCGTACAGACTTATTGTCGGACTCGTACTTTTTAGCCTGTACAAGGTCATCATCAGCAACCTTCTTACCCTTGTCGACAACATCAACATCGTCGACGGTCTTACCAGCCTTGTTGTCGCCGACAGTGGTGGAAGAGGAGGTTGCCGCAGCAGCAGGGGCGTCCTGAAGAAGGACGTAATCAATCTCCAACTGCTCGAAGAAGATGAGCATCTTCTGCGACCATCGCTTGTAGTTCGTCCCATCCAGCGGCTCCAATTTCGACAGATCCAGGAGCGGTTTGAAGAATTGAATCGACATCGCAGAGACAAAGGATTTCGCTTCTAAATTGTTGGTGTGAATCTGCGAATGTAGCCTCAATTTGACAAGAAAAACCGCTTTAGAAATCGAAATAAAACTGTGTTTAAAAAGTGTTTAAGGCTGTGGCGTGGTATAAAGGGAACCACTGCCTTAGAAGCGAAATCGCCCCGACACCACGGTGCAGGTCGGCTACTGGCGTCGCCCCCCAAGGATACACAGCGGCTTCTCTGGCGTGCACTCACCGTTGAAGCAATGGAACCACTCAGAGACTCAGAACGGTAAACAGAAGAAGAGAAGAAAGGAGGAGATTGGTTTCTGTGTGTTGAAAACTGAAGGGAACGTCGGTTTTTAAAACACAAAGAGACGTTCCACCTTTGCTGAAATCTCGGAGGAGGACGCTCCACAGTTGCTGAAATCTCGGAAGAAACGTTCAAAACGTGTGACAATGTTGAATTAGTCAAAACCCTAATTCAACACTATCCGAGCACCACAAACACGGACCGGACCGGCGGCGGCAGTGGTGGTGCGCGCGTGTGGGATCCCTATCCCAACTCTCAATAACCCCTTCAATAACTCCTCCTTAAAAACAACCCCCCAAACTCCTTAGTAATCAATGTGGGACAAAAGAAGTTCAAAAGACACAATTGAAAACCCCCACAATGAACATTTCTCCAACACTAGGTGCTCTAGAGAGGAAGGATTAGAGTAGTGTTGAGGGATGACTATCGGGTTTGCCTTATGTTGTTGAGTAGCGAGGTGGGAGGGATTAGTTAGCTCTCGCTAGGGTGTTTCTGTCATTCTTGTGTGTTGTAGGAGCCCTCCTCCACTGTTTCTTCGCTTGTCGATCTTTAATTTCTCTTACTTTTGGCAATCGTCCTATACTTACTACGCTCTGGATCACGAGTCCCACGAGAACCATTCTCTCACCGTACCCTCGGGTAGAGAGAATAATGCAATGGGATTATGCTGAGTAGTTTGTTGTTATTGTTGTTTTGGGAGTACTAGTCTTTTGCCTCTATTAGCTGGTGTTTTCTTGTGTTTGCTCTAGTTGACAATACAAGATCCATTTCCATTCAAGTAAAATATCCGATACTGAAAAGATCAAATGAGTCCCACATTAAAAGATAAACTAAATAACACCTCCTCCTATTGTCAATTGGTTGGCATATGTGCTAATAGTCTAGCACAATGCCACTCACCACTAAGAAGAAAAAACAAAATCAAAGTTCCAATTCAATCACGTGAACATTAACTTTATACCCACAAAACTTTGTACTATTATTCAAACTATCGACGTTATAATGTTTTATTCGCATTAACATCTCAACAAATGTGCAAAACTACAACTCATTCATTTTCACATAGCAACAACATAACACAGACTTATCTGCAAGGAAGCAGTGACCAATAGAAACAGAACACCACTTTCATCTGTCACATGGATCCATCTTATCTTTCTCCACATGCCATCCTCGATCGCTCAGCTTCCCACACCCGGCCCTGCGCCACGACAACCCAGCATGGTCTCTCTTATCGCCTCCTTTATTGCTCCTTTTGGATCTATAAGGCACCATCCCATCATCTTTTCCTTTGTCCTCTTTCCCCTTTAGTTTTCAATTTCTTGCATTCATATTGATTACACACTGAACTTGTCATTGCTATTTGTTAGCAGTAAGTAAAGTTATTATATATTGTACATGAACACTTATCGTTACAACTTACAAGCTTGGAATTGAACACCCGATCAAAATTTGCAAGCTTTTTTTGCAATCACATTATCAAACTAACTTGGAATTTAAAACAGTGTTAATTGCAGTAACCTCTTCTTCTTCTTCGTTTTCGTCTTCCTCTTCGTCGGCTTCCCAGAGGAAGTGAGCGTATGATCCCAGTACCGTCCTGCAGATCGATCATCTAATCAGTATCTGTTTTTCTTCTGGATTTAAAGATGCGATTTTTAATTAATTGTTAATGTAATGACTTACGAATCACCAGGGGCAGCACGAACGGCTCGATCGAAGTAAGATTTGGCTCGTTCTCCGTCTCTGTGTGCTTCCCATATCAGATTCCCGTACAGGCTTAGCAGCTCCCCGTCTCCGGGGCTCGAGAGGATCGCTCTCCCGTAGCACTCCTCCGCTCGGATTGTATCTTTCTCAACCTTGAAATTAAAGCCAGAATCAGTTCAATTTTAGAATGAAAAGGTTAATTAGGGGATCAATTTTGGAGTGGAGGATTCAATTAGTACCTCGTGCAGGTATTTCCCGTAGTTTCTCAGGAGGAGAGAGTCGCTAGGGTTTTTCTTCAACATCCGTTGATAATACTCGCCGATCCCGCTCCGATGATCCTCCTCCCGTCCTCCGCCAGCGCCACGGCCATCTCCGCCGCACCTCCTCCCGTTTCCGATTCCGCCGCCGGGGAGCCCGTCCTCTTCGACCGGAAGACGGAGATCGCCGACGCCGGAAGCGTAACGGCTCTCGATCTCATCGTCCGCTTCCACGATCCCGGACGAGAACGGCCCGACCGCGGCGATCCGAGGCGACCTTGTGTGAATGTTGGTGTCGGAGACGGAGCGCCGGATCCCCGCAGGCTTGGTGGCGGGGGAGCGGGGAAAATCGAATATAGGAGACAGAACGGCGTCGTTATGGGAGTCGTGGAGGCGGAGGGAGAGCGGCGAGCCGGTGAAGCTGTGGCGGTGGAAGGGGATGGAGCCGGTTCGGAGAAGGGCGCCGGTCATGGTTTGTTGGTGGTTGTATAGGGTTTGATGAATTTGGTTCCGGTGAGTGAATGTGAATCAGTGATCTGGTTTTGAATGAGGGAGAGGGGGGAGGAGAGAGAGGAATATATATAGGGGAGCGTGGACCGTTGGATGCGCGGAGAGGGGTGATGAGATTGGGACACGTGGAGGGGTATGCACGTGAGAGGGCACATGCGGGGGAGGCGGGCCGGGCGGGTACAGTGTAGTGCATCGCAGAGAAAGGTGGGATGGCGGGAGGAGGGAAAGTACACGCGTCACGAGGAGAATGTGATGTGGCGGCGTTGAAGATGGTGGACACGTGGAGAGTCAACACAAGCATTGAGTTTTTTTTGCTTTTAAATAAAGTCAACAACTTGGGTGATCACACTAAAACTATCTTCTTCTTCTTCTTTTTTTTCCTATCAATGTGGTATTTGAGGTTACTAGCATTCGACTAATTTCACGGGTCATGAAGTTAACGCTGAGATAAATCTCCAGTGATCACTCGAAGCGAGATTCAAATCAGAAACTTATAGGTACTATCCACATATCATTTTCGACATGGTTAAAATTAAACTATCCACCATGAGAGTCTTGCAAACCGAGCACTGACTGCCCGAGTTGTTCTATGCCGAAAATTTAAACAAATCAAGATTAATATATAAGTTAGTTTGCTATTCATTTTATTATCAATTGGTTTTAAGAGGAAACCTCATTATACTTGGATCATCCACAATGGTTTTGTGTAAAAGGTAAACATTTGTACAAAAATTCAAGATGTGTAAAAATACACATTACTTTTTTAGTAATTTGTTTCATTGGTGAAAGGTGCATTTTTTACACATAATTAAAATACAACTTATTTCAAACAAAAAGAAAAATAAAATCATAAAAAAATAAATCAATAAATTTTTTTACTTTTTATAAAAGTTTTTGTACATGGGGTTCAAATGTATACATTTGCATACACCCAAAACCAGTTGCAAAATGTCTATAAAATAGACATTTACACATTTGCACACAACTATTGTGGATAATCTAATGTGTTGGGTTGAAGATGCTGTTCCGGAAGAGATAGAGACAAAGGCAAAGATAGGCGGAAACCGGGGCAAGTGATGTGAAAACAAGAGGCAGGGAACATAGAATTGGTTTGGGGATGGATCCAATGCCTATATTCTGTTAATCAGTACACACCCAATTTTGTTTTTTATTGGTGAATTAATTGATGTTTGCATAATAGGGATTTGGGGTGAGTGGTACGGTGCAGTTGCTGGAAATTGATGACTTCCATGCCTGCTACTGCGCTACCCTTCCCGATTCAATCACCATCTTCACACCTTTTCAATTAAATACTGGTAAACAAATACAGGTTGATGTTTCCAGTGTTTGGTAGGTGTTGGATTACTCGATTTTGGTAGATCTAAAGTTAGGGTGAATTGGTGTACATATGCAATGAATTCATTACCAAAAATTTTGTACTGACAATGCCAGGACTCAGGAGTAAGTCGTCCATTGTTGCTACGTGTAGAATTTAAGGCTGCACTCGTTCAAAGGTCCTTTCAGCCTTGGGAGAGGAGCTCCCAGGCTCCTTTGGAGCGGTGCTACAGTGCCCGAGCTCAAGGGGTAGGGTTTGCTACTTGAGGCTTATATAGGCCATTTGGGAGCAACGGTCGAAAAATAGACATTGGACAAGGCTAGGCTTTGGCTTTCAAGCCCACCTCATAAAACCTGTTTAAAAGTTTTCAACCTAAAAAATCAAGAATACACATAAAGCCTAGTAAACTAGAGTTACAATCTCAACACTACGTTTTTCTACAAAATACTTTCGATGATGCCAATCATGCCACATCTCAAACATGGCCGCAACATACAAAGAAAATGGAAGACAGTTATAAAACAAGCAAAAATAACTCTACAACCAGAACGATCTAAAAAGAAACTCCTCCCAACAGTTGCGGGCGACAGCGAAGAACGATGTCAAGTACCACCGAAACAGTAGCACCACCTAAACATACAAACACGGGTCTTTAAAATGGAACAATGGAAAAAACTTGCAGCTTTACCATTTAAGTAACTAACCTATATCTTTAAGGGTATCAAAATCTTGATGGGGTTAGATGGGTAGTGGCGGAGCCAACACTTCATTGGAGGAGAGTAACATATTGTTTTGAACTAAAACAATAGCTTTTTAGGTCATAACAACATCGTTTATTGTTGTATATTTTTGCTCTTTAAATGAATAAAATAATGTTGTTTTATACAATAAGGCATTATTTCGACTAAAAAGGCACATTTTTTAACTTAATGAGTCAACATGTAATTAACTTGTTGTTCTAATATCAATTTAAATAAAATATAAAAGTATCACAATTTATGAAAATACACTTAAAGTGATGAATTTGTTTTCAATTTTCAAACATCGATAAACTTTCACTCAAATATCATATTTAAACTTGTAATATAAGAAAATAAAGTTATTGACAAATAGAACACATGGTAGCAATCCGGTGTACCAACGGGGAGGTGGTGCTAAGAGTTCACAGGGTATGTTTAGATTCAAATTCATTTTAATTGGAATGTAATTATAATTATAAATATTTGAATAGTGTTTAGCTAAATTTTTTAGATTTTATTTAAAACAACATAAAATTTAAATAAAATAAATTGTAAACGACGTCAATCAATTATCTTTAATTTATAATTTAATTATAAACTTAACTTAATTTACAAGGTATATTTAAAAAATTTACATTGTTTTAAATACTATGGAAAAAATATATTAAATATTTATATTTACAATTATATTATAATAATTAAAATTTAAAAATGCATTCGAATCCACCACTCTGGCACTCTCTAAATTCCAAACTTTTGAGCTATTTGGTCGCACAAGTTCAAATGCACATCTCACACTAAAACTTGTCCTTTTTTTATTGTTTATTTTGCTGGGCTTCTATGTGATAAATGGGCCAAGGCACCTATAACCATTTGGGCCTCTCAGGCCCAAACGTAGTTGGCTCTGGAATGCGATGCTCGTCCCATGCTCCTCTGCCATTCCCATGGCGTCGCCCTTGGTGGCGAGATGCAGAGAGTCAGAGACTCCCACAACAATGGAGATTGCAGACTATGCAGTATGATCAAGTTTATCAATCTTATCTCCATCGGATCTGTCTTCTTCCGATCATCATCATATGAGTAAGATGGGATCCTCTACTTCATTCATATATGATATGGTAATTATTGATGCTATAATTATACATTGATTTTTTTTAAAAAAAATATTATATTTATATTTTATATACTTAAATTGATAGATTTATACAGAAATTTTACAAGTATAACAAAAAAGTGTATATAAGAGAAATCGGGGCGGATATTTCCACCGCTAATTTTTACTATTTCCACCGCTAATCACCGCATAGGTATGCGGTGGTCTTAATCCATTTTTCCCCAAACTCACCGCATATATACATGCAGTGGATCCGTTGACCGTATACAAACTCACCGCATAGGTATGCGGTGGGTTATGACGACCGTATACATGCGGTCAGTTTTTGGGCAATTGAAAACGGTTTGTAGTAGTGGTCCAAAACCGTCGCCTTAACCCACCGTATACCTATGCAGTTAGGGTCGGAAATAACCCGCGGGTACCCGCTCCACCCACTTTCAAATTTCCACGCTATAGCAACGGATATACTGGATTAGTATAGAGATATATACCTTTCCCCTTTCAAATTTCAATTAGCTCGTAATTTCAGTGCTTTGCCGATAAAAAATAAAAATATAAATACATAAACCCACCCCCTTTGTAATTTTGAGTTAGAATTGGTCTACTTGTGTTGATTTGATTTTTTCTTTTGTTTCACCCATTGGGTACCCACTCTACCCGCATCACCCGCGCGGGTCGGATGCGGGTGAAAAGGTTTACGGGTGATAGATGGAGCGGGTGAAATTTTTTACCCGCGGGGCGGGTAATGGAGTGGCTTCATCCACCCATAACTCGCCCCATTTCCACCTCTATATGCAGTGGGTTATGGCGACGGTTTTAGATTGTTATGTCGACAGTTTTGACTATTATAGCGACGATTCAAATCCACTGTATACCTATGCGGTGGGTTATGATGACGGTTTTGGACTGTTATGGCGACGGTTTTAAACTTGTATACTTTGCGGTGACCCACCGCATAGGTATGCGGTGGGATCCTTGACTGTCATTAAACCCACCACATACCTATGCGGTGATTAGCGGTGAAAATAGTAAAAATTAGCGATGAATTTATCATCCCCCAAGGGAAATATATATTTAAAAAAAGTTCAACGTGTAAATTCATCGTGTAAATATAACAAAAAAAATCAACGTGTAAATATAATGGAAATAATTACATGATACACCGGTCGGCGCAGTCCTGAGATTACATATACATCCCTAACGCTCTTTTTTGAGTTGTTGTTTTACAGGTTTCAGCAGGGTCATTGTCCAACATATAACAATACAAATTTCCTTTTACAAATTCATAAAAGTCTAGAAAAAAAATATATGGCACTATATATTTGATCCACTTTGAAAATGATTATTGGAATTGAATTCAACAATTTGAGAACGGACACGTAGCTATTGCAATTTCACTTCAAATGAATACCCTATTATATTTATTTATTTATTTCATAAAAAAGGGCCCATCTTATTTTTTCTGATAAAATTCACAAATCAAGAAACATTCAAGGTTAGCTGGTTAGGTGTAATATAATGCAAATACTAAGTGATTGTGTGGTAGTTTTAAGTGCCCAATACATTAATGACAGATTGACAATTAGCATTCAAAACCAAACTCTCATTGTCGTCAATCAATGTATACCAGGAGAAGTCAATTTAACTCCCTCAAACTAATCGCTGACCATTTCATATGATCAAACTCTTGTAGCAAAAGCTTTTATAATCAAAATCAATTTCATTTCATGCTACATGTAAATAATTAATTAATCTCTAGTCAATATGAAGGTGAAAGAACTATACACAGCGTTTCACATTAAACTGATATAAAACACATTTTTGCAAATGAAAAGATCAAGCATCCGATCAAACTCAGGGGCGGATACTCTTTAGGGCCAGAGGTGGCATTCATCCCCCATCAAAAATCAAATTTAATATACATATTTCTCTCGTCGATAGCTTCGATTTGATATATTATAAGCTCAAATCCGATAACTGAGTAAAAAGTTATAAACATTTCAAGATTGACGCGATATAAATTATTTTTCACATCATTTACAAAATTAATATACTTCTATCATGTTTATCATTTGTTAAACTTTATAACTTAATACTATAGTTAAACCTGAAAAGTTCAAATACAATTAGAGATCAATTTTTCGCCCCCTTAACTAAACTCTTCAGGATCTGCCACTGATCAAACTTCACTGATATTGTTTGAAACACTTGAATCAAAATTCAAAAAAAAAAAATTCTACATATTTTTTTTTAATTAAACAGTCTAATCTTTTTGTAAACGAGTCACTTTATGTAAGCGAGAGGGTTAGCCCTTAAATAGTCACGCAAAAAAACGTGGCTTGCCACAGGAATGTACTAGATTATCTAAAACTAGTTCTTTTCCCGAACCTTGTTCGGGGTTTTCATAATCTTTTCAATCAAGTTTGACGTATTAAACAAAATATTCAACACATCAATTTTCTACCAACATATTGTCTATGTTTCTTGTCATGTTATTCCTTGAAATTTTCTTTTCTTGAGATGATCGATACTTTAAATTTGACAAAGCGGTCACTTCCACACTTCTCCTAACATCCGTCCTAATTGAAGGCAAAGAAAAGAAACCTTATAGTTTTTGGCTTAAGATAATTGAGTTTGGATCATCTATGATACTTTATCTATTACACATCATGTTACACCTTTTAAATTGGTCTAAATTATAAACCGATTTGATAAAGATACCTTAAGTTTAAATATATATAAACCCTATATAGCTAAAGAATAAAATAATGATATTTAGTGTCTGTTTTTTGTAATGTCATGGACCCTTAATTAGAAAAAGGTATTCTATATTTAAGTATGAACCTTAGGAGGTCATAACATTAAACTTATCAAATCACAATGATTAAATACTTAATTGCAATGATTAAACTCATCAAATCACAATTTATAATCTTCAATTTCACAAATTTCATCAATGAAGTAAACAATTTATGCATTGCTATCTAAATATTTGGCCCTAAAAAATTCCAACGAAAATATATTGGAACCCTTCAAAGCTCCAAGCTTAAATATATGATAGGTTGAGCATCGAATATTTTTGGTTATTTTCCCACAATATTTAATATTGAAAATTAATTTTCATAACCATAATAGATTTCACACCATACTTGTGAAATGGGTTGCAGAAAATGAATGATTTATGTTTTTACTCATTTTAAGGTCGTGTGTATTTTAGTTGGAGCTCAATTACTCCATTTTTCCCTCTAATAGACTATTCTTTTTATATATTTTTTTGAAAATATTTTGGTCCTTGTTATTCATATTGTCTTTAATATTGAAACCTAATTTTTATCGTCATAATATATTTCACACCATGCCTGTGAATCAGGCTGAATAAAATGTATGTCTAATCAAGTCATACAACACAATAACAATCATAATATATAACACCCCATCATGTCTCACTTTAGAGACTAAGACTATCAATAGAAATATCCTAAAATCAATTCCATAGTAGAAAGCTTTTTTATATTACTTAGCAAACATCAAACAAAATTTGTTCACAACTTGAACCACAAACAAAATTCCATGAGTAGACAATTACCATATATTCCTGTTCTAGGTTGAACTTGTAGACTTGTAGTCATAGGAGAATGTAGGCATTAGATACAAAGTGATTATCCTTACCAAACATAATCGATTCATAGATCACAAGTGCAGTTGAAGTACATACTTCAAACAACCAACATAACCATTGAGACATGAACTCAAACAACTCCAAAATAATTGTACATCTCATCCTGCAAGTCTCGTCTAAGAAGTCAGCTAAATCGCCCTATAGGAGGCTGCATCATATGACAGAAAATTCAACAACACTTTATGTAGAAACATCACCCAAAATATAGACAATTCCAAGACCAGAACAACCCTAGAACATCCCTAAATTAGCCTTTTCCGTGAGGTGAAAATGCTGAAAATTCCAACAACATGTTCTACATTCACATCCCAGCAAAACCAATAACAATCTGCATCAAAAGGTTCAACAACATCAGCCGGGAATTGCTATCTTCCAAACATTCAGCAAACAACACAAACCCAAAGAAATCAACCCAAAATAGCCCTCGAATCACCAACATATATGATATCCACATAATTCTATAGGAGAATGCATGATTGGAACCTATAAAGTAGCATTTTACATGGAACAATCAAATTCAATTTTGATTGAAATATGTACTCATATCAACAAATAAAAGCGAAACACCTCCCAATGGACAAAATGGGTGCAACAATAAACGGATCCAAAATTAAAACAAAACAGAAGTAAAATATGGAAAGGAAATGAACCAAACACCACATTGATTGAAGAAGAAAACAACAGCAACTCTGAACCACGAAAACAACTCAACCAACTCATAATAAATTAGTTCAATTTACGTCAAAAATTAGAACAAAGACATCCTAATAACCTTTTGTCCTAATTTCATAATCAAAGTTGATATTTGAGAGCACCTCTCATTTGCTAAATGCACGACTTTCATTCATAAAAGAGAAAATCAAAGTTGATTTTTTAGAACAACTTCACTTATGAAAAAAAAATTATTAGGTGATTCAACACAAAATAAATTTTAAAGGTAATCAAATTGGATGATGTTTGAGAGCCCTCTCACACAAGCATGAGATAGTTTAGCGTTTAACCTAAGTGGTTCTTCTCTTAAATGGAACAAACTAACTGAATAGAGCACTAAAAATAGGCATGTCTTCAAGAATATGAAGAGCACATCAAATAAATTTTGAAGGATGGGCATTTAAAGAGTCCTCTTAAAGGTTGCTAGAAAGAGTAACATTCATAGTATGAATCAATTTCATTTTCCCTAAAAACTTAGATAAATGAACACAAAATAAAATTTGAAGGTAATCAAATAATTATCTATAAACTTAGATGAATCAACACAAAATATACCTATAAGCATTTCATCAAACACCCTGTGTGCATATAGGGGGAGGCTCTATCGAATGAGGTTTTGGATATTATTTTGCATGATTTGAATCATTAATATGATTGTTTTGTTGATGCTGAAAAACATAACCCCAATTCCCATCAACAAATCTAATAACTAAGCTATCCACATACAATCAAGCAAAGAACAAAACAATTTGAGCTTTTACAATCAATTTATCACAATGATGAAAACCCTAGATTTTGGAATTTAAAAAAAAAAATCCCAAATTGATTCATACACCCATTAACCTCTTCAAATTCAATCACAAAATCCATGAATACAACTCCCTAAACCCCAAATTTCGGAATTTCAAAACAAAAAATCGAACACATACCTGCTAGCACATGCAACCCGTCGCTGGTGCCGCTAACCTCACATCGCCTATGCTCGCCCTCATCGTACGTCTCAGCGAACGGTATCTTCTCGCCACATCGTTGTCATCGTCCAGTCTCCACCATCTCCTTTTCCCTTTTCACTAATGGTGTTTATGGAAATGCTCATCTGCGTTCACTTGAAAACGGAGAAGGTGGTGGGCGGAGAACGTGGGTCTTCAGGATGAACAATCTTTTTTTTTCTTTTTCTTTTGTGTCAATGGTTGGTTAAAAAAGAGCCATGTGGCTCAATATTTTACACTAACATTGCTTCTGAAATTATAAGTATAAGGGGTGCATTATACGGAGTATTTCTCCATGGGAGTGTTAAAAAAAAATTAAATGTTGTTTTTGTATATATGTTTAATTGATAAGAATAAGAATGTAAGAAAAAATATATTAAAAAAAGTTTTGACTTTTGATCACTAAGTTGATTTTTTTTTTAATGTTGTTTTTGTATATATGTTTAATTTAAATGTTGTTTTTGTATATACGGAGTATTTCTCCAGGGGCCTATTTCAGTTTTTAATTATTTGCACTCCATCCGTGAGTCCGGACCCGGACCTTTAAGAGCACCCACATTGGGGTGTTTTAAAGATAAATATAAGGAACTTAATAATAAAATAATAAAGGAGAGATAAATTTTGTTAATGAACGATGTGACGGGTTCATTACTAAGAAACCCTTAAAAACCCAAGAAGGAAAGAAGGTGGGGCTATGATTGAGAGGAGAGGAAAGAGAAAGAGATGAGTTAAGGAACCGAATCGGGTTCCATGAATGTGGGTTAAAAATTAAATTGGGTTTCTTAAGGAGAGAGAAAAATAAAAAGGAGGGTTAAGAAACCGAATTGGGTTCCATATATGGATGCGTTAAGTTACTTTTTACTATTTACCTTTTCCAATTACTCAATCATCGTCGTCGTCGTCACCACCACCACCACCACCACCACCACCACCACCACCACCACCACCATCATCATTATTATTATTTGAAAAATATATTTGTTTATTTGTTAACTATTATTTGAATGATTTTTAAAAATAAAAACATATGCAAAATGAGTGTATATGAGTAGATAAAATTAATTTATACTTAAGTATAATTTTTTAAAAAAATTTAATAACAGCAATCGCCAAAAAACACATTTAACAACATATTATTATTATTTTTATTAGGTAACCATAATAGTATATGGGTATTATTTAAATATATTTTTTTAAATAAAAACATATGTAAAATGAGTGTCTATGGATAGATAAAATTAATTTACACTTGAATATTATTTTATTTTATTTTATTAATAAATAAAAATGCCTAAAAACACTATTTAAGTTTTTTTAGTAACAAGTGTCGCCATGTGTCACCTAGTGAATGGACCGCATGACACCGTTTTGTCCCATTTATTGGTTTTGTGCGCACGCCTATGGCACGTGATGGATTAAGGGCCTCTGATTTGCGGGTTGTTGCAGGTGAGACCAATCTTCTAGGCCCTTAGCATTTTCTTTTTTGTTTCTTTTTAGTTTTTGCTTAGGTGGCATGCCTTAAGGGACTAGAGTCCCACCAATGAGGATGTCCTAATACTTATTACCAACAAATATTAAGTTATAAAAAAATAATTTAAAAAAAGTTGATATTTAATATAATTTTATCTTTTTAAAATACGTGTTGAAAAGTCAAACGGCATATATTTTGGATCGGAGATAATTGTTAGGACATGAGCATATAAATACTTGTAATTGGGGGCTGAACAATTCATTCTTCAATCAATGAAATAGTTTACCTCTTCTATACTCTCTATCTCATTCCAAATCAGTTAGGAAGAGTACACAAGGTCCTAACAAGTGGTATCAGCTAGCTTGAGATCTTCGGCAATGGCAGAAGGGACACGACACAAGGCAATCGAGAAAATGGACTCGCAACTCCATCAGCTTCAACAGTTCTCGACATCGACACACGAGGCATTAATGGAGGCGATCAAGAAACAGGATGAGCAGTTAAGGACTCACCAGCAGGAGATTCATGACATCAAGAAGATGACGGAGGAATTCCAATCGCAGATTACAGATTGGATGAGGCTGTTCATTCCGAAAGGGCCTAACCAACCCAATCTTGGAGGACATGACCTGGAACAGCAGGAGAAAACTCCACCGGTGGTGAATCGCGAGCGCGAGAATTGGGAAGACACAAATGCATAAAGACCTCCCCCGATGAGGAATGGCGGATTCCTCAACAATCAAAATCGATTTCCCAAGGTCGATTTCCCGCAATTCGATGGCAAGAAGCCAAGGAGTTGGGTTAGGAAGTGCGAGAAGCACTTCTATCTTTTCGGAATTCAGGAGCACCAGAAAGTCGAATTGGCGGCGATGTATATGCAGGATCGAGCTGATACATGGATTCAAGGGTTCTTGATGCAACGAAGGGGGATTCATTGGAAAGAAATGAGCGAGACACTGTGTATTAGATTCGGTGAAAAGCAGGGTGTAGAAATCGTCGAAGAATTCAATAAATTGAATCAGATCGACGAATTGGAGGACTATAACGAACGATTCGAGGACTTGCGTGCTGGGATGCTTTCCTACAATCCGCACATCCCGGAGAGCTACTTCGTCACCAGCTACATAAGTGGATTGAAGGCAGAAATTAAGCCTTTGGTCAAATTGGGCCGTCCTCGAGATCTTGCTGAGTGCTTGGAGTTGGCTCGCTTGCATAACGATGTTGTTCATGCTTTGATCAACATGAGCAAACCACCTTGGCGATCGGGATCCAATTGGAATCAAGAAGGGGAAAAAGCGGGAACCTCAGTTTCCAAGAATCAGGGAGAATTCAGAAGAACTCCGGGCCTTTGCTTTAGGTGTGGTGACAAATACTTTATGGGTCACCGATGTAAAACCTCATTTGTGAAGCACATACTGGGTCAGAGCTTGGACCAAGAGGAGGAAGATGAATCCATGGAACCCCCAATGGATGAAACAGTATTGACAGATGAGGAAAATGGGAGCTTCGTGAGAGCTCTTACAGGAAATGAAGGCCCAAACACTTCAATCATGGTTAAAGGTTATGTGGGGAAGCGACTGATCAACATACTGATTGATAGTGGCTCCACTCATAGCTTCGTCGATCCTCTGGTTGCCAAGGAAGCGGGATTTAAACTGTCTTCAACAAATTTAATGGTGGTAGAAGGACTGAATAAGAGCAATTTGTTTTGCAGACAGGAATGCAAAGGCTTTAAGTGGGCAATGCAAGGGGAAGGTTATTCATTTGACATAAGGGCATTGAAGGTGGGAGAGTTTGAGCTCCTATTGGGAGTAAACTGGATGAAGAACTATAGCCCTGTCCAGTTTGACTACAATAGGATAACTATTGCTTTTTCAAAAAAGGGAAAAAAGGTAGAGCTGCAGGGAATAGTGGACCACAATAAAGAGCCAAGGGTGAGACACATCACGGGCAAGGAACTGCAGGTGTTGGCGAGGGATGAGCTGGTTGAGTTTGCTTCAGCAGTGGTCCCAACTTTTCAATTGTGTGGGAATAAGGAACCTATAATGGCAGAGGTGAAAGAGGTACTTGAGCAATTTCAGGAAGTATTTGCAGAACCTTCCCAGCTACCACCTGAGAGAGGATCTGAGCACAACATACCTTTGAAATCAGGCACACAGGCCATTTGCTCCAAGCCCTACAGATACCCTCATACACAGAAAGATGAGATTGAGAAGCAGGTTAGAGATATGCTGTCCACTGGCCTCATTAGACCAAGCCAAAGCCCATTTGCCTCTCCCACACTACTAGTCAAGAAGAAAGATTGGACATGGAGATTCTGTGTAGACTATAGGAAACTCAATGAAGCTACTATGAAAGACAAGTTCCCAATCCCCAACATTGAATAGTTGATGGATGAACTACATGGAGCTGCTATTTTCTCAAAGCTCGATCTAAGGGCAGGGTACCATCAGGTTAGGGCTGCTGAGGTTGATATTCCTAAAATTGCATTTAGGACACATAATGGGCACTATGAGTTTAATGTGATGCCCTTTGGATTGACCAATGCTCCAGCAACATTTCAATCTTTGATGAATGTTGTGTTTGCTGAATTCCTGGGGAAATATGTTCTGGTATTTTTCGATGATATACTTGTCTACAGCACTGGCTTAGAAGAGCACATTGAGCACTTGAAATCAGTGTTGAAAAAAATGAAGCAGCATCAGTTGTATGCTAAGAGATCCAAGTGCAATTTTGCTGTTCCTATGGTGGAATATTTAGGACATGTTATCTCTGTAGCTAGTGTGGCAACTGATCAATCTAAGATTGAGGCCATCCTAAAATGGCCAACACCCAAGAATAAGAAGGAGTTGAGAAGCTTCTTGGGTTTAGCAGGTTACTATAGGCGATTTATTCGAAAATTTGGGGTAATATGCAGACCTCTAACTGAGTTGCTTAGGAAGGATGCCTTCAATTGGGATAGTGGTAGCACTGCTGCATTTAACCAGATCAGGAAATTGCTTTCCACTCCTCCAGTGCTTGCATTGCCCGACTTCTCTCTTTCCTTTCAGATAGAAACAGATGCTTGTGATGTGGGTATAGGGGCAGTACTGATGCAAGGAGGAAAACCACTGGCATTCATAAGCAAAGCACTTCATGGCCAGCACCTCCTACTATCCACTTATGAGAAAGAACTCCTGGCAATCCTATATGCGGTTGAGAAGTGGCGTCATTACTTAGAGCCTAAGCACTTCACAATCATCACTGACCATCAGAGCCTTCGACATCTGCTAGACCGGCAAGTAACAACTCACTTGCAGAAGAAAGCTGTCAAGAAGCCGCTAGGATTGAATTACTCCATTCAGTATAGGATGGGAAGGAGCAATGATGTAGCAGACGCCTTATCTAGGAGGGGACTGGCCGATCAACAAGTTGGGGATGTGTGTCATGCCTTAGTGGTGATACAACCAGCTTGGGTGCAAGAAGTGGTGGGCATCTATTGTGGTGATACTAAGATTGAGGAATTGAGACCTGCAGCAGTAATTGATGCCAACTCACCATTCAAATGGCAAGGTGAAATCCTTTGATATAAGGGCAGAATTGTGATAGGACAGAGCTTGGATTTGAGAGCCAAGATCACTCTAGCATTCCACACTGAAGCTATGGGAGGACACTCAGGCACACGTGTCACTTACCATAGGATTAAGGCTCTATTTTACTGGCCTAAGTTGAGGGAATTTGTGGAACAATTTGTCAAAGAATGTGATGTTTGCCAGAGGCACAAACATGAAACCATAGCCTATCCTGGGTTGCTGCAACCTCTACCTATCCCTTAGTCACCTTGGTATTCAGTGGGTATGAACTTTGTTGAGGGGTTGCCGAAATCTGGAGGATGGGATGTGATATTGGTAGTGGTGGATGGGCTCACTAAGTATTCCCACTTTCTGCTGCTAAGCCACCCCTTTTCTGCAACCCAAGTAGCACGCTTGCTCTTAGACAATGTGTACAAACTACATGGTCTGCCACATGACATTGTGTCTGACCGAGATAAGGTCTTTACTAGTCACCTGTGGATGGAGCTCTTCACCAAGCTAGGCACTTCCCTCAAGCTGTCAACTGCATACCACCCTCAGACGGACGGGCAGACGAAGAGAGTCAATCAATGCTTAGAAACATACCTAAGGTGTATGTCATCAAGCATGCCTAGGCACTGGGCAAAGTGGATTTCACTGGCAGAATGGTGGTACAACACTTCACATCACACATCACTGAAAATGTCACCATTTCAGGCTCTCTATGGCTACTCTCCTCCACAGCTAGGCCTTCATTCAGGCAATGTGACAACAACCTCAATAGAAAACTGGGTACAGGAGAGGGAGAATGCTCTGCAGATCTTGAAATCTGGGTTGATGGAAGCACAAGAGCGCATGGAATTCTTTGCAGATGCCAAACGAATAGAGAGGGTGCTGGGAACTGGGAGGCATGGTGTACTTGAAGCTCCAGCCATATAGACAGTCGTCCTTAGCCTTGAGAAAATGCTTGAAGCTAAGTGCCAAGTGCTATGGGCCCTTTGAAGTGATCAGAAGATTCGGGGGAGCTGCTTACAAATTGGCCTTACCGGCTTCATCTCGAATCCATCCAGTGTTTCATGTTTCTCAGCTAAAGAAACGAATTGGGCCTCTCATTGCAGTACAAACTGAACTCCATGTGACAGTCTGACTGGCGAAGCAGGATCAATCATAGTGGCTCCTGAAGCTGTGTTGGATTCTAGAGTGCAGCAACTGACCAGTGGAGATCCCATGGTTGAATGGCTCATCAAGTGGATCAATTTGCCAGCAAAAGAAGCAACATGGGAGCCAGC
Source organism: Persicaria tinctoria (assembly GCA_037127255.1). Taxonomy (NCBI): domain Eukaryota; kingdom Viridiplantae; phylum Streptophyta; class Magnoliopsida; order Caryophyllales; family Polygonaceae; genus Persicaria; species Persicaria tinctoria. The sequence goes on along the minus strand of JBANSL010000014.1, from coordinate 75,070,268 downwards.
AGGCCATGTCCTGCACCAATTCCCTGAATTTTCTGTAAATCAACCTTGAGGACAAGGTTCTTTTCTAAGGAAAGGAGTATTGTTAGGACATGAGCACATAAATACTTGTAATTGGGGGCCGAACAATTCATTCTTCAATCAATGAAACAGTTTACCTCTTCTATACTCTCTATCTCATTCCAAATCAGTTAGGAAGAGTACACAAGGTCCTAACAATAGTATATTATTACCTAAAAATACACATAATTCTCCACCCTACCAATGACCCTACAGTAGACCTGTTAAACGGGTCATTCCGGTCGGGTTCGGGTCGGGTTACTTCGGGTCTCGGGTAAAACGGGTTCCGGGTTTTTCGGGTTGACTAGAACCCGGGTTTGACCGGGTTTCGGGCGGGTTCGGATCGATTTCGGATTTGTCAATTTTTTCTTTTCTAAATTAAAAAAAAATCATAATTTGATAATTTTGCGATAAATTTTAATTAAATATAAAAAAATTTAATTATATTTAATTATAAATCAACCGGGTAAATCGGGTAAATCGGGTAAATCGGGTCACCGGGTCGAAACCCAGATTACCCGGGAAATTTCCGGGGTTTCGAGTTCGGGTCGAAAAAAATTCCCGGGTCAAAATTTCCGGGTCTTGACCCAAAAAATTTCGATCGATCGGATCGGATCACCGGATCGGATTGTGTTTGGACAGGTCTACCCTACGGGCTACAACAATAATACCATTACAAATTAATGGCCCCAAACAAATGTGGGGTTTGATAGGCAAGAACGTAGCCATGCTAGTTGATACACGCTGGATTGGCACGTTGCTACCAAACTTCCTCCCTTTCTTTATTTTTATTATTATTTTTTGATGTTGCTCCTTCTTTGGTTAACTACCTCTTCCAACCTAGAGCCTTTGATTTTTTTACCCTTTTTAATGGAAACTTAAGTTCTTGTTACTAATTTGAATTTATTCTTTTAAAGTTATAGCTCCATCTCACAAAACTTGTTGTTCTACTTTAACACATTTTGTAAGAAGAAAAAAACTATATAAAATATTAATTTTTAATAAAATTTTAAAATAATTTTTATAGATAATTGTATTAAGTACGAAATTATTTTTTTAAAATTAATTAATAAAATCATTGATATTTTATAAGTTTTTCTCGTTATTAAAATCATGTCAAAAATAAAATAAAAACTATTTTAAGACGGAGGAAGTACAATTATTGGATGGTAGACACTCTCAACACTATGTACCATGAAGTTTTCATGAACATTATAGTTTAATTATTTAACTAAAAATAAAATTTAGAACGAGAAAAATAAATGTATTTATCCAACACAGTCATTGTAAGATAAACGAGAGTCGTGTCAGATTTTATTATATTTTTAGTAATAAGATCGAGATCCATCCTTCTAACACAAGGTTCGGGAGAAACCTCGGCCGAGTCATATAAAAGCGAGAGTCATATCAGATTTATTTTGTTTTTTTGGTTATAAAGTCGGATCTACCCTTCTAACACCAAAGCTTAAGCCATTATTAGGGCTGTTATCTGAGCCGAACAGCTCGGGCTCGGCTCGTTCGAATAGGTAAAACAAGCCGAGCTTGAACAGTGTTTTGGGCTCAAAACGAGCCCGAGCCGAGCCCGAGCCGATCCCGGAAGCTCGTTGTGTAAATTTACAGGGTAGGGTTATGGAGCGCTCATTCTTTCTCTTTACCGCTTCAGGCTTCAGTCGCTTCTTCATTCTGCCTCTTCAAGCTTCAGCCGCTTACACTCCAATCTCCAACATCTTGATTGGATGTAATCTCTCTCTCAGATCGGCGAATCTCGATGACTCTTCGCTCTCTCTCTCTGCGATTCCCGGCGACCGTCCCGTTCTCTCTCTCTCAGTCGTCCGTCCTCTACCCGTCGTTGCTCTCTCTCCGAGTGACTCTGTGAGTTCGTGTCTCATCCTCTTCATCTCTAAGTCTTCAACCACATCTTCAACATCGTGAAGCTCGCCAACACCGTCTTGGAGGGGGCTAAGGGTGTCGAGCAAAATACCGCAACTGCAACAAGTCTAGATCTGATGGCCGTCGGGCGGTACTGCTGTGGTCGATGTTTAGCGATTTGATTTTATAAATCCAGCCTTTTCCTCTTGATTTTGTACCCTCGGTGGAGATTACTGGAATAGGATGATCTAATTTTAGTTTTAGTATGTTGTGATTTTGTATAATCATTTTTTCCTGATTTGTGCTAAGCCATTAACAAGCGTTTGCATTTGCAGGTCATTGTTTTCTCTCTCTCCTCTTTAGATCTCAATTATTCACATTTTTTTTTGTTCTTTAAGGGGATCCAATTTGATTTGTTTTGAGTTTGATTGTTAATGTTTGATACGGCGTGTTCAACGAGCTCAAATGGGTATATCGAGCTCAAACAAACGAGCCTGGACAACGAGCTTGAACAAGCCTAAGCTCGTTCGTTGGGCTTGATCGAGTCTATCAAGCCGAGCTCGAGTTCAATTTTGGGCTCGCGAGCCGAGCTTGAGCCCAAAAAAAAGCTCGTATGATTTTTAGGCTCGAGCTCGGCTCGTCTCCCGTTCGAGCCGAGCTTGAATATATCAAGCTCGGCTCGTTCGGCTCGAATATCACCCCTAGCCATCATACATTTGTGGGAGGACAATATTTTCATATCCCAATAGACTGAGATAGTGATATAAAGTGAAGATAAAACCCGTACACATTCATTTAAACTGTATAAAAAAAAAATATTGACCTTGTAATAACAAAAATAAAACTAACACGACCCCGCTTTAACAAAAAAACAAAAAGAGCAATCAACTACTCCCCAAAACATGTATCTACTACATTGAAGTGTACATAATGGTTAGTCCATCTACCGACTTGTTCGGTCTCTCGGTTTCTCTAGGCTTGTATGAAGAACCGAATTCTTATCTTGCTTAAAAAAAAAAAGTTTTCATGAACATTATAGTTTAATTATTTAACTAAAAATATAATTTAGAATACTCCCGAAAAGAGAGTAACTACTATCTTCCACCCATATAATTAAAACGAGAGAAGTTTGTAAGTCTCTTCTCCTTTAATTAGAAGTTTTGAATTTAAACTCTATAAATACAATACAATTAAGGAAGTGTTTTAAGTAACAAAAATAAATGTATTTATGCAACACAGTCATTATAAACGAGAGCCGTATCGGATTTTATTATATTTTTAGTTATAAGTTTGGGATCCACCCTTCTAACACCAAAGTTTAGTAGACCATTCTATAAGAGCTTGACTTTCTTATATTTTGGGTTATTATACCACGTGCACCCACCAACAATATTGGGTGACAATATTTTCATATCCCAATAGACTAAGATAATGATATAAGAGCATGTTTACCGGGGGTCTTGGGTGGGATGCTTGGGATTATATTAATAAAAAATGTAGAAAGTTCAAGTATCGACCTTTTGCGATACTAGCCCAAGTATCTCCTCTAGTATCGCTATCATTAATGCTGTGTCAGTGGAATTATTTTATTTCGGAATGATGGGCTTAAAACGACGTCGCATGGGCTAATTTCAATTGAAACACAGTGTTGCAAATGAAGGGTGTAAAACCTAAAGATCGATAATGAGATAGGCAAATATGCGGAAGCGTATGGAATCGAGCAAGAGAAACACAGATCTGATCGAATCAAGCAAGCCAAAGAACGAACACAAGCGATTTTACGTGGTTCGGCTATGCCTACATCCAAGGGGCCTCAAGAGTTGGCCAAATCCACTAGAATGAGTTCGTACAAGGACAGATCAAGTGAAGAGATACAAAACTCCTAGATCTAGACATGCATGAGATCAGAAAGCAAGAGAGAAAGAGAATCCCCCTGTGTGGGAACCAAGAGATCGAAGAAGTCTTCGATCTCGAACCCTAGGTCGCCTGGAGAGGAGAGCTGCTGCCCAGAGCTTAAAGCGCCGGCCACCAGAGAACCACCAGAGACACATTCGACCACCTTCTTCGCTTCCTCGCTCGGAGAATCTTCAGGCAAAGGGAGAGGAACACCAAACCCTAGAAACCCTAGAAGAGAGAGCTTTCTGGAAGATGAAGAGAGAGAGAGAGAGCACGAAACAGTTCGGCGACAAATAAGCTCCAAAAGGAGCTTATATAGCTAGGTCAACCTGGAGAGCTAACCAAAGCAAAACGCATCGTTCCACCAAAGTGCCGAGCTCAAATATGGAACCGGGCTCAAGCTTTGGGCTCCTCAAGCTCCTCTCAGCAACCATTGGCCTAATCCTCTGTAATGGGCTAAAGCCCATAACCGAGGAATATAATGCCTCTCTTACATTAATACATATTAATCATATAGTGTAGCATATATTACATATGTATTATCACACCATACCTTATACCTCTACTCGTTAGAGGATCAAGCTCTCATAGCTCAATACGACTCAGTCGAGTATAGGCTAACATATGCATCCATACATAGTATATATGTTTCCCATATGCAATATGTATGATCATTATATACATACATGTTACAAGCATACACACAACACTAAAAGTAATATAACAAGCATACAAGACATAGGAAATTAACACATATCATTACAAAGGGCTGCGTCAGCACACCTGCAACAAGGGGGGGCGCGTGTCACCTTGTGAGAGGGAGCTCGTATCAACGGCTGTGATTCGCTTCAATGGACGACCCTGATTTAATTTGCCGGTTAAGTATATAAAATTACAAAATATAATTTTCGACAATAAAACGTCAAAATAAAAAATGAAAAATTATACCAAAACACTAGATTCATTTTTTTCTACGCGTAGACATCAATTTCAAATATGTTTGATCATATTTTGAAAAAATTATTTTTCTTCAAATACAATTATATGTAATAATACGCAAAAAATTAATTATAATTATTTTTAAATAGTAAGAATAAATAATATAAGAAGTTATTTTAAATTTCTTGAATAAAATATTATTTTATATTTGAATTTTTTTAATTAATAATAATATTTTAATTATAAAAAATGAATATAATAATATACTACGTAATTGAGAATAAAAATAATTATTGGGTAGGTATATATTTCTAAATTGAATTGGAGGAAAATAATGGGTTTTGGAATACTAGAAATGCTATTGATAAAGTTAGAAAAGTAAGAATGAGATGCTAGGATGATGTAGCGGAAAGAGAAGAATAAAATATTAGTATTTCTAGTATCTCTATCATCCCTTGATAAACATGGCTTAAGAGAAGATAAAGATAAAATACACATTCATTTAAACTGTAAAAAAAAAAATAGATATTAACCTTGTAATAACAAAAATAAAACAAACACGACTCTCGGATTTAACCCAAAAAACAAAAAGAGCAATCAACTACTCCCCAAAATATGTATCTACTACATAGTTGATTGTTTTATTCTCCACGCCCTTTGAATGCTAGCTCTACAAATCTCCACTTACCACCCAACCCCCAACCCCCACCCCCCACCTCTCCCATCTTCATCTTTCTTTAATAATTCATCAAATCCCCATCTCTCTCTCTATATATATATACACACACGCTAAACAAAACCAATAAAATTAAATCCATACAAATGTACAAACTCCATTTACATACATAGCAAGCAAGCTACACACCCTTTTTTTTGTTTTGTTATTTTTATCACAAAAATAAAACAAGCTCACATCAAGATCCCCAATGGCGCCGGCGTCCTTGGTGCCCATGTCGAACACGGTGTGTGTGATGGACGCCTCTGGCCAGCTCGGGAAGAGCCTCGTCGACCGCCTCCTGCAACGTGGCTACTGTGTCCACGCTGCTGTCCACACCCAAGGTCTGTCTGCATACATACATACATACACACATACATACATACAGGAGTTTGTTTATCTGAATCATCTTAGTGAGTTGATGCAGGGGAAGGGGTAGAGAGGCTGAGGAGGATGGAGGAAAAAGAAGGTGATTCGAGGTTGAGAGTGTTCCAATGGGAGCCATTTGATTACCAGAGTATAGTGGATGCACTAAGAGGCTGCTCTGCTTTGATTTACTCCTTTGAGCCTCCCATGGATCAGCCCTTCTATGATGTATGTATTCTTTGATTATGTCGGTTTGGCACATCAGCTAGTTTGTTTTTGAGCTTATTGATTTGATATTATATAATCTTAACAGAAATAAATATAAGATTTTAGTTTTTGGAATCGGAGCTATCCCAAACTTTCAAAAATTTTAACTTTTTATTAACAAATTTTCATTAGCTACCTTAACAGTCAGATACGTACGGAAGTGGGCCATGGACAGTTGGACTTGTAGTTGGGGTGGGGGTTGTCACAGCTAAGCTAATTTCATTTGCAGAATACCATACAATAAATTGTTAGCTAGCTAGCCAAAGTTAAAGGAGGATCAATTAATGAAATGTAGCAAATTAGGTTAAGGGGAGACTGGTGATCCCATTTAATGCAAAGTGATTTTCCAGTTGGATCTGATCTGTTGTGCCTTTAATTAGCTTATAATTTAGCTTCATCTTTTTTGGTATCTTTAATTTCTGTCACAGTTTTCATTGTCAATTGATTTTGAGATGAAATTTCGTTGAGTTTATATGTTGTTCATGACTTATTTATATGGGCCTGTCCAAGCATAAATTAAGCATAAGTAAATTCAAGTGAATGGTTTATATTGAATAGGTTAAAATCAAGAGTACATCTATAAACAAGCATGTGTATAATATGACAATATATTTCCAACAATAACAAAAATATTCCATAATTTTCTGACACGATATATGAAGATATATACAGACCTGGCCCACACCACATTATTTTGATAGTTACATAATTCATAATTGTGTATATTCACCCTTTCAATTCTTATGTATATTTGGAGATGTGAACTATGTTCATAGCTAGGATTAAATGAATCCCAAAATTGGACCATATATTAACACATTCATCAAGACTTTATTTATTTTTATTAAAGTAATTAATTAATTGTGGAATAGGTAAGATAATCGTCATAATAAAAATAAATATTAGCATGAGAAGTGAGAATATATATCTTTTGTTACGATGTAATTTGTGAACAAATATGAAGTATTGAATTAAGAGGTCAACGGTTGAGATTTAAAGAAAAACTAAAAAAAACAAAATTATTTTTTAAAAACAACATGATTATTTGTACCTGAGTTATCCTGTTGTAAAAGATATATAATTTTTATATGAAAAGACCGTTAATACATATGAATTCAAATACGGAGTACTATTTATATTTTATCAGACGAATAATTATGTTATTATATACGAATAATTATTACACCAGAATTATCTCCTATATATATGATTTATTATATATTTAATAGTGATGGATATCAAATAAAATGACTAAATTAAGCAATATGTATTCTCAATAAAACAAATATATACTTTTCAACATTTAATTATGTTGTTATAAGTCAATTACAAGTGGTAGACAAATAGTGGGAGAGGATAACAGAGAAAGACAGAAAGTGCTCCACCTTTCTAGAATTTTATTGACTTTATCTTTTAATTTTAACCTTTATTTTTCGTGATTGATTGATAAATTTCAAAATTAAATTAAAAAAATAAATAAATGAAATTGGCAGGAGCATATGATGGAAGTAGAAGTGCGAGCTGCACACAATGTGTTAGAGGCATGCGTCCATGTCGACACCATCGACAAAGTCGTCTTCACCTCCTCCGCCACCGCCGTCATCTGGCGAGATGACCGCAAATCGATGGACTCCGACCTCGACGAGCGCCACTGGAGCGACGTCAACTTTTGTCGTAAGTTTAAGGTACGTCCAAATCATTAAACAACATAACATATAATAAAATGTAACATACATGCACTGTATAATATAGACTAACTAAATATATTGTCGCGTTTTTTGGGAGTAGTTGTGGCATGCCCTGTCGAAAACCCTAGCGGAGAAGTCGGCGTGGGCGCTAGCAAGGGACCGCGAGATCAACATGGTGAGCATCAATGCCGGACTATTGCTATCCCCCGATATTTCGATAAGCCACCCGTATTTGAAGGGCGCGGCCGAGATGTACGAAGACGGGGTTTTCGTGACCGTTGATCTCGATTTCTTGGTGGACGCCGAGATATGCGTCTTGGAAGACGTTTCGACGTACGGACGATACTTGTGCTTCAATAACGTCATCAATCGACCCGAAGATGCCTTTGAACTCGCCAAGATCTTGGCGCCATCGTCCCCTCTTGAGCCCCAAAGCTTCCAAGACGGCCAGAAGCTCATCCAACAGCGAATCAGCAACAAGAAAATGAACAAATTGATGGTCGATTTCGCAACCTCGATCAATTGATCTCGATATCGATATCGATATATTAGTATTTGTGTGGGTTGGATTGGAGAGTGTTGTAAGTTAAAAGATCGATATGGTGTGAGATTTTCAATGACTACATTATCGTGACATTTTCAATGACTACTTACCGTTATACTAAAATAAACAAAATAAAATAAAAAATTCCTATACAAATTGATCAAAAAAAAAAATCTAAGAAATAAATCAAATTAAATTTCCCCAAAGCAATTACGGCCTTGGCCACCACTTCTAGACATCTCCTCGAATGTGGTGCAACTCGACGTCTGTACATGACCCCTAGTCATCGTTTCTTTAACGTGTTCAGGTAATCTGAGTGTGTACTTGTCATCGGTTGACACCTCTGGAATGTCGTTCGGCCTCATGATCGAGTGGCCCGTCGAATGTGACCTCGAAAATCGCCGTTGCAACGGGGATGGGTCGGAGGCAGCTGCGACGCTGTCGCCGGCATCCTCCTTAACTGTGATGTTATACGAGGAGGGTTCGTCACCGGGTCGGGCCGGGCCGGGGTCGGGTCCGGGCTCTCCAAGGCGTGGGTCAGACTCGTCGGTGGGGGGATTGAGGGCGCGGCGGCAGACGGGGCAGGAGGTGTGGGAGGCGAGCCAGAGGTCGATGCAGTCTTTGTGGAACACGTGGCAGCATTCGGGGATGAGGCGGAGGATGTCGTCGTCGAGGAACTCCGAGAGGCAGATGGCGCACTCGAGGCTGTGATTCTCGGGGCTGTAGTCCTTGACGGAGGAGTAGTCGAATGCCGGGAAGGAATCGATGACGGCTTGGTCGAGGCCCGGCGGGTCTTGGGTCGCCGGGTTGACCGGGGCGCCCATCGGGCTCCGGCGGTTGTTGAGGATGCCCATGAGGTTCTCCATGAAGCACCGGCAGAAGTAGATCGAGAAGAACCCCACGAAGAAGAGGAGGAGGAGAACAACGGTCAGGATCAACGTCAACGCGTGGGTGGTGGTGAACGACTCCGAATGAGGCGGCGATTCGAATTCGGGCGACAAGGCCGCCATCCGTGGTGGCCGGACGAGGCTGCGGTGGGTGGAGGGCGGTGTCGGGCCAATAACGGGCTGGGATTAACGGGTCGGGCCTTGCAAAACACATACATTTGACATAAAAAAGTTGCCCAATTGATAGGAGTTATTGCAATGAGAGTTTATGTTTTATTTTGTTGGATTAGAGGGTTGATTAGTGGTAAGAAGAGGGAAAATTTGGTGTTAAATCTATCCAATTTGGAGTTTTTAATCTATAAATTAAAGATTGGGAGTGTTGTTTGTAAGAAAGAGAAAAACAAGGGCATGGTGTTTAAGTGGAAAGTGTAAAAGGAAGTGTCAAAAACTTGTAAAAGGTCAAAAATAGAAAGATTTTGAGGGACTAATTAGAGAAGTTGAATATGGTTGACACCACAATGGAGCGAGTCCTCATGAGAAGAACTAGGAGTCTGTTTGTTTTCCCCTCTTTTTCTTTTCTTTTCTTTCTTTATTTGGGTTTTTTTTTTGTGTTTTCTTTAATTATTTTCAAGTAATTATTAATCCTGTTCTAATAGTTTCTAAGTAATTAATCACCAGAATCGACTTGGTATACATTGTGTAACCAAACAAATGAGACTCCATCACATTTGTTTATCAAATGTCACTACACATTTCTACCAGATGTTGTACAAGTAGAAATCGAAAAATATTTGATCACGTTGACACAACAACAATACAAAACATGGAATATCTCACAAAGCAAACACTAAAGAAATGGAAGACCACAAAAAATCCCGACGAAGAAAGCAGAAAACAAATAAAAGGAAATGATAAAACTTAAAATGGCAGGAACCGACACAAGGAACATTCAAAATCAATTTTAGTGTTCAAACACTCAGACCCCGGAAATGTGAGCTTGTATAAAGAAAAAACCCTTTGTGGAGCCAGAAGTACGCGCCTCACGCGCTACTTTTCTTGTTGAAATGGGGCTGGGTTTGCTTGCATTCCCTCTCTCTGCAAATGGTGTGCAGATGTTCTTTGCATCTTGCCATTGATTAACCCAATCATTCTCCCTTCTAATTTCAAAACCACGTTATTCCCCTTATCGTTTCCGGTCGCGTGGAGGCTAGGCGCCCATGTGTCCGTTCGATTTGGGGTTTTTCGTTCCGACGATCGATTCTTCTAATTCATTCAAGTCTAGCCTCGGATTTGAGTTTTGGTGGTTGTTTCTGGTGGTTTTGGGTTTGGATCTGGCCTCTCATCCTTCCCTTTGTCCGGATTAAGCTTTCCTAGGTTTTCTCTCTTGTGTTCTATGTTTAGTGTTCCTTCCTTGCCGTTGAGTCGTCCTCAATTTTTGGGTGGTTTGCTCTCGGTCCTGGTCTTCGCTTGCTGGGTTTGGTCGCCGGTGGTGTGGGTGAGGTGTGGCCCTTTGTCGCCCTCGCCTCCTTGTCGGCTTCTGTCTTTGTACCCTGCCTACATCTTCCCTCTCAATCTCCAATGAAATTTCCGGCGAGTTGTGGTGGCGGGCCTGCCTCCGCCGCTCCTGGTCCGCCTCCTCTTCCCGCAACCTTTGTCGGTCCTTCCTTCGATGGCCCTGCTTGGCGTGCAAGGAGTCTCCTTACCTTGCACTCCACGTTCTGTTGTTGGCAGGCTCGTGCACGTTGCTTGGCGTGTAAGACCTTGTTTTGCCTTGCACGCCAAGTCCAGATGACTCACCCAAAAAAAAAAAAAGTTGTGGATAAATTTTTATATATAAGTATTTATTTTCATAAATATTTATATATATTTCATTATATATATATATATATATATATAAGGGTTGCCTAAATCCCGAAAGGGTCTTGACAAATTCCCGAAAGGGCTTGCATGCGCGTTTCTCTACGAGGGTGGTTTACGGCAGTTGTTCTGGTTGTTCTTGGCGGTTCTGATCTGAGTTGGGGCTCGTGCGTCTGGTGTCGGGTCTGGCTGGGGTCGTGGCGGTGTGCATCATGGCGACTCCATATTCCGGAAATTTCCTTGGAGGTTCGTCTTCATCGCCCACATGGGGACTCCTGATGTAGCGCTGGCCAGCGGTGTTATCTCTTGATGGCGCTTGGCTCCATTCTGTTTTCGCAGTCCTCAACTTCTATAGATTAGGCTCGTTTGTTCTTCTAGTGACTATTTGTTTGCCTTCTTCGTGTTGCACCTTTTTTATTATTATGATTGTATGCTTGACGGTTCGCCGTCTGCCGACTCTGTCAGCCTCTCGATGAGCCAGGTCTGTCTGGCCATCGAATTATTACTTGATCAAAAAAAAATCAATTTTAGTAGAAAAATAACATAATGGCCTATCGACCATTATGTTATTTTTCCAAAATAAATAAATAAATAAAAATACATGCTAGTTTTCAAAATTATCCCATAAAATGGGGTTAATTAGTGCAATTGGCCCATATACGGACGGGGGTACTAATTACCGAGCTTAGCTTAATCGAGCGATTGACCGTGACGAGTGAACTTCGCCGGCGAAGAAGCGTTTCTGTCTCTTTCCGATCGAGGATAGATTCGCCGGGGATGTCTATCAATCCCAACAAACAGCTCATAGAAGTGTTTCTTCTGCCATTTCCTCTCCATCTCTGCCTGTACGTTCCCTCAATCTTGACTCTCAATTAATCTCTTCCGTGTTTTTCGCAGATTCGTAAGCAGTTTCGAGCGGCTCTTCGGAACTTCAATTTTATCGCTCTCAATAGGGATTCCTGTGAACTCTGCCCCCTTCGGAACTTCAATTTAGCTTTGCCGATGTCCATTTAAGTAATCACGCACTCTGTCTGGTTTGATCAATTCTCTCCGATTTCTGCTCATCGTGCAACTCTGACGAGCTATCGGGTTTAATTTCATCACAGGTGATCTTTTCTTTCCTACTCTATGTTGGAAATTCATCCAATTTAGGTCTTTGGCTACTTTATACCGTGGGACGATTGCCAGTTTCTTGTGATAATCTTTACTGCAATTAAGGTCTTGGATGAATTCAGGTTTTAATGCCAGGAACAGATCAGCGAAGCGAACAGATGATGATGAATTAATTGATGATGTTTCTTTGACATATTTGATGGCGTATATTGGACTTTGGAGTAGTTCTTGTTGATTTTCTCTTAATCGTTGTTCCTATTCTCCTATTTCAAACTGTAAGTGAAATGTAAACTTCAGCTGTTACCAATTAAAGACTCTGGTTTTTTTTTTTTTGTGGTTGCTTCGTTTTAAAGTAAGCGTTTTCTTTTTCAATGACGGCAAGGCAACTGTTGCGTGTTAAATTGATAATGATGGTTAAAGAATGCCACCAATGCATTTTGCAAAACTGTGGGGTTTATTGTGGTTGATATCTAAAAGAGTAGTTGTCTGTGTTTTAGCTGGCTACTTAATTGCAAAGATGGAATGTATGCAGGAGCAAGTCTTTTTGTTTTTTTGGTAGAAATACGCGGGAGGAAATCTGATCAGTTAGTGTAGAGCTTTAATTTTGTAAAATGATGTAAAATGAAGAAGTGAAGCTTTCATATATTGATGATCCCAGTGTCAGCAGTGTTGTTTCATGTCTAACAATTGCTACAGAAACCAGCAACCAAACCTTTTCCTGATCAGTGTGGTTGGTTTGGCTATATGAATGATCATTCCCCAGTGATCGCCATATGCCATCTTTTTCTATGGACCCAAGTGCAGGGTCTTGTGTAAAATGTGATCACTCTGCAGGCCTTACCATATTATATTGTTCATTTGATCTTCTGGTATATTTAAAAAAAAACTTCTAAATTGGGTCAGGGGTCATTTGTTCTTCTGGTATATTTCTTCTGTGCCTGATGATTAACTGGATATCATCCTGAGAACTTTTGTGTATCGAATGACAGTGAATATTTTCACTTTACCTTTTTTAGATTTTTTAGATATTGAAATGATAGCCAGGAGGTATCACTGAAAAATGCTTTCTTGTGTATGCTGCTGTCTGACAGAGTTAGTTTACTACATAATGAGAGAATTTTGTCTTCCAGATTTTGGTAGATTGGATAGACTTGGTTGCAGTTTCAACTTTCAAGGAATTTGCTTGTCCTTCTATGTATTTTAATTAAAAGGTGAATCTATGGTTCCTCAGATCTTTGCTATCTCTTTTTAAAAGTAAGAAAGGGTATTTACTCGTCAACTATTATCAAACCATAGATCATATCTGCTCCAAAATACTTATAGTTGACAAGAGCATTGGAAGCTGTAAAAACAGTAGCAGAAGCCAGAAGCATAGCATATATAACATGGATACCAATTTAACTCTCTGTAAAGCATGACTTTAACCTTTATCCCTCGCTATTGAGACTGCTAGCTATGAATGGCCTTATAGTAATAGCGATAACCACAACATAACTGCAAGGAATGTTGTGGAACATGACACAACCTAGTGCTCTCCTGGTGATGCTATTAATTTTACTGTTTAAAGGTTTGCACCCAGTGTCTTAACACTGGAACCCATCTGCTTCATGTTCTTTTCAAGTGTAGGATGGATAGTACAATGCTTGGATTGAATGACTGTCTTGCAATGTGCCTTATGTAAGCCATCTTACCGCGGGGTTGAGAGGATTATGATTTTGGTTTCTTTATTTAAGGCATGCTGGTTTGATAGAGTGCAAACCTCCTGTTTAATAGTGATTTTTTTTCTCTGCGTTCTTATGTCAGCGTTCTCGTATTATAGTCAGCAGCTTTGGTTCTTCATCCAACTCAGTGAACCTCCAGAGAAATAGTTCTTTGAGACCCAACATTTCATCATACAGACTTGTGATGGTAAATACTAAATGTTGCCATTCCATCTGTGTTACGGCTCAGCCTGCATTGCTTCTTTATACTACTTTGTGCAGATGGTTGTTATAGGCTTTCTATACTTTCTGTTGATTTCACTGTATTTCCTCAAAGGTATGTGAAGGTAGAAACTTAAGGGACTGGTTTGGTAAACGGGGTCTTTTGTAAGCATTCCCTTTTCTTCAACTGCATCGTCCATTCCTTGCCCAATTAAATTAGACATGTGAAATATCCTAGGCCCTAATGCATATAATCCAATGTTTTATCCATTATCATCTCTCTTCGGATCTGTTGTTTACTTATGCATTCTGTGTGGTTATTACAGATGGATCTGGGGGGCAGGGTTCATTTGCCCTTGCTAATGTGTGTCTCATGACAAGCCTGTTATGTTTCTTCTGGGTGAGTGGTCTAGCGATCGCGTTTCTGCTGCCCCTTTTTTTTCCCTTACAAACTAATGTAATTTTACTGGTGTTTGCAATATTGATGCTTTCTGGCCACATGGCTGGAAGTAAGCTCGCCTTGCTTTAAGAAACATGCAATCGTAATCTACTTGGATCCTTTCTCATGATATCCTCTTATCCTTACTTCATTTCTTGATAGAATTGAAGAAACTCTCCACATGCAGGCAAACGTTCTCACAGGGCTGGTAAACTTGTCAGCGGTTACCATTTTGCCTCTTCTGTTCGGTCTATGATTATCCTGATTATATATGCATACACGCTATGTTTCTTAACTAGCACCGCTCACTTCTGTCGGTGTTAAAACTCAAAATTTGGTGAGCCACCTCCTTCCCTTTTCTCATACCTAGGCATTAATTTGTTAAAATTTCCAATCCCTGTATTATTTAACAAAAACCTTCACATTCCCTAGGCATAAATGTTCCTTCATCGAAATATTGAGGTTCAGATACAAGATACAGACAGTCAACTTGCTGGTACTCGGTAACTCAGTGTGTTGTATTTTTGTGACAGTAATACATGAATGCATACAAAATCATAGAGCTTATCCTACCATTTCCAGATATAATCACTCCTTGTCTTATTTCTTGTAATTTTGCAGAGTTTCTCGGTGGTCCCGAGGCCAAGGGGCTTTCAAGTGTCAGGCAAACACCCCCATGTAACTCAGCCTGATATAGCAACATGTTCTTCCCCCCTAAAAGGTCCCCTTGCTGACCACTCTTATAAAACTCAATATAAATCCCTCTTCTCCCTTTTCTCCCTTCTTCCCAATATTGATTTGTTGTTTGTATTGTGTGCGCTGTTGTTTTCATGCAGTAGGAACACAGTCTTATTGGGTGCATTTGGTTGCATATTAAAAAAAAAAGAGATCTTGCATGTGAAAGAAAGCCTGAAATTAGTTTTAAGCTTTGTTACTACTTTACATTGGGGGAAAAGAAAAAGAAAGGTTTTTTTTTTCCTGTTCTTGTTCATTGCTTGTGAATGATTTGGTTTGCATGGCATTGGCAATGTACTTATGGGAGAGTTGGCTGATCATCACATGGATTCTGTGGGGGTGAAAGTCTGACACCTTGAACCGTGGTCCAAAGGCTCCAAACACCTGTCTTCATCACTCCTTGATAACACTGTTTCCTTCTGTTTTTTCAACCTCCTTTTCCCCTCTCCCATCCCTCTCTTGGTTGCTGGGTACACCTTTCGCCTTTCGGGGGCTTCGTTTTCTCTTTTCTCCCTTTCATGAGTGCTTGCTCTTCTAGGTGAAAGCTGACTTGTGGCATCGTGTAAGGCGTTTTGACAAACCTTTGTGAATGTGTTAGTACTTTCCGAATAGTGGATTTTGTTTGTTTTGGGTAAGTGACGACTTGACGGGTTCTGGTGTTAGCGTTTGCGCAACGTTTACTGAATACGGTGAGAATCTGATATTGGTTGTTTGCAGTTTAGCTTCTTGTTTGTGATCTAAATGTGTCGGATTGGAAGGTAGTGCAAGGTGAAAAAAGGTTTACCCATGTCAAATGACATTGATTCCTTGTTGCAAAGAAGTGTCCAATGCTTTTCTGGGTGACGTAAAGCTGTTAGCATTTGACAATTTACATTTGGGCATATATGTATGTTTGTTAGTGTTCAACCTATGCAGTGCCCACTCCTTGAGAAATAGTCAGTTATTTGCTAAGAAACAAAAAAATGGGTAGAATGATAAGCTCTTTCCGAATCTGGCATCCGCGACTAAAGCGACGATTTCATACCCAGATCAACAATTGGACAAGATTGAAGGGATAAACGAGTTGTATTCTAGCCCTATTGAGCTTAACTTGTGTGATCCTAGGGTTTGTTCTTAGCCTTTAGGCTAAGCTTCTATCTGGTGATGAATCCAACACATAAAAAGGGAATGCCTAGAAGCTCTGAAATGTACAACAAGCAAGAAAATGACCTGAAGTTGGTAAATGTGTAGAAGTTGGCTTCAAGCAATCAACCACAGCTTGTTCTGTTGTTTGTATCCGGAAGCTCTTGTACACTTGGGGCCCCTCTGCCCTGCATGCCGTTTTGGACTGCACCTCCGAGTTTGGGACCGTATTGGAACCAAACCCGCCTCAGAGGCGCTCAGCACTGCATTGGTTTCTGTAGATTCGGCTTAAGCCTGTGTCTGGAGCCGGTCTTTGCTCAAAGATCTGACCTTTAAGCCTAAAATCCTCATGTTTTGATTCAACCATCTCATCTATCCGATTTTCGAATAGATGAAATGGTTGATTTGGGTTGGGGACCGTAATGGAACCAAACCCGCCTCAGAGACGCTCAACACCGCATTGGTTTACGTAGATTCGGCTTAAGCCTGTGTCCGGAGCCGGTCTTTGCTCAAAGATCTGACCTTTAAGCCTAAAATCCTCATGTTTTGATTCAACCATCTCATCTATCCGATTTTCGAATAGATGAGATGGTTGATTTGGCTTTGGGATTGTAATGGAACCAAACCCGCCTCAGAGACACTCAGCACCGCATTAGTTTCTTAGATTCGGCTTAAGCCTGTGTTGGGAGCCGGTCTTTGCTCAAAGATCCAACCTTTAAGCCTAAAATCCTCATGTATTGATTCAACCATCTCATCGATTTAAAAATCGAATTGATGAGATGGTTAAATCAAGAAGGATCATTTTAGAAGTTACAAACCATGGGACATGTTTTGAGGGGTGTGTGAGGTTTATCACAATCTTTATTACTTATTATTACTTTAATATCTACCTCACTTTTTGAAGCAGGAAGAAGCACACCTCCCTGTGGATTCAGTTTCTCTCTCCACACCCCACACCCAACTCACGTGCATCATCCTCCCTTTGCCTCATCAGTCATCCCTCTTCCTCCTATTTACTCAATTTCCCCTTCATTCAATTTATTCCCTTACACTTGAAAGCCTCTCTCTCTCACACACTCACTGTTAACTTTGCTTTCAAAAAAACCAACATGGCATTAGATGCAATATCATCTACTGATCTACTAAACTTGCTGATTTATGATTCCATTTGTGGTAACTCACTCAAACATGCCTCCTCATGGCAAGATGATCACTCCATTCTTGATCATCAGAGCCTGAATTTCACTGCAGCCGGTGCCATGCTGCCTTGTCAAGACACCATGGCGGTTCCGATGCTGCTGCCACCGCTACCACCGCCTCCTCCTTCTTCTTCGGCCTCTTCATCAATTCATGATAGAAGAGAAGCCGGAAGCCGGAAAGCTCCCAGCTTGGCGGTGCAAGGGAGGAAGAAGAGGCGGCGCCGCCCCAAGGTTTGCAAGAACAAAGAGGAGGCTGAGACCCAGAGGATGACCCACATTGTCGTCGAAAGGAATCGCCGCAAGCAGATGAATGAGCACCTCGCTGTCTTGCGCTCCCTCATGCCTGAATCTTATGCTCAAAGGGTTTGTGAATTCCCAACCTTCTGATCCATTGGGAATACAAAATCTTCATCAAATTAGTTGATTACTCAATTTCCTTAAGAACCCAGATGATTTTTAACGAAAAATCATCTGGGTTCTTAAGGAAATTGAGTTTTATGGCAATCTTGATTGATTCTTGTTTGTTCCCTTACAGGGTGACCAAGCCTCTATAGTAGGAGGAGCAATAGATTATGTGAAGGAGCTTGAACACCTTCTCCAATCCCTAGAGGCCCAAAAACTTATCTTACACCAACAAGGGACCGGTGGAGAGCCCACCGCGACCACCACCACCACTACCTCCACCACCATGGATGCTTCTGATCAAGGAAAGCTCATGACACCGCCTTTTGCGGAGTTCTTCTCATACCCTCAGTACACTTGGTCCCAGTCTCCTAACAAATACAACTCCAAGACTACAGCCTCGGTGGCTGACATTGAGGTTACCTTGATAGAGAGCCATGCGAATCTCCGAATCCTCTCCAAGAAGAGACCGCGACAGCTCTCTAAGCTTGTCGCCGGCTTCCAAGTGCTTCGCCTTTCCATACTTCACCTCAATGTCACTTCCTTGGACCCTCTAGTCCTCTACTCCATTAGTGCCAAGGTGAATCTCCCTTTTCAACCTTATTCTCTTTGCATGCTTTAACACATCACAAAAATTATGTCATTGAATTCAGTGTTCAATTCAAATATTTGAGGATTTTTTGGTTATCCCTAATAAATCTAGCCCACAGTAACAGACCGTTACTGTGCCAAGTCCGCTCTAGCCTGCCCCATTTTTATAAAAATAAAATAATAGGTAAAAAAATTAAGGGGAATTAATAAACATTATTCGTTTATTTATTAAATTAAGAGTTTCGTTAATAAAAATTATATGTAAGGTGTAGCATCTTGACATAACTCATATTATTAGAGTTTCTGTGCTTTTGGTTTATTGACACTATTTGAAATGCAGTATTATTGGTTACAGTATAGAGAGCCTATATCTGATATGTTTTATATCTGAGCTGTTGAATGCTTAGTTGAGCTATTAAATCATTCTCCTGTTGAACTTGCCAAGCCAGGAGCAAGAGGGTATAAATGTACTGTCATAAAATAAGGTTTCTACATATGTGCATTAATACTAATAATTGGGTGGGGTTTTGCATTAAATAGGGTTGTGACTAGCAAAATAGGGGGAAAAAATAAGGGCTTATTTATGATCAGATTTCAAGTGCTACATTCCAAACTAGATTTTTGGATTCTTTTGAATAATTGTACTGTTTTCTAGATTAAGAGCCTGAATATACATTTAGTTATGGGTTTTGACTTTCTGACAGTAGACATATTTTAGTTCATCACAAACATAGAAACTTTAGACTATAGGTAGGTTATAAACTAGTTATAGAGGCTCAAAATAAACTCAAAACTAGTTTATAAACTAGGAGGCGAAACGCGATGTTTGAAAGGTGAATGTTTGTGGATTCAGGTGGAGGAAGGGTGCCAACTTACATCTGTGGATGAAATAGCAGAGGCAACCCATCACATGCTTAGAATAATCGAGGAAGAAGCTGCACTGTGTTGATTGATGTCCAGATCGAAATGCCCCTGCAGTTGAGTTCAATTTTCGGTCTATTCCTATTGTGTATTCTACTAGCTAGTAACAGGTTAAATTAACCAGTGTGTGTGCGTGGTGTGTGTGCATAACTAGGCAATTCAGCTGATGTTCCTTTGTTGCTTTGCTATATCTCTTATGTTAATAAACAAGAGTGTCAGTGTGTGTTGGACAAGAGAAATGTGTACCAATGCTGAGATGATCGACGTCGAAAGGAGTAATGAAGCTTCATAAAGCAATTCAAATGAAACAATGAGATTGAATTAATACCAATTGTTCTCCTTTTATTTCACCCCCAGACCCTGCTTTGGCGGAATATACTGGGTAGTTGTTGTTCTCCTTTTATTTCATCCAAACTTGTTGATTTTCGACGTGAAGGTTATGAGATTATCTACTAAATGCATATTTTAAATTAATGAATATTATATGATGGTATAACCTAGGAGGACAAACCCGAGAACCAGACATGTAACTAGGGGCACTGGGGAGGCTAACCTCCGCTCCAGCCGGCCCCATTAAAAAAAATTAAAATAGGTAAAAGAAATAAGGAAAAATTAATAAAAATGATGTATTCTTTATTAGAATAATGTGAAAAAATTAGTCTATCAAGCCCAATTAAAATTTATTTTCTGGTTTCGTGTATGCTGATAACTTCATTTTTCTTCTCTGCATCCAATCTATGATTCAAGGACAAATAATTAAAACCCCAAAGTGGGTAGTTTCCATTTTTCTTTCCATTTTGATGTTAGGGAAGAACTACTATTTCAAACCATAATTTGAAGTTTTGAACCCTCACAACCATACAAGATTTGGAGGAAGCAACTCGATCCCTCCAAGTGAAAGTAAAAAACATATAGAGAAAAATAAGGGGAAACTACAAAAAGCCACCCTTATTTAAGCTATTTTTCACATAACCCCCTCTATTCCAAAAATCGCATTTTACCGCCCTTTATTCATATTTTGGTTACAATTCACCCCTTCCACTCATTTTATCTTTTTTTTTTAAAGGTAGAAATTTGAAGTTCTAGACAACACATTTTCTTAAGCGCTACAACGTAGCACCACCAGACGGCTAGTCGCCTATTACAATAGGAACCGTTCAAGTAGGGGGGTTATTCGAGCCGAACGAGCCGAGCTTGACGTGTTCAAGCTTGTTCGTTTGTTAAACGAGCTCGAGTCGAGCCGAACCTAATTTTTAAACGAGTTTTTTATTTTGTTCAAGCTTGGCTTGTTTAGGAAATGAACGAGCTCGAGCCGAGCTTTAAGTAGTTTTACTTGGTTATAACATGTTAACCTAAATAAAATTTTAGAAATTCCATAGAATACGAGTTATTCGAGCTTTATTCGAACGAGCCGAGCTTTCAACCGAGCTTAAAATTTTGTTCAATCTCGGCTTGTTTAAATAAGTGAACGAGCTTTTTCGAGCCGAGCTCGAGCCGTTCAGTTCATATAACAGCCCTACGTTCAAGAGTATTTCATACACGAATAGGGCAGTTAAGTGCAATTTTAAAAATAAAGGTCGGTTTTGTAAAAACGGTCAAAATAAGGGGTGGGTTTGTGGAGATTACCCAATAGGAAAAAACCCCATAAAATTCATAATCCAATGATTTCAATCCCAATCAGTGACCCCTCCATGTCTGTACTGGAACTCTGGAAGCTAAGCAGCTTAGCTGAAGGGGCCTGGGCGATGGGATTTGTGGGGAGTACCATAAGATAACACAACAAAGAGCGAGGGAGAGAGGGGCAAATTCATGTACAATCTTTGTTTGTCTTGTTCTAAATCCACTGCCGTGAGACTAAGGGAATTAAAATTGCAAAGTTTACATCTTTTTTTAAAAAAAAAAGAAAAATTGGTGGGGTTTTGGGGGCAAACAACTGTAGCTAATAAAGAGTGTTTGGATCATATATTGGATGGCCTATATGTTAAGGACGGGGTGCCCTGGCCTAGGGCATTTAAAGCCGGTGTCCTGATCCGCAGCGTCGCGTGCCGAATGAGGATGATGAAGGTTGGGTTTGAGCTTGAAATGAGTGCTGCAGAATCAAAACAGTTTTGGGTGTCTTTGGTGAAGAAGTTCTTCATGTGTTCATATGATGAATAATTTGATATGATATATATGCTGTGGTTAATATGATGAATAATTGTTCCTTTGCATTTATAACTGAATAGGGAAATTAACTCCTTTGTACTTTGTATGCTTCCTCTTTTTTTTTCTTTTTTTTTTTCCTATTTGTTCACGGGAAATTGTTTATTTAGAATGTAGCTAGGTAGTACCCCATGTTATGAAATTTTACTATTTTGTTATCCCAAAAATAATTCAGGTCAAATTTCCAACATTTGGGTATTTGTATTTCTATCTCTTTCTACTGCATTGGGTATATGAATAAATGAGGCCTTATCTATAACCGACTTGGAAACTGAAGGTGATAATCTTACCGTTATCATCAGCTTAAAAGGTCTTGGGAAACCTTCAGGAGACTCCAAAATGATTGTCTCAGACAGTCTAGTCTCGCTAGGTTTCTTCTCTTCTGTCGAGATTCGTCATGTCTATCGCGAGGCAAACCAAGTTGCAGACCGCCTAACGCATCTGGACGTTACCATGGACATGCAGCCACATTAGCCCTGACGATTCTTTGCTTTGCTCTTTCATCCGTATGGATGCCCTCGACTCTTAGGGTTCCTCTAAAGTCAAATTATTTTCGGTACAGGAAAAAAAAAAAGAGGCCTTATCTATATTTGAAGGTGACTATCTGATTGTCATCAATAGCACTTTCGGTTTCTGACGATCCATGTATTTGGAGATTGAACTCCTCGTCTCGGATGGTCTCTTTATTCTCGTACGCTTTCAAGAGGCTCACTTGACGCATGTCTTTCATGAAGTCAACCAGATTGCTGACCGAATTGCCCTCCTCCTTCCCATGACGGACAACGACACCCTCTTCAATAATCATGTTCTTAGGGTTCACATTCGAAAGGATGTGTTTGGATGGTGGTATAGCTAGGATGGTCTGACCCACTCAAATTTTTACATTATCAAAAATTGGGTAGGGTATACCGCCTAAGAATTTTCATCGAAATTCGAAACTATATATTATTTTTTGTTAGAATTTTCTAACCTACATATTCACACCAATTTAACCAATTTTTAAATATTTTTCAAATCGAGTTCACCCATTTTCTTATAAAGTTTTTCGTTCCTAATTAAGTATGTTTAACATATAGGTTTTTTGTTAATATGAGCGTAGTGTGTATAAAATTCATGATTTTGCACATCCGAAACTTTGTATTATTAAAAGTTCTTTTCCCCTTTTTTAAGCAATTTTTTTCCTCCCAAAACTCATCAACTACAAGATGTCATGTATAACAACAACAACAATGCAACAACATCCCAGTGAATCCCGCAATTAAGCAGGGTCTGGGGTGTCGGGATGTACGCACTCTTACCCCGGAGAGCCTGAGAGAGTATTTCCGAAAGACCCAGAATGAAATGAAACAAGATAGCCATGTATATAGATTTCAAATTGAGTTGTATAGTATATGGTCAAAATAAAGAAAACCATTGAAACAGTGTTTGGTAACAGTACACTGTAAGTAGAGCTTCATATGTAATGGTATGTTTGTCTGGTGTCAACCCTCTTCAAACTGTTATTTCTTGTTTACTGCACCCACCCAGTTACTGCAGTCAATTAAAGGCCCCTTCTTCCTTCTTCTATTTTTAGGGATTAAGGCTCCGTTTGGCAAAAAAAATTCCATCAGCTAGCTTATTGGACCTTTTAATTTTAATATTATATAGTTGTAAATGAAATAAATATAAGATTTTAGTTTAATTAGCTTTTGAAAGGAGAGTATTTCAACAACTACTCCCCAAAGTTTTCGGAACTTATGATTTTCTATTCACAAATTTCAATTCGCTACTCCAATTGCTAGTTACCAAACTTCATACGAGCTTATTAACATATATTTAGCACAAATAATCCATCAGCTTCAGCTACCCCATCAACTAGTATTTTACGAAACAGAGCCTAAAGGCTAAAACGGGTGAAAAAATTGGGGTAAAAATATATATGAATTGAAGAAATAATTGGTAGGAAATGAACAGGGGGTAAAAAAAACAACACTGTAAGGAAGATGGTAAAGCTACAACACCATGTCCATTTTTTGCTCTCGAATCTCACACAGTTCCGCCTCCCAACATTGCATTACATGCCATTTGCAGGCCTCCAAAATCTATCTAATAATTAAACATTTCAGTGATTCTAAATTGTCCGCAATCTGTTTAGTGAGGTTTCATCCTAAAACCAATTATAAATAAAAAAAAAAGAATCTGGAACAGCTTTCAAATAAGGTAAAGTCATGGAACCATAGATACTGATGCAGTGATGCGAACATGAGAGTGCAGCGAAAATTGCAGTGCAAAACAGGCAGTTGATTCCATAATAATATAAAGAGGACCCGCCCCCTTACACAGAGAGAGTGGGGGTGGCCAAGTTTAGTCAATCAGTGCACTCATTCAAATGGAAACACTCAGATGAGCTCACCCGGCTGGCCGGCCGGCCGGCCTTGTTGATGGTGGCAGCTCAGCCCAGGTAAAGATGCCAACCTGCAGTTATGCAAAAAACTTACAAGTGCATATATACATAATCAGTGCCTTTTCTTTTGGATCCATATTTGAGGGTTTTTTTTCAATTTGATGTACAAAAAAGAAGAAAAAAAATCATTGCATTGGTAGAATAAGAAATGCCAAATTTCAGCAAGAACATTAGGTATCTGAAAAATTGAAATTGAAAGCGATTGTCTAACTGTCGTTAATCACCCTTAAAGGGCAGTTGTTTTCATTAACCATGTTCTTGTAGATGCAATGTGGTTGTTTCGTATCCGGTCTTGCTATTCGCACAACGGAATTTCGCAATCCGCACGGTGCCGATCTCGAAAATCGGCACTGGTGGTCTACCTGGGAAGTCGGCATCGGCAGAGAAGCCGACTTGATCCAACGGTGATCTCCCACTCAATGAAGAGACGCCGACTAGTGCAATGCTGCCGACTCGGGAACTTGGCATCGACACCGTGTCGTGTGAATGGCGAAAAAATGGCCGTGTGAATAACAGGACCCTTGGTATCAATATCAGCCCTGATATCTGATATCTAGTATTTGGGATAGACAGATATCGATATCACTTTATATGATATCTAATATCTAGTGTTTTTTTTTTGTGTTGATAAGATATCTAGTGTTTGATATAGACAAATGTCGATACTACTTGATATCCAGATATCAGATTTGGACCTATTATGCCAAATTCAAAAGAAAGTTTTTTCCATTGGCAGGGATGCATAAATAGTACAATTGATTGATGATGGATAAACAAAATAGATAGTAAGAAATTATAAGGCAAAAAACAAGCAAAGCCAACTCTATGGAGTTTGTCTTGTCCATCCAAAATTCCACACAAGACAAACTAAAACTTGGATGAGTGTTGCAAGTTGCATATTTTGAGTGGCAACAGAGGAGGATTTTTGGTAATGCAATAATGAAGCAACATTATATGAATTTCAGAAACCAAATATAAAGTTATAATTGCTTGATTGATGATGATATCGATTCCTCTTCTCCATACCATGTTGCTCCTGATCTGCAATTTTGGTGAGAATATTGAACTACCTATAAAGTTTGGTTGTCAATCGGTTTTGAGATAAATATTTTTCGCTTAAATGTGTTCTCGGTAATTGGACCCCAGTCCGCCCCACTTTTTTAAGAAAATAAAATAATAGGTAGTAAAAAATTAAGGGAAATTAATTAAAAAAAATTCTATTTATTTATTAAATTAAAAGTTTTATTAATATAAATTGTACGTACAAAAAAATTTAGCATATCTAGCGTACTCGAATTTTATTTTCTGGTTCCGTGCCTGAGTACGTCCATGTGAAATCGTAATTGAGAGAATACAATGAAATTTACAAAAGAAAATCGTCACATTTAATTTCTCGGAATTAAAATGGAATCATAAAATGGTACTTAAGTTATTCTTAAAACTTCTTATTTGGTATGTCGTGGAAATGAACTATTCTTGAAATAACAACGATAATAATAAATATATACATAATAAAATAATGATAAAATTAATAAAAGTAATGAAAATGTAATATAATGATTTATAATAATTATTATGTTATCGTTATATATTCACAATAATAATATAATAAAATGGAGAAGGAAGGTTTCTCAAAAACCATTTCGATTTCAAGTTTTATCATACCTTGATTTTGGTAAATATAGAGCAGTCATATCTGAAAATCGAACCGGAGACCAACGACTCAACGAGTACTGCCCTGAGATTCTTTTCGGCTCAACCACCCATACATGGTTCAAATTTTATCATACCAAAAACACCTAAACGGAGAATCACATACCAAGCAGGCCCTTAAGTCTCATCACTAATCCATTCAAGTTATATATAAATTCAGTGAGTATATTACACGAAAATAATATAGATGGGCCGTATAAAAGGCCCAATAAGATTAAAAAGGCCTCGTGTGATTCTAAAAGCTTGTTGGATTGGACCCAAATATGTGAGCCTGTTTCTATATAATTAGCGCCTTTGCCAGGTCTCATATATTTCATATAGACGACCTTAGCTTAATCGCGAAACGTCCCCCACCAAGTGGAGAGAAAGTAAACGTTTCGACCTTTGCCATGCCGTTTCGATCGAGGCAATACGTACAGGTACAGCGACATCCACAAGTTTCAGACTCGTTGAAGCCCAACTAATTATATCATATGAAAACGTTTCTGCTCGGGTTTCCAACGTTTCAAAATTGAAACGTTTCAAATGTATTTTTTTTTATTTGATTGACTAAATTCATGGAGCCAACAATTAACATGGTAATACCGATAGTGTTAGTGGCTTCCATGAATCCTTCAATAACCGCATCTATAAAAGCATCTGCAATTTGTTTACTCAGATCTTCAAATATTGTTGGCGCAAATTAAGAGATTTACGCGCGAAGAAAACAAAAAATCAACTAACTAATTAACTAACCCAAACTTTTCTGAATGAGGGCCCCACCAAACGGCGCCGTATTGCCATCACCTCCAGAAATCGGCGTTTCGGTGTCACCTGGTGATGATCATCCGACGGCCGCCAGATCGCCCCCGTCAACGCCTCTGATGAATCCCTCTATCCTTCGTAAGGTAATTACAATCACCGAATTCATCATCTGAATTAATATTCATTAAATTGACAATTAATTTACGATTTAATTCAATTCACAGATCGTTGCGGAGTTCGTCGGAACATTCATCATAATCTTCTCGTCGGCGGCGGGGCCAATCGTGAACCAGAAGTACAACGGCGCCGAGACTCTGATAGGGAACGCGGCCTGCGCGGGGCTGGCGGTGATGGTGGCGGTGCTTTCCACCGGCCACATCTCCGGCGCCCACCTCAACCCGGCCGTCACCGTCGCCTTCACCGCGCTCCGCCACTTCCCGTTGGTCCAAGTCCCGCTCTACATTTTGGCTCAGCTTGCCGGATCGCTTTGCGCCGCTTTCTTGCTCAAGTGGGCTTACCACCCTTTCATGTCCGGCGGCGTCACCGCCTCCTCCGTCGGTGCCGCCGAGGCCTTCGTCCTCGAGTTCGTCGCCACCTTCTTCCTCATGTTCGTCATCACCGCCGTAGCTACCGATACACGCGCGGTAATAATATTAAATTTTGAATTTTTATACCATTTTTTAATAAGTTAAAATTCAGACAACTTTTTTAAAGTACTAAAAAATATATAAAATTATTTTTTTAATAATTTTATATTTAGTAGTAATAAGTATAGCAATATGAAAAAACATTGAATAAAAAATTAATATTTTATATAGTTTTTAACTTTCTAAAAAACGTGCAGAATTAAAAAGAACAAATATTAAATAATGAAGAGAGTGATAAAAAAGTTAGTATTTTATAGAATTTTTACTTTCTTAAAAAATGTGCTAAAAATTAAAACCACCTATATTTAGATGTGAATGTAGGATTATTTTTTATATAAAAATATATTCATGAATAAGATATATATTTTATAGGGTTTTTAATTTTGAAAAATCAATATGCTAAAAAATCAAATAATATATTATGAAATGGAGAAGTTGTAAGACCGGTCTAGCTCTAAAGCCTATTGTCCTCTCTAGAGTTTAAATTTTTTATAACACGAACAGAGCTTGAATTAGTTATAAATCACTTATAACACTTTTCTATCATATTCGATGTTGTACGAGGGTGTGTTATACAGAAAATTGATGACATTTTTATATTTGATAATAGGTGGGAGAGTTGGCGGGAATAGCAATTGGCGGGACCGTCATGCTTGACATACTTATTGTAGGGTAAGCTTAATTTTTCCTTGAATATTCAATTTGGTGTGTTTATTTGAAGTTGTGGAATGAATGAATGAATTGGATGGGTTGAATGATTTATATGCAGACCAGCCACGGGTGCGTCTATGAACCCGGTTAGGTCGTTAGGGCCGGCCATTGCATCGGGCAACTATAGACGTATATGGGTCTACTTGGTCGCTCCTGTGTTAGGGGCGCTGGCCGGAGCACTCATCTATACCATTATAAAGCTGGAGGAGACGAATAATGTTAAATCGGAGCAACCACAGGAGCCACAGCCACAGCGTCGTAAGAGCTTTTCTCGTTAGACATATGCATTACAAGCATGATAAAGAACATATAATGTATTATTCATGACTTTGTACAGATCGATCAATAATCCTAATAGGTTTTTGAGTGTATCATACATTGATTTTGGGTGAATTTTGTGGAGATCGAGCTAGTTTTTTAATTTTAAAATTTGAGTACTTTTATACAATAAGCATTGAAATACATCGCTGTGTACCGCACCGTAACATATTGCTAACTCGGTTCCATGTTCGATCGATTACATACAAGCAATTGGTGTAGATGATCGATCTCCATTCAAATCCACCTGACTTGCTGATCTGGCCTACTTTTTCATTGCCACATCAACAATGTATGTAATTGTAACGCGCGTAACATACATTGGTGCATCTGATCTTATCATATGCACTATTGGGGTTATAGTTTCGAAAGCAATAAAAATCATAGTAATTGATTAGAGTTTCTGAAACCGGAAAAGTGCCCAATGCTATATATATGGTTTTTAATATGGTAGATGAAAACGCTCGAGACGAAAAGCCACCAGTTTTACGTGGGGCCCGGGAGTCTCCCTGATGAAATTCCCATTCTTCCCGACGGGCTTACCTGACCCGCGTCAAAAGGATTGACGCGGCCCAACCTGTGCCGTGGGAAGCTTATACCTGATTAATTGGTTTTACAAACAGGAGTTCCCTAATCGAGCTTTCCCTAGACAATTTGGAAACCTAGCTTGTCATACCTGTTAACGTTAATAGTCTTGGTGTTTATAGACTCTGACTCGTAATAGAATTTTACAAGGAATGTATAATGTCTTCAGATCCGCGGAGATCGGTATTTGTATAGGTGAACGTCGACTCTTTCTTCTGTTATCAGACTATCCTTCCGCGTGCAAATGTTTCTCTTGCTTCCTTTCCCTGGTCTCAATCTCACTTCTCCGCGTATCCGATTTCCTTCCAATCTTCCAGTTTTCCAAAAAGTCCCCTTTCTCGTTGCGTAATTCTCTCTTATTTATAGTCTTTTGACTCACTTGCATGTCGTGCCACGTGTCGTTCTTCGTTCAACACGTGTTGCACTCGTGGGATGTGGGCATGGCCGCCACGTATCTATTTCTTTGTCCGCGGATGACATGTCTGTGTAACCACTTTAGTCTTTTCGTCCGCGGATGATGAAATCTTCTGTTCCGTTCCATGCTTGGTTTGTTTTGTATCCTTGGTGTTCCGATGAGAGTCTTTTGGTTTCGGTTTAGTCACAGCTCCTCGGTCCGTGTTGATTTATGCTTGATTAATTGACGCGGATCGATACTAAATAAGAATGTTCGTGGTTTGCCTTACATTACTGATTCTGATGCGGTTGTTGGGCCTCTTTTTGACGAGCCTTCGGCCCAATTTGGGCCCATTAGGCCCATTAACACTTGGAATTTCAAACGCCGTTGAATTCCTATAAGTTACCCCGTTCCTTTCACTTTCTTACCCACATTTGTCTTTTTCCACTTTCCGCGTTTTTAATCTTTGTTCTTTTCATCTTCCGGCAGCAATCTTCTAGGGTTCCGGCGATTTGTTTTGAAGTTTCAGGCGGTTTTCTTCAATTCTCGCAAGGTATTTCTTTTTGTTCTTGGCTTGTTCTTGAGTTTTCTTTCTTTTTCTTCGATTTTTCGTCCTTTGGATCATAAATTTGAGTGTGGAATTGTCTTGGAGGTGTTTTTTGGATGGTTTTTTCTGGGTTTAGTAAAGATTTTCGTACTATTTTCCTCTAGTTGTCTTTTAGAAATGGCTAATCTCAACAAAGAAGGTGACTCCTTAGAAGATTTTGAGAGGGGTGAGGGATGGAGAGGTGATGGTGCTTCATCTTCTCATGCGCGTCCGATTTCGGTGCCGCTTCCCATTTCCTCAGGGAGTTCTTCTTCTTCCTCTGATGATTCTTCTTCAGAGTCATCTTCTTCTTCGTCCGCGTCTACCCCGAACCGTGTTGGACCTAGCGGCAGCCCAATCAAGGTGAGAAGGCGTCGGAAGCGTTCTGACCCTGATTACTATTCATCACCTTACTCAGTTTCTTCTTATTCGAAGGGATGCGCGGATGGTGAAAATACAACAGCTGTGGATGATTCTGGCGTTAGTTCCTCCAAGGACGAGGGGATATCGTCCGCGTCTCAATCGACGATCCAAAAGGCGGAGGAAGTTTGGATTCCTTATGAGCTTTCCCCCATTGGTTTGGCGGAAAATGCTAAGGTAAAACGTTCCAAAGAGAATTTGTCTGATTTGGATACCCCTGCGTACGACTTGAAGGATCTTGAGTCTTGCCTCTTTTCGGGAGATTTCAAACCTTTTCCTCCCCCAACCTATCGCTCGTCAGTTGCGCTTGAGAGGATTCATCCATGGAGATCCCCAGTGAGTGATTCAATGGGTTGTACTACTTTGTTGAATTTTGAGGATCTTGACGCCCTTTCGCAAGTTTTTCCATGGCCGGAGGGTATCGAATTTTGTCTTCCCGAAGAGGGAGGTGGATGTTTGGATGCTTACGAAGACTGCTTAGTCGTATACGCGGCCTGTTTGTCTCAAGGTTTTCGGCTTCCTATTTGTCCTCTTTTCTCAAAGTTCTTGGAGGAGTTCAACTTGAGTCCTGCTCAAATCGTCCCCAATGGTTGGATGTTTTTTACAAGTTTTGTTATGAGATGCAAGGAGATCGGCGTTGCCCCTTCGTTAGAACTGATGCTAAGTATTTTTTCTCTGAAGAAGGGGACTCAGGACCCAAGATTCTATCAGTGCAACTCGAGTTGCAAATATATGGAGAGGTTGTCTAGCAAGCCAAATTGGAAATATAAGTGGTTTTTAGTCCGCGACAAATCCGGACAGGGTTTCGGTTGCCGAACGGTTCCAGGGCCTTTTTGCTCTGCTCCAAAGCCTAAAATTTCTAATCTTTCTCAATTCAAGTCGTCCTTTTCTCATATCCCCATATTCCCTTGGGAGAAAATGTTGTCCGCGTTACGTCTAGAGATGGCTGGCTTGAGCATGCCTCATCCACGACTAGGTGGCTTCTTTGTTTAATTACTTGTGTTTTCTCGTTCTTACTTTTCTTAGAATAGTTGACTTATTAAAGTGAATTTTACGTTTTGCAGACAAGATGAATTTGGATGCGCTTTTGAAGCGACACAAGACCAGATCGGGAAAGAAGAAGAAATACAGTTCAGTTGTTAATGACCCTCCTGTTCCCCCTTTGATGTTGGAGGCGACACCAGTTACTGATGCAGGTGTCGCGGATGAGCAAGGTGCTTTAGTCGAGTCCTTGCCCTTGGTTCCTGTTCCTAGGGAGGAAAATGTTGGTCCATCCGCGCCAGGATCTTCTAGACCTAAGAAAAGAAAACTTTCCACTGTCCCTGGGTCAGCTGTTCCGGGCAAAAAAGAGCTCTTCCAGGAAGGTGTAGCCACACTTCGTGAATTTCCCATGCCTGGCTTTGATCCGGTTGACCTGCAAGGTCTCGCTTTTCCGCCCAAGAAACGTTGCCTCCCAGAGCAAGGATATATCCAACGCATGGATCCCGTTACCCTCGCTGCTTACTTTGATCGTTTAATTCAATGGGTAAGCTTAGATTGTTTTTAGAATTCTCTCTTGCTTTTCTCGACGCGTTCTATTTTGATCTCTTCTTCTTTTTATCCTGGTTTTATAGCTGAGGGTGATTCAGCCGGACGTTGAGAGACGCATGGTTTGCGGAGATGAAGAGCTCAGGAAGAAGGAAGAGGAAATCAAAAAGTTGAACCATAAAGTCCGCATCCTGGGGAACACAGTTGGAGATCCAGCCTCAGTGGAGAAATTCAAGAAAAGGTCGGTCGAGCTTCATGAGGAGGTGCAACAGCTGAAGGAGGAGATGGCCGCTCTTCAGAAGAAGTATGATGACTTGAGAGCCTTTTCGAAATCCATTGCCTCACGCGTCAAAGAGTTAGAAACTTCTGAAGGCGAATCACAGAAGCTTCTCCAGACTAAGCAGGCTATCATAGGCAAAATGGAGGAGGATTTCTCAATTCTTCGAGAAGAGCTGTCGATGACCAAACAGGAGCTTGACGCCTTGAAGGGGCAATCAGATCAGGATGTGGCCCTTCAATGGCTTCAGAGTCCTGAGGGTTTGGAGCATCTGTCTTCTGAGTGGGTCAAGACCGAGGCTGGTATTTCTTTTCTGTCTTCCGCGGCCAAGGCATGTCTTCAGACTCCCAAAGGATCCAGTATCCTGAAGGATAGATGTTTCGGCTTTTTTCGAAAAGGGATGATGGCTGGGATTAACCAATGTGTGACGCGTTCGTCGAACAATCCAGGCATACCTTTGGAAAAGTTCGAGCCCAGCTTAGAGAGCGCTGATTGGGGTCTTTCGAAGGAGGAGATGGAAGCGGAGGACTCCTATTCCGAGGGTGATGATGAAGATGAAGCGGAGGAAGAGGATGAGAAAGCCAAATCTCCCTGAGATTCTTTTGTAAATTTTAGGTTTGAGTGTGATGATGAACATTGAGGATTCGTACGTGATTCCTCGGTTTTTGACGTGCCATTGAGATCTTTCTTTTGTTTTGTGGGTAGGTTGAAGATCTTTCTTGGCTAAAACATTTGCGTTACTACGCATGTTCTTATCTGCAGTAAATATTTATTTGTTTCTCTTTGGTTTTTCCAAGTGTTGAAAAGATCTATCCTGGTGTCTAAGTTTTATCGCCACTTGTCTTTACTTTCTTGGATGAGTTTTTCTTTTTAAGCTTCCGACTTTGGTCCTCTGTAATTGGGTTTAATAGGTCGCGTTTGTTGCAAGCGTTATGTCTTCTGGGAATTTTAACCCATGGGTCTTTTTTCAAAAGATTGAGAAGGCGGAGCAACTAACTCGACTTGTGAGTATCTTTAGTCTTTGTTTTCGAACAAAGCTTAAGTTGTTTTTATCTTAAATGTTGATTTATTCCATGTATAGGTTATGCCTTCCCAATTTGAGGCTGAGTACGGACCTCTTCCTCCGCGATGGGCCTTTCTATCGTCTTATCTTGTCCGCGACTTTCCTGTGGCTGTATCATGGAGTGAAAATGGTCTTTTCCAGATTGATATTGGTTGGGATGAATTTCTCACGCTTCATCACCTAGGGATTGGAAGTTCCATGACATTTTTTCACAAAGGGAATGTCTCCTTCCAAGTTTGTCCGCGTCGTGAAATCGTGATTGAACCTAATCCAACTTTGGACTCAGTTTCTTCGTCATGTGGTTCCAGTTGAATTATTTTCGTGTAGGCCCTTCGCAGTTCTTCAGGCTCATCGTTTGTTATGAGTTTCTTTAGTGTACTGGAAAAAATAAAAAAGGAATTCGCAGTTCTTTTGTATCGCTTTTCGCGTATTTTACCGAGCTATAATAGAAAAGGGAGGGGATCTTTATTACTTTTGATAAAGGAAAAGCTCGTACAGAAATCTCCCACTGGATCTGATCCCCTTACATTTGTTACATAGTTGACGCGGATAACTTATTGAGAGACTAAGGGTGGCTCATTCCCCCATTTTCTTCGCTATCTGGGCTAACAACGTCAACTTCAAAGATAGAGTCTCCCATGTAGGTGAAAATCAACGCGGATCCTACATTGACTCGATTAGCTCGTGTGAAGTCGCGCCATCCTTGAGTTAGCCAAAAAAGGCCATCTTCATCCTTGTCTACCTTTACATCGTGCTCTTGATTGGAGCGGGACCAGAGCCTAGCGCGAGAGTGAGCGTCTTCGCCGATCAGGACATACATCAGAGGGAGACGAAGGGTTTGAAGTTGCTGCTCTCTCATAATGACTCTGTAAAAAGCCCTAGGCTGGGGGTTTGGATCCATTTGAGTTTGCTTTCTGTTTTTTGGTGCTCTAGAGGGGTTTTATACTCGTCTTTGCGAGGTTTCCCATCTTTGGTCTCGTCGCTCCTTTGTAATTTGAATAAGTTGAGCTTTTTCTTTCGTCAATCTTGGGAAAAGTTTTTTACATCTGGTAACTTAATTTTAAGAAACGATTGACGCGTGCTCTTGACAGTTGTGTCACCTACTGCATGTTATACAGGTGTTTCTTTTTGCTTTTGTTTGATTGTCCCTTTGTTGTTGATAAGGAGGGAATCTTTCACTGTGGTTTTCAGCCTTCATCGAGATGCGGGGTTCAACTATAGTTCCTCCTTTGTCCTTTAGGGCAAGCGGGGTTGTTGATCAGGGAATACGCTGGGCTTTCTTTCAAGCGATTGACTACTCAGAACAGTTTTCGCACCTGGTAAGCTAATCGATGTCAACAATTTGAAAAGAACTTACTCTTGCTTAACATTTCTCTGTTCCTTTTCAGTTGCTTCCGCTATGTTTTGAGGAGGAATATGCCGATGCTGTCCCAAGTCGCGTCTTTTTATCGTCCTATCTATTGCATGACTTCGTGGTTTGCATAGAGCGGCGCAATGGTGGTTTCCTCTACTTTGGCCGCGGATGGAGGGACTTTGTTGACTCTCATGGTTTCGAGCGAGGGGCTTCTATGATTTTTACTCATGCAGGTGAAGCTCATTTTGAGGTTCAAGTGATTGGTCCGCGTGGAAGGAGTAACGAGGGTCTAGCCTCTTCTGGAATAATCTCAAATGGTTCTTGAAAAATGCCCAAATTTTAAGCAAAGTTTTGAGTTTTCTTATTTATTTTGAATCAAATGGGTTTAGCTGATTCGTAGCAGATGCACCTGGGTGTTTCTCTGTTCATGCATGTTAAGTCTTTCGAGGTTTGCTTGTCGCAATATCGACTTTTCAGGATTTCTGAAAGATTCTGTAACAGTGCCAACTATTTATCTTGTGCATGGTTTCTGCGGTTCTTTGTCGAGTGACGTGACTTTCGAGCTATATGTGTTCACTATTTTCAGTTGTTTTTTGACATGTGTCTGGGTTTTTGCTTTATAAAAGAGGAGTATAGTGAAGGAACCATTGATCCTTCGCCTGCATCTTTTCAATGCCCTCCATGGATGATTTACCTTGGTCATTCTCTGAGAGGATTCGTTTCCCTGAGCAACTACTTCGCCTGGTTAGTTTGTTGGTTGTCGATTTTGTTTTTATTGAATCAAATTATCTACTTGCGTTCTTTGAAATCCGTTTGTTTTTGCTAGTCTTTGCCCCTATGTTTCGAAGACAGACTTGGGCCAGGTCTACCTAGGAGCATCCTTTTGTCCACCAGGATCCTTCATGATTTCCCGGTGGAGGTTGTACGCGGTGACTATAGGATTCCGTTCTTGAGGGGTGGTTGGAACGACTTTGCCGAGACCCACAGTATTAATACTGGTTCCTCCCTTACCTTTGTTCACAAAGGTGAGAATCGCTTTGATGTTCGGATTTTAGATGCCGTGGGAGATGAGGTGGATACTGAGTGGGTTTCTTCTGAGTCAGGAGGTCCTTCTTCGAATGGGTTTCGTTTAAGCCAAGGCAGGACTCGCATCATTCCAGGGCGCTTTCCGTGGACCTAGGTTAACGGGTGTTTTTACTTTTAACTTTGAATTGCTTGTAGTAATTTCTTTCCGAAAACCGCAGTACCTTTTAGGGAATCCCTAAACGTGTATTTCCTTTGTAATATTTCGACTTCGGTCAGTTGTCAGGTCTGGTTCTTTGAAAGGTAAATCGGACTTTGATTTCCAATGATCTTATCAATAAAGGAATGTTTTTCTTTATCGAGAATAATGATTTAATTACAGGATCGTTGTGAAGTTTTTACTGCATTGTTTTTTGGACCTTTTATGAAATGATGTTTCCGAGAATGCGGATTCGATCAGAGGCCTGACGCGGATATAAGCTCCAGCGTCTCAGGACTTTATTCAAAGTAACGTCTCTGAGAATACAGATTCGATCAGAGGCCTGACGCGGATATAAGCTCCAGCGTCTCAGGACTTTATACGTAGTATCGTCTCTGAGAATACGGATTCGATCAGAGGCCTGACGCGGATATAAGCTCCAGCGTCTCAGGACTTTATACGTAGTATCGTCTCTGAGAATGCAGATTCGATCAGAGGCCTGACGCGGATATAAGCTCCAGCGTCTCAGGACTTTATTCAAAGTAACGTCTCTGAGAATACAGATTCGATCAGAGGCCTGACGCGGATATAAGCTCCAGCGTCTCAGGACTTTATTCAAAGCAACGTCTCTGAGAATACAGATTCGATCAGAGGCCTGACGCGGATATAAGCTCCAGCGTCTCAGGACTTTATTCAAAGTAACGTCTCTGAGAATACAGATTCGATCAGAGGCCTGACGCGGATATAAGCTCCAGCGTCTCAGGACTTTATTCAAAGTAACGTCTCTGAGAATACAGATTCGATCAGAGGCCTGACGCGGATATAAGCTCCAGCGTCTCAGGACTTTATACGTAGTATCGTCTATGAGAATACGGATTCGATCAGAGGCCTGACGCGGATATAAGCTCCAGCGTCTCAGGACTTTATACGTAGTATCGTCTCTGAGAATGCAGATTCGATCAGAGGCCTGACGCGGATATAAGCTCCAGCGTCTCAGGACTTTATTCAAAGTAACGTCTCTGAGAATACAGATTCGATCAGAGGCCTGACGCGGATATAAGCTCCAGCGTCTCAGGACTTTATTCAAAGCAACGTCTCTGAGAATACAGATTCGATCAGAGGCCTGACGCGGATATAAGCTCCAGCGTCTCAGGACTTTATTCAAAGTAACGTCTCTGAGAATACAGATTCGATCAGAGGCCTGACGCGGATATAAGCTCCAGCGTCTCAGGACTTTATTCAAAGTAACGTCTCTGAGAATACAGATTCGATCAGAGGCCTGACGCGGATATAAGCTCCAGCGTCTCAGGACTTTATTCAAAGCAACGTCTCTGAGAATACAGATTCGATCAGAGGCCTGACGCGGATATAAGCTCCAGCGTCTCAGGACTTTATTCAAAGTAACGTCTCTGAGAATACAGATTCGATCAGAGGCCTGACGCGGATATAAGCTCCAGCGTCTCAGGACTTTATACGTAGTATCGTCTCTGAGAATGCAGATTCGATCAGAGGCCTGACGCGGATATAAGCTCCAGCGTCTCAGGACTTTATTCAAAGTAACAAACGCAAATTATCATAGAAAGCGCCCTCTAACCGCTTTATTTAATTTTTGCGGGGGCGACTTAATTTTATATTTTTTCAACAGCTTGGTTGGTTACACATAGTACTTCTTTAGATGGTTCGCGTTCCAGGTCTTGTTTAGGATGATCCCTGCGGGAGTGCTGAGTTTGTATGCCCCTTTTTGGACTTCCTTGATAATAATATACGGCCCTTCCCAGTTGGGATCCAGCTTTCCTCCAGTTGCGGCTTGTCGTAATACTAGATCCCCCTCTTTAAGGTGCCGCGGAGAGATTCGTTTGTCTTGATATCTGGAGAGTCTTCTCTTGTATTCTGTCTCCTTCAGAGCAGCTGCCATTCGTCGTTCTTCAATGAGGTGGAGCTCAAACTCTAGTGCTTCATCATTGATATCGGGGTCATAGGTCATGATCCTCGCCGATGGTATCAATCTTTCGACTGGAATGACCGCGTCCATCCCAAAGACTAAAGAAAATGGGGTTTCACCAGTGGAAGTCTTTACCGATGTGCGGTACGACCAGAGTACTAATGGCAAGAGTTCTGCCCAGCGCCCTTTGGCCGTGTTGCCAAGCTTCTTTTGTATTCCATGCAACAGCTGTCGGTTGGTTGTTTCTGCCTGCCCATTCGTCTGAGGGTGAGCTACAGAGGAGATTTTAAGATTAATGCCCAATCCTGCGCAGAAATCCCTGATCGTTCCACAATCAAACTGTGGCCCGTGGTCTGTGATTATCGTTTCAGGTACTCCGAAGCGGCAAACAATGTTTTTCCACAAAAACTTTCTCACTTTTTCCGCGGTAATTAGACCCATTGCTTCGGCTTCCACCCACTTAGTGAAGTAGTCGACTAGGACCAGAACAAACCTCAACTGTCCAGGGGCAGTGGGAAATGGGCCGAGGATGTCCATCCCCCAAACAGAAAAGGGGCAAGCTCCGGTTATACTCTTCATTGTCTCAGAAGGGCGATGATTAAGATTTCCAAACCTTTGGCACGCGTCGCACTTCTGTATGTAGCTTCGGACATCATGTCTCATCGTTGGCCAATAATATCCCATTCTAATTGCTTTGGCTACAACTGCCCTCCATCCTTGGTGATGCGAACAAATCCCGTCATGCAGTTCTTCTACCACCTCACTTCCTTCTTTCGACGATATGCATAACAGATCAGGCAAGCAGTACCCTTTTTTATACAGTTTTCCTTCTCGGATGGTGAATCGAGAGGATTTGAGGATTACTTTCTTAGCCGCGGCTCTATCTTCAGGGAGGATTCCCTTGCCTAAATAATCTGCGATTGGCGCCCTCCAGTCTTCCATCTCTAACTCTTGTACTTGATAGATTTGTTGAATGAGCCTTCTGCTGCTCATTCTTTCCAATACTACTTCTGTTCCTACTTCTTCTGGCATTACGGCCCCCAATCGTGCCAATGCGTCCGCCTGCTGGTTGTCGTCCCTGGGAATAGTTGTTATGCAAAAACTCAAAAACGCTTTAGAAAGCGCCTGCGCTTTTCTTTGGTAATCTGGCATCAACCCTGTTCTGGCTTCATATCCCCCTGATATTTGACGCGTCACTACTTCTGAATCGGTAAAAACAGAGACTTGTCTAGCTCCTTTGATCAAGGCTATTTCCAGTCCGGCTAACAGGGCCTCATATTCGGCTTCATTGTTGGTAGTTTGAAAATCCAACTTGTAGGCATAGTTGTACTGCCGCTCATCGGGTGCTGTTAGTGTGACTCCGGCTCCACATCCATCTTTGTTGGCCGCGTCGTCTACTCTGAGTGTCCACTCACTTCTTTCCGTTGAAGGGTTCAATTCAAAGCTTGTCTCACTGATGAAGTCAGCCAGAGATTGAGCAAGGATCGCTTTTCGTGGAGTGTATTCTATCTCAAATTCTGTGAGTTCGACTGCCCACTTCGTCATTCTTCCTGACAGGCAGGGTGAGTGTAGAATCTGCCGCATTGGTAACTCTGTCATCACTCGGATTAAATGATCTTGAAAATAGGGTCTTAACCTTCTTGCCGCGAATACCAAGCATAAAATCATTTTCTCCACTGGTTCATATCTCGTTTCCGCGTCCTGAAGAACGCGACTGATGTAGTAAACTGGAAATTTTTCTTCTCGCGTCAAGACTGCACTGATAGTGACGTTTTTCACAGACAAATACAGATGGAGAGCCTCTTGTTTCACAGGTTGGTGTAGGGTGGGAAGCGATGTTAGGAAAAGCTTTAAATTTTCAAAGGCTTCTTGCAACTCCGGTGCCCACCGTATAGGTCCCTTTTTCTTGAGTAGAGCAAAGAAAGGTAATGACTTATCCGCCAGGCAAGAGCAGAAACGGCTTAAATAGTTCACTGCTCCATTCAGGGATTGTAATTCTTTGATCGTCCGCGGTGGCTGAAGGTTCTGGATTGCTGTGACTTTCTCTGGATTGACATCAATTCCCCTATGGCTAACCATAAAGCCCAAGAATTTTCCTGAGTCAACCCCGAAAACACATTTCTCCGCGTTCAGGTTCAAGTCTCCCCTCCGAAGGGAATCAAAAGTTTCCTGTAAGTCCGCTGCATGATCCTCTGCTCTTTCACTTTTAACAACAATATCATCCACATAGATTGAAACATTCCTGCCAATTTGATCACGGAATATCCGATCAACTGTCCTCTGGAATGTGGCTCCCGCATTCCTGAGCCCAAAAGGCATGACGCGGTAGCAAAAGATTCCTTGATTGGTGATGAAGGTCGTAGCTTTTTTGTCCGAAGGCTCCATGTTTATCTGATTGTATCCTGAGTAGGCATCGAGAAAGCTAAGGACTTTGTTCCCGGCAGTTCCGTCAACAAGTTCATCTATGGACGGAAGTGGGTAACTATCTTTAGGGCAGGATTTGTTAAGATCGGTAAAATCAATGCACATTCTCCACTTCCCATTGGATTTCTTCACTAGGACAACATTCGAAAGCCATTCAGAATCTTCCACCTCTTCGATGAAACCAGCTTCTAAAAGTTTATTAGTTTCCTCTTTGGCCGCGGCAGCTTTTTCTGGTGCCATCTTCCTTCTCTTTTGCACTACAGGCTTTGCTCCTGGGCGGATCCTCAAAGTATGTAGCGCTATCGTAGGAGGGACGCCTAAAAGATCTCGGGGACTCCAAGCAAAGACGTCTCTTGACCTGGCTATGATTTCTAAAACTCTGGTTCTTTCTTCTGCCACCAATGCTTGCCCTAGGTAGATTTTTTCCTTTGAGTTAGAGAAGGGAGCCACTGCAATTTTTTCATCCGCGGTTGGTGTTTTGACTTCCGTTGGTCGGACTTCCAACTCTGCCTCCGAGAGCTCGGCCGATTCACTATCTCCGACTTCAGATTGGCAATTCTCATTTAGACACATCACTTCTTTACTTTTCTTGATAGAGGTTAGATAACAGCTCCTGCTTTCTGGTTGCTGTCCGCGGACTTCGCCTATTCCTCCTCCTGGTAACGGGAATTTTCCCAGGAAGTGGTAGATTGAAACTACCATTTGGAATTTATAGAGAGAAACTCGGCCCAGTAAAGCGTTATAGACAGTAGGAATTTTTACTACTGTGAAGATAATATTCTCCATGCGTCTATTAGGAGGGGTCCCTAAAACCACTGCAAGCTCGATTGTACCGGCAACCTGCACTTCTCCTCCTGAGAATGTGATGAGCGTTCCGGGATATGGTTTTAGGGAAGCTGCGGAGATACCCATTTGAGAAAAGGCTTCCCATGATAGGATGTCTACAGAAGACCCGGTATCAATGAATACTCTCTTCACAGTCTTTGCAGCGATCTGTGCATGAATGACCAAAGGGTCAGAATGTGGCATTCTTATTTCTTCCGCGTCCTTTGGTGTGAAGGTAATGTTTTCATGCTGTTCGAAGGAAATTTTTCTACTTGACGCGGACGGAGGCTGTCTTCCTTCCCTCTCATAGTTTCTTCTTTCTTGCCTACTGGACCCAGACATGGATAATCCTCATGCGAGGGTGTTGATGAAGCCCTCTGGTTCGGGTATCTGTCCTCCTTCTGCTTCTCGTGCATCTTTCTGATTGACAGACCTTTGAGCCACTGGTGTGTTGTTGTATCTCCCTCCGCGACCTCTTCTTCCTCTGCCTCTCCCCCGGTTATTGACCGGGAGATTTCTGCGCGGATCGCGTTGCCTATCATACCGTTCCTGTGGGTTTCGGGGTTCGTCAAATCTAGGACCTCTGTCTTGCCATTGAGGTTCGTAACTAGGTCGGTTCTCTCTTCTCGGTGGAGACCTCATGTCGCGGCCTCTGTAATAATCTTCACGCTGTGGATGGGCATGGGGTGGATCCTCCCTTCGGCGAGATCCTTGGCTCCTCTCTAGGTTCATATGCACTTCATCACGATGGGGTCGAAGATCTACTGCTTCTGAATGATGTCTAGGGGGCTTAGCTTTTTCTTTTTTGAATTTCCCTAGTAGCTTTCCAAATGGTCCTGAGTTTCCTGTATTCGCTTTTGAGCTGGACGCGGCGGCCTCCTCTGCCTCTATCTGTCTGGATACTCGTTCTCTCAAGTCATCATAACTGGTGGGTTTCTTCCGGAATAAATACGTCTTGAACTCCCCCTCGGCCAGATTGCCCATGAGTATGATTATAGCCGATTCGTGATTGAAGTTTGTTATCTGGACCACCATGCTGGTGAAACGAGTGAAGAAATGCCCCAACGACTCTCCAGTTCCTTGCCTGATGGAATTCAAATCGAGCATAGTCTTCTTTCTCGTACGCGCATTTCCGAAATGGGAAGTGAAGATGTGAGACAACTGTGCGAAGCTGGTCACTGATCCTTTGGGGAGGTTGGTGAACCAAGTCAGTGCGATTTTGGTAAGGGTTGAAGGAAACGTTCTGCACAACATGGCGTCATTGTATTCATTAATCCCCATCGCTGTAGTGAAATGGCAAAGATGATCTTCAGGATCAGAGGTTCCATCATACTTCATCAGGTTCACATCCCTCCATCGCTTTGGGACTGTCGCGGAGCAGATTTCTTGAGTAAATACTGACGGGAGGCCAGTCGGTGCTCTCTCATTTCTTCTTTCTGCGGAGTCAGATTTTGTCGATGTTGAAACATCAGTCGACCTATCTCCGCGTCGATGTTTGTTTTCTCTATAATAATGATCATCTTGCCATGTTTGACGTGGCACTTCTTGGTTTTGAAAACCATGGTTCCAGTTGCCGGGGTTTTCAAAAACAGCGTTGCGTCGATCATTAAACCCCTGTTGTCCTTCCGGCCTATAATTCCCTTGTTGACGCGGATTTTGTTCCCACTGATCATAGTAATAATATTGAGCTTGTTCCTGTTGAAAAGGATTTGGCCGCTCATGTCGCGCTTCATAATACCAGTAGTTTTGTGGGATGAATCCTCCGCCCAATCCGTATTGATTGTAATAATGCTGTGAAGGAGTTTCAAGGTTCTGTCCTCCTATCTCAGTGTTTGGATGGGTTGGTGGCGTCAGCGGGATATACATGCTTGAGGCTTCCTGATCCTGAGGACCTTCTTGACTCATGTCCTGAGTCTGGTTATTTGGACTACCACTCATTTTTCTTGTTATGACGAAATTGACCTGTTATCACAGAAAGTTTGATGTCAGGCACCTAGAAACTTATGCTTGTAGGCTTTAATAAAAATAAAAATTGGAAACCCCTTAGTGTGAGGGGGTTCCCACAGACGGCGCCAGTGAAAACGCTC
The DNA here is from genome assembly GCA_037127255.1 of Persicaria tinctoria. Taxonomy (NCBI): domain Eukaryota; kingdom Viridiplantae; phylum Streptophyta; class Magnoliopsida; order Caryophyllales; family Polygonaceae; genus Persicaria; species Persicaria tinctoria. Next base: position 75,027,255 of record JBANSL010000014.1, on the reverse strand, counting down.
GAGACGAAAAGCCACCAGTTTTACGTGGGGCCCGGGAGTCTCCCTGATGAAATTCCCATTCTTCCCGACGGGCTTACCTGACCCGCGTCAAAAGGATTGACGCGGCCCAACCTGTGCCGTGGGAAGCTTATACCTGATTAATTGGTTTTACAAACAGGAGTTCCCTAATCGAGCTTTCCCTAGACAATTTGGAAACCTAGCTTGTCATACCTGTTAACGTTAATAGTCTTGGTGTTTATAGACTCTGACTCGTAATAGAATTTTACAAGGAATGTATAATGTCTTCAGATCCGCGGAGATCGGTATTTGTATAGGTGAACGTCGACTCTTTCTTCTGTTATCAGACTATCCTTCCGCGTGCAAATGTTTCTCTTGCTTCCTTTCCCTGGTCTCAATCTCACTTCTCCGCGTATCCGATTTCCTTCCAATCTTCCAGTTTTCCAAAAAGTCCCCTTTCTCGTTGCGTAATTCTCTCTTATTTATAGTCTTTTGACTCACTTGCATGTCGTGCCACGTGTCGTTCTTCGTTCAACACGTGTTGCACTCGTGGGATGTGGGCATGACCGCCACGTATCTATTTCTTTGTCCGCGGATGACATGTTTGTGTAACCACTTCAGTCTTTTCGTCCGCGGATGATGAAATCTTCTGTTCCGTTCCATGCTTGGTTTGTTTTGTATCCTTGGTGTTCCGATGAGAGTCTTTTGGTTTCGGTTTAGTCAGTAGAAATCTAGATGGTCATAGTTTTGAAAACCGTAGAGCTCTAGCAAAGTACACTTAGATTTCTTCTATTTATATAGACGAATGTAGAGCAACATACCCTGCACTTGTCATGGTTTTAAAAACTGCAGCCAGCCTATTTTCCACGTTTTTAAAGCCATGACATTATATTTTTCTCAAGATTGTAAAAACTATATCAATCACCGTGTGTTTAACGATATTTTCACCATTTCACATTCTGGTTCAATTATATATAAACCACACACGTTTTAATCCTACAAATGTGAATGAACACCATGGTAATAAATAGTACCTTGATGGTATTTTAATTTGCATATATGTTTTCAACTTATGTAGCGCATCAAGTCGATTATTTTAAGTAATTGATCGATCGATCGATCAAGCTTGAGATATAGCTTCTTTACATATACGTTAGGGTAGCAACTAGCAACACACATCTAAAGTCCCTCAAAACAATGTGACTGCACGGAACCACATCGAGACTTTGTTTTCACATGTGCAAACCCAACATTGTTTGATGTAAGTACCATATGTACAAATGTGAAAACTGAACAATCCATATGAAAATTGGTCAATCTCGAATATCGAGGACCCCATAAGAAAGCAGAGAGCATCCCCTCTTTTTCTCCGGGAGGGCCCCCCAACGGCATCCTCACTGCCACAAAGTTCACAGCTTCACTGCTTGGAGCCTCACACTTGCATCATTTTTCATGTAATTTCACCAATTCGCCCTAAATTTACTTATATTTTAAGAAAACTTCCACTTTACCAATAAAACATCAAGATTTGCCTTTTATTGTTGCAGTATTTATTTATTTTTTGTTAAAGATGCTTAAGATTTCTGTGATTTTTTTTATTATAAAAAAACCCTTTCGGACCTCTGCATTTTGGTACGTATGTGACTCAAACTGAGAAATTTGCGGGCTTTATGAAGAAAGAAGCTTACGAAAACCACTGCAAATCATATGAAAACAGTCAAGTCTTATCCAATTCGAACCCGGATATGACCGCTCTTTATTTATAAATTCAAGGAATACACAATTATAGCCCTTATTTACAACCAAAAAATTAAATATTTTTTTATAGAAAAAAAAAACATCAAAAGGGTAAAAGATGATCCAAATGACAATCTCGGCTTCTCTGCTGGATTTATTCAAGTTTAATAATGTCATAATTTCAAAAAGTTGAGCATAACAAGTCATAGAATATTAAGTGATGGACTACTATTTCTATTGTCAATTAATTATCATATCAGTTAGGTAACGTTCCATTTTATTTAAGAAGCTGTCTAAAACCTTTTCTAAACCCTTTACATTATAATAAAAACAAAAGGGGAAAAAATGAAAAAGAGTGACCAAAGGCCACTTAATCAATCACACTAATAACATCCCACATCGATCATCCCAACAACACACATTTCCTCCCCTAAAGAAAGGAACAAAGCAAAACCCACACAGTAAAGAGCCACACTACACTCGAAACAAACTCAAATCAAAATCTGATCAACAATGGCACTAAGCAGCGGAGTAATAGCAGGCATAAACTTCATAGCGATCATCCTAGCGATCCCGATCATCGGCGTCGGCATCTGGCTGACGACGCTCCCGGACAGCTCCTGCGTCTCGGTGCTCCAATGGCCGCTAATCATCCTGGGAGTGCTCCTCCTCCTGGTGGCCCTGGCGGGGTTCGTGGGGGCGTTCTGGCGGGTGTCGGGGCTCGTCATATTCTACCTGGTGGCCATGCTGGTGCTGGTGGTGCTGCTGGTATCGCTCGCGGCGTTCATCTACATGGTCACCCTCAGAGGTGGGGGCCACATGGAGCCCAGCAGATCCTACCTGGAGTACCACCTCGACGACTACTCGGGGTGGCTCAGGAGGAAGGTCGAGGCCGACTACAAGTGGATCGGGATCAAGAACTGCTTGGTGTCGAGCAGCTTGTGTGTTCAGATGAATGAGAGCTACTCCATGGCTCAGGATTTCTTCAATGCCCACCTTAATCCTATCGAGGTAAAATCATTTTTAAAAATGGCTAAAATTTGAAAATATTTGAAATTTGTATGTTATCCTAAACAAAGTAATTACTATGCTAACAAATTTTTTCTTTTTTTTTTGTTATTTCTATCATATACCCATTCGAATAAAAAGTTAAAAGGGTAATGTTTATTTATTTAAAAATTTATTTATTTAATGAAAATAAATCGATCAATTACGATGGGCAAAATCTTATAAGATTTGTATTAATTATTACTAATTTAGGCTCTTAACTTATGTTTGTAACATCCCATTTCCACAAATATTGGATATAATAAAGGTATCCCGAGTGATTTATAAATTATTTAGGAGTCAAGTCATATCTTTGTTGCAAGAGTTTTTTTTTAACCACTGAGTGACGTAAAGATTTATCTTAACCTAGAATTAGTACTAACAAACTGTAAAGTGAAAAGGGCAAATTTAAAGATGATTCTCCATCATCACACACACATATCTTACTAAATCAGCTCTTTATTCCAATATCTAGATCTGATAATTACTAAATTAGTTTTGTGCTTTTACGATCCGTTTGGTATGAATATTTAGATATCAAGGATCCCTCTCTCTCTCAAATTCAGTATATCAAATAAACTCAAACCAGATATTTAGATATATATCAAGCGATATTGATATCTGACGATCACTTGACGTAGGAGATATCAAACACTACATATCAGATAATATCCCAAGCCAACCCTACCGATGTAATTAATTAAGTGAAATATATGAACTTAATTACAGTCAGGGTGCTGCAAGCCACCAACACAATGTGGGTACACATTCTTGAACCCAACCAACTGGATAAGCCCAATCAACACTGCGGCCGACTCCGACTGCCTCGCCTGGAGCAACGACCAAGTCCAGCTCTGCTACGGCTGCAACTCCTGCAAGGCTGGCTTGCTCGCCGGCCTTCGCAAGGAGTGGCGCATGGCCAACGTCGTCGTCATCATAACCTTGGTTGCCCTCGTCGCCGTCTACCTCATTGGCTGCTGCGCTTTCCGGACTGCCCAGACTGAAGATCTCTTCAAAAAATACAAACAAGGTTACACTTAATAATAATTTTTATATTTGTGACTTTTATGTACTTAATTTCAACCATTAATTTCTTTCGTCGTTAATGGTATGTTTTAATTAAGTATGTACTCTAGTTTTTAGTTACAAAACTTACAACATTGTGTGGTGTTGTTCATTGCTATTGTGTTGTTATTGTTATGTACTTATTTGTGTCATGAATCAGGCTATTATTTAAGTCGAAAGAGCCGAGTATTGCTTGTTTATATTCAATTCATTTAAAATATGAACGAGCTCGAGCCGAACCTAAATTTTAACTCAAGCTTAAAAATGTACTCTTACTCGAGTCGAGCATTTTTTCGAGCTTTAATCAGTTCTACTCGTTCATTATATAGTAACTTAAAAAAAATTTAGTAATTACTTAAAATTCGAGCTATTCGAGCTTAATTCGAACGAGCCGAGCTTTGGACCGAATTTAATAATGTGCTCATCGGCTCGATTAGAAAATAAACGAGCTCGAGCTGAGTTTTTATCAAGCGAGTACGAGTCGAATTCGAGCTATTCATGTTCAAATAACAACCTACCTGAATGACATTTTTCTGCAGCATGCTTTAATTTTTTTATATGGTTTTATGTATATATGGAATTTTTCTTAATTAGGGTTTGTCGAGCATTGGGATTTATTTTAAAAAAAATGAAATATGATTTCTTAATCTATACAGATGAATATAGATTTGAAGTGTTGGGGAATGGACGTAATTTACGGAAGATGATCACCGAAAGTGTGTCTGATGTTTGTCTCCCTTTTCTTGTTCCGATGATGATAAAGCTCCTTCATATGAGGCTTGGTATCCAATAAAAAAAACATAAGGGTAAATTAAATAAAGGTTAGTTTTCATAAAACTACCTTTAAAATAAAAATTTACATAAAATCGTCCATAAATTTATTTTTCTTTTAAAAAATCACTCATGACTATTTTTATGGCGGACCCTCCATGACAGTCTCACTTCGGCGAAGGACCCAAATCTTTCCCACATTGAAGTTGAAGGTGATAATCTGTCGATTATAAATGCAATTAACGGGACTTGGAAGTCCCCGTGGCAAGTGAAGGTGATCATTATTGATGTGCTGCTTATGGGCTCCTTTGTATCGGCTCGGGTCTCACACCTCTTTAGAGAGGTGAACGTCGTTGCACATCACCACAATTCGAAGTCGATTTGGTCACATCCTCCTACTGAGGTGTGAAACCACACGGCTTAACGTCATCCAGATTTTTACCTTGTATAAAAAATTTCTCTATAGAAAGTCTTTCGACGATTTGATCCTAACATCTCGATCCTGATAAAAAAAAAAAGTTAACTTCAATTCAACATTTGCCTTGAATTTGGTAAAAAAAAGTCAAAAAGATATGAACAAAAATCAAGGAATTCAAGTCATTTTGGACTAAGAATATTTAGGCCCATTAGCAATATGTTGGGCTTTACTCAGAAAAGTAGAAACCTAAACTCCTCTTCAAAGACACTCTCCAGCGTTCCGACGGCCGCCTATCCTCTCTCCCGTCGACGACGCCGTTCTCTCCTCCCCTGCCGCTTCAACCGCCGTGTCTTCACCGGCCCCCCGAATTCCAGTGTTTCCCTATTCAGGCTCACAGTTCAAGGTAGGAAGAACTAGGGCTTGCAGTTTCACTCCTCCTCGCAAAATTTCAAGCAAGCAGCTGCAGACTTGAAGTCAGCGATGAGTTTTCTCCAGAAGAAAAGCATCAAGGATGTCAAACCGATTCCACAGCTTGATGTTTTCGCTTCGTGCTCGTTCCCCAGCCTTGGTCTCGATCCCGCTCTGTGCGACCAGCTCCGAGGTTTCCTTCCCTCTCCTCTTCCTCCCTTCGATTGTTCATTTCTATTTTACCGCTTTCTGATTTTGCTGCATTCGTAATTTGTAGAGAGGCTAGGGTTTGAGAGTCCAACGCAAGTGCAAGCTCAATCCATTCCTGTAATCTTATCTGGCCGCCATGTGTATCCTTTGTGCTTTGATTTCCTTTTCCGCTTCCTTTTTTGGTCATTCTGAACCTCCGAGGAACTTAATTGCGATGATTCCGTGTGTGAACTTGTACGATTTTGAGTCCTTTAACTGGAAAAATTGTGTTATAGACTCGTTAATGCAGCCACTGGCACGGGGAAAACAATTGCCTACTTGGCTCCGATTGTTCATCACTTGCAAAAGCACAATCCTCGCATTCAGAGGACCGATGGTACTTTCGGTATGTATTGCACATTTCGTGGTATCTTTATTTGCATATGTTTGTTGGTACGAATGTGATTTGACAGACTCTAGTTTTAAACCTATACAGCATAGGCTGCATAGCTTTCTATTACTGGTAGTATTCGATGTTGCGAAAAACAGCTTGTTTTCGAATGACAAGTGAAGAACCAATCTAAATTGTAAGCTAATAGCCTGTGATGTACTCATCATGGTGTGCATATCGTATGTGTAGTGCATTTTCCTGCAATGTTGGTTACTTGGTTGGTCGTAAGTTAAAATCTTGACTGGGGACTTGGGGAGCTTGGATTGGTTGTAGTTGCATGGGCGTGGCAGAGAGTCAACTACAATTTCCCATATATATACTTCAAACTATGTGTTGAATTGCATTTGTGATTATAAAGCCAAATCAATCATTCATTATATTTGTACACTACCATTTAGCTTCAGATACATGTTGTGTTCTTGAAAAAGTGAAGAAAGAACGAGGATACATATCTGCCTTTTCATTTATTGTTTTGATGAAGCCGTTTCTTCCCCTTGCTACAATGACTTCTATTGGCTCGGTATTAATGGTAAGGTTTCATTATAGCGCTGGTACTTGTGCCGACGCGTGAGCTATGTATGCAGGTTTTTGAAATTCTGCAGAAGATATTACACCGGTTTCATTGGATTGTACCTGGATACATAATGGGTGGAGAAAACAGGAATAAGGAAAAGGCCAGGCTCCGGAAAGGTAAAACTTAATAGTTTCACTTGCTCCCCTTTTGTTTGTTGGATCATCTTCTAGTGTAGTTTAAACTCATCACTTGATGAAAGCATTTTTCTGTCCTAACTTTTCTTCATTTATTTTTGTTGTGTGTATTTGGGGCTTTGGTTGAATATTAAATTTAGTATTAGGGAAACAATGCAAAGACAGGTTAAAGTGATGACTTGGAATATTATCTCAAACATGTGTATTTCTTTTTTTCCTGCCAAATCTTGTAGTTTAACACAGCTTTGGTTCTCATCCTTCAACACTAGTGCTATCATATAGCTGGCTCTCAAAATAACCCAATCTTTTGACTCAACTTTGATGTTTTGGACCTTTTGTTATCAGGTATATCAATTCTTGTTGCAACACCTGGGCGGTTACTAGATCACTTAAAGCACACATCGTCGTTTTCACATGCTAATTTGCACTGGCTAATATTTGATGAAGCTGATAGGTAATGTACTTTACAAGTCTCATTTTATGACTTGCTTTGAATATCTTGTTGATATATGTTTGTCTTATTGGTTGCAGGATACTCGAATTAGGCTTTGGAAAGGAAATCGAGGAAATATTAGATATTTTAGGCTCGAAAAACAAATCTGCTGACACCGGTGGCATTTCTAGTGCTTTTGGAATTCAGAGGCAGAATTTACTATTATCAGCTACCTTAAATGAAAAAGTTAATCATCTTGCCAAAATGAGCTTAGAAAATCCACTTACAATCGGTCTTGATGGCAAGAAAGAACACCAAGAGTTATCTCCTGGTCATGTGGGATCTTTAGGCTCCGACTCAGACGAAGTAGAAGACACTGGGAGAACTTTAAGCACCTCTGATGAAGGTTATAAGCTTCCACCTCAACTTGTTCAGCGATATGCTAAAGGTATCTATGTGTTTACAAATAATTATGGTGTCTCATCAATTTCTTGACGCTTACTTAATCAGCTCATGAAATGATTTTTGTGCAGTTCCTTGTGGTTCACGGCTTACCGTGCTTCTGTCAGTTTTGAAGAATCTTTTCGAACGGGAAGCTGGCCAAAAGGTAGCCTCCTTTTCTTTTTGGTAGCTATGTTATCCAGAGAGTTAAAGATAATCTCTCATCTTTTGTGATCAGTACGATATAATTTGTTCCAAACAAGTTCATTGCTTCCATTACTCTTGAGTAATTTGATCGATCTCTTTCATGTCTTCTCAAAAACTCTGATGGGACGATGTGCTGACACGATATGTTTGATTTGCAGCTTATACGTGCATGTAGTTCAATTTTCTTTTTCTCCCGGTGTTTGCCTATGGATGAGTCATGCATACTTGATTTGCAGCTTACTCTGTCAGTTCCCTGTGCAGGTGGTTGTTTTCTTCTCCACATGTGATGCCGTTGATTTTCACTATTCCCTCTTGAGTGAATTTCTGTGGCCTCCTGATTCAGCAGCAGAATCTAGACAGTTATTCCTCAATTGCAACACTTTCCGATTACATGGAAACATGAAGCAAGAGGACCGGAGAAGCACATTCCAGACTTTCAAATCAGCGAAGTCTGCTCTTCTCCTGTCTACTGATATTGCTGCCAGAGGCTTGGACTTTCCTAATGTTCGATGTATTATACAATATGATTCTCCTGGGGAAGCCACTGAATATGTGCATAGGTATGCTCACCAACATGTTCCTCCTGGTTTTCACATATTAGATAATTTAGATTAGATGATCTTTGATAATATCCACTTCTATGTTCTTGTTATTTCAAGAAGAAACATTAAGAAAGTGAAAAGGCCCTAGTTTTACTGAATAAGTTGCATTTTGGTTTGTTGGCATCTTACACAAAACCATGTTTATAGTGTTTGCAAAATTTGATTATGGAGTCATAAACATATAAATACTGATGTCTTAACATGTGTGGGTGGGCTTTTGCTGCTTGTAATTTATAATGCAGGGTAGGAAGAACAGCTCGCTGTGGCGAGAAGGGCGAGTCATTGTTATTTTTACAACCGATAGAAATGGATTACTTGCAAGATCTACAGAATCATGGAGTGTCACCTTCAGAATATCCCCTAACTAAGGTGTTAGATAGCTTTCCTTTGTGTGATGTGAAATACCGCGGTGCAAAGAAGTTTGTTGCATTGGAAATTCATCCATGGATTCTATCTTTGCAGAAGGCACTCGAACTGTTCATATCTGCTAAGGTGATATTCATTTTCCACATCTTAATAAAGCCATTCTTCTATTTCAAAATGGATTAACTTCCTTTCTGTTACTGTATACAACTTCTACCATTGATCAGGGTTCAGAAAGTTATCATCTTTGCAACTCACGTTTGTTGATTTGTTTCATTTCAGCCAAATATGATGAAGATGGCGAAAGAAGCATTTGTTTCCTGGGTCCGAGCATACACGGCTCACAAAGGCGAGCTCAAAAGGATATTTATGGTGAAGAAACTCCACCTGGGTCACGTAGCTAAGAGCTTTGCCCTCAAAGACCAACCGTCTATGGTCGGAAAGTCATTTCACAAGCAAAGCGAAAAGAGGAAAAGGGACCAAAAGCAAAAGCTAAAACACCCTTTGAAGAAGAGGAAAACAATCTCCAAGACATAAACGACTCGTCATGGTGTGTTTCTTGCTATCATGTTGCGGGAACACCTTCGCCAAACCAATTCAGTTTCACCGCGTTTGCGACAGCTTCTGATGGATGCTTATCATGGTTTTGCTAATCATAGTATTGGTTATATTATCTACATGGGTTCGATGTTATATCGCGAAGTAGCTTACTAATTACAGCATGGTTAGAGATCAATCAATCGAAAAGAGATGTACAAAATTTACATTACATCTAAGGTTGTATCAATCAACAAAACCCCTTTCATTCAGGACAAAACCATTTTAGACCGGTTAAACGAAATGGGATTGGGCAAAGCCCAAAACCTTTTAGGCCCAATTTTACTGGGCCAGCCCATCGCCTTCTTTCTATTTTGAGCATCAAAACTAAGGTAATTAGTGTAACTGGCCAGTGTTTTTTATTTAACCCCAATCCAAATTTCAAAGATCACTTGCCTTGATTAATTTAATTGCAAATTTGTCCATTAAAGAATATGTTGGTATGGTGCAGTATGATATGATTAATTCTGATAAATAATATTAATAATTAAGTATAAAATAAAATACGTCAGATAGGTTTGTTACACATCTATGACAGCATCAATATATCTCAATTTTTTTTAAAAAAAATGAGAGCATCAATAATTAATTATGTTTTAGAATCAATAATTGTGCAAATATGTAGGTAAACACTCAATCAGTGGACCAATAAGATGTAGACAACCACCCAATGGGACCCACTTGATGTATGCAAATGGAAACATTATCAACTTTGGCATATGAAATGTGGGCTTGAAACAGGGCTTTCCCAGTTCCTTTCTCCATCAAAGTATTATTATTTATTCATCAATTGCATTTAAAATTTTAAATGTCTTAATCACTTTAAAATAAAATAAAAAACAACCCATTGATGAAAATTAGCGAACCCATTAGCCAAATTGCATCATGGCTAAAGCAATCACTTGTTGGTGTTCTTGAGTTGGGAGAGGTCATTATATCACACCTCATTTTCCTGGAAAACTTTAAAAACATTTTAATTCGCGAATTAATTAAACAAATAAAGAAATTAACAACCTTTTAATCTTTCGAGAGGGTACATATATGTGTTTATAAAATACCTTGTAGATATTATCAACTTTTACATATGGCGTTTTTATGGCCTTTTTTCAGTAGCTTGTCTACATAAGCAGCAATAATGTGTAGTGAATTGAAACTTGAAACAAGTATAAACACATTGTTTAATCTTGGGTTTAAAATAACATAAATGTTATATATAATATATTTTAAAGTGAGGTAATCAATTATTTTTAAGTTTATGATGTTATTATAAACATTATGCAGTATTGAATATTTGGTTAGCATAATTTATAAGCTATTTTATTTAAAATTTTAGTTATTTTAAACATCTTATAAAATATATTAAACAAATATTGTTCAATTATTTATATTTATAAGCACATTATAATTAATATACATTGTCATTCAAACACACCCCAATGGCCCAATGCCCTATTTAAGAGTTTTAAAGTGCATTATAATCTAGATAAACCCTAAATATATGATCCGATAAAAAAAAAACCTAAATATATGAAAAACTTTGTATACATTTATATTTGGGAAAATTGCAAAAAAACACCCTTTAAATATACTTATTTTTATAAATCACTCCTTAAATTGATATTTTCCGAAAACCACCAATTAAATAACTTTTGTCACTAATCATTAATCAACCACCCTCTAAATTATTTTCTCCAAATTATAGTTAAACTTATTAAATTACAATTTTACCCACTTGTTTAATTAAATGATAATTGAAATTTAACAATTAAAAAAGAAAAAAATAAATAAGAATTAAACTGAGATGATACATTTGACGTCATTTTGGCTGGAAAATTGAAAGTGTGTAGAAACTAATGGAGAATTAAAAAAGTGATTTGAGAGGGGAAAGCGAGTGTTATAATTAGAGGGAGATCAATTTTATAGAATTCGATACCAGTTTATTGGTTATTCACTTATTTGTAAAGAGAAAATAACTTCAATGTACTTATTTACATTTTTTTTAATTACTAAAATACTAGTATTAGATTATTATGTTAAAGGAGTGGTAAAATTATAATTTATCAAATTTAACCTGTATTTGAACAGAATATATTAGGGATGGTTGATTGGTGAAAATAATAATTTAAGGGGTGTTTTATGGCAAATAGATGTATTTAAAGAGAGGTTTTCTGCAATTTAACCTTTATATTTTATGGGCGATTCTGTGTAATTTACCAAAAGAAGTGAAGTTATAGCAGCCGTCATCTATGAGATAAGCGGCAAAGCAACAACCGGAGGAGCCTGGAAGGTCACCGGGCCCACTTCTTTTAATTAAGCGGGGCCCAGTTAATTAAGTGGGACCCACCGGCCCCACCTAAGCGAAGGCCTGGATTAATTCGTCGCTGAGGGGCGGCTGCTTGGTTTTCAATGTTTTCCGCCTTTTTTTTTTCTTTCTTCCCAAAGTGCTGATTCCAAGAATCTGTCTGTTCTAGCGGCATTTCTCACCGCCCAATCACGCTTTGACACGTGTAGGACCCCACTCGTGGGCGTGGGTGTGGGCCCTCCTCTGGTTATCATGTCACATATCTCCACGAGCAACAGCATCAGTGGATTCCACCTCCGTTACGCCCCCACTGCTTCATCTTGAACGCTAACGACCCCGTAACGGACTCTCTATCTCACCCCTCCCGTTATAATTTTCGTATTCTATTTTAAAACCATTTGACAATAAGAGAAGTAATCTGTTAAAAAAATTCTCAATATTTTCAATGTCAAACAACTCATATTCCAACACAATACATACAAGTCATGACCCAACCAGTAAGTGTCCTAAACTCAATAAATCGACTTGTCCCGATTGACCCAGTCTAATACAGTACGAAGCAGTAAGAATTAGGTAAAATATAATTGACCTATACGAAAATTAGAATTATCATATCTTTTAGTTTTAAATATCTAAAACATACCCTATTCGAAACATACCTGAATAATTTAGTTGTATAGCCGGATATGACAAATTAAATCAACATTTTGTGTGTGATAAATTGATAATCGATCAGAATTTAATTTATACAAATAAAATCGATCAAATAGAATCAGTTTTTATCCACTTGATTTGAAGTGACAAAGAGCTTCATTTTCCAACCAATCAATTACCTGACTTTTATTTTATTTTTTCTGAGCAAAATTCCAAATTCAATTGAAGCCAATGTTCTTATCCGCCCACTTGATTTATGCTCTCCGTTACTAGTTCGACACGTAGCTTTTTTTTAATATAATTTCTTAAAAAAAATCACATTTATGCTTATTTAATTAATTTCTTTAAGATAAATAACAACCTTTAATTAATTGAAAACCTTTGTTGCCATCCCCTTATCAACTTGCCCAAGTGCTTTCTCTTCAAAGCACCCACTCTCCCGATATGACTCCTCTTTAAACGTCATTTTCAAGTTTCTTCAACTTGGATATATCCCCAAATTAATTCACTATATATACCATAGGTTAGGGCATGTTTGTTTGACCATTTTAACAACTAGTACTCCACATATATAAAATATTTATTTTTTATTTTACAATTTAATAATTAATAATAACAAATATTAAACTTGAATAACATCTATTAAATTGTTTTAAAAAATATTTTAAATAATTTTTAACTCTTTAAAATACGTGAACGAAACAAATATCTTCAACTATAACTTTATTCCTTCTAAAAATACACAACATATAAATATTACACAAAAACTAAAAAACTAGAACACATATGTACACTAATTGACACCATATCCCAAAAAAAAAAACCAAAACATATTATTATTATTATATTATTATGTATGGAAGAGTCATTTCCCTCCATATTTCTCCATTATTAATGTGTACATATATATTATCACTAATATTTATCCACCTTTTGTCCTTTGTTGGTTCACTTCCTTTTCTTGCCCAACTTTGTATCCCATAACCTCCTATTGGTCTTATATACATTATACAATACCATATAATAATATAGTGTAAAGCTAACAAGGACAAATGGGTTTTGGAGAGAGGTGGGTTACTTTCACTACTAATGCTTTGGCCTTTTTGAGTCTAAAAAGCATCACAAGCATGTACATATATAAGGTAGGTGGTGGCATTGGAGGTAATTACAAGCTTAGCTATAAGGGCCATTTGGTAATTTCACCTTAAGGTTACTACTTACTAGTAGTACTCAAGGGCACACCCACTAAGAGGAGCTCTATGTGGGATGCCCTTCCTCCTCTTGTGGATGCTCCTGAACCCCACTGCAGTTGGTGGTGGTGTGGATGGGCTGAAACTCTGGTGTGCTTTGTTCTTTCGGCTTTGCTGCTTCTCGCGGCTGTTGCTGCTGCTGGTGCTGGTACTGCTGCTGTAAAAGTCAAACTCGTACTCCATTTCCATGGAGTGCGCGTCCCTCTTCGGCTTCTTCTGGAAGTCCTTTGATGTCCCAACCATCTATTTAAGTACATTCACATTCAATGAGATTATAGATTTTTTTGCAATTGGGGACAAAGTCTAAATAAGAGGGTAGGTCTAGGGTTGACTAGCACAGTCAAACCATGATATTCAACTTTTGGCTTTCTAGATGTAAACAAGGTTTGTAAATTGTCATGAAATGATCACATTTCCCATTTTCTTACCTCCCAAACTAAATATTAGGTAGATGTAATATCAACCATTAAGATCAGTTTTATTGTTTATTGATTTTAAGATGAAACCTCACTTGGTTTATCTGATACCATCAAAATTGAAACCATGGATGCCGAATTCAGGCACCAAACAAGCAAACATAATGTGACAATGTTAGGTTTTATTTGTACATCGGAAACGAATTATCAGCTTCTTATAAGAAATCAGCAAATTCGGCGAATGTAAACACGGAGATGAGTTCATACCTTGCAACCAAGAGAGCAGAACCGGCAGGAGTCGACGAGGCTGCGGTGACAAACTTGGCAGGTATAGGTGACGCCCTTACCGGGCCTCGGCTGAGGCCGCTCATTGAGGAAGACCACCTTAGCGCTGTTTATAATGTAGGTCTGAACTCCGGTGATGTCGAGGACCTTTTGTATCTCGTTCACCCTTATCACGTCATGGTAGCTTGACCTTCTTATCTGTGTGGGGATTCAATTTCAAGTTCAAATCCAATCAGTGAGCAAGAAATTGAATGAATTTGTGAACAGTAAACAAAAAAGATTGAAACTTTGTATGTTTGTGCAGAAAACAAATTGAATTTAATAATAGTAATACGGATGCTTACAGAGGAAGGAAAGGGTTTGGGTTCAATGAATTTCTAGAAATCGAATCCCTAGAAATCAATGTTGAGAGATTTGAATGAATTTAATGCTCAACGAATTTGCAGATGGATTCAGGCATTGGGGGGATTTGGGGGAAACAAAAGATTTTGAAAAAGTTGGCACCTTTTTGAAAAAATCGTACTAGTTGAGGCAATGTAGATTGGGGGAAATGAGTAGCTGATTAGCTGAAGAGGAAAGGTTTCCCTTTTCCGCCATTAAAATCAACTGGACTACGAAAAGTCAGAAGCCGAAAATGAGAAGAAATTGGGAAAAGAACCGAAAAAGATCCGACCTTTAACTGAAATTCATTCATTTCATTCACAGAAAAATGGGGAATTGAAGTTCATTCATTTTATTCACAGAAAAATGGGGAATTGAAGGAGATTGAAATGATACCTGAATTACGTGATGATCCTGGTGGTGAGCGATACAGAGAGAGCACAGAGCGCCGTCCATACAATCCAAACAGTACATATTGCATTCGCTCTTATGAAAATCTGCGTGTAAATGGCATTGCACAAAGAACCTCTCTTTCAGAAGAGGGGTCAGCCATGGCGGCCACCGATTGTCTCCATCCTCGGGACCCTGTTTCCGAAAATCCCAAACAATCAGCGACATTCGCAGCTAAAAACAACTGAACAAGAACTGAGAAATTGGAAACCGCGGTCAATTAAAGAAGGAAAAATGGAATTCATAGAGATACACACCATGATTCTTCGGTGGTTCAGCTTGACAGCGCTTTCCTCGTTGTCGAACGCCAGCTTGACAGCACGGAGTGCTCTGTTTTGAGGGGTTTGCTTTTGCTTTTGCAAAAGTGAATGAAAATGGCGGAGAGGAAGCAAGGAAGAAGAAAATGGAGTCTGTTCTAGCGAGAGAGCGAGAGATGAAGTAAAATAGTCTGTAGAGAGAGGTTAAATGGCGTGGGATTGGAGTTTATAGAGAGAGAAAGGGCCGCTTTGTGCTTATCTTCTCTTTCTCCTTATTTTCTTTATTCCATATTTGCCCCTAATTGCCCGCTCAAGTTGATCAAATAAAACATTCACTTCGATGCGCCCCAGTCGGGGTGGCCTACTGGTGTAAAGTAAGGGGTGGGAAAGAGGTATCGGGTTCGATCGAGGGCATTTCATTAGATTAAGGAGATTGTCTCCAAAACACAATCTGGTTTTCGGTGTTCGGTAGGAGCTTCCAAGAGATCTTGCGAAGGGGATTAAGGGGATTCTGGTAGATCAATTCCGGTCAAAAATAAACGTTTCGGCTATATACACCGCAAATCTCCACGTCCTTAAGGACGTGCTTGCACGTCCTTAGGGACGTGCAAAAAGGGTGCACCCATTTTTTTTTAAAAAAAACCCGGACGTGCTTGCACGTCCTTGGGGACGTGCCCTACTGCACGTCCTTAAAGACGTGCTGCACGTCCCCAAGGACGTGCAAGCCCATCCTTAAGAGACGAAGAGCGGAAACTGCTTGTCAACTGCATGAGCTGGAAACTGCTTTGGAGATCGACCGATTCAAATGGCCAACAGCGGCGTATCAAGTCAACCTTTTCGATGAGGTAAAGACTTTAATCTCCAAAAAGTGCTTCGATTATCTGTACAAGATGTGGCAGGACGTCGTGAACCAAAAGGTTCCTCCGGTATGCACGGACCGACATTGGAGGGTTTGTTACGGGATCCCTTGTGTCCATGAGATTCAGGCATACGTCAACTCCGGCACTCCGATACCCGCCGAGGACATCCACCCGTTCTGGATGGATTTGACATGGACTGACCTCGACGACACCCCACTGCCGTATGAGCTGTCATCTTCATACACGTCTTCCAACGATGTATGCGAGGATGAGCTGCACCCACCCTCATCAGCAAGCGTCCGAAGGAAGGGGAGGCCTCGAGGATCGAGGAATGCCTGCAGAACCAACCCGTTGCCATACGAGGAGGTAAGGGACAGGTTTGCGAGAGAAGAAGCGCGTGCTGCTCGAAATGCTGCTCGGCCTCGTCCACAAGCGAGCTCAGCTCGACCTGGACGTGATGATGTGTTCGGAGGGTTCAACTGGGGTCAAAACAACGTTGATCCCTTCATGTTAGGTCATATTGAGATGGTGAGGAACACTGTTGGAGATGGTCATTGTGGCTACCGTGCTTTGGCGGCTTTGACATCACCGATCGGTGAGGCTGCTTTCCCGGAACTCAAGACGTTGCTATGCAATCACTTGGAGGATCACGCCGATCTGTACGCCGGTTGTTATACGGGAGAGTACCAATTCCAGCAGTTCGTCGACTACCAGAGATGTGCCGGACCCACACGTGGTGATAGGAGACGGTGGATAGAGCTTCCCATCATGGGTTTAGTATTTGCGACGGTATATCAGGTTCCTCTCGTCGTCCTAGCTTGGCATCATCCGTTCACATGCCTCCCCATGATCTCGCCGGCATCTGCTAACAACCCTCCCCAATCAGCAACTCTTGGTGTAGCCTGCATCGGAAACCAAGACCATTTTGCCGCGGTATGACTTCAAACGTCTTTTTTATTACCTATTCATGATTTTCATACATATGTCAATACTCTAACTCTAAATTTTTGTTCTCCTAGATCTGGTTGCGTCCTAACGCTCCTCTTCCGCCGCCTCCACTAGAATGGGTCGAACATCATCATCCGAGCGTCGAAGGATGGGATGCTCCGTTTCAAGCTCAGATTGAGAGATTTAGAGCTTTGCGTGCCGATGCCGGCCGTCCTTTACTATTTTCCTAGATTGTATTGCACAACTTTATTAAAATTATTAATGCAAACTAATATGCAAGTGCAACCCTAAAATATTTTCCTAGATTGTATTCTAGATTGTCTTTCACTTTCCACGAAAACGCAAAGATCTTCCATCTTCGCCAAGATTAAGGTGAATCCCAATGTTTTCCTTTCCAAGAAAGTGGCTTCTTGCCATACTTTGTGAAACATACTACAAGACATTTTTTTGACATATACTTCAAATCTACTAGCTAAACACTTCAATTTTATTATTACGTCGGAAAACCTAAACCCTAAACCCTAAACCCCAAACCCTTAACGCAAAACCCTAACTAGGGGTTGCACGTCTTTAACAACGTGCAAGTAATGCACGTCCTTTAGGACGTGCTTGCACGTTGTTAAGGACGTGCAAGACTGAAATAGTGGACGTGCACAGTTCCAGACTTGCACGTCCTTAAAGATGTGCATGCACGTTCTTAAGGACGTGCAAATCCTTAATCCGGATTTGCGGTGTATATAGGGACACCCAAAATAAAATCTTCCCAGGGCAAGATTCAGGAGATTGTGTCTCCATAACCTCCGATTGAGTTCGCCTTTTGCTATCTCCTGTCTTCAATCACCCCATTCTTACCGTTGAAGGCGTCTTTTCCCTTTGATTTTCCAACTTTAGTGATGTCGATTGCCTCAGGTCGGTTCATGGCTTCGTCAGCCTTCGAAGGCTGCAAGTAACATAGTGGGGGAGAGATGATGTTGAATTTGGATTGTAATGGAGATTAGTTTTACTGTGGTGGATTGAATATATACACAGTTTGAGGTTGAATGTTCTGTTGTGATTGTAGATGCTGCTGAAACTGCTTTCATTTTTAAAGTGATTATGCAGATAAGCTTGAATTTGCTTTGATGAATCTTCTGTTGTGATTGTAGATGTTGTTGAATGTTGCTTCCATCATGATATTAATTCATTCTGGTGGTAAGTTTTGTCTGTGTAAATGCTTTGATGAATTGAATACATTTTAGAAAATTTTGAACAAGCGGAGAGGAGGTAGGCGTCGGTTTCGATGTGTTGTCTGCGACAGATCAAGTCGGAGAAGGTAGGGAGGTGAAGGCGGGGGGATTTCCAGGCGGCCACGGTGGTGGAATCGACCCCTCCGACCGTCACCAGCGCCTCGTCTTCGGCTTCGGCAACCAAAAGGTTCTCGTGGATGAGTTTGTGAAAGAGGAGGAACCGGTGTCACGAGGGAGGAGGGCAGTAGCAGGGTACGGGGGGTTTAATTTTAGGAGCACATTAGTAATTTTAATCCTTTGAAATACACCACAATCCTATACCCACCAAACACATTTTCGAGATTTCCGTCATAAATAATCTCAATCAACAAAATCTCATTAATCTACAAAAATAATCTTCATCTCCTCACATCTACAGAAATCCCATTAATCTACATAAAAATAATCTAGTGCCAAACACGGCCTTATATCCTTTTCTCGTTCTTCGGGATTTATATCCAAGATTTTACCTTGCTCCCTATCAGTGGGTCGAGCCGGTCGGCGCAAGCCGATTTATCTGGTATGTGGGTCACGTGCTCGGGGTTTTCCACCAAAGGTGGGTTCCTCGTCAGCAAAAAAAAAACATTCAGTTCGATAAAATATGTCGTTTATTATCCTTATAGTATACTCTCTTCGTTTTCAAATAAGTGATTTTTTCGAGTCAAACACATATTAAAATTTTCATTAATCTTTTTAGTAATACTATACTTATTATTGTAATAAGTGCGAGTTTATAAAAAAAAAAAAAAATTTATATTTTATATTGTTTTTATCACCTTAAAATACGTTAATAAATAATAAATAGTCACTTAATTAAAAACGAAGGTAGTATAATTTTTTATAATAAAAATTATAAAATATCAACTTTTTAGAAAAAAAATCAAAAAAAATTCATACTTAATATTAAAAGTTACATTTTATACAGTATAGTTTATGTCGTCGAAAAAAGTGTGTGAATATATTGGAAATTGCGTGCTTTGTCGAGCGGAGATAATATTCTTTTAATATATTAGAATTATGTTTTTACAATAACTAATTAACGTACTATTATTATATGTTCTTCGTTTGGTAAAATATGTCAGTTGCTTTCTACACATGAGGCTTTTTATATTGATAAAAATTATATAAAGTACAATTTTTTTTTATTAAATTTAATAAGTATGAAATTATACAAATTATTAAATTTTGATGTTTTATATATTTTTAGCATTTCAAAATAATTGTATGAATAATAAATTATATGTTCGGTCAAATGGTGGAGTATATTCATCGCTCTAATTTTTTTTATATCAATTTTTTTTTTTTTATCTTAGTCTAGTACGATTGAGCCCGACCACGAATCGGGTGCTATGTAATTCATTTAATGGATTAAACCTCCTACTCATAAAATGATCTCTCGTAATACAATACTCTGTTTTTTAAAATTTAAACTCCAAACCTGTGATTAAGGATAGAGTTTTCAAGTTGTTTGCAAGTGTTAAACTCGGCTGGATCCGGTGGGGTCAAAGACAAGCCGGAAGAAGGTCATGTGCAGGTAAACGTACTGGAGACACAAAAAACATACAAATCCAATAAAGTTCCATCTCAAAACCAATTGCATTCGCTCTTATGAAAATCGGCGTGTAAATGGCATTGCACAAAGAACCTCTCTTTCAAAAGAGGAGTCAGCCATGACGGCCACCGATTGTTCCAATCCTCGGGGCCCTGTTTCCGAAAATCTCAAACAATCATTGACATTCGCAACTAAAAACAACTAAACATGAACTGAGAAATTCGAAACAAAAGCTTAATTAAAGGAAAAAAAACTGAATTCATAGAGACACACGCCATGATTCTTCGGTGGTTTAGCTTGACAGCGCTTTCCTCGTTATCGAACGTTAGCTTGACAGCACGGATTGCCTTGTTTTTTAGGGGGTGTGCTTTTGCGAAAGCGAATGAAAATGGTGAAGAGAAAGCAAGGAAGAAGAAAATGTAGTTTGTTCGAGCAAGAGAGATGAAGTAAAATAGTTTGTAGAAAGAGGTGAAATGGCATGAGATTGGAGTTTATAGAAGAAAGGGCTTTTAAGCTCAAGGGCCTTAAGAAGCCCACTTCTCAAAGCTAGGGCCTTGGCCACAATCGGTTGCTGAACCCCCACCAATTTGCCTTCTATAAGACCCGGGGTCTCAAGAGGCGTCAACCCATGCCACCTAGCCCTCTCAGGTCTGTTGTCCTCACTTGGAGCCTGAAAAGGAAGAGTCTTGTGACATGGGTAGGGCTTGAATCATTTATAAATCACTTCCAACATCTCTTATGATATCCGATGTGGGACGAGGGTATTACAATCTCCCCCACTTAAAGCACTGACAACCTCGTCAGGCCCAAGACACTGCCCTCCAGGAGGAGCATATCCGAGCATACCGTCGGGTTATAAAAGACGATGTTACATCTTCAATGCTAATAGGTTTCTCATTCCAATCTCGAATGATATAGCCAATGGAGCTATTTGTTGAAGATATTGTAGAGCCAGCAAAATTTAATTTTAAATTTTGATGGCTCTACAATAATCTCGAATGCCTGCTCAAGTTGATCAAATAAAACATTGTAGTATATATAATTTTTTATAATAAAAATTATAAAATATCAACTTTTTAGGAAAAAAATCAAAAAAATTTCATACTTAATATTAAAAGTTATGTTTTATATAGTTTTTGTCATCGAAAAAAATGTGTGAATATATTGTAAATGACGTATTTTGTCGAGCGGAGATAATATCTTTTTAATATATTAGAATTATGTTTTTACAATAACTAATTAACGTACTATTATTATATGTTCTTCGTTTGGTAAAACATGTCAGTTGCTTTCTACACATGGGGCTTTTTATATTGATAAAAATTATATAAAGTACAACTTTTTATTTATTAACTTTAATAAGTATGAAATTATATAAATTATTAAGATTTTTATATTTTATATATTTTTAGCATTCCAAAATAATTGTATGAATAATAAATTATATCTTCTGTCGAATGGAGGAGTATTTTTCATTGCTCTATTTTTTTTTATCAAAAATAATTTTTTTTATCTCAGTCTAGACGATTGAGCCCGACCACTCTATATTTGAATCGGGTGCTATGTAATTCATTTACTTGATTAAATTAAACCTCCTACTCATAAAATGATCTCTCGTAATAAAATGCTCTATGCCTCTAGGCAATTGAAGATCAAGATTCAAGTTTATGGGAAATTCTAAGAGTGGTTGAAAAGATCAGATTACTTCAGAAGGAATTCGCATTAGCTGCCGTTCAGCACTGCTATCGAGAAGCCAATCAAGCTGATGATTTCATAGCTAAGAATAGTGTTAATTGTAATCCTAGTTTTCCTTTTTTCAGGAAACTTTGTAACATCATCCTTCGGGATGATCAAGAATGATCTTTTGTTACAAAAGACATTCTACTGGTTGCCTACTGTAAAAAAAAAAAAGTCCAAATCTCTGATTAAGGATAGAGAGCTCTCAAGTTGTTTGTCAGTGTTAGAATTGGCTAGATCTGTTGGAGTCAAAGACAAGTTGAGGGAAGATCGTGTGCGTGTCCACGTACGGGAAATACAAACAATATACAAATCCAATAAAGTTTTATCTCAAAATCAATTAGCAATAAGAGATGTAATCCGTTAAACTTATATCATTCATGATATTTTAATCTTTTCAACGTAGGACAACCCCATATTCTAACGAAGTAGCAGGAGTAGATGCTAATCAGGGGTTTTCTCCAAACCTACCTCTCAAACCATACACGGCCAAAAAGATACGTTTTTTTTTTTTTTTTTTTTTTTTTTTTTTTGATTAGGAAAAATTTCGGGGGACAAAACTCTACCCGAATGCATCCTTTCGGATGAGGTCAAGAAGACCTGGATTATTCTGAATATTAGTACCCCAGGCAGAGTGCCAAAAAGATACGTTTTGTGCAAGCAAACCCCCTTTCTTTTTCAATATAATTTCCCTTTTTTAATTTGTATAAACAGCATTTTTTATTATGATAATTTATCATTTATGTCTCTGTTTCGTTTTATTGTGCTTATGTCACAGTCTCCACCACTCAACATATACATATATCGTTATTTATTAATATTAGGATTGATTAATCAATTTACCTATATGTCATTGTTAAGGTATTTTTGGGAGGTTTACAGGAAATTTTCATCTAATAAGAAAATCAATTAAATAAATTGAATTGAATGGGTTTTTAGAAAGAAATCCTCATGGTGTCTAATTAATTTGAATTTGTTCGATGTACAAGTTGTAAATTTAGAAAGAAATAAAAGAAAGCAAGAAAAATAAATAAATGTTTTTGATTAATTTCTTTCTTGGCTGTTAAGGTTCAGATTCTTATATGATTAGTTTCTAGATTAAATTAACCCTTTTTTAATTCAAGATTAAATTAATCTGAAGTGCAGGCTCGCTAATTCTTTTCCATTGTGGGTTTGATTCGAAGAGATAAGAATTAGGTGGGGTTTGGTTTAGTTTTTAAAATTGTATGTGGAATTGTGGATTACTCCTCCCATCTGGACATTAACTAATTAATTAATTGATTAACCACTAATTAGTTAAATATTCATATTAAAAAACAATAAGAAATAAAACGGCATTCAGTGATAAGGAGTAATTAATTACGTATTAAACATGGCATTCATCCAAGCTAAACTTGTAATTGTGATCAATATTATTACTTTTTTTTTTTTTATCATTTTTATTATGAAGAAAATTATAAAAGAAAATGAGTGAATTATAAAATTTGTGAAATTTTCTAAATTAATTACACTAAATGAATGTTTTCAAAAATCGAAAATATTAATTTATGCCCTAAAAAATCAGATACAAAATTATTACAGTATTTGTAAAATTTATGATAAATTCTGTTGGGTTGATATTAAAAAAAATGTTTTTAGGTTAAATATTCATATTAAAAAACAATAAGAAATAAAATATCTATAAGCAAATAATAATAATTTTAAATTCGTGTAATATACAGAAACTGTTCTAGTATTGTAGTATCAAATAAAAATGTCCGATTCGACTTAATGATAATAACATTTTGAATAGTTTCAAAGAATTGAAAGGAAATATCCCTTAAAAAAAAGCCCCAGTATATATAGAGGTACAGAACATACATAAAGAAATTTACTTACGCACATCGATTTTTAAAATATTATACTTAATTTACTTGTTTAATCATTTTTTAAATATTTTTTTAAAGTTCACTCATTTTATTTTCTAATTAAGTATGTTAATAGGTTAGATAAATCGATCATAATAAACTTACTAATCTGTATCATTTAGTTTGTCTTTTTTATAAACTTTTTAAAATATTTATTCCTTGAATTGGTAAATAAAGAGCGGCAATTTTTAAATATTTATTCCATTAAGATATAAATTACGTATTCCTTTTTTTAATTCTTTTAAATTCATTAATTTATAAAATAAATTTATAAAATTTAGATATTATAATCTAGAAAACCATTTTTAACCTAAAGATATATTTGGTTAAAAAATAAATAGAAAACGTGATCTAAAACTATGCCACAATAAGAATCCACTTTGGAAAAGAGAATCTTCCACACATTATTTCTTGTTTTCTCGTTGTTTGTCCTTTTCTCCATTAGCTTGCCCTTGTTTACTTGTATCAAAGATTGAATTATTGCTCAACTTAACTTTAGGAGGGAGTGTATTAAAATAAACGACCAATATTAATTTTGACAAAAAAAAAAAGTAAAACATTGGTTAATTAGTGTATGCATTTGCTCAAGATCAATACTCACTCTCTTAATTAAAACTTGTCATTTTATAAATCTACACAATTATTAAGAAAACAAACAAAAATATAGTTATACCTCTAATTATTACTCTACTTTTTTACTTTCTCAAAAACTACAACTAACCATTATCTTATTATAAGGGCAATTTCGTAAAGTAGATGACAAAATACCTAAAATGACAAGTTTTTCTTAACAAGATTTACTTCTTAAAACGACAAGTTTTAATTAACGAATAGAGTATTATAAGAAAATTGAAAATATATATGACCGAGGTTGGGTAAAAATTAAAGGGTTGGAATTAGATTGGTTCAATACACGGAGGTTGGGTAAAAACTCCTTACTCCGCAAGATTTGAGAAAAAGGGTATCGATCAAAATTCCAAAAGGATCATTGTACAAATTTTGGAAGGGCCTTAAAAATCTCGAAAGGGATTGGAAAACCTATTTTACAATACAAAACTAATATCCAAACCTTTTGTACACAATCATGTTAACGTTCTGATTGAAATCTCGAACAGGTTGAATAAACCCTGCGAGGTTTTCGAAAATCCAAATTGTAATCGTAATAATTTGACCTCCCCAGACGCTCTGCTTTCTCGGGAGCTCTGCACACAAATTTTCGTTGGAGGTTTGATCTTCTCTTATTGGCCCGTTTTTGTTCGTTCTTTTCACATCAGGTCGTTGCTATGACTTGGTGGCGTTTAGTTCCGAGTTGAGTTGCAGTATTGGGCTTCATGTATGATAGAGAGGATCGTGGTTGTTTTCGTGGTTTTCGAAGATCCCTCATCTATGTGGGGGCAACGTCAGTGATCCGCATTTCCCCAGGTTCATTTTCGAATGTGGTTTACTGTTCTACGCCTTCTCGGTGTCGAGACGTCATACGTGTGAGTTGTCGTACTCTCCTGTGTTCTCGGCATTCGTGGCTCACCCTAGATCTCCCTTGACTCCTTCAGTCCTCTGTTTGTGGATGACTTCTTCGGGTTGGGTTTTTTCTTTCATCTGTGATAATTTGTGTTTTTAGTATGTTGTATATTGACGGTTAGTTCGTCTATCGATTCGTCGACCTTTTCAGCTTCAGGCTTTTCTGAGCTCGAATTCTTACATAATAAAAATATATATGTACACGGAGTGCTTTTACACCTTCAATTATTACACTAAAATTCTTTTAGTTCCTCGAAAAATTATAACTAGCTACTTACCCATTAATAACTCCTCCGTATAAAGTATTAATGTAAAATAAAGATCGAAATAGTTACAATGACATAATTATATAAATAAAAATACTACTATAAAGTAACATATTTTGGTGCAGTGTGTTAAATTCTAAAAAACTCCAGTCAGACTGTATAAAACAAGAGTCGTGTCGGATTTTATTTTTGTTTTTTATTATATGATAAGATCTACCCTTCTAACATAAAAATTTAAGTTCTTATATACGATGTAAAGTTTCTTACTGCCATCTTCAATTCATAAAGAACTTGATCAGATTAATAGAACATTTTTCTGGAATAAAGATCTGCAACACTGCCCGTTGATTAGCTAGGATATGATTTGTAGATCAAAGAAATGTGGGGGCGTGGGAATTAGAAAATCCAAAGAAATGAATGAAGCAATGCAAATGAAACTGCTATGGAAAATGCTGGTTGAGCCGGATAATGTTTGGGTCCAAAAATGGGCAACCCGTAAAGAGGAACAAAGGCAGTCATATCAAGTGGCGCAAACCACCGATAGGTACATTCAAACTCAACTTCGACAGATCGACTGATACGGGGTTAGCCGTGAAATGGTCCGATCTTCGACAACAAACAAGAAACTCAAAGAACTGAACAAGAAACGAATGACGCAGCAAGAAAGCTTCAAGAAAACGACCAAGAAACAATCAAGATCGATCAAGAATCTCAAGAACGCAGCAAAGACTCAAAAGAAATAAACAAGACTCGAAATTTATGAGCAAGAATTGAAAGACACGACCTGATAAGGACTGAGTCGATCTATATAGAACAAGATAGAGACCCCAGGCTTCCGAAGAAGGTAGGAACCAATACCCATGACTGTATAACCCGCCTCTGCAACCCTACACAACCAAGCGGACAACTTGGAGGCACAAGGAGGGGGCTTGTGGATACTAGGATCACCAAGTCTTGCGAAGTTGATGAACACAAAGCAAACCAAGCTGAGATAGATACCAATTCGTGAATGATGAGCACAGCTCTAATCATCCAACAATCACTCAATGTGTTTCACACAATTTGAGAAGACTAATTCTATTCATAATGTTCCTGCTGAAATACATGAAGGGAACTCGGCATATATAGGCCATGGAAGGCTGCTGGGCCGAGTTTAATGATATAAAAAGATAAATCTAACATCTAATGAAATTAATAAAAATAACTTTAAAGTTTCCTAAAATAACTTAAGTATGGAATTAATAAAATAACATCTAAAGTTTTCTAAAATAATTTAAGTAAGAAAGTTGCTAAAATAGGAAATACTATAATGTTCAAGACTTGCTAAAATCCAATCAAAACCAGCAACAGATCAAAGAATGTAGATTTCGGCCAAGCTATAGGTCGAATCTGGAAAAACATTCAACAGCAAAGTTGTAGATCTCTTCGTCCTCGTTCCGGCAAGGTATGACACGCCTCAATCCGATAAATATTGAATCCGTACGACCCATTTTACAGAGACGTCGAAAAGTTGTCAAAATTCTGAACGAATGTAAACGTCAAGCTCCCACCTTTGGACCTTCTCCCATGGTGGAGCCTTCTTCTTCCTTTTTAGAAAGACATCATCCGAAGGTGTCTTGGATGGTCCCGCATCATCGGCTCTCGTGGATAATCGTAGTACCGCCGGTGTGGTTATCAGGAACTGGAATGGACACCCAATACACATAAGCCATAAACAATTAGGTATTAAAAGTACGCTTCAAGTTGAAGCCCTAGCACTCAAACTTGGGGTACAACTGGCCCTACAACTACATATTGACAAACTTCATATTGAAGAAGATTCCAGCATAATTATTAACCATCTCAACAACAAGGCCAAATGCCCATGGAAAATCGAACTCATCTTGTCTGACGTACAATTTCTTCTATCGACTATGAAAGAAATTTCTTTTATTCATGTACCCCGTCTTGGCAATAGAGTGGCCGATAAGGTTGCACACCTTTGCCACTCTGCCAGGGGTATTGATCTTTGTAACAATTTTGGTCTTACAGACCTCATCCGTAAGGATGCTTTCGGGTACAGCGGGCTCACCCGAATTTTTTCCTAATAAAAAAAAAAGTTTAAGTACGTTCTGATCAGGCGGTATGATACATATTTTTGTTTTGTATATTTTCGTGTTTAATTAATGTGTGATTCCAACGGAGTTAGAGATATATCAGAATAAATTCCAATCAACACTTTATAATGTGTAATTGTACCAACTAATCCGGTACTTCGATATCATGTAAAAGTATTTATAAAAGGTCTAGATATTTGACACATAGGCAATAATTTAGTTCAGTCTACATTCTACAATGGGTTCGATTTCAAATCCAATAAACTAATGAGAGAAGGTGTGCAACCAAGTTATATACTGTATTATATTATTCGATCGATCGGTATCTTTTGAACATATTTTCCATATGAGATAGTGTCAATATATACTCTCGCATATAAAATACAGTACTTAGCATGTAACAAGATAAAACAAAGGTCGCAATCGATGGTGTGGATAAGGCGTAGTTTGGGTAAGGCAAAGGGCCCCTCCCAACTATTGAGATGGATGAATCCATGAATGAGAATATGGTTAGCAATGATGTGACTGCAACTCCGAGATGGGCAACTCTCTCTATATCTCTGCGCCCTCTTTAATTCCATATCTATTACCTCATCATCATCAATCAACCTAGTCGGCAACCATCATTTTTTTCATTTTTTTTAAAACTCCATATATATAAAAAAAAACGGTTTATATAAACTGTGGTTTCATTGACTTTCTGTGTTGGTAAAAAAAAATTCTCTTGAGAATAACTTATCAACATCGAAAGTCGATAAATGGTCGTACAATTGATGAAGAATTGACCGTAAGTTTTTTAATGACCCGATATAAAACTTTCACACGCAATATATATGAATAGAATCAAGGATAGCAATGTAAATGTGTAATGCCTAAAAATTAATTCAAATCGATGCATGTAAACGAGGATCATATGATACTAATGTTTATGGATAAACTTAGGATCTAGGTTTAAGATCTCAGGTGGCTTGAGTGAACCAGATCGGAGGATTGAAGACAAGGGTTTGGCAATTGGCACCATCATTTGAATGAGTAGAAGACAAAAACTTAAGTTCTTTGTCTTCGGCCCACTACTGTACATGGTCCATCTCACACTCTGTTTCAAGCCCAAGCTTTCGAAGCTCCTTCAACGACTCCTTACTCTTGTTGAGTAGAACGCTGCGTTTTGCTTAGAGAAGGTTCAAT
Organism: Persicaria tinctoria; assembly: GCA_037127255.1. Lineage (NCBI taxonomy): Eukaryota > Viridiplantae > Streptophyta > Magnoliopsida > Caryophyllales > Polygonaceae > Persicaria > Persicaria tinctoria. Next base: position 74,998,492 of record JBANSL010000014.1, on the reverse strand, counting down.
TATATAAGCTCATCTTCAGAAACCCTAAAGTTGAGCTTGCTTCACTTTTCGCTTCCGCCCGAGAGAGAGAGAGAGAGAGAGAGAGAGAGAGAGAGAGAGAGAGAGAGAGAGAGAGTCTGAAACCCTAGAAGGCAATTCGACGACGCTCTGGTTGCTCCTCCTTGGTGAGCTTGAATCTCAAAATCCTCAAGAGATTGAAGGAGATCCTGATTAGAAGAAGGAAGAAGATGACTCTTTAGATCGGTTGTTGAACCCCTAATCTAGCTCTTCATCAACTTTCGTTCATCTTCGTCCTCAGATGGGGTGAAATATATGGAGTATTTGTTCCTTTCTTCGTGTTTGTCCTTGTCCAAAACTCACTCGAGCTGCTAGATCTTGAATCGTTTCTTAGTTTATCCATTCATCTGTATCCACGATCTGTATTCGATTATACTTAGTGAATTGTTGGACTTGAGTCTCTCCTTCTTGAGACTCTGCAGACTCAGACTCTACCTCTCTTGAGTCACACGCCTTTAACTCAAGAGGAGCAGGATGCATATAGTAAATTTTATGAGTGAAAATATTATCTAATCCATAATATTACTAAAACCCATTAGAAATCATAACTAATTGAATTATTAAAAAAAAAAATAGTCAACTGACTTTTTTTTGTAGTAAGTCAAATCCGCCAAACTTCTTTTGTACGTCTACCGCACCTCCGGCCTTCACCATCCTTGTAACCACACCTCCCGTGTGACCGTGTCTGCCTCCCATGGAATACAGTACGTGTAAGGAAACTGCAATGAATTAGCAAATTACAATTTGTAACTACATGAAGTTTGAACTTGGGACTAGTCCAAAGTTGTGGTAGTCTATTTACGATCATGTTATCGTCCTGAAGGGTTTTGAGCTAGGTTTTGAGGGTTTTTAATGGGCGATAGTTTGGCTTGAGTGTGGGTTTGTGATTGGTTTGCTTTGCTGAACTGGTTGTGATGCAAGTTTAATGTGAATCATATATAGTTTGATTTGTCATACTTGGAGACGTCGTGGAAATGTGATCGACACCTGATGGCTCTTGGAGTCCATAATCTAAAGTGTACTCCACTAGTGATCCCCAGAGTTCTCTGTGTTCGTCTGCTTTTTCGTTAGTCGATTCATGTATTTTACTCACTTGTATTTTATAGTGTAGGATGACATGTAATTTTATTTTTGCATTTTCTTTTACGTCATTTGCTTCGTGTATTTTCCTTTTTGTCATATTTGCTTCTGGTTGTACATGATAGTTAGTCCATCTACTAATTTATTCGGTATCTCGGTTTCTCTAGACTTGTCTAGTGTGAAGAGCTATCAAGCTCAGTAATCCTGCACAAATTGCTCTGAAAGAGCAATCAAAACACAGCAAAATAAATGCACAGCAAGTGCTTCATTCAATAGAGGAAAAGAGGCCAAACGGCCATAATGAAAGCTGCAAATTGTGGATCCCCAAAACCCTACAGTGCCATCAGGTGACAACTTGTCTTATATACACCTGATCACTACAGTGCACGTGACTAACGCATGCCAAGAGGCTTATTACAGCAAAGGAAGGAAAAGTGAGAAATTGCATGAAATGGAACATAAAGATAGAAGATAGCAAACTAGGACATATTCTCCATATCCCCTCCTCAAGTTGGACATGTATCAAAGCCCACAAGTCCCAACTTGTAAGAGAAAAACATGTGAGGCTTCTCTCCCAGTGGTTTGGTGAAGATATCTGCCAATTGAACACCAGTCCTGATGTGCTGTGGATGTATGAATCCTGTCACCAAGAATTGTCTAATGAAATGACAATCAATTTTAAGGTGTTTGGTCCTCTCATGAAACACTGGATTTTCTGCTATATGAATTGCTGCTTTGTTGTCACAATAAAGAGGAATAGGTAAAGGAACCCTGATCTGTAGCACATTGAGCACTCCTTCAATCCAAATCAACTCACTAGTTGTAGCTGACATACTCCTATACTCTGCCTCTGCTGAGGATTTTGATACTGTGGTTTGCTTCTTTGTTTTCCATGATACTAAGGAGTTCCCAATGAAAATACATTATCCAGTTAGTGACTTGGCACTAAACTGACACGTCCCCCAATCTGCATCACAGTATGCTGACATAGCCAAGTCTGACTGTGTAGGATAGTAAAGCCCCACACCAATTGTCCCCTTCAAGTATCTTACCACATGTAGAGCAGCCTCATAGTGTGGTTGTCTAGGTTCTGACATAAACTGGCTGAGGTGTTGCACAGCATGAGAAATATCTGGCCTTGTGAGGTTTAAGAACAACAATCTCCCAACCAGTCTCCTGTATACTTCAGCATCAGGCAATAAATCTCCATTATCAATGGACAACTTCAAGCCCTTTTGCATGGGAAAGGGAGCAGGTTTACAATTCATCATATTGCAGTCTGTTACAATGTCTAGCACATACTTTCTCTGGTGTAAATGAGTCCCCAATTCATTTCTCAGTATCTCCAATCCCAAGAAGTATCTTGCCAAGCCCAAGTCCTTGATGGTGAACTTAGCATGTAAAGCCTTCTTGGTTTCACAAATCTCATGATCATCATCCCCTGTAAGTAATACATCATCAACATATACCAGAGCTACCACAATTCCTGAGTTCACATGCTTCACAAATAGGGAGTAATCTTCCAGACTTTGCTCATATCCTATACTGATCAGGAATTTGCATAGTTCTAGATTCCACTGCCTAGATGCTTGCTTTAGACCATAAATGGATTTCTTTAGCCTGCATACTCTATTGGACAGTCCTTTCCTATATCCTTCTAGAGGCATCATATAAACTTCCTCATCTAGGAATCCATGTAGGAAAGCATTGTTCACATCCAGTTGATGCAATGGCCACTGCTTCACAGTTGCAATGGCAAGTAAAATTCTCACAGTACTGAACTTAGCCACTGGAGAGAAGGTATGTTTATAATCCTTCCCTTTGATTTGGTTGTATCCCTTAGCCACCAATCTGGCCTTAAATCTCTCTACTGAGCCATCTGGCTTGAATTTCACTTTATACACCCATTTACTTCCAATTGCCTTCTTTCCTGGTGGGAGCTCTGTCATTTCTCATGTATCATTTTCTTCAAGAGCTCTCAACTCTTGATCCATTGCCTCTACCCAATGTTCATGCTTAGCAGCTTGCCCATAGTGGCTGGGTCCATAGATCTCTGCCATACATACAAAGGAATTCACAAATCCAGGTTCCATATTTACATGCTGATCAAGACAAGTTGCTAGAAAAGATTGAGAAACTGAATCATTCTTCTTTTGTCCACGACATACATAGTCATCAAGTCTTCTAGGTTGTACAATCTGTCTAGCAGATCTTCTCAATGGAGGGAATTCAACATGGTCATTTAAGATTTCCTGAGAAATGCTATAAGTCCTGCTTGACCCAATGCTCAACTGAGAGTCACTGACATGCTCATTACTGATTCCTGGTGCACTGGCATTTCCTTCTTGCAAATTAACTGATTGAGAGTCTGATACATGTGGCAATGGCAGCACTGGTAGTCTCAGCTCTTGTGTGTCATTAGCAGGATTTACCATTGGCAATGTGAATGTAACTTCATCATTGCTAACCTCCTCTTCTGTTGTTAATTCCTTGAAAGGGAAAACATTTTCATGGAAAATGACATCTCTACTAACAAATGTTGTTCTTCCCTTAATATCCCATAGCCTGTAGGCCTTCTGCCCATGGGGATAGCTGAGCAACACACATTTTCTACCCTTAGCCTTTAGTTTATCCTTTTCTGATTGACTTACTGGTGCATAGCACAAGCATCCTATGACTCTCAACTCATCATAGGATGCATCTTTCCCAAACAACCTTTCATAAGGTGTTTTCCATTTCAAAATTTCTGTTGGCAACTTGTTTATGACATGAGTGGCTGCCAAGATGCACTCACCCCAAAACTTCACAGGTAGGGATGAGTGAATTCTCATTGATCTGGCTGTTTCAATCAAGTGTCTGTGTTTTCTCTCTACTCTCCCATTCTGCTGGGGAGTATATGGCATAGACTTATGATGCAATATTCCTTTTTCAGCAAAGAAATCTGCACATTGTTTAGAGGTGAACTCTGTCCCATTGTCTGTTCTAATGCATTTAATAAGTACATCAAACTGATTCTTAACATATGCAGTGAAGTCTGTGATGGCCTTATACACCTGCATTTTGTTCCCAAGCAAGAAGGTCCATGTCACTCTTGAGCAATCATCTACCACAGTTAAGAAATAACTAAATCCATTATAAGTTGGTGTCTTATAAGGACCCCAAACATCCATGTGAAGCAAATCAAAAGGCCTTTCTGCCACATTCAAACTTCTATCAAAAGGTAATATGTGATGCTTACACAAAGCACAAGTCTCACACTGAAAACTGCTCATATCTGTCTTACTAACAAAACTCAAATGCTTCATTTTCGAAACTGAACTGTGCCCAAGTCTGGCATGAGTGATGTCTAGGCTACTGCTAACTTTATTACATGAAACTGCAGGAAACATAAATCTAGGTTGATGAGACTCTTCCTCTTTCCATCTACTCCAGCTCTTTGCTTGTTCATCTGAAAGCACCTTATACAGCCCATGCCTTCTCCTTCCTGACAGCAGGATCCTTTTAGTTCCAGGGTCCTGGACATAACAAGAGGTATGAGTAAATATAGCCACCAATGCAACATTGTCATCAAGCAATTTTCCTACTGACAGCAAGTTGTGCTTAAATCCTGGCACTAACAGTACTCCATCAAGGCAAATAGAGTTTGTTAATTGTAGTTTTCCCATTTCATGCACTGTTTTCACTGATCCATCTGGCAGACCTATAAGAACTGGTTTTTCAAGTCTCATCTTATCATATAAAAGGTGATCACTAGACAACATATGATCACTTGCTCCTGTATCAACAATCCACTCAAGTTCTGGCCCACTATTACAACTTAAATCATGGAGTGATGATGAAACTTTACCTGCAAAGTTGGCATGAGCACTTTCTCCTGAGCCCTTGCCTTTCATCCTCTTTATCACTTCTTGAAAAACAGCATTCACCATAGCATTATCTAGCTGCCCATCAGTTCCATTCCTGTCACTTCCTTCAGCCTCATCTAGAGGAGTTCCCATCACATTGCTGCCCATGGATCCTGCTGCATTTGCTGAGCTCCTGCTCCCAACTGATGCCCTTGGATTCTCCTTCAGTTCCTTGAACCAATCTGGCACCCCATGCAATTTAAAGCATTGGTCAGCTGTGTGTCCTCTGTAATTGCAGTGAGTACACTTTTGCTCATACTTCAACCTTTTCTGTTCTTTCCAATCTTTCCAGTCCTTCTTCTGACCCTGATTAGTAGAAGGTGAGCTTTGCTGGCTTCTGTAAGAGTTCCTGGCAGCTATCAAAGCACTGGCATCCATAATGCTTCCCTGGTTTGCATTTGAGGCATTTGAGCCTTTATCAACCTGTTGTAGGATGAAGTAGGCTTTGTTCACTGTGGGTAATGGATCCATGGCTAGAATCTGGTTCCTTGCTCCCTCATAATTCCCATTGAGGCTAGCTAACAGCTGCATCACTTTAGTTCTCGACTCTATTTCTGTTAACTTCTTCTTGATATCACAAGTACATTGTTTTGAAGCTGCACAAACACACTCAGGCATCCTCTCTAGAACTTGCAGTTCATCCCAAAGTTTCTTAATTGCATTGTACACCTCTCCTAGACTCATGGTTCCCTGGCTCACATTGTTCAATTTTCTTCTTAGTTGAAAGATCAAGGGTGCATTTGTTTGCCCATGTCTCTCAACTATTTCTTCCCAAAGCTGCTTACTAGAGTCCATAAACATAAATCCCTCTGCTAAACTCTTACTCATGGAGTTCAGAATCCAGCATCTAACCATATAATCAGCCCTAATCCATCTCTGAAAATCAACATTAGCCTCTTCTGGTTTCACACAATCCCCAGTAATAAAACCCAGCTTACATTTAGCTCCTAAGGCCATTGTAACTCCTCTACTCCATGTCATGTAATTACTCCCATCAAAAGGTATTCCAACTAACACAGCACCCGGATGATCCGAGTTTGACAAGTGTAAAGGATCATTGAGATTGCCTTGATTAGTTACCTCTGTTTCTGTATTCACAACCTGATTCAACACCTGATTGTTTCCTATATTAGCCATCGTTTCTGCTTGATCCCTGCGCAACGAAAATCACTGATTTCCCACCTGTCGCTCTGATACCATGTGAAGAGCTATCAAGCTCAGTAATCCTGCACAAATTGCTCTGAAAGAGCAATCAAAACACAGCAAAATAAATGCACAGCAAGTGCTTCATTCAATAGAGGAAAAGAGGCCAAACGGCCATAATGAAAGCTGCAAATTGTGGATCCCCAAAACCCTACAGTGCCATCAGGTGACAACTTGTCTTATATACACCTGATCACTACAGTGCACGTGACTAACGCATGCCAAGAGGCTTATTACAGCAAAGGAAGGAAAAGTGAGAAATTGCATGAAATGGAACATAAAGATAGAAGATAGCAAACTAGGACATATTCTCCATATCTAGGGAATTGAATTTATTTCCTGAAATAAATTTTTTTAAAAAAACTCTCAATGATTATCTCAACAAATTTATTTTAAGAGAAATATTTCGTATGCATTGTCCAGCCGCGTTGGGTAAAGAAAGATATGTACAAGTAATACTACCTCTTTTTCATAATATCTTTCTCGTCAACGACACGGTATCGATATCGGAGGCTAGAATCAGATATATTTTGCCGACGTTAGAGGCTAGAGTCGGTGGCATCTACAGAGCCGTCCAGACTCGCAAACAGTCTCTAGCCGATTGGAGTTGCCGGCTCCGACATCTGGGTTTCGTGGACTGGTTGACGTGACTCACCGGGAATCTTGTAGTGGTAAAACCAGAGGCGTTCAGTACAGGGCCAGCATCCTTGGTGCCAAACTCCGACACCCGGTGGTGGCTTGCTGCTCATCAACCCTGCACCCGAGCTCAATGAACTTTTTGCCGACACGGAAAGCCGGATTCGACACCGTCCCAATGGTGATAAAATCGTCATCCGATTAATAGGGCCCTTTAATTTTGACAAGTTTTTTTATAATGATAAAAACTTTATAAAATATCAATTATTTTATCAATATTATACAATCTCATATTTAATAATACTCTCCTTAATTGTTAAGTAAAACATGTCACTTTACTAGTATGCACAATTTTTAACAAGCTACACACTATATAAAAAATTTATTTATTTAAACAACTTATAAGGTTGATATTTTATATAGTTTTTATCATCCTTAAAAAATGTGTATAAACATTAAACAACGTGTTTTTCTCAACGGCTGAAGTATTATCTATGAAATTATTTTTAAAAGATTATCAAAAATAATAATATTTTATAAAGTGTTTGGTTTTTAAAAAAATGTGTCAAGTTAAATATCAAATATTTTGATACATTCACCGGCCAATAGCAATCTCAATACTCTATTTAGGTGTGTCCAGCATGAATCACCACAACTTTTATCTTATAATGCTTAAAAACCAAAACTTATGTCCATTCAACTAATAAAAAACACAGTTGGGAGGATTGGTGAACCACAATCTAAAATGTATACTATAAATGGGACAGTTGGGGCAACTTCCACTATTCTTCAATACGGAGTATGTATTAATGTGTGTATATATATATGCTCAATTGGTAATCCACTGCTTGAAGTAGTTCATGTGGTAGTTTGAAGTTTTCCTGTCTTCCAGGCCACAATCTCCAATCAAGATTTAGTACTCTTAAATAATGTAGGTATGTAATTAAGTGGGTGTTGGTCTCGGAGACAACAATGTTAATACACATAATTAAAGTCAAATTTGGTACCTAAAGTATAGTTGATGGGATATGAGGCAGTTGAAACTGATAGATACTACCCCCGATCTAAAAAAATTGTCGTTTTACTTTTTAACACGTATTTTAAAGAGGTAAAAACTATATAAATATCAACTTTTTTAAAATTATTTTTTTACAACTTAATATTTATTGGTAATAAGTGTAAAAAAATAATTTAAAAAAAGTTGATATTTTATATAGTTTTTAGCTCCTTAAAATACGTGTTAAAAAGTCAAACGGAAATTTTTTTGGGTCGGAGGGAGTAGTTCAAAACCGTTGAATTAGTTAAGTTAAATATATGTTGTTCATGAGCAAGTAAGGTGTTTGGTAGTCCAATTTAATTTGATAGTGTAGTTGATATAAAATTTTAATTCATAAACTGATTTGAGAGTAGAAAAGGAAAATTTATGAAAAGCTTGAGATGATCGGTGATGGTTGAAAATCCAATTTTAAAATCTAATTAAAATTTTATTTTTAGCTCACTAAAACTTTATAATATTAACTTCAAAAACTTTGAAAAACTACAAGTTTTGTCAGACGGAGCTTAAAAGAATCGCTCATACACACAACCTTTAGTCATAAATCCCAAATGAGTTAATGGTTAATTGTAATAAATTTACAATAGGTGGTTGTAACTTTGTATTATTAATTTCCAAAACAATTTGCATGCATGATCCATGTCAAATTGACAAATTCAACTCAGGATCCCCCCCCCCCCCCCCCCCCCCTTTTTTTTTTTTAATTTTCTCGAATATTTATAGAAGAAAGGATAAATGAAAAGGACCTTATTTGGAAAAATACAAAACATCCTTGACTTTGTAGGTTGCTTAATTAAATTTTTTTTCTAGGTTGACTTCACTAGTGCATACTCCAATGTATTTGGTATTTGGGTGGACCAACTCCACCGGTTAGCATTATAAAAATTCAACTTCTATAACACTATATAATTTAAAATCTCAAATGTTTAATTTGCGTTTTTTTTATTAAGTAAAAATTCAATTTCAGATGTTGATAAGTCGACAAACGACAGATCTACAAACAACATAAATATAGAAAAAAGTGTAAAAAGTCGGACAATACAAACAACGAAAAATGAACCAAAGCAGACCTAAAACAAGCATGTTGGGGACGTAGACTACGGATGAATCAAGTACCATTGTTAAATAGCACCGTTGACCAGTGATACTTCAGGCATTCATGTGGACAATAAAGACGAATCTGTAAGAAATCAATGGAGTCATCCTGTTTAATTTGCATATATTGTTGAAATTTTACGTCGAATGAAAGGCCTATGCTAGGTATTGCTTGAAGGTTAGAGTTGATTTGTAAATTAGCATCCAAATAAGAGTAAAGGTGCCAAACTGATCTATTTTAGGAAAACATACATATGATGGTACAATTCATGAAAATGGTGCCTAACAATTGGGTGTGGGCAATAGATAAACTACTAGTAATAAAGATAGATATGGCTGATACCCAAAACCCATGTCATCTCATATGTGACCCCACAAATGCATTATATAGTACATGGTTGAACAAGTCATTTGATATTTTAGCAATACGATGTGATTGATACTTTAATGAAGCCTAATTTACCTTCATTAGCTACGGTAAGTTTTTGTTAAGATTTCACATTGATCGTGGAGTAAAAATAAAAAGTAAAAAGTAAAAAGTAAAAGAAGTTTTTGTGTTATATATAAAGGTGAATTTTGAGCTTATAATCAAAAATAAAATAAATTTGACACGACTTCGGTTTCATATAACCCGATCGAGAATTTTCGGAATTTAACGTGATATCAGAACCGGTCTAGTTCGGGTTTCATATAACTAGTTATGAGATGTTAGACCTGTCTTTAAGCAAAGCTATAAGAGAATGAGATGTGTGACCTGTTTTTTAGCAAGCTATAAAGAAATTGGGATGCTTAACTTGTTTTAAGCGTACCAGACAAAATTGGTTGCATTTGAGGGTGTGTGTTGGAATGCCAGAAAAACGCATGACTCAATTCCAGCTTTGAGGTATGAAACACTGAAAATAGTTGATATATATAAAAAAAAAAACATATATATATCTATAAAAAAATTGATGTTTTAACTTGTTTAATCTATTATTACTCTTACTTTTTTATGGAGCATTTCTTTATTTTTTTTCATTTTTCAATTCAAAATCAATCATGAAGACGTACAATTAAACATTTTTTAAAGAAAAGAATAATTTCTTTCATTTTATTTCAAATAAAATGTTTTCTAAGTATGTATTTTTCTCTAACACGTGTGGACCAAGTTCATATCTGTTTTTTTTTTCCTTTTTTTTTTGTAACGTGGGGTTCCGAGATTATCGACTAGTCCCCCACGGGTTCGAGCCCTAGCCTGCAAATGACGTGAACCGGTTAAGTCAGGCGGCAAGCCACCATGCAGGCTCACCCAAGCCAATGAAGGTTTGAGCACCCACTAATTACACAAATTGTGTAAGGAGTGGGATTTGAATCAACCAAGTTCATATATGTTAAATCTCATCTATTCAGATACTCTTAGATAATATTCCCTCCGTCTTAAAATACATGTCTTTTTAGCCCATAAAATTTTGTCAAAAATATGTCTTTTTAGATTTAATCATTACACTTAAACTACTTTTACATCTAATCATTACTCTAATTATTACATCAGCCCTACTCTCCTCCTAACAAATTTAAAAAAAAAAAGAAACAAATACAAGTCTAATCACTACACTTAACCTACTTTTTACATGTAATCATTACACTTAATATATTTCTCAATTCCCGTGTCCCGTCCTAAAAATACATGTATTTTGATATGGAGGGAGTAGTAGCTAGATAACACTATAATCTATATAACACACATGATTCATCCCTAACATCACCCGAATACTTTCTCACTCAAAAAAATAATGTGGAAGCTAGGATAACCCTAATTTAGTATGTTTATTCAAATGGGTGGCAACTCCTTCTTTACCTTATCGACTCTCAAATGTCACCAACCTGGTGAAAAGGGACACTCTCCCATGTTTTTTCCATGTCTCCTCTCAAAGTAGATATCAAGTCAACAATTTTTAAGACTTTTAATTTACACTTTTGCACTAATTTTTTTTTTTTTTTAACTTGGTTTTATGTGATTTTAATTATAACGCATTTATTTTACCTTGTTTTATGTGAGCATTTACTTGTACAAATAAAAATCTTATAAAAACCAAGTAAAACAATAATTTAATCAAATAATCACACAAATCGAGATAAAATAATTGCATTATAATTAATACATTATGGAATCCAAACACGCCATTAATTTAAACACCTTAAAAATTATGTTAATCAAACATCATCTTATCCATTTGCATTATAAACATAATACAATTGGAATCGAAATGCACTCATAGTGTAGATGTGTGTTTGATTTTACCTTAAATTTGTTTGTATTTTTTTTTAAAAAAAAAACTAGAAAGAAATTGAAAAGATATAACACACAAGTGTGTGTTTTTATTTTTATTTTTTAAATTAGAAAGAATTTGGAAAGATCAAGACATAATTTAGCTATGAGTATTCTTACCAATTAAAACTTCCAATTCTACATCCGATAAAAAGTTGATTTAATTAAATAAAAGTATGTTTATTTTTTAGCAAAAGTAAGATAAATTGAAATGTGAGCTTTTTTTTTAAGCAAAAGCTCGCTATATATGGGATGAATTAATTAAGTAGATTACCCTATGGATTATGCTAATAGCGTTGATGATATATTTACAATTGAGTGAAGAATATATATATTGGAGTTATATATACAATAAAATATGTTGACCTAATCATCCCACTTAGCTTGTGTGTGTATATATATATATAATATATATATTGCTTTCAGTATATCACTTTCATATATTGTGGACAAATTCAGTACCCGGAAAACTTAGCCGCAACTTGGTTCATTTGCTTGCTTGTACTTGTTTTCTTGTATTTACATTAGTCCTACTTAATCAATTCTAATATTTGTATTTAATGTGATTCAGTGGCGGATAGGTTTGTGCGGGTTCAAGCCCACCCCAAATTCAAAAAATTATACTAAAATAAAACTCTTTGTTTCAAAGGTTCATTTAAAGTTGTTAATCTTTAATTAATTAGAAGTCTAGTGTGTTAAATCCCTAGGGGCTAGATAACGGGGGGTCCACACAAGCGCATCATATGCGCACCTAAGCCGAGCACACAAGACTGGCGGGATTCCATCATCAAATCAATTGACAATAGGAGAAGTGATCCACTGATTTATATGCAAGGTCTGGGGTTTCGTGTTTTTCGATGTGGGACAATCATCCATACATTACAGCAAAAAAAATAATTTATGTACGCATTATTTGTTAGAATTTTGAGTTGAACATTGTTTATAAAATAAGATTCTGAGCTCAAATATAAAATAAGATATATTGTAACATTGTTTATAAAAGGCGATATATTGTAAAGGAATCATTGACGAAACAGAAAAAAATTAGGGGATGAAATTAAATGTATTTCTATTGAAATCCAAACACGCCTTAATTTTAAAATAATGTTCCAATTGAAACAACGAAACCCCAAACTGACAAGTCAAAATGAGGATCGTCAAGCACGCCATACTTGACCAACGCTAACTCACATTATCAACTTGCTCTCTTTTTCTTTTTTCTTTTTTTCATCTCTAATTCTCTATCATCATTTATGAAATCCTTTTTGTTGGAGTTTTGATGAATTTAATATTTAGAGTTTGTGAAATTTTGGTTGGCGAAAATTCAAACCAAAATGTAAAGAGAGGTGAAGAGTCTACGAAATTGCTTTAAAATTTCAACTTTATAACCAAAAATAAAAAAATAAAGGGTGTTAGATACACCATAAATCTAAAGGTAAAAAATGCACGTCTTTAACGCCGTGCAATCCCTCTGTCTAATTAGCGTTTTAAAAAAATTAATTATTCCCTTCCGTCCCAGCTCGCTCTCTCTTTCGTTTAATATAAATATTTAATTTTTTTTATCCCCGGGGCTTCGTAGTTAGGAGAGTGTCTATTGTTCGAGCTTCCGGGGCAAAGGTATCGAAAAGACCTTCGTCCGGACATATTATAATCGAAAATCGGAGGCCCGACAGAAAAGTGGTTGTATCGTGAAGGGACAAGAGCGAAATATTGGCATAAGTGAACATATGCGACCATACCAGCACTAATGCACCGGATCCCATTAAGGACGTGCATGATTTGTGGTGTATATAGCCCACACGAAAATAAATCACAGTTTATTTTCGACCTCTTAATGGGGACTCCAAATATGGCAACTTACGCATAGGAGTTTTACTTCTTCTGTTGGGCTTTAAGGCCCAATTGGCCCAAATTCAAATTCTAATCAATTAAGCATTTTTTGGCCCAATTTTTTTTAAAAATTATTTCAAGAGGCGTGGACGTTATTGTTTTGCCAAGGTGCTCATTGCCAAATCTTTATCAAACGGGATGAATTCTTAAATTCAGCCATGAATTCAAAAAGGTAATTGGGCGACGGATTCACTTGCTAATTTTCTGACTACAGAGTATCCGACATTGATAATATGATGTGTTCAAGCCTTGTATATAAGTCGTTGGACTTTGGTTAGTGAATGATGTGTTTGAACGTGTGACCTTACCAAATAATCCCTTTTCCATTACCATCTCAGCTTTCGGATGGTTCTCCCAACCGACTATTTAATTAAAGCGACGATTTTGAGTGAGGCCAAATTTGCATATAGGGCCCACGATATGACCCATTGGAGTGTCCAATGGACGACATTGGGCCCGGCTCGAATCAGGGTGTGGTAAGCGTTTTCCGTATTGGGCCGGTTATGCTGTTTGATGGGTCAATACTCATGTCTTGTATCCACTGACATTGAAAGTTGCTCGTTGGTGAGATTTTCAAACAAAATATGTGGATATACACTTTTAATAATAAGTATGAAATTATTTTTAAAAAATCACATTTGTTAAAAAAAAAAATTGTAGATAGATCGTATAGTATTGTAAAAAACGTCTATTTAATATTGGAAGGAGTACATATAAATGATTTCGGATTTTCTTAGGGAATGAGTTGGCCTTTTTAATTTTGTTATTTTTTTTACTAAATTCATTAAGCCAATTTTTGAATATTGGTTTAATCATTTTCATTTGGAGTTTTTTTTTTCAATCAAGAATACTTAACCCATGTATCAAGAATATAGGTTAAAAAACCATAATATTTTATAACATCTCAACCCTCCATTTAAAAACTAATACTGAATATCATTCATCTTTCCCTCAATTTGTGAATCTTATTATATAGGACAAAAAAATTGCATAAATTAAATCACTAATCCATATTCAACCAATCAAACTTACAAGCAACATCAAAATCGCCAATATTTTACCCAAATATTATATTAATAAAATAAAATCATAAAAATAGTAATGCTACATCCATTATATAAAAAAATAGGTTATTTAGTATTATGTATGAAATCTTTAAAAAAATATAAAAAATATAGTTTTATATAGTTTATAACTCTTTAAAAAAACGTATATAAATAGTAAAGTAACATATTTTTTAAGATGGAGTGTATATCAAAAAAAAAATTTAAAAAAAGTTGATATGTTTAAAATTATCTTCAATCTAAAATTTAACCAAGATATCCAATTTTGACTAATTAATGGTATTGCCATAGATATTGGGCCCTGGGCGGGCTGGATCAGAAAGTAACAACTCCTCCGTGCACCTCTGATGGGCTTAAATGGCCCACTGTGGTCCTATATATTGTCCCCTCTGTATTACACATGCATATCTTCACCTTCACTTGTTATTTTCCTTCCAATCCATCAATATAAATAGATAACGATACATAGTGGGGTATTAACTTTCCAAATTATAATATTTTCGTATATCCCTTTTCATAAATTTATAGCAAATGGCTCTATAAAACAATCTCCAACAACTTCCATAAAATTTTCCACAAAATAGGAAAATAAAATAAATACTTTTTAAATTATTTTTGTTTTAACTCCAACGTTCTCCCCATTTCAAATATTTGGAGAATCATTTAGTTTGGAGAATGTTGTAGATTTAGGAAATCTTCTATATTTTTTTTTACTGTTTCTCCATTTAGAAGAATGTGATGGAGAATCTGCTTGACCAAAAAATACTTCAAAATTATCCAAAAACTCTAAAATCCCTAAAATGGGATAATTATGTATACAACGATGCAATTGATCCACCTAAGTGTAAACTAATGTGGTATTTCCCCATCATCCGGTGAAAAGTTTGGATGAGTTAGGGTCCGATTTACGGTACTAAAATTATGATACGCGGATTAAAAAAAAACTATCCAATAAATACGACGTCAACAATGAATATAAGCTTCCTATCGAATATACCATAGAGAATTGTCCTTTGAGGGTTATAGAAGTGAGGTTGAATATGGCGTCGAAGTAAATCAAACAAGTCAAAAACAACCCGACCTTTGTAAACCCTAAACGCTCTCTTTGAGAGCGTTCTCTTGACGCCGCCTTCATACCACGACGTTTCTGCCCAAAAACAACTTTGCCCACCTCCCACCGGTGCCAACAACACCTCCGTCATCAACCCTGGCCTTCTTCGCCCATCCACATACGCCTCTGCCTCCCCCCGGGCCCTGCCTTTGAAGCCAATCTCCTTGACCTCCATCGTCAACCGCGACCTCATCCCCTCGCTGCTGGAACTCCCTCGGTTCTCCTCCCTAGGTAGCGCTCTTGATTTCCGGTCCCGAATTTCGACACCTACTAGTGGTCCTGCCACCGTTACGCCTCCCTAGGCTGAGCCTAGCATTCATCTCGTCATGGCTATCGTCGGCCGTGGCTTGCCCCTGCCACCCTCCGTGGTTATGTTGCCATATTTGTCTCCACCTCGACTTGGTTCCGACCTTCTCCCTGCCGCAAGCCTCCGCACCTTCCTTGGCTCGATGTCATCCTTCGTTGTTAGCCCTGGCTTACTTCTCTAGCCGTGCCCACCCGTCGTGCCTTATGTTTTTCGTCCCCGGGGTTTCTTTCCATTCCGTCATTCCTTCCCTTTGCCTTTGTATAGTTGTTCAATTTCTTTGCCCTGTCCTGTCTCAGTCGCCTCTATTTTGACTACTTAGTAGTCTTTTACGATCTCGTTATCGTCCTTGAGGGTTTGAGACGGGTTGAGGTTTTTATTAGGCAATGGTTTGGCTTGGGGATGGTATTGCGGTATGGTGTGTTGTGTCTGTTCTTGTTGTGATGCAGGCCTTATATGAACGTCGTTTGATTTGCTGTATCCGAAGACGAAGTGGATTTGCGATCGATATCTGATGGCTTTTTGTAGTCCATAATATGAGATGCCCGCTTGGGTCCCCGGAATTCTCTGTGTGCGTCCTCCATTGGATGATTGTTTCGTTTGTCATGGTGGTTTTGTTTTATGATGTATGATAGCTGGAATTTTTATTTTATTTTCGCATTTTCATTTATGTCATTTGCTTCTGTTTTCATTTGGTTGTATATGATGGTTAGTCCAGCCATGGTTATCAGAATCGCGATCCGGATCGGTAGGATCGTACGATCCTACGATCCTAGGGAGAGTTCTGATCCGGATCGATGGTAAATAGTCGTTTATACTAGAATCGGGACTTGGATCGGTAGGATCGGTTAGGATCCTTAGGATCTTACACGATCCTAGCGATCCTAACGATCCTAGTAAATTTTGATATTTATGAAATTAGGCCCATTTGTATAAAGCACATATATCGTTTTTTGATGAAATTAGGCCCATTTCTATATTTTTTAATTGTGTTTTAGTTTTTGGGGGAAATTTAACCATAAAATCTCTAATGTCGATTGTTTTCTAAGTCTGAAGCGGTGAACGGGTGAACTGGTGATAATGTTGAGAGTGGCACCCATGAATCAACCCATGGAAGTGGTATTGGTGGTGGTAGTGGTGAACCTATAATAACTTGTAGTGAAGATGAAGCTATCGAGATAAATGATGGTGAAGATGTTGATGTATTCGTTGAGAGAGATGCTGAAATTGTTTATGATGACATTACAAACTAGAGATGGGAGGAGGAATTTCTAATGTCTACGAGTGTTAGCACCTATCACATCTCACATATGACATTCCAGAACAATCATGTGATGTAGGATGTAGGTTTGTTTTTTTTTTGTTAATTTTGTTTCTTAGACCCTTTTCAGTTTGGTTTATGGATGTTAAGTGACTTGTTTAAACATTTTAAGTATCGTATTATACCTTTTGACATATTATCCTTGACCAATTATGAATGGTAAGGAGTTATTATTGGCATATGTTAGTTACTTAGTTTATTTAAAGGAGAAAATGACTAGTTTTGTTTAAAAATTAAGGTATTTGTTTGGTATGACTTATTTATATTTGATTTTTTAGTTGATTTTCACTTTTTGCTAGGATCTTACGATCCTACGACCTGATCCTAGACCCTTGCATCGATCCTACATTAGGATCTCGATCCTAAAAACCATGAGTTCAGCTACTGGCTTGTCCGGTCTCTCGGTTTCTCTAGACTTTTCTAGATAACCGAATTCTTATCTTGCTTCAAAAAAAATTTACGGCGTCGAAAATTTACAATTGAAAAGGTATTAGGGGTCATTTGGTTAGATACTTTCAGCAAATTAATGTTGTAGGAATTATATTTCACGGAAATTAACCTCCCTACGGCCTGTGCTGACCACATCGGATCCATCCGACTTTAACAAACTTTGAGTGTTTAGCCTTGAACAATCACGAGGCAAAAATATTAAAATTAACACTCCATCCATTCAGCAATATAAAAATAGCCTTTTGCTTTTCTAGCACATTTTTTAAAAGTTAAAATAAATTACAAAAAAATAATAAAAAGGTTAGTAGAATGTGTTTGCTTGAGTTTGCACCATTATGTTTTGTTGTATGATATGGTTTCTAGACGGTTCAGACCTTCGAATTTCCAATGTTCTAAAAAGCACTAGGTGACCCCTAGGCTTTGGGTGGTCGTCTAGCGCCTAGGCGGACTTAGAATAAACTTGATTATTTTCTTATATTTTAAAACATATCAGATGCTAGTAACTCATATAAGTAATAATAATTAATTTTAATTTAATTTTAATTCTTAAACCATTCCAGAATGGTTCAACCGGAAAGGACTTGTGGGTAGTACCCAAAGATCCCCGGTTCGAACCCCGGATGACCGCTCTTTATTTACCAAAATCAAGTAATAATAATTCATAATATCCCTCATAAACCCAAATTTACGGTGCTTAACTAACACTAAAGTAAATAAACTCAAAAGCACGCATCCGGCTAGTGACTCTAAACCTCATAAAATCCAAAACAATAGGTTCGACTCTAACAAATACATCCCGACTTGAGGGATAAAAAAAACCCTAAGTCGACTAATTACATGCATAGAGGCTAAAATTGAATAATCGTCGGGTTGGACGAGCATAGGCGGCGCCTAGACGGGACTAGGCGGTACATATGCGGATTTCCGCCTAAAAGGCCGCCTAGACTTAAAAATTTCTATGTGTCCTTCCGCTTATCACTTAGGCGTCGCCTAGACGTGATTTTTAGAACAGTGTAGAGATACATGGACTGAGAATTTTATCTAATTAATAATAAGGGCTCGTTTTGCGCCCGCGACATTGGTGTTTGGCGGGGGGGCTGCTTTGCTAGGCCATGAGGTTGGATGGTGGGGCGATGGGTGGTAGTCATGGATACAATCTGACGGGGTCGGAAGACACCGGAGATGCTGCGGGTGTGTGGTCTGGTGGTGGGGGGTGGTGGGGGTGGGGGAGGGGGGAACGCAGGAGCACCGGGAGAGCTCTGGGGAAAAAGGAAGTGGGGGAATGGTGACTCAGACTCTGACGGAGACACAGGGGGTGTGGGAGACGCAAAGGGAAATCGCGACTCATCAAAGGTGACTTGACGTGAGAGAATGATCTTGTGAGTCTTGATATCGAGGCAAATGTAACCGCGATGATCAGACGGATAGCCTAGGAAGACACATGAAGTGGAGCGCGGGTGAAGCTTGTGCGGGGCTGTGGATGACTGGTTTGGGAAACACAAGCACCCGAAGATGCGAATGTGATCATACCTAGGCTCGGCGTAATAAAGTGTCTGAGCTGGCGAGCGATGGTGTAGGGTAGTGGAAGGGAGAATGTTTAGGAGATAACATGCGGTGGATAAGGCGTGAGGCCAATAGGGAAGGGAAATAGATGCGTGGAAGAGGAGAGAGCGCATCATGTTGGTAATGGTTCTGATGATTCTCTCTGCCTTGCCATTCTGCTGAGAAGTATAGGGGCAAGACAAGCGATAGGAGATCCCATTTGCGGCAAAGAAGGAGTGAAAGTCTTTGTTGTCAAATTCACGGCCATTGTCACATTGGAAACATTTGATGGACATGTGAAACTGTGTTTTGATGTAGGTATGGAATCTGGCAAAGACAGGAAACACTTGGGACTTGAAATGCAACGGGAAGACCCATAAGTAATGAGTGTAATCATCAAGAAACAAGAGGTAGTACTTGTGACCCTCCTTGCTAGGCACGGGAGAGGTCCAAATGTCGCTGTGAATGATATCAAAGGGAGCAAGGGTAGAGGTCAAAGACCGTTGGAACGGCAGTCTGGCATGTTTGCCGAGTTGGCAGGAAGAGCATAAACCAGAGCGTGGGTCTTTAGTACAGGTGACAAGGTTCTGGGAACGGAGGACATCTAGAACGGCATCGCTGGGATGGCCCAGACGTGCATGCCACAGGCTGGACGATGATGCCGAGAGGGCGACCGGACACGACTTACTGGACGCAGGAGGTGGTGTGACAGGGTAGAGCTCCCCGATGCTGTTACATCTCATGCGAGTAACCCCCGTAGTAAGATCGTTCACAGAGAAACCATAGGGATCAAACGTAAGGGAAACGTTGTTGTCAGTAGTGAACCGACGGACAGAGATAAGGTTTTTGACAATCTTTGGGGCAATCAGGACATTGTTGAGGTGTAGTGGGTGGGTTGGGGTCTGTAATTTGGCGTGGCCAATTCCCGAAGTAGCAAGACGACCACCATTTCCGACGATAATAGAGTGGGCAGGGCCCTTAAAAGAAATAGATGAGAGGTTACCTGAGGAGTTCGTCATGTGGGAGGTGGCACCAGTGTCCATGTACCAAGAAGAGTCTGAAGATGTCGGTTGCGTAGAGGAGAAGGCGTGATGCAGAGCTGGCGGAACATAGACTGGGTCAGGCGATGTCAGAGAGGCCTGAGGACCGGCATGTCGAGGGGTAGGATATCTAGAGTATCCAGAGAAGGCGTGATGTTGGTGATCGTAGAGAGCCATGGTAAGAGAATTTTTTTTTTTTTTTTTTTTTTTTTGCAAACGGGAGGGGAGAGAGAGAGAGAGAGAGAGGCGGCGAGGAGACGACGCCGGCGACGGGAAGAGGAGGTGGGGCGGGAGGATCAAACTAGGGTTCCGTGAGGAAGAAAAGGCTGTGATACCATGTAGGATTGTAGAATTGATGTAAAGTCCTCCTTAGGGTTTCCATTCATTGATATAACATATATATATGTATATATATATATATAGGGTAGGGTTCAAGTGAGAATAGTATATACCGGTGAGAAGGAAAGAAGGGATTTCATTGGTCAAATTTAATTAAAAATAACAAAATTAAAATCCAGCCTCACGCGCCTCATTCCTTCTTTATAATTCCTCCTCTCCTTAACCTTCTTCCATGGCCGCCGCCAGCCAGATCCCCGCCTGCCATGGCCTTCTCCCGATTTCTTCAACCTCGGTCCCTCTCGCACTTCTGGCTTCGTCCTCTCGCACTTCTCGCTCCAAGCTCGCCACTGCGCCGCACCTCCGATCGAGAACGCCACCGTCGTGCTCCCACAATCGGATTAAGTGGGAGCGTTTCCACAACTCCGGCTTCGGAGCCTCTCGCAGCGACACTCGGAGCGGCGGAGGATATCGATCGAGAGACCACGGCCGTCCACGGTGGACGGGATGGTGGAGATGGAGGTCGATCGGAGCCTGTCCTGAGCTCGAAGGAGACCATGGGCTTGTTCATCTGTTTGATTTTGCTGTGGTATATAATTCTATCGCATCCTGGGAAGCCACCAAGTTTGATGGGAGGGATGAGTTGGTCCAGGAGCCCAATTTGCCTCGTATGCGTCAATTTGCCTTGTGAAATTTAGTTGCCCCGTATTAAGACCTTGCTGCATTCGAGAGAGAAGCATCAATATTCAATACCAGTGCCCAGTGGTTATTTTTGCTTGCTTTTCAATATTTGGGGCTTTTCAATTTGTTTTTGTTGCCTCGTATGAAATAGAGGTTGGTTCAGTGACTAAATAGAGGTTGGTTCAGTGACTAAATAGAGGTTGGTTCAGTGACGAAATAGAGGTTGGTTCAACGACGAAATAGACCAACGAACCACTTCTTTATAGCTTTATGAACCACTTCTTGATAACTTGATGAACCACTTCTTATAGACCAACGAACCACTTCTTTATAGCTTGATGAACCACTTCTTGTTAACTTGATGAACCACTTCTTTATACCTTCATGAACCACTTCTTGATAACTTGATGAACCCCTTCTTATAGGCCCATGAATCACTTCTTTATAGCTCGATGAACCACTTCTTGATAACTTGATGAACCACTTCTTGAGATATTGATGAATCACTTCTTGATAACTTGATGAACCACTTCTTTATAGCTTGATGAACCATTACTTGATAACTTAATGAACCACTTCTTTATAGCTTGATGAACCCCTTCTTATAGGCCCATGAATCACTTCTTTATAGCTCGATGAACCACTTCTTGATAACTTGATGAACCACTTCTTGAGATATTGATGAATCACTTCTTGATAACTTGATGAACCACTTCTTTATAGCTTGATGAACCATTTCTTGATAACTTAATGAACCACTTCTTTATAGCTTGATGAACCACTTCTTGATAACTTGATGAACCACTTCTTATAGGCCAATGAACCACGTCTTTATAGCTTGATGAACCATTTCTTGATAACTTGATGAACCACTTCTTATAGGCCCATGAACAACTTCTTGATAACTTGATGAACCACTTCTTATAGGCCCATGAACCACTTCTTTATGGCTTCATGAACCACTTATTTGTAGCTTGATGAACAACTTCTTGATAACTTGATGAACCACTTCTTATAGGCCCATGAACCACTTCTTTATAGCTTCATGAACCACGTATTTGTAGCTTGATGAACCACTTCTTTAGTGACTAAATAGAGGTTGGTTCAGTGACTAAATAGAGGTTGGTTCAGTGACTAAATAGGGGTTGGTTCAGTGACTAAATAGGTTGGTTCAATGGCTAAATAGAGATTGGTTCACCGTGAATAAAATTGCCGAACCACTGTGAATAAAACTGCTGAACCACTGTGAATAAAATTGCTGAACCACTACGAATAAAATTGCTGAACCACTGTGAATAAAATTGCTGAACCACTTCTTGTGAATTTTTTTTTTTCAACAAAACATATACAAAGTGGGTGTCTATGTGTAGATAAAATTAAATTACACCCAAATATATAATTTTTATATTTTTTTAACAAGTGAAAATGTCAAAAAATGATTTTTAAAAGTTCAAGTGAACACTTTTACATGTACGTACAGTTTCTAATTGATTAAAAAGTTGGCGCGTGCAATTAATTAGTGTGTGCGTGAGAGTGGGGGTGTTACTAATTAATTTGGGTGGGTGTCACTAATTAATTGGGGAAGTAATTGAGGAAGCCGCGTGTCACCTATTTTTAATTAACTTTTGCACACGTGGACCAATCACAAGGCTTCTTTCCTTCTCACTATTGGGGTCCTTTGCACCCGAACCCGACCCTATATATATATATATATATATATATATATATATATATATATATATATATATATATATATATATATATATATATATATATATGTTACAAAGGTATTGGGCCTTAATGGGCTTTTAGCCCACTATACAATATTAAGACCTATGTAATCTATCACATATATCAGATATGGGTATGAGATATCGATATCAGGGATATGGGTATCAATCTGATATCTGATATCCCTGTTTGGTATGCTGAGTATATCAGAATATGCTTATTGAGTAAGTGAAAGAAGGGTGAGCTAATACAATGATTTAAAATAGCTAATACAAGGATTTAAAATTTCACAACAAGTGCGATTGTTCTTATAACAATTCTTTGTCGTTCCCCCTTTCTCTGTATCGATTCAAGTTGAAATTCATCCACCTCATCATATGCATCCATTTCTAATAAGCAGAACAACAAATCAATCACAAATCCTAACAATGCAAGCGCCTAACCAAACAATCAACAAAATAAATCAACAAATCGAAGACCGAAAGGGCTAGTCAGAAGGGCTGGTCGGAACTTTCTGTTGGAACGGGCCCTCACAAGGGATGTTGGAACTTTCTGTTGCTGGTCGGAAAGGGCTGGTTGGGTCGGAAAGGGCTGGTCGGGTCTGTTGTTGGTCGGAAAGGGCTGGTCGGGTCTGTTGGTGGTCGGAAGGGCTGGTCGGAAAGATCGAAAGGCTCACAAGGGCTAGACGGAGAATAGAAACCCTAACCCTAGATCTAGAAATTTCTATGAATTTTGGAAATTATCAACAAATCGAAGACCGAAGTAGAAAATAATAGATAAAAAGTGAAGAACACACCTTGATTGGGTTGAGAATCCAAGCTTGAGGAAGAAATCCAAAGACAAGTCGCTCTACAGAGAAGCGTTAAAGAAGAAAGGGGAGGAGCGTCTGTGTTGAGGAAGAAAGAAGAGAAGCGTCTTGTTTTGATATCCCCATTACATGGATATATCAAAATGGGTCAAAATACAAAGGAAGGGAAAAATGGGTATATCGAATTGATATCCATATACCTATTTACCAAACACTAGGTATGGGTATGAGTGATACTCATATCTCATATAGGTATATGGATACCAAACAGGACTAATAGTAATAAAAAACTGACCAAATGTGAATGGTCGGGGAACGTATGGTTGTTTTGTTTATCCAAAATCGGTGGGTTAATTTGACGACGCAGGCAGGGGCGACCCTGCAATAAATTCACCCACTAACCGACCCGACAGCCCTAACTGTAGTTAAATCCTTACCCCCGAACACATAACCACGGTTGAGCTCAAACTGAACTGAACCCCGTTATAAGTAACAGCTCATTCTCCCACACCCTCCCTCACCAAAACTAACCTTTTTTTCTTCCACCAAGAGGAAAGCACCAAAATTCGAATCTACAGAAAGTTCATACCAAAACGTCACCGTTCCACTGACTGAGAGGTTTCATTCATCCATGGCGTTCTACGCGGACGAAGATGACGTCTGGAGATGCGCCGATCACCCATCCAGACGGCGCAACATCGGCGTTTGCCCTGCCTGCCTCCGCGAGAAGCTCGCCGCACTCTGTCCTGAATGCGCTAGCCTACGCCCCTGCAATTGCTGCTCCACCAACTCCGCATCGTCTTCCTCCTCCTCGTCGTCCTTGTCCTTCATCTCCTTTCCAGGCGACGCGGCCTACAGTAATTCCGCCTGCGGTGGAAGCCTCGGATCCGTTGGGAGAGTGTCGAGCTTAATCGAGAGCGAGCAATCGTACCGGAGATCCAGATCTGTCGCCGTTCCGTTCTTTAAGTCGGCGAGGTTTTCCTCCGCTGGAGAATTCGATGATCTGAGGGAGATATCGGCAGCGGTTGAGAAGAGCAAGCCGTCGTTCTGGCTATATTTCTGGCCGCAGAGATCGAAGAGGGAGAAGATCCAGGGCGATGAGGCGGACGATTTGGATCTCAGGACAATAACAAGGTCGAAATCGGTCGCTGCACCGACGGCCTTTTCCTGCGCCGGTGGCGCAGTTGAAGAGTCGAGATCGGCGAAGAGCAAGGGATGGTACTTCCCTAGCCCGATGAAGGTATTCCGGCACTCCAAGGCGTCGGCCAAGATTGTTCAAGAACGATCGCCTTTGCACAGAGGTTATTAAATCTTCAATTCCATAATTAATTTTTAATTTCGACCAAATTATGTGTAGAGAAATTGAAAAAACAGAGCGAGATACATAAAGTTGGATTTCGATGCAATTAGACGCAGATTTTACATATATAAATTGTTTAATTTCCTGTTTTCTGAAGGATCTCCATGTTTGGAGTTGAGTGGATACTGTATCGATGGGGTTTGTTAATAATAATTTCAAGATGTTCAAATTTTTTCAAGCTATATCATTTTCATGGCGGTGGTTTGGATTGCAAGATCACAAATGGGGCCTGATGAGGCTGATCTCTCTTTTTCATTATCTTGTTAACCAGTTTGATGGGGGCAATGCAGTTTCCCCAAAATTACAGTAAATGCCATTTTTTAAAAAGAAATTAATTCAATCTATGGAGTATTTAATATGTTTGATGTATCTAGAAATGGAAAAATATCTAATAAAAAAAATAGAAATGGAAAAATTAAAAAATCAACTGTTAAAAATAAGCAAAGGAGGATGGAAAATTAGGAATATATGGAACAACAGTAAAGGTAACTGTTTGTTCATGGAATTGTTGCCAAATCATTTTTTTAATGAGATTAACAAACAGTGTTTTAGCTGCATGTTTTTTTGAATTTTTCTAGAACCAAATTGGCCCATCAAAACCCAAGTTGGGAGGACCGAAGGAGAGTAAGAAGGTTTCAGATTCGATTCCTGCCTCTGCCTTTTTTTTGAGTGAAAATTCAGGGTTTGTTTTACTCCCAATTAGTGAATCGAATCGGTTGACGCAAGATGGTTTGACACCAAAGGTGTTAATGGCCCATCAAAAAGTGTAAACAGTGTTTTATGTTGGTTTGGCCCCTCAAGAGCAAAAAGAGAGAGTATGTGTAGGACAGTTGAAGTGAGGAAGTGACTTCTGATGGAAGATGAAAATGAAGAGAGGATTCCATAGGCAGAAAGTGAAAGCAAATGAGAGTGGGAACTGTGGAAGTGCATGCATGGCATCTGGGTTTGCCTTGTATATCCATACTATATGCTGCCAATTTGCTAAATGACAATTCACAAACCAGTGGACTTCCCAATCCCCATATGACTCCAATCACTCCATGCATGACTCCATGAGAGAGAGAGAGAGAGAGAGAGAGAGAGAGAGAGAGAGAGAGAGAGAGAGAGAGAGAGAGAGAGAGAGAGAGAGAGAGAGAGAGAGAGAGAGAGAGAGGTGTCTAAACTCTAATCCAATTGTATGTCTTCTTCTTCTGTACAACAAACTTGTCTACTACTCCAAATACTTCAATTATTCACACATCTCTATAAATAAGTGACAATTTGGTAAGTCAGATTAATTCAAATTTAGGTCAATATCAAATTAACTATTAGATTGATATGTTTTGAAAAATTAAAACATTTTCTTTCACTCTATATTTAGCCAGAGAAATGATACATATAGCCTCCATGCTTTAAATGTGATAGATTGGATTTGTTGTTATATTGAAACTAGGTTTTTTTTTCCTCTAGATTGGATCGGTTTATAGTCAAGCAAAATACTCAAATCTCATTTGAGATAAACTAATGTAAAATCAAACAACCCTTAATACTAAATCTAGATAACGGGGTAAAAGTTTTGATCGAGCAGACTAGCCACAACGCTTGGATACGGTTTTCAGATCGGAGATCCATGGATCACAGACGCCTCTTTGGTCGAGTGGTTATTCCCTCTTTGTATTCCTTTCTCCCGGACTCCATTCAAATCGTTTCAAAACGAACTATCCTAATTGATTACTCAACTTCACAATTTTTCCCCCTTTAGTATGGAAAAGATTGATGACAATGGAAGTGTGTGAATTTAAGCAAAGACATTATAGTTAAAGATGGTGTCTTTAGATTTGAAAGGGATATTAACGTTTCAACTACTAGTTGGTAATTATCCCAATTCCTATATCTAAGATGTAATTTTCCAACAACCTCACAACTAATTTTTGGTAAATGTTAAAAATTAAAATATAAAATAATCGAACCAATGCAAGGCACAATCCTCAACTAACTCACACCCTCCTACCCGATCCAAATCCCTTTCTACTTTGTTCGTTCATCTGCACAAGAAAAAGAACAATTGATTCTATTAATTTCGATTTGTCTAATTTATATATCAAGTTAAGCCTACTTTAATTAAAAGAGTATTTTAAAAAAAAAACTGATAAATCTTAAAATATAAAATAAAATTTGACTAAATCATGAAATCTGATATAATCTTTTCCAAATCAGTATGGTTAATTTATGTTTTCGGGACATAGAGTAAAAAAATTGTTTTACTTTTATTTTGTTTGACCTAATGTACTGATATAATAATCTTAATTAGTATTTGTGATATTTAAACAAACTTGTTTCAGGATAGCGAGGCAATTAAACCATTGAAAATGATTTAAATCGATTGAATTAGTCACTAATATTAAAAAAAAATGATATGATCCCACCTGAGATGGTGAAGGGCGAAAAACAATCGAAATGGAAAAGGAAATTAAAGCTAGTAGAAAGATACTCTATCTCTAAAATATAGACGGTTTTCTAAATTAAAAATTTTAAACTATATTTAAAAACTTTACTCAGTATGGGATATGATTTTTCTAAAAAAAAAAAATGCATAACTTCCAGTGAAGCATTTTTTTTTTTAATTATTTGATTAGGCACTCAGATCATGGCAACATGGGAAAATGATTTAAATTAATAACATGATTACTACATGTCATTCTTATCAGTTAAGTTAGTAAACTTGACAAATAAAAACAATTTTTGGAATGCTAATTTTTTTTTTTTTAGCAAGTATTTTTATTTTGTGCATTAGAGTTAGGAAATGGTCCACGTAAGTCAAACTAGCATGTTACTTTTTTTTTTAATATATCATTTTATAATCAAGAAAAGAGGAAAGAAAAAAAATTTAAAAAAGCATGGACGATGTTATGGGCATGTTTTAGGGCGGAGAAGTTGGGATCCTTGCTTTATTTCTTTTTAATAATTGATCACTTTTCATCTAGTTTATGTGTAATCATTATTAATCCTTCCTTCTTTTTTTTTAATAAAAATACTTGCTAAAAAAAATATATATATATTAATCCTTCCTTTTTCTCTCCTTTAGCTAACTCTATATATTTCTGCAATATTTTCTTGGTAATAAATGATGGTATATTTTGTACATGTATATATTGGTAATATGGTATGAACTAGTGTAGATCCCGTCCCGTGTACGGGGAATGCGTTAATCTAACTATAAATTATTTTTTCCTCCAAAAAATAATATAAATATAAATAAAATTAATTCGACAGGTTATATATATATTCTAAATATCTTTTAATTAGATTCTCTCAAAATATAAATAAAATTCACATTTATAAGGTACTACGTAAAAGTTTATCTATGGTTAATTAAATCTCATGTAATTTAATTAGATAGTTGATTTTTAAAAATATTATAATATTATAATAATGTAATAAATATATCTATGTACGGATGGATTGTGGCTACATATATGGCTATATAATGTTTTAATTATTTATTTTGTCCTCAAAAAATAATATAGATAGATAGATATAAAATAACAATTGTTAAATGATTGATTTTGATATAAATAATTCTTTCCATAAAAAAATAATCTAAATATAAATAAAATAGTACCTATCAAATATTACATATTTATCTATTAATATTTTTGGTAAGTATGACAATAAAAATTAGTTTTATTAATTATTTTTTATTATTACTACTATTACGTTTAATTATATTGATATAGTTTTTTCCATATATAATATTTACTCTTTTATAAGATATTCCATCTATCCAATTATATATGTTAATGGTAAAATAAAATAATTATTTTTATTAGATTTCCTTTTTGACTGAAGAAAGTTCTGCGAGGTGCGCTCACGCGCTGCCACGTAGGCAAATTCACTCACATGCCGCCACGCAGGCACCAATGCATCGGTTTTAGTATATGTATATAGATAGATAGATTATGAAAGCCACATAAATAAAAGCAAAAATACATCTAACCTTAAGATCAATGCCGTATATACAAATAAGAAATAATACATGGGTTTAATTTCGGTGAAGTTACTGCATCATACAATATCTTTTTCTCAAGTTAACTTTTTTTTTTTAACTCATGCTAAAAATATAAATTATGCCGAATGAATATAAATTAAACAAACTGATTATTATAAGATTTTGAGTTTTAGTTTTAAAGATAACACTTTCAAAAGCTGTAAGAAAACATATATAATAACTGAAGGGTATGGATTTATCAATACAGATTAATAAGAATCTTAGCACATGCCAATCGCCGATGGTATGAATGATGATTTATTTATAAGGTATATATAATATATATTGTATAATTAATTAGTAATTTGTAACATCACTTGTTTATATATATATATATATATATATATATATATATATATATACCTCTAATAAATTACCAATTGCAAGAAAAAAACACCTGATGTAGTATCCAGAAATATATATATATATACTTATATCAGATCCAAAAAAAATCCAAATAAGCTTCAATTCAACCGAAGTGCATTATTTAATCCATTTAATTAGAATCTAAACAGCATTTAATTAACTTAATTAATTAATTAGATTATAACTAATCTGTAACCAGCGGCATGTTAGATTATATGAGGTTGTGCTATCGGCGGAGTGAATCTTTTTCCATGTTCTCACTTTGTTCTTCTTGTTCTTGTTTGTTTTTAAGGGCCATGTGAAATGTGGATCCATCCATTTGCTTGTTTTATTTTATGCATTATTTGTTGCCATTATTACCATTTTGCAAGTTGGTGCTTAGAGTTATATATTTGTATATATAGTTTGTTTGTAATTCTTTTTAATTTTTTTTTAATTTTGGGAAATTATTAGTAAATACCCCATTTTGATATTTGGTTTGCAAAAATACCTAGGTTTTAAAACAATTGCATCAATATATGGAAATTTGCAAAAATACCTTATTTTATTATCAAAACTACCCACCACCCAAAAAAATCAGGAAAAAAAAGTTAAATATTTTAAGTATTTTTCAATTTTCTGGTATTTTTATATTATATTAAATAATCAAATAATAATAAAAATCTAGAAGTTAAAAAAAAATAAAATTAAAATCTCAATCCCCTTCATCCGGACTGATAGACCCGACCCCCAAATCCCAATCCAAACCCTAACCAAAAACACCCAATCTCGTCCCTCTCCGGCTCCGTCGGCCCCAACCCCAGATCTCCGGCGCTCAGCCCCAACCCAAGGTATTCGGCGCTCGGACCATAGCTCGCGTCTCCGGCTCCGTCGCCTGCGCCTACACTTCCGCGCCCCCGACCGACCCAATCCCAATTGCTAACCAGAACAAACAAGCGCCCCGACCGTCGCCGCCCATACCCTCCGTCATTGTGCGAGCAATCCGGCGCAATCTTTACACAATCTCCCGCCGATTTTTGATCATATCCTGTCAGTATTCATATTTAAGATTGTCAAGAACCCCATTTATCCTGTCACTATGTATAATAATCCTGAAGATATATATTGACAATCGTTTTGTAAACATGGTTAATAATCCTGAAGATATGATTTACCGTATCTTCATTGATTCTCTCCCCGATTATAGGTTTAATCCTGTCAGAATAAACATGAAGTCTGTCACTATAAACATTTTTCCTGTCATTTGGAACAAATAACTTTGTCACCTTGGGCAGACCTTTAATTTCTAGTTATGATATGGATAAAATCGTATTTTTATTCTCTTTCCTATTATAGACCCCATCCTGTCATTATTAGATATCTGTTTTGTCATCAAAAACATATATCCTGTCAACAACAAATATATCCTTGTCAATAATTGATTCTTTTAATAAGACAATGATTTTCATCCGGCTAGTTTTATTATTCTTAATTTCCGAGAAAAATATATTAAAAACATTATTTTAATATATATATATATATATTAAATATTTTTTAATCTCCTTTTAATTCATAATACTCCTTTTAATGATTTTTATATTAAAATTTAAAAGTAAAATCAGTCATTATTTTTTAGCACAAATAGCCTATTTTTTAGCACATATGACCCACCTATTCTATTTTTGCTATTCTCAAAAAATGGGTATACTTTTGCAAACCGAACACCGATTTGGTGTATTTCTGCAAATCGGCCTTTAATTTTTAACCAAAACAATGATTAGTGAGTTTGTTTTACTTGGTTTTGGGTCAACCACGTACATTAGGAGCTAGGCTTAATTAGCTTAGCTAGAACATGGTGAGTTTTAATCATTTTGAGTAGAAATAGCAAAACAAAGGCTTGACAAAGCAACTCATTTATTTTCATGCATTAAATGGAAATTGTTATATTATATGGACGTACATTATATATGTTCTCAATAATTTTTTATCATATATATTTATTTATGTGTTAATAATGACTAGATGGTCGAGGGGATCAATATGCATAGTAAGTCGGTTTTTTATAAATGTACTTCAATGTAAATTTTTTTGTTTATTATTTTTAAGG
Organism: Persicaria tinctoria; assembly: GCA_037127255.1. NCBI lineage: Eukaryota > Viridiplantae > Streptophyta > Magnoliopsida > Caryophyllales > Polygonaceae > Persicaria > Persicaria tinctoria. The sequence continues at coordinate 74,967,037 of JBANSL010000014.1, read as the reverse complement.
CATGTCAATCTATCATTATCCTAGCTCCAATATTTTAGATTTGATTATGTGACAATTCTCTACAACTCCAAACATAGTAGCTGATTGAAGCTGAAACTAATGAATTATTTGAGTTAAATATATATTAATAATCTAGTATGATACGGACCATTTGGTAAACCTAACTGTTAGGGTAGTTGATGGAAACTTGTGAATAGAAAACCAAAAAGCTACGAAAAATTAACTTGGGTGAGTAAGTAGAAGTTGAAAACTATAAGCTCCGAAAAGCTAGCTGATTTTGCGGTTTTGTATCAAACATATGTAGTCATATATTGCAAGAGATATTGTATATCTGTTGTCACACTCTGAATATATATAAATGAGAAAATTTGAATAATATACACTTATTCATCTAATTATTAGTTGCTTTTAAGGTAAGATATTGACGGAATTGATCTGAATTCCAATATACCATTTTTACACTAATTGTTGATAGGAAAAAATAATCGCTTGAATGGTAATAAAATATTTCTTAAACAATCGGGCAATGAATATATATTTGCTTGAATTTGAACGACTAGTAAATCTAGGAGATTTCATCTTTGATGATCAAGCACAAACTCTGCTTAATCACTTGCCTTGCTCCTTGAATTGGTAAATAAAGAGCAGCCATCCGGGGTTCGAACCGGAGACCTATGTGTACTACCCACAAGTCATTTCCGATGAGCCATTCCGAAATGGTTCACTTGCCTTGCTCCGATATGAGATTAGAGAGAAGAGAACTTGGGGAATTTTCTCTGTGTTTTCTATTGTTAAAAAAAAAAAACTTGTATACAAAGCTACAAAAGCAATCTATTTACACAAAGAGGCGGAGCCGCCAACTAAGGTTCTAACAACCTGGTAACCACACCATACTACATGTTTAACTACTAACCCTGGTAACTGAGAGACACTTACACACACCATAGACAAGTCCTAACTCCCAATATATCTCAATAGCCCTAATTTGGCATAAACTAATTCGATAATGTCAAGTTAGGGCTAGAAGTACATTGAGTTACCATAGTTTAAAAAAAAATGGATAAAAGTATGTGTTCGAATGTGGTTGTCTCACATCAGTAATATAGAGAATGTTTGAAAAATATATAAGGGTTGAAGGGCTACTCATCTCATTGTCAATTGTTTTTGAGATGGAATCCCGTTGGGTTTATGTCTTGTTCGAGTATCCCGTATGTGAACCCACACACACGACCTCCCTCCAACTTTTCTTAGCCCAATCAGACCCAGCCGACTTTAACAGTATGCACACGTATGATTGGGTTACCATTAGTAAAAAAAAAAAGTACAATGAATAATGATGGGGAGAAAACTGAAAAGAGCAAAGGGCATCAATGGGAGAATGCACGTGTGCGGTAATGATAGCCGATTGACATGAGCGCACAAAGCACCACACACACACACTCGCACGGGTTAAAGCGCCGTTTGTACCACTCACAGACATTGCACGTGACGACGTCGTTTTCCTCCCTCCAAGTCTCCATCTTTGAGTGTGCGTGGTGTTCACTTTTGTTCAGGGGCAGAGGAGGATTAAAACGGGCCTGAATTTGGTCACCTTCTAACTTGAAATTCACTGAATCCGTCAGAACCAAAACTCACTTTACCCCTTTTGTGTGTATTATTGATTTCGTGGGCATGCCCTTCGATTGCTCCCATCTCGATCCCAACCCCATCCAACAACACATATCATATCATATCATTGATTAAGTGAATCTTACTCTTATGGTTATAACACAGTCGACACATTTGCGTTGGGGAATCAACTTGTTGCGGTCAAAATCATTGCCTACAAAATTGGAATTCATTATATTTTCCACGTGGGATACTATCTACAAGGTTTGAATTCACTATATTTTCCATGTGATAAGTTTAACCATTTCAGAATGGTTCAGCCGAAAAGGACTTGTGGTTAGTATCCAAATATCTCTGGTTTGAACCTTGGATAATCAATCTCTATTTACCAAAATCAAAGAGATAAAAAAGAGTCTCACATCTAAAGTTGAACATAGTAAATCTTAGTTTATAAGTCGGTGGACTACTTTTTCTATTGTAAGTCCGACTCATGTGCTAGTCTAATTAGTACTACGTGCGCCCGAGTACATGAACACCAATCACAAGTTTATAGTGTAAACGAGACCATCACCCATGACCCAACTAAGCAAGTGTATGAAACGAACACCATATAAAGTGATTTGTAAAGTTACCTTTATTTCAAATGTGGCATGTATCTAAAATGAAACCGTGTTTATTCTCTTCACTTGAAAATTAGATAAATGCATTAGCTAGCCATAGGTGTGAACAAACATGCCTTAACAGTTAACACAGAGTTGTTCCCTTTTAAGAGATGTTAACGTGCTTATTATGAAGAAAATAAATCATGTTTATATATTGTAAATTTTTTTGGTCGAACATAGGGCGTCTCCCTATAACTATTTGCATAATACTACCTCCCCAAAAATACATTGTCTTTGCTATTCACGCACACTTTTTTAAGAAGGTAAAAACTATATAAAATATTAACTTTTTTATTAATTTTTTTTTAATAATTACAAACTTATTGATTTAACTCCTAAAAAAGCGTGCATGAATAGTAAAAGTCCATGTATTTTTGGACGGATGGAGTATAAATTTGTAAATTAAGGGAAAAAATAAACCCAAATTTCCTGATAAATTAATAACATAATTCACTTGGTAGAAAGTGTGATGAAATTGGACGATCCAATTCCTCCTCATCAAGCCTTGAAATACAAAAAATCTTGCATAGTATATGGTGATGGTTACAGTTTCAGAAATTGTACGAATATTATCCAAGATAAAATCAATATAATAGTTTTTATATATAAAACTTTACTACTACCGCTTTCAAAACCGTTAGCAATTTTTTTCCCCAATCTTTAGACCTTATTAGCTAGACTAGTGATCGAAGAGGGAAATATTTGACATCTCTCGTGGTTTTTGAAACTGTAAACAGACTAATTTTCCACGGTTTTGAAAACTGTGAGAGCGTATTTTTTTACGGTTTTCGAAAACTGTAACAACTACGGTATATTTGACGATATTTTGATTGGGTAGAAAGCAAATATGAAGATACCCGTGTATTTGTATCTCTATTGTATTATTAAGGTGGGACATAGTCCATGGATCACTGCCGGCTTCATATTGTGTGTTCTGATCTCTTTACTTGATTAATCCAAATAATGCATTTCACTAGCTCCCTAGTTTAATATTTGTAAATGTTTTATTAAGGGAAAAATACAAGTGTAAGATATCATAATTATGAGCTACAAAAATGATGATTCCATGTGATTTAAAAAAAAAAAACACCCAACTCGATAGGCAAATTATACAGAGCTGCAGAAAGAAGTTAGACAAATACAATTAGAGCATGCCCAACAACTTCTCTATTAAATTCTCCAAAATAGAGAAATATAAATTACATATTCTGGACTTTTTTTGGGCTGAATTCCAAAAGATTCTCCATTATGGAGTTTACCCAAGATATATTTCGCTTTCTCCAAATTTAGGGAATGATCTTCATTTCTTTTCTCCATTCTCTATTTTAGATAATGTAATAGGGAAGCTGTTGGATCAAAATTAACCTTCATATTCTCCAAAAATCCAATATGGAGAACCTGTTGGGGTTGCTCTTATACCAACAACGGCAAAGCTTAGATTTTGTGGATTTGACAGTTGAATGTGTTTTTCTTTCTAATTTTATTGGCTTCCAATATTAGAGACTGTTTTCCCCCTCTCCAAATCGTAACCAACGCTAATCCACATTATTTCGGATAAATCTAATAAAATGATATAGTGTTGCTTAACCCAAAGGCCAAATGATGTAGTGATGTAGTACATTAGATAAAGCCTAAAAACTATATTTTCTTTCTGATTTAGATTTTTTTTAATCGATTTTTCAAACCTGTGTTCTAATGGAATATGTTAATAATCCTGATTAGGAAATATTTTTTAAATTTTGATTATTTTAGCTATTTTTTAATTGATTTATCAGGAGTATGGGTTAGAAATTTAGAATTAGAGATGAGATTTTTTACACCAAACGTAAAGAAGAAAAAGGTAATAGAACCTGAATGTGTGATGATGGTCTAATAATGCAAATGGTGAAAAAAGTTTCTCTTATGGGCCTTATGGTATTTACTTATGGGCTGGGCTTTATGGCCCAAACTCCATTATTTTATGGGCCTCATTTTCATTATCTCCAGAGAAAAAAAACTAACTTTGAAGAGAAAAGGGAATAGAATCTGATGCTTGATATGATATCTTGTCTATATCTTCTTTATACCAAGTATAAGACTTTGATATGATATGTCTAGGATCACTTTATGATCGACCGAATCTTTTGTCTTCTTTTTTAATCAATAAATCTAATTGTTTTATATACTAGACGAATCCCATAATATAATTTAAAAAATTGTTAAACTTAATGTATTTAAGGAAAATATTTCTCAATGAATTAACCAGAATCTAATTCATATTTTTATTGATTTTGATTTACTCAAGGCCAATGAATTAACCAGAAACTAATGTAGATGTATCTAGAGAAAATATTTCTCAAATCATAATTTTATGACATAGGATAGAAAAATTCGTTCTATGCAAATGGGCAAATGAATCAAACTATCTAAATGAATCAATTCTCTTTGAATCTAAACTCTTAAAATGATGATTTCAAAAAAAAAAAAAAAAACTCTTAAAATGATGAACGGACACTTGTATTAATTGGATAAGTATATCGACCGTTCCCGGCCGTTATATATGCTCTCCTTTCTCCCTATCACGTATCCACGTGCATATATATATATATATATATATTTATTTTAATATATACATGTATGATTTTTATTTATTTATTGATAAGTTATCTTTGTACTTTGTATGAACACTATACATAACCGATCAAAAAACGAACCATGAATCTTTTTTATTACATGCAATAAAGTAATAATTGCACATAAAACATCCAATTGTGTTTTACCCTTGAATTAATAAATAAAGAGCGGTTATCTGGGGTTCGAACCGGGAACATTTGGATACTACTCACTAATCCTTTCCGGTTGAGCCATTCCGAAATGGTTGATTGTGTTTTACCCCATATTAACGGCAAAGACAAAAATCATGCGGTAAAAATGACCTTTTTCGAATCAGTTATCCTTCTATTACAATTATCTAAATGTCCGCCTATGAAAAAAAAAGTAAAAAAACGAGCAAACTAAAGGTTGTTGGATGCACCCTGATCAGTTGTGATATGCATTCAAGATGAGGTTTAATCAGATCTAAAATTTGTTCGTGTAAGTGTATATAGTACCTGTTTCGACCAAATTTGTCACGTGTACCGGTGTACGTCGAAAATACACGTGACATGATTTTTTTAGAGCTCACTACACGCCGAAAATAATACAGACTCGAGGGAGTCACAAATTTGGCTGAAAATTTCACCGAAAAACACTATTGTATTATTTTTTATTAATAAGGCAGTAATTTGTATATGAAATTGTCAGTTTTAAAGTTTATATTATTTTTGGATCAAGTCGATATTTGGTATATTTTAATTAATATTTTTCAAATAAAAAGAAGAAGATAAGGCCGAAAAGGCAACCACTTTATAAAAAGGCAATAAAGAGTTGTTGGGCCACAATATTAAAAAGATGCTGATTTGTAATCCACAATCACTACTACGAATCTCGGCCCACTTATTAAATTGTAGCCGTTGGCATCCACTTTAGACATGATATTCCATCTCCACCAAATTGCACTCCACAAACAATCCACTTAGCCTCCTCTCCTTGTATAAATACCCATAGCCACTCCATGCCTAAGAACACCTCAATCGGGTAGATGAAGCCACCGCACTGCCCACACCTCGCAGGCGACGCCTCCTTCGTCCACGAGGAGCTCAAGAGAGGCCTCGGCGATAAGCTCAAGCGCGTTACCAGCACTTGTGTAGCCAATTCCATGGCTTCGCGGAGTCCCAACAAGGGAGCTTGTAGCGCCCCTCAATCTTCAGGCCACTGCAGGCCCATTAGGAGACCTGTGGATAACCATCGCGATGATCCGATCCGAACCATATTGTTTCTCAGCTCCTGGAATCACACTTAAACTATCATCGGATCGGATCGATCTAGGGTGCGTTGATGGATTCATTGGTTTCGATGGTGCTTGGTTTGTAAGAAACGAACTCAGATGAAGAGTATATATAGGACCTACTTTGACAAATATTTATTATGTATCTAATCTAGATATATATAAATAATAGTGCATGAAAAGTAAAGAAAATATCCTACTCTTGATCTTTCTCTCTCTCACACACACAACTATATATGTGTTTATCATTATAATTAAGATATAAATACGTATATAACAACAAATTATGCGTCTGGTTTATTTATTTTATAATTTTACTAGTATGATCCCCGCGCCATTGCGCGATTTTTTATAAGTAAAATCTTACTAATATATTAAATTAATATTATAAAATAATTGTAAAAGTTCAGATAACTAAATATTTTGAATTAAACTCATGGGTTGAGAAAACGATTAAAGTAGTATATATATTACTAATATTAATTTTATGTTTTCATATTATTAATTTTATGTTTTGAATTAATCCCATTGTTTTTTTAGAAAAAAAACTACTAAAATTATAATTTAGGCTAAGATCAATGTTTTGAATTAAGCCCAATAGTTAGTAAAATTAAATCAAAAAGAGAATTAAAAAAAGAAGAAGAAAAAGATTAGAATTAAAGAAAATCAAAGAAAAATGGCAAAAAAAAGATAATTGGTCAAGAGTCATGAAATTCCTCTAAGCTTCACACATCATCCTAAACTCTTTTAAATTAAGAGTTTATATAGAATATAGAAGTTAGTAAAATTAAATCAAAAAGATAATTAAAAAAAAAGAAAAAAATTAGAATTAAAAAAAGGGTGATTTAGGCAATTAGGCTATTTGAAACTTTCAATTAGCTAATTAGAGAAGAAACTTATTTAATTAGATTACCTAGTCCATTCCCCAAATGGGGTACTAAAGTCAATGGTCAACTGTTTGACCGTTGACTGGTCAAGCAGTTGACCATTGACCGGTCTTTTTTTTTTTTTTTTTTTTTTTAATTTTTAGTGATGACATTTTTGTGATGCCATGTTTTTACCGTTTTGATTCCACTTTTTATTATATTTGTTTCAAACCTTGATGACATTTTTTGTGTACTGTGATGCCACGTCGACCATAGATGCCAAATTTTTTTTTACTTTTGACTACTGATGACACTTTTTTAAAGTCAATTTTTTGATGATATTTTTTTTACCGTAATGCCATATTTTTCAAATTACTGTTTTGATGACATTTTTTTTAATGTGATGCAACTTTTTCAAATTAGTGTTTTGATGCCATTTTTCTAATGTAATTATTTGATGCCACTTTTTTATTCGAATCGTTTGATGTCACATTTTTTTTAATTTAATCAATTGTATATCGATAAATTTTCATCGATTCTATTTTTATTCACTGATGACACGTTTGTGATTACATTTCATTGATGCAATCACTTGTGGTGACATGTTTATTACATTTTTATTCATTGATGACACAATCGGATAAAATGTGATTAAACTTGATTGATGACATCTTTTATTGATGACTTTTATTCATTGATGACATTTGTGATGACAAATCATTGATCTCAATCATTTGTGATGATATTGTTTGTTGAAGACATTTTTATTAATAACATTTTTATACAATTGATAACATACGAGCTTAAAATTTGATCACACTTCATTGGTGACGTTTTTATTGGTGACACATTTGTGATGACATTTAAGAATCTAATAACATGAAATACCATGTAACATGTCTCCACTCCTCTTGTTTTTTTTCGGGCTTGGGCCGGTTGTGTACCAAAACACAAGCAGAGTTAAAAACATATTATCACCTAACTAGCAAGTGATAAAATGCAATTCTTACCCCTTATAAAAGATTTGTCCTCAAAACTTGTAAAAACGCAAAACCTAATATCTAAATGAAAAGAACATGTAATATTTAAATGAGAGGATATTATTCACTAGTATGTGATACAAGCTATTACACAATAACCTTATGTCCGATAAGAAATGGGAAAAACTAAAATTGTTATGAGAACTAAATATTTATTGCATTATTGTTAAACTAAAACTACAAGTATAAAAATAAGTACAGCTTGCCGCAAAAAATCTAAGATTACATCAAGTGAGCCTGAATCCTCCTCCATCTCCAACACCAACAAATGCAAGTGCCAGATCTGGATTCAATGCTTTAATGTGAAACCTGGAAAGGAAAAAACAAACATCACTTCCAAGTCTTCAGCTATCAATCATGGAGTAGCATTATATATCCATCCATCCATCAAACATAAATTTGCTCGCCCCACATGTTCCAACAATTAACCATTTAAATCCAAAATCCAGAAAAAGTTCCAAAGCCTGCGACCTAGAATCAACAGTCGGAATAACCAGTGACCAACACATACTAGTGATCCATGAATTCATGGATCAAGTATTTTAGAAGTGCTACATCAGTGTTTCCTCCTCCTCTAAAATACTTGATCCATGAATTCTCAAGAAATTTGCCACTTCTATCGACTATTATAGGCTGTGTAGCAGATCTACAAATTTTTTTTGGCCTATGACAGTGCTCCCAAGCTTCCAACTAATCAAGTGAAACCAGAATCAGTACACACGAGTGATGAAGGAATCCCAAAGCATCCACGCCGGATTATGACAAAACCGAATGCCATGCCATCAACACTACAAGTAGTCCCACTAAATGCCCACAAAAATCAATGGTTGTAAAAGAAAGAAGCATCAGTGGCTGAGTTTTTTTAAATTGCACAAGTCTATAAGCAACAATCCCACAAAAAGAAACATATATAAAGAGGTCGCTTTACTTGGCAGCAACGAGAGATGATACGGGAAGGATCTCCTTGTATCATGCAAGGGCTTTCTCACATCTCCCTCAAATCCAACAACCTAAGATTAAGAAATGAATGAAAATATTGGCATCAGGAACAATTGCTCATAAATATCCAATCAGATTAAGAAATCAGATTGCTAAAGGAAGCCTTATAGCTTCTTCTCTCCAAACATTTTATCATGAAAGAGATTCAACAAGCCAGGAATTCAAACCCTCATCAAAACTTGATGCAGAAGAGTCCATTGATGCAATCATTTAAGATGTTTTACTGAATTTGCAAGGACTAATGAACAGCAAGCCACGTTTTTGCAGAAAGGCAAACCTAGTTCACCGACACAGTTCGTTAAAATATGTTTCAAGTTAAATCTCATGATGAAAAGCCTATATACCAAGTAGGAAATCAATTTCAGAAATGATTTGGTAACAAAACAAGTTAGAAGAAATTTGTAAATACCATGAATCCAGTAACAGGTAGAGGCTGTGTAGGCTGTTGAGTTGCAGCAGGGTTTGGAGGTTGCCCGCTTGCAGGGGATTGAACAACTGGTGGGACATCAGCTTGTTCAGGTATTCATAGCATGAGTATGTAAACCGGTAAAAGAAGGAACGCTATATGTGTGAAAATGTGAATCAAGATTATTCAACGAAGAAGAAGATGTAAGTGGAAGCAAGATTATACAAGGACGCATATGTCACTGGAAAAAAGGCTTACCTTCCACAAAGAACAAGCATAAAATGCTTTAGGTGAGTGTTTAAACTGACCATCAGTGAGCCGGTGTACATCCTCAAATTCTACCCCGTCAACAAAACCAGAGGTTACTCAGTTTGTGAAATTAGGCTAGAGGAAATAAGAAGAGATGGTATGAATAAAAAAGAAAAAAAATATTTTCTGAACGTGCTAGTGAATTAATTGCAAGAGTATGTTTATTTAGGGGGGAGGTCTCTTCTTCCACAAATTTTATTCTGACTCAAATAAAATACGTTTTAATTTTCGTGAAAATCATCTTATTTTTCATCTTGTTTTTGATGAAAAACGCTGCAGGTGCTGATGGTAGTGGTCCAGGCCTACAGGTATGCTGATTTATCAGTGAGAATTGACAACCATCTGGTTCTTGTTGCTCCTCCTGACTTTTTCTTCCACTTTCCCTTTTATGAACATTTACAAGGCCTTATACACTTGCTCTTTGTGCAATGGAAGAAGCTTTTTGCAAACTGTTTAAGCTTAAATAACTATTGCAAGGCACTTTCAAAAGCTGGTGTGCCAACGTCTCATGGACTTTTAACCATTGAAGATGATAGCCAAAGCAAGAGTTTGAATAAGAGAGCCAAGAACAAGACTATAACTGAGAAAAGAAAGGTTAGTTGTATTATATAGCACTTTGCTATCACAAGGTTATGCTTCTTATGTCATCCTTATTGGCCCATGGTTTTATGGTGTTATAGGTGAACACGGAGGCAGAAGTTATAACTGTCGGAGCACAGGAAAATCTGCAACAGATACTATGCCCCTACTCTTTAGTTGATAGCCTCTTTTCTGACTCGACAAATACACCGTTATGAAAATGGTCAAATCCTTTTCACATATCCATAATCTATAGATAAATACTTAAAAAGTACTTATTTCTTTTTCCCGGTTATAAATCAAATAGTTCTCACAGTTGTACATTTACAGGACAAGCTAAGCTCAAGAGGAGTAGCAAGCTTTGATGGATTCTACGGCACACAACAAAGTGTGCCAAGAATGGTAAGTGCTTCAGGTGTGCATTATTTACATCTCATGATTAATTGATTCTTCAGCTGATTATTTCCGCTCATTTATTTCATGTTCTGTTGAACTTAATGGCTCCTACACGTGATAACTACTATGGTAATCAGCAAAGTATTCTGGGACTGGTATATCAGATTGCAAGAATGTTCCAGTTTCGATATAGTTGCCTGGATTCAGATTTTGATTAATGCTGAAATTATATTTTTGTAGGGATTAATCTATATGACACCTGCTCATGAGAGTTTTTATGGCTCTCAGCAGGGGCCGCAGGGACTGCATGGCTTGGTGTGTTTTCTTTCTTCTCTTCCCCACTATTTGAATAACTTCCCATGAGAATGCAAAGAATTTGAACTTGAAACATAAAAGAATGAAAGAAGTATAAACCGTAAGCCATGCCAATACAAAAGAATGTAATTGAACTTACGTCTGAGACTTCTTGTAGGTGATGGATTTTTCAAGATATCCTTAAAGCAAAAAATAATTTCTTAAAAGGAAAATTTAAATCGAAATGACTATTTTTCAAGTACATATTAAAGCTAACTCAAAGATTGAACTATGGTTAAGGTAAAGCATATCAAAAGTTATGCCCTTCCCCCTTTTCGGTTGCCTCGAGCAATTTAGGGGTTTCTTTGGTATTTCGTTCTAGGCATGATAGTCTGATCACATGGCCAGATGGCCTCCATTCCTTTCCTCTTTCCTGTACACTTGCATGTGGCCCTGGGTTTTTATCTAGGTTTACTTATACTTGCCTTTCAATCGATCTCTCTCAATAAGGTGCTATGGGTTTTTGATTTAGAATGTTAGATGCACATTGACTCGAATTATCTTGGATCTTGATGGGAATGCGAATTCAATTTGGTTCCCATTTGTTAATGGTGTCGTTTTTTCAGGATTGTAGCAGAAAGTAAAATTTTCTTGGTGCTGGGAACATGTTTAATTTGTAGCCGGTTTATTTATCAAGATGATGAAGATTGAGTAGGATTGATTAACATGTCAAAGCATGACATTGTAAGCGTTGGATGGGAAATCTCAAGATTCAAAGGCTCCAGGAAAAAAAAGCTAACGGACATACAATCTTGGGTGGCAGCAACGGTGGAGACAATGGAAGGGCAGCTTCAGGTTCAGGAAATGGTGGTGCTTCACAGAGGTAACTGATTTTGAATAATATTTATTTCATAGAAAATCGAAGAAATATATTTGAAAACTTTTTTAATTTAGGATTTTTAGTATTTCATGGTATTTGCATTTTTTTTTTGTTTGGATTTTGTTTACTTTCCCAATAATATCAGGATTAAACTGTTTTAGAGTAGGTGATTTGAGGAATTTAGCTTCATCAAATCTGACGGACACTTTGATTTTCATCAGATAAGCTTGGTGCTCAGAATTGCTTGTCGCAACGTCGCCACTTTTCCGGGGAGTGGAGAACCAGAATCCCTTATAATGTCGCTCTCTTTACTCATAATTGGCATAACTCCGAAGATCCATAGGTCAACACTTACTTTCATTTCTTTTTAAAAAAGTTTCAATCAATAGTTACCCCACGAACATTCCAGTCTATGTTGGATGAAACTATCAGTTTACTTCATTGACAGTTCATTTGGGGGATTTGATTAGCCAAGTAGATGTTTTCGTCAATTACTAATTTCCTATCAAATAGAATGACATATCAAAATATTAAAAAAAAAAAAAGACAATTTATTCTCGCTTTAATGGTGCTCTAATTTGGAGTTTCTAACTGCATTTTAGCTGGCTATACATATAATTAAGGGTCTGTTTGGATTCCAATAGTTTATGTTTATAAACATAAACACTTTTAAAGTGTTTGGGTCACACAACTTCCAGTGCATTTAAAATAACGTAAATTTAAAATAAAGTACATCGTAAATTGTGTAAGGCAATTAAATTAAATTTAAAATATAATTATCAACTTTATACAATAGTTTGAGATAAATTGACCCAATTTATAACGAGTTTATTTAAAAATTTACGTTATTTAAAATACGGTTTAAATGTATGAGCCAAACACTTTCAAAGTGTTTATGTTTATAAACACTTTCAATGTGTTTATAAACATAAACACTTGGGAATCCAAACATACCCTAAATACCATATTATGTTATTTACAATAGCTTTCATCTTTGATTTGGACTGGATCACTGGAGGACAGTATTAAACTTCAAATGTCGGAATGCTTCTTTTTCATGTTTCAATCTTATATACTACTATGTATTATTTTTTTTCTAATAAAATTAGTTGTATTTTTTTTATTAATTACTTTAAGCGAGACGATGGTGTATATATTTTCTCGTTAAACTTATAAAGTTGTTTTAGATTAGTTGAAAGTGCATCCGGATTATAAAAGATGACAAATGCGCGCGGTTATTAACCTATTAATTTCAAATACAAAAGACTTGGAGAAAAACTTTTAAATACATACTAATACATTTGGCATGTTTTTTTTATAAGCTGATAATTCGAGGGCCAAACAGACCCGACACCTCGAGAGGCCAACCCAAAAAAGTGGGTGAAAATCCGAAATAAAGCGGATATTAAATGGGTGATGGGTGAACGAGTGATGGGTCGGGTCGGATTCGGGGGAAGACATTCCCCACCCGTCACCCGACCCATCACCCGACCCGTCACGTCACCCGACTTATATTATAGAATTATATTTTACATTTAAATTACTAATATAATTAATATACATGCTATTAAAATGGAAACGTGAATGTAATTTGCTCATGAAAACAATCAATCTCCACTAACTTGTATATATACCTATTGTATTTGAAGGGAATTGGTTCATGGAAACGTGAATGCAATCATTTTTCAATAATTTTGACCGAATTTGACTATATTTGGTACTTGTTTATTCGTCGATAAGTTCGACGTATGTTTTTTGATCAATAAAATTTTTTTGATGACTTTGATGTCTTGTATTTCACCCGAATTATCACCCGATCCACCCGATCACCGGGTGGGTGATGAGTGGACGGGGCGAGTGAAATATTTGGTGGGTGATGGGTCGGGTAGGGTGAAGAGTTTTGGGTGGTGGGTCGGGTGACGGAAGTAAATCATCCACCCATCACCCGACCCATTGCCATCCCTAGTTTAGGGTTTAAGCCACTCTTGGTTTAGTGAGTTTTATTGGCAAGTGAAAATTAAATGCTAAGCATTCATTCGGATAATATGCGAATAATATTACAAGACACGGAAAAAAAGGTTTACATCGATAATTGTAATAGACTCGTGGAATAAAATCTAGACAAAGTGTAAAGGGCGACCGGAATCGACACGTAAGGCTCGGAATCTGTCAAACTGAGCTTGAAAAGGAGCATCCCATCCTTCGACGCTCGGTTGATGATGAGCAACCCATTCTGGCGCAGGCGGCGGAATAGGAGCGTTAGGACGCAACCAGACCTATGAGAACGGAAATTTAGAGTTAGAGTATTGAAATATAGATGAAAAGTAAGAATAGGTAATATAAGACGTTTGAAGTCGTACCGCGGCAAAATGGTCTTCGTTTCCGATGCAGGCTAAACCAAGGGTTGCTGATTGAGGGTTGTTACCGGGTGTCGGCGAGGACATGGGGAGACATGTGAACGGATGATGCCAAGCTAGGACGACGAGAGGAATCTGATATACCGTTGCAAATACTAAACCCATGATGAGTAACTCTATCCAACGTCTCCTATCACCGTGCACAGGTCCCGCCCATCTCTGGTTGTCGACAAACTGCTGCATTGTGTACCCTCCCATATAACAACCGACGTAGTGATCTGCATGATCCTCCAAGTGATTGCATAATAATGCTTTCAGTTCTGGGAAAGCAGACTCGCCGATCGGTGATATCAATGACGCCAAAGCACGGTAGCCACAATGACCATCTCCAATAGTGTCCCTGACACACTGAATGTGTCCGAACATGAAGGGATCAACGTTGTTTCGACCCCAGTTAAACCCTCCGAACACATCATCACTTCCACGTCGAGCTGTGGCCGCTTGTGGACGGTGTCGAGCAGCACGTGCTTCTTCTCTATCAAAATTTGCCCTGAACTCTTCGTATCGCAACGGGTTGGTTCTGCAGGCATTCCTCGACCCCCGAGGACTCCCTTTCGATCGGACGCTTGAAGATGAGGGTGGGTGGAGGTCATCGTCGCATACATTGTGGGAAGAAGATGACAATTCATACGGGAGTGGGGTGTCGTCGATGTCAGTCCATGACAAATCCATCCAGAATGGGTGAATATCCTCAACGGGTATCGGAGTACCGGAACTGACGTAGGCCTGAATCTCATGGACACAAGGAATCCCGTAACAAACCCTCCAATGTCGGTCCGTGCATTCCGGAGGAATGTTTTGGTTTACGACATCCTCCCACAACTTGTACAGATAGTCGAAGCACTTTTTGGAGATTAAAGTTTTTACCTTATCAAAAAGGTTGACTGTATGTGACCTCGTTGGCCATTTGAAGCGGTCGATCTCTAAAGCAGTTTGCAGCTCATGCAGTTGACAATCATTGACTCTATGGATTGCATCTATCACGATGCAAAAGTCACCGGTCGATGAGTGAAGTGCCTCCTTGAGAACCTTGTATTGACCCTCAACTCTGTACACAGTTTCACGTAAACATTGAAGTTCATACCATTAGATGTTTGATGACATATCATCACTAGTACAAAAAACCTTTGCCTCTAAAACTATCACCTATTATAGATAGAAACTTCCATCATCTGCAATTATGCAATTGGGCTATCATAAAAAACAATCTTGCCCCTTCCATATCTTGTTTTGTAAGGTTTCATGAAAGTCTCTTACTTGAATACAAATATTATTGAGTTTATGGCATATACATGCTTAGGTGCTACAACTTTTGTTGGCATACTACTGCTGATTTAAGGGTTGAAATTGGTTGTTTTCCGATGCATTTGAGTACTAGGTGCTACAATTTTTATTGCTTCTAGTTGAGTTTTTACGAATATATGAGTGAGTTTATGTAAGATATTGAAGGAGATGAACAGCTAGAGGGATGAAAATACGAAATAACCATAGTAGTCATTGTTAGTTTTCTGTATAGTTGCAATGAATTGTCCAATTAGGCGGATTTTAGTTTGATTATCCTAGATATATGTGTGTGTCTTTCTTCTTATTTGATTTTGGTGTTTTGGGGGATATTGCCACTGTTTTTTAGTTAAATTTTGGTCATTTTGGTGAGAAATTGTGGAGCCTTGAGTGGGACATTTACGTGCCAAAGATTATTTTGCTCATTAGAAACTTACATATGAAGCTTAAATCAAAATTTCTTGTTCCTACACCCCTTTTGAAAGATCACGCTTATTGTTCTTATTAGTTGAATCGATTCATTGAGCAAAATTATTCATTTCCTGAACTGTCAATGCATATTATTTACAGTCAAGCTTTCTGGTTTTCCTCAACTGTCGCAACATATTTTACTCAAGCTTTTCTAAATAGATATTTCCGGGTTATTGTTTAGTCTATCTTTTCCGAATAATAATTTACTCAGGCCTTGGATTTTCATTTGTGAATTAAGGAGAGTCAAGAGGCTAAAGAGTGCTTTCAGCTTACCAAAATAATGATCAGGTTAAAAGAAAAATCCCACTTTTATCAAGCTGATAAAATTTAAGTTTCTGTGGTTTTTATTTCTTTGAATCTTTGGAATTTTATGTGTAACTTATGTTCCATCTCTTGAATTTGTGAGGTTAGATGAGGCTGATAGGATATGAACAAATCTTGCTTCAAGTGAAGATTGAGCTAAGCAAATGCTTTAGGAGTTTAGGGTGCTCTTTTGTTCCTTTGTATGTTTTTACCTATGGTTTTATTTCTGTGTTCATCGATCTCGCCATAGTTTTTTTTATGTATTTGGAGGCATGAAACCAGTAAATCTTTAACAAAATCTTGCTATAGACAATCCTTAAAGCATCCCACTTTAAGGAGAGGTTCATACCAACTCTAATCAAACAGGGGTAACTCTTCTATTTTACCCTAAGCAGGGCTAGCCCTTCTTCATTGTGTGAGTTGAAATAATTGAGTTCTGCATCATATTTCTCTCATTGAGATTGAGGTTATCTAAATGATAAATGCCTTATAAATTAAAGAATAACAATTGTGTTGTCCATTTGTTTAACATATTGTTTTGAGATGAAGTCATGTTAAATCTTCTAACAAATGTTCATTATTTAGTGCAAGATCAAATGTGAAGCATGTATTATGACATTTTATCAATTTGACAAGGTAAGCATCTGATCCTGAACACTGTCATTTTTTTCTCTCCCTTTGTTTATATTATGGAGATCCCGAAGAAGGTGAGGTTGATGATGGGTGTTCCACTGTTTCTGAAGAACTCTTCAATGTTTCAGAAGTGTAGCCACAGTAGAACTAAAGCCTTCTAGAATTCTTGAGGTTTGCATATTTAATTCATGAATCTAATTTCCGTGAAATGACGCTAGAACTGAAGTGTTTATAGTTTATAATCGTGTATAAATGATTAATTTGGCACTTCTCATAAAAAATCACATGTTTTATATGTCTGGTTTACTAGCAGTAAGATATGCACAAGAGGTAGAAGGTATTGTTCATGCTCTCTGGAATGGACATAAGGAATGTAACTAGGCAATTCTAATACTTCATATATATAGATACCTCTTCGGACAACCATTGCTTTTTTCTTCTTTTATTTTGCAACAGTGTAAATTTCTTTTAAGTTTATTCAATTAATTGATTTGGGGAAATATGTTTTGTATACATATATGGTGAGTTAATCTTTGTATTTTCTATGTGTATTTTTGTCATTTGGCTGATAAATGGATGAAGAAAATTTCTTTGTTATGTTGTACAATGGAATTACATTTATACCTGTGCATAATCACCATTTTTATAATGATACATAAACAAAATTCCATTGTACAATGCAACAAAGAAATTTTGTTTATGTATCATTATAAAAATGGTGATTATGCACAGGTATAAATGTAATTTCATATTTGAGAGAAAAGTGGAACAATTTTTTTTAATTTTAAAAAGGGTTTTTATCCCGGTTATACAACCGACATAATAAACTAGAAGGTTTTTTACTAGACGTTTTTTTATCGCGTTTGTTAACTAGTTTTTATCACGGTTACAAACCATGATAAAAACCTTGTTATAGGCATGAGTGGCCTTTTTAGCTCGGTTTTACGATATATTTTATCACGGTTTTGTACCATTTTCTCAATTATCGCGGAACATTTTATCACGGTTTAAAACCGTGATAAAAGCCTAAACGGAACCGTGATAAAATGAGTTTTTTGTACTAGTGCATATTGTAATAGAGATAGGAAGTAAGGTGTACCTGTTTGTTGTATAGGTGCCGAGATGAAAGACATTATCTACGTAGCATCGTACGATGTTCCTGCTGTACGGAAGCCACACCGCATCTAAATACGCCACCACACCTGGGAATGGGTGCCATGCAGCGTGTAGCGCCCGACGGCGTCGGTTGAATGATTCCTCCGACCTCGATTGGAACAACCCCCAACAGTTGTTCTTGAAGATGCGAGCGTGACTTAAATTCTTTGTAATCTTCAGTGCAGCTTCCTCGCATCTTCTTGTCACGTGTCCCCAGCAAAGAAGATGTTGCACGTTGGGGAAGACAACATTTAGCGCCGCCAACAAACCTAGCTCCTGATCAGTTATAATAGCTTGAGGCTGAACATTTCCAAGCAAGATCTGCAGCTGACGCAAGACCCAAGCGTACGTGTCTTCGTTCTCGTACGACATGAAAGCATATCCGATGCAGTAATTATGGCCTGAGGGTGTGAACCCGACCACCTCGCACAATGGAATCTCATATCTGCAAGTGTAAATCTGTTACGTGCGCAGTACTTTAAAATTGACTACATATGTAATAATGTAACCGTAATTAATTGACTTACGCATTTGTTTTGTACGTGTTGTCCAATATGATGACGTAATGGAACCTTCGGAGTAGTCGTATCCCGTCAGGGTGCGCTAGGAAGAGGTCGCTCAAGACGTCGTTGTCATCTGGATGTCGTCTGAAGCCATAGTAGTAACCTCTTTCCCGTAGACGATGCAGAGTATCTTGGGTCATCGTCCGACTCCCCCTTTCTTCGTTGGCCATCTTGTTGAGCGTGTTGGTAAGAGAACGCGATGATGTGACGTTGTTGCCATCCAACTGCCTCAATCCGTATCCAAATATGCTCATATTAGACTTGCTCATTCGTTTATGCTTTTTAATGTCTTTTATATATTGAAAACTATATTATAAAAACTATGCATATAAACTAACATTAATGTATTTTTAATGTCTTTTAGATATTGTAAAAACTATATTATAAAAACTATAAAACTATAAACATATAACAAATATTTCAATTTATTAAAACTATATTATAAAAACTATAAATATAAAATAACATAACAACGATAATCTATAAACTATAAAATCTAAAAACTATAAAAACTATCAACTATCAACTATATACTACTCTCTCCGTTAATTAAAACTTGACGTTTTACTATTCACGCACGTTTTTTTAGGTGTTAAAAACTATATGAAATATTAACTTTTTTAATAATTTTTTTTAATAGTTTCATACTTATTACAATTAAGTGTGAATTTATAAAAACAAATGTAAAAAAATGTTAATATTTTATATAGTTTTTAGCATTATAAAAAAGCGTGGATGAATAGTAAACAACAAGTTTTAATTAATAGAGGGAATATAAACTATAAACATATACGGAGTAATAAATATTTCAATTTATAAAAACTATATTACTCTATAAAAAGTATATTATAAAACCTATTAACTATAAACATATAAACTATAAAACTATTAACATAAAATAAAATAATTAAATAATTCAAATAACATACCGGGGTCGGGACATGCGACACCTCCATACAACGCCGCTTCCGCGGTAATAGGGCATGCGTCGTCACCTCCAACACCACCACCTCCGCCTCCGACTGATCTGCGGCTGCCACCTCCGCCGGCGCCTCCTCCACCACCTCCGCCGCCTGCTTCTCCTCCGCCACCATCGCCTGCACCTCCACCGCCCCATCACCACCACCCTCCACTGCCTCCACACCACAACCTCCGTTCCCACCCTCCACCGCCACACCGCCACCTCCATCCGTCTCCATCTCCGTCTCTCTCTCCATCGCCTCCACCTCCGCCGTCGGCACCACCACCTTCGTCTCCATCTCCGGCTCTCTCTCCATCCGTCTCTCTCGAAATCTCGCTCTCTCTCTCGATCTCTCGTTGTCGGCGCCTTGCTCTCTCTTGTCGATCTGGAAATGTGGGAGGAAAAAGGGCCACATTTTTAGGGTTTTTTTTAGTTGCACGTCCAAAGCGACGTGCAATTGGAGCTCGTCTCATATCTGCCGCTGGAAACTAAAAGCGTTGGCAATGGCTGCATCGTCGGAGCACTCGGCTGCGCTTATCGACGGCAAGGCGATCGCACAGACTATCCGCTCCTGAAATCGCCGATGAAGTCCGCATCATCTCCCAAAAATTCGGCCGAGTGAGTTACTTTCTTACCCTGCCTTTTACCTCATTCTGCTCGCTGCATCAAATAGAGCCCGGACTCCATTTCATCCATCTCCTTTTTTGTTAGAGATGCCAAAAGTTCTCCGGTCATGGGGATGCTTATTAATTTTAGGTTTCAACAGAATTCAATTACAAAATTGAAAGGAATTGGAGTGATTCAAACCGAGATAGCGCGATAATCCTTTAAATTATGCATCGATCGATCAATTGACTTGTGTTAATGCTGAGTTGTAGTCTGATTGCTGGTTGTACTATAGACTTTTTACTGTTTGGTTGACTTAGATTGGATAAGTTGCAGTTGCAAATGAGAAACAATCTATTGATGATTTGTGAGATCACGTGCGTAGGTACCTGGATTGGCTGTGGTAATTGTTGGCGGTAGGAAGGATTCTCAGACCTATGTGAATACGAAGAGAAAAGCGTGCGCTGAAGTGGGGATAAAGTCCTTCAATGTAGATCTACCAGAGCAAGTCTCTGAAGCTGAACTGGTTGAATGCCAACGCTGATGTACATGGTTTGTCATTTATGTATCAGTAGTAGTTCTTTCAATCTCTATTCATCTGTTTTAGGAATTGCCTATCTTCATGCTATGGATTCCTTTGTTTTTCCCTTCACTATGTTGCAATTTGCATTTCTCATTTTAGGTTTTATTGTTGAGTTTATGAAGAGGTTAGATTGGTTTTAGCATGTTGGATATAAATCTTCACAGAGATTATTGAAAGAATTGATGATTAATTCCCCTCTTCACTTTGGGTGATGTGGTTTCACTATGTATATTCACGGGTAAAAATTTACAGATAAACAACAACAGCAATATAATCTATTTTCCATCAGTTATGCCAAATGATTTGCAGCCAGAGATTGTTTTCTTATACAATCTGTCAGCTGTAGGCTTAGAGATTGAATCTAGAATTCCTACTTCTTACACATGAAAGTGGTATTGTTTTCGTGTACAATCTCTCAGCTGTTGGCTGTAGTTTGAACATGTTTTTCTTACAAAATTGTCAATCAGACACTCACAATAAGATAAGTTGATCAGGTCTGCCAGTTTTTTCATCAGTTCTTGTGAAGTTTCCTTTCACTTTAATCTTGTGGAATGTTTGATTGAGAGTTTGATGAGTGTACAAAATTTTCAAGCTTCAGGAATAATGTTTGTTTGCTTATAGGCCCTTTCTATTGTTTAACAAGTGTAATGCTTTATCCTTTACATCATGGCTATTAGATCAATTTTAAACCAGCCTTTCTCAAATTGCTTGTAGATTAGTTTGCTTGTAGAATTTCTTCTTTCAGATTCTTGGTGTATGTTGCAAAATTTGTGATGCAATTTCATTTTTGTGTACAAAAGGCATGCCTTTATCGAAAAAGCCTGGTTTTATTCAACTTCTGTTGGCAAATGGTTCTGAGTCATGTCTTTGTAAGTTTGTAGTTTGATTTCCTACTTTATCAGGCATACTCGTTCAGCTTCCATTGCCTAAACATATCAATGAGGAGAATGTTTTGAGTGAAATCAGCATTGAGAAGGATGTAGATGGATTCCATCCTTTGAACATCGGCAAACTTGCAATGAAAGGCAGAGACCCTCTATTTCAACCCTGCACCCCAAAGGTAACTACAAAGGCTCCAAAAATATAATATAGTGACCTGGGTTCCTTCTATTTGCTTAATAATATCCACTATATCTTTCTTTCAAACTTTGCTCGATTTATCCTGTTTGGATGGTGTCCCTTCATATCATCTAATATATTAAGTTTTAACATGAAGGGTTGTCTTGAGTTGCTGACATGAAGTGGCATCAGTATAAAAGGGAAGAAAGCTGTTGTTGTTGGCCGAAGCAACATTGTTGGGTTGCCAGTCTCGTTACTTCTCTTGAAAGCAGATGCTACTGTGACTGTTGTCCATTCCCGTACTAGTGAGCCAGAGAATATTATTCGTGAGGCAGATATTGTCATTGCTGCTGCAGGACAAGCTATGATGGTATGTATGAAATTTTAGCCTTGCACACCATTCCTTAAGGTAAATATAGGCCAAATTGTAATGTCGAATGGAATCATATGGAAAGTGGACTAATGGAAAGTAGACGCATCAATATTTCTTAGTGCTTAAAGATTGACAATCTTTAGGCTTTGATTGATATAGCTAAGTAGAGTACTAGAGTGTAATGAACTGAAGCATCAAATCACACAACTTTTCTCCCTTAGGGCCATTAGACTGTGTTTTAGTGATTCTAATTATTAAAAAAATATAAAAACAAAATAAATGTTCTAGTTACTCATAGCTATGTTTGAAATCTAGATGCCTTTCTTACTGAGACAAATCTTCATATAAGTTATAGCGTACATATTAAAATGAAGATTACTGTCTTGTGACAAAGCTCTTTTAATTTTTGGCTATGCATGAAAATACTACTCTATAGTTCTTGTTATTATGTGTGCTTAATTGAGAAGTAAATTTTTTGCTGATGCCTTTTTATTTCAGCAACTTGGATCTTTATCCTTCCACATTTCTACAGTTTTCCTTTACATACATGCTATAATGTCCAGATCTAGGGAGATTGGATAAAACCTGGTGCTGCTGTGATAGACATTGGGACAAATGCAGTTGATGATCCCACCAAGAAGTCAGGTTACAGGCTCGTAGGAGATGTAAATTTCAAGGAAGCATGCAAAGTTGCTGGATGGATTACTCCTGTCCCAGGAGGTGTCGGGCCCATGACTGTAGCCATGTTACTTCAAAATACTTTGGATGGCGCCAAGCGATCAATTGAGAAACGATCTGTTTTATTCCCGGTAAGGGACACATGTCATGTTGTAGCTTTTCCTTCTATCAAAGGAATGTTGTTTTTCTACCACCTTTTCATTTCACTACTACTAGTACTCGCTTTCTACTGCAAATGTAGTCATGGATAATTTCCAATGTATAAAAACATGTTCTGATGCATTTTTTCCTCCAATGTCAGTAATCTCTTCTTGCTATCAACTGTCTGATATGCTAAGTTCTTTAAAGCAAAAGATATACAGATGCAAACCAATACTGATACAGATGCTAAGTTCTTACACTCAAGACCTCCCAGTGTAGAGTTCTATCAAATCCACCAGTGTTTAATCTGAAAGCCGAGTTCAAAAGCTTGCAATATTGACATTTTATGCTATTTCTGCTGAGTACTCTGATTGTTAAAACATCAGTATGTGAAGCACAGCAGCTTGATTCAGTGTGTTAATTTCTTATTATACCTAACATGTCCACACACTGAACTGAATCACTGAAGTTGGTATGTGAAGATCTTTATTGTATATGCTTTTTTTTTTGGTGCATCTTTATTGTATATGCTTGGAAGCTGTTGTATATGCTTGGAAGCTGTTGTGCAGATTGATGAGAAAACTATAAAAGGACCCACTAACAAAGCAAAATGTGAGTTGGAATTTGATATGAGGCCATTAAACAAAAAAAAAAACTGCTAACGATTGATCATAATAACAATCAGCCCATTAAACTTTTTTAACTATATTTAATCCCTCAATATCATTAAATTTATCATTTTATTTTTTCGACGCGCTTTTTAAATACTTATAAAATAGAAAAATTACAATAATAGTGACTAGTGAGTTGGAATTTGATATGAGGCATTGTATTGTTCATTGGGCGTCTCCATGGAGACTTTATTTTTCTTTCCAAATTCATATTTTTCTTTGCATTAGAGTGATAAATTTTTTTTATATAAAATATAAATTTATTTATTTATTTTTATAATTTTATAATTAACTACTCTCTATTCGAAAATAAACGATGTTTAACTTTTGTGCACGTAGTTTTTAGGAGCTAA
The DNA here is from genome assembly GCA_037127255.1 of Persicaria tinctoria. Lineage (NCBI taxonomy): Eukaryota > Viridiplantae > Streptophyta > Magnoliopsida > Caryophyllales > Polygonaceae > Persicaria > Persicaria tinctoria. The sequence continues at coordinate 74,942,885 of JBANSL010000014.1, read as the reverse complement.
AAACTATATAAAATTTTATTTATTTTAATTAATTTTTTCCACAACTTAATACTTATTACTAATAAATACTATTAAATTATGAAAAAATTTAATTAAAATAAATAAGATTTTATATAGTTTTTAGCTCATAAAACTACGTGCATTCGTGTATGAGATTATAATTTCAAATACAAAAAACAGACTTGGAGAATTTTTTTAAAATACATTTGGCATGTGAATTGCAACACTCAATTTAAATCGACACTGAATTTTATTTTTATCAAAGCTAAACAAAAAATGTCATTAATTGATTATGGAATTTTTCGGATAATATATTTTGGATAATGCTATCATCCACTGTGGGCGGTGGGTGTCGTTATCGTCTTCAAGTTCATCCGACGCCGCGCATTGTGACCGGAGTTTGGAGCTCGTCTCATATCTGCCGCTGGAAACTAAAAGTGGTGGCAATGGCGGCATCGTCGGAGCACTCGGCTGCGCTTATCGACGGCAAGGCGATCGCACAGACTATCCGCTCTGAAATCGCCGATGAAGTCCGCATCATCTCCCAAAAATTCGGCCGAGTGAGTAGCTTTCTTACCCTCCCTTTTACCTCATCCTGCTCGCTGCATCAAATACAGCTCGGACTCTATTTCAACTATCTCCTTTTTCGCTAGAGATGCCAAAAGTTCTCCGGTTAAGGAGATGTTTGTTAATTTTAGGTTTCAACAGAATTCAATTTCAAAATTGAAAGGAATTGGAGTGATTCAAATCGAGATAGCGCGATAATCCTTTAAATTATGCATCGATCGATCAATTGACTCGTGTTAATGCTGAGTTGTAGTCGGATTGCTGGTTGTGCTATAGGCTTTTTACTGTTTGACTGATTTAGATTGGATAAGTTGCAGTTGCAAATGAGAAACAGTATATTGATGATTTGTGAGATCATGTGCGTAGGTACCTGGATTGGCTGTGGTAATTGTTGGCGGTAGGAAGGATTCTCAGACCTATGTGAATATGAAGAGAAAAGCGTGCGCAGAAGTGGGGATAAAATCCTTTAATGTAGATCTACCAGAGCAAGTCTCTGAAGCTGAACTGGTTGATAAAGTTCACGAGTTGAATGCCAACGCTGATGTACATGGTTTGTCATTTATGTATCAGTAGTAGTAGTTCTTTCAATCTCTATTCATCTGTTTTAGGAATTGTCTATCTTCATGCTATGGATTCCTTTGTTTTTCCCTTTATTATGTTGCATTTCTCATTTTAGGTTTCATTGTTGAGTTTATGAAGAGGTTACATTGGTTTTAGTATTTTGGATATATAAATCTTCACAGTGATTAATGACAGAATTGATGATTAATTCCCTTCTCCACTTTGGGTGATGTGGATTCACTATGTATATTCACCGGTAAAAATTTACAGATAAAGATTTAATATACATAAACAAAAACAACAACAATAATAATAGAATCTATGTTCACTCGGTTATGCCAAATGATTCGCGTCCAAACATTGTTTTCTTATACAGCCTGTCAGCTAGAGGTTTTGAGATTGAATCCAGAGTTCCTAATTCGTACACGTATATGTGGTATTGTTTCCGTGTACAATCTCTCAGCTTTAGGCTGTAATTTGAACATGTTTTTCTTACAAAATTGCAATTAGGCACAATAAGATAAGTTGATCAGGTCTGCCAGATTTCATCAGTTCTTTTGAAGTTTCCTTTCACTTTTATCTTGTGTAATGTTTGATTGCATGTTTGATGAGGGTACAAAATTTTCAAGCTTCAGGAATAAAGTTTGTTTGCTAGGCCCTTTCTATTATAAATGCTTTATACTTTACATTGTGGTTATTAGATCAATTTTAAACTATCCTTTCTCAAATTGTTTGTACATTGTTTGCTTGTAGAATTTCTGCTTTCAGATGTTGCAAAATTTGAGATGCAATTTCATTTTTATGTGTACAAAAGACATGCCTTTATCGACAAAGCCTGGTTTTACTCAACTTCTGTTGGCAAATGGTTCTGAGTCATGTCTTTGTAAGTTTGTAGTTTGATTTCTACTTTATCAGGCATACTCGTTCAGCTTCCATTGCCTAAACATATCAATGAGGAGAATGTTTTGAGTGAAATCAGCATTGAGAAGGATGTTGATGGATTCCATCCTTTGAACATCGGCAAACTTGCAATGAAAGGCAGAGACCCTCTATTTCAACCCTGCACCCCAAAGGTAACTATATAGGCTCCAAAAATATAATATAGTGACCTGGGTTCCTTCTATTTGCTCAATAATATCCGCTATATCTTTCTTTCAATCTTTGCTCGATTTATCCTGCTTGGATGGTAATATGGTATCCCTTCATATCATCTAATATATTAAGTTTTAACATGAAGGGTTGTCTTGAGTTGTTGACACGAAGTGGCATCAGTATAAAAGGGAAGAAAGCTGTTGTTGTTGGCCGAAGCAACATTGTTGGGTTGCCGGTCTCGTTACTTCTCTTGAAAGCAGATGCTACTGTGACTGTTGTCCATTCCCGTACTAGTGAGCCAGAGAAAATTATTCGTGAGGCAGATATTGTCATTGCTGCTGCAGGACAAGCTATGATGGTATGTATGAAATTTTAGCCTTGCACACCATTCCTTAAGATAAATATAGGCCAAATTGGACTTTCGAATGGAATCATATGGAAAGTGGAAAGTAGACGCGTCAATATTTCTTAGTGCTTAAAGATTGACAATCTTTAGGCTTTGATTGATATAGCTAAGTAGAGTACTAGAGTGTAATGAACTGAAGCATCAAATCACACAACTTTTCTCCCTTAGGGCCATTAGACTGTGTTTTAGTGATTCTAATTATTAAAAAATATAAAAGCAAAATAAATGTTCTTGTTACTCATAGCTATGTTAGAAATCTAGATGCCTTTCTTACTGAGACAAATCTTTTTTTTTTAAAGGTTAAAATATTTTAAAACATGTAAACTATGTACATAGGAGGGGTTTGTCTTAGGCCCGTGGGAGCCCGAGTTACAAGCCGAATTGTGAACCTATGAAGTGAGTGAGGCTCACCATCCTAAGAGCGCACTAGGGGTGTTGGACTAGCCATGTGCGGATCCTATCTCTTCAAGCCAATGCTATCAGAAGTCGGACACACACTCCAATGTAGTGAGTTGGAGCTTCCCCTTCGGCTATTCCATCAAGGAAGCTACAACTCAATACATTGGAAACCCCTTATACATGTTGGTATTATAGCTGCCAATATTTGAAAGAGCAACAGAAACAAAAGGTTGCTCTTTCATCCACAATGCGCTTATAGCTAAAACATGGAACAACAAAGCCAAAAGGTTGTTCCAGGCGAAAACAGCAGCCTTAAGCCACCCTCCAGCGCCCAAGCTCATCCATAGGACTCTGCAGAGCTTCATCCAAATCAGTGGCATTTTGTGCTCAGATGTAGATCTCTTCATTGTTGTTTGCCTCTTCCTGGATCAGTCCTTGTAAGCTAGAGGATGCCTCTTCCTGGATCTTCATATAAGTTATATCGTACATATTAAAATGAAGATCACTGTCTTGTGGCAAAGCTCTTTTAATTTTTGGCTATGCATGAAAATACTACTCTATAGTTCGAGTTATTATGTGTGCTTAATTGAGAAGTAAATTTTTTGCTGATGCCTTTTTATTTCAGCAACTTGGATCTTTATCCTTCCACGTTTCTACAGCTTTCCTTTACATAAATGCTATAATATCCAGATCAAGGGCGATTGGATAAAACCTGGTGCTGCTGTGATAGATGTTGGGACAAATGCAGTTGATGATCCCACCAAGAAGTCAGGTTACAGGCTCGTAGGAGATGTAAATTTCGAGGAAGCATGCAAAGTTGCTGGATGGATTACTCCTGTCCCAGGAGGTGTCGGGCCCATGACTGTAGCCATGTTACTTCAGAATACTTTGGATGGCGCCAAGCGAGGAATTGAGAAATAATCTGTTTTATTCCCGGTAAGGGACGCATGTCATGTTGTAGCTTTTCCGTCTATCAAAGGAATGTTGTTTTTTTAGCACCTTTTCATTTCACTACTACTCGCTTTCTACTGCAAATGTAGTCATGGATAATTTCCAATGTATAAAAACGTGTTCTGATGCATTTTTCTTTCCAATGTCAGTGATCTCTTCTTGCTATCAACTGTCTGATATGCTAAGTTCTTTAACGCAAAAGATAAACAGATGCAAACCAATACTGATACAGATGCTAAGTTCTTACACTCAAGACCTCCCAGTGCAGAGTTCCATCAAACCCACTAGTGTTTAATGACATTTTGTTGGTTGGCATGCTATTTCTGCTGAGTACTCTGATTGTTAAAACATCAGTATGTGAAGCACAGTAGCTTGATTCAGTGAGTTAATTTCTTATTATACCTAACATGTCCACACACTGAACTGAATCACTGAAGTTGGTATGTGAAGATCTTTATTGTATATGCTTGGAAGCTGTTGTGCAGATTGATGAGAAAACTATAAAAGGATCCACTAACAAAGCAAAATGTGATGGGTGGGTCCCTCCATTCCAAGCAAACTCAGCTCACAATAGCTACTCAAGTGTCTACTTGACCTACTTGAACATGCTCTTGCATCTGAAATTGGTAGGTGAAAGTGGAGTGATAGAATGAATGTAACAGCTGCCTGAAGCCCTTCAACTCTTCATGTAATCAAGCTGTTGGGCTTTTCATGTTTTCATTAGATTTCATAATCACTGCTATGGGTGTAGCTGGTTCTTCCTTTCCTGCTATTATCATATGTTGTATCTCTGTGGATTGAGTAATGCAACTGATCGAACCTGAAGGGACTGGTGTAGAGAAACATGAGAGAAAAGAAGGGGGAAAATGCATAGAAAGATGAAAGCAACAGTAGTTTCTGTTTCATGTTGCCATGATCAATCTTGAGAGACAGATTGTCAAAAATGTCAGAGAGATCTAGCAATAAGTGGATACTACAATCATGGATGTGCTGGGTCCCCTGCACTGGCGGTGGTGGTGGATCGATCCATTGACGAGGAGCTTTCACACAGAACTGTGTGGTAATGTAACAGAAACACTTTTCCACATCCACTTTGAAGCTTATTTTTCCTTCTGGATGTTCACATTAGGTTAGATCAAGACATGGAATTTGCTTGTGAAGGTGTTTAGTGTTGTGAAGATAAACATGTTATAAAATAATCAAATGATTTCAGCTGAAAATGGTGGTGGGTATTTGTGATGAACTAAGTGGGATGACCATGATTCATGATCAACTCAACTCTATGTGCTGTGGAAGGTGTTCTATTCCTTTTGTGGGATTGCACTTTTTACACTTTAAAGTGCAGACAGATGGGATTGCACAGTACTACTGATTTCATGGTTGCACTTGCATGGTTCACTTTGATGGACATCACTCTTTTTTCTCTTTATACCTTTACAAAACGTAAATTACTTATGAAACCCTAGCTGCCTCTTTAAATTTCTTTATTTATGGATTAATTGTATTTGTATGTTCGTTAATTTTATTTTATTTTTATTGGGAAAAAATTCGAGGTCAGACAACCCTGAACCTCGAGAGCCGATAAGTCGGCAGACGGATAACCGTCTAAACAAACATAAAAATACAAAGTTGGTGAAAAATACAAACCAGAACTCTACAAGGGCAAAACAAAACACAATTAAACCGATCAAGATGAGGACGTAGACGAAAGTCGAAGCCAAGCACAACCCTGAAGCAGCACCGTAGGCCAACGGCACGTCAGGAGTCACATGTGGACCGTGAAGACGAACCTCCAAGGAACCATTCTTCCGGAGAAAGGAGACGCCGTGTTACACACTACCACGACCCTAACCTATCTCGATTCCGACTGTCCGAACCCCCTCAAACGGAGAAGAAAGTCCCGTCAAGCCAAACGTAGAGCCACATAACGTCTGAACCGAACACACCAGAAACTCAATATACATTTTTTTATAATACTAATGATCTCTTATTTTAATAGTAAGGAAGAGGTTTGCTATCAATTGATCAAGAGTTCAAATCTCGCTACTAGTATTCTTGTCAAGTGGGTGTTCTTGCAATGAGTTAAGCTTGTTTTGCTATTTGCAGCATAATTTAACATCGAAACCCTTACATTACATATATTTATATAAATGCATATAAATATAGCTTATTTGATTTAATAAAGAACTTAATTATATGTGTCACGTGTATCAAGATTTATATATATAATTTTTAAAATCTTATCCTAATTCCCACTACATAAATTTATTGTATTTGTATCCATAATGGATCACAAATCTTAGTAAAATAAAAGCAATTAGATTATGGTATAGAGGGTAATATTGGTTTTTGATGTGTAAAGTACCCAATTGGTTTACACAGTCATTGAGCAATGTATTTGATCACTACCAATCAAATTGTAGAATTTTAAAAAATATAGACATATGCGTAATACCGACTCCAAATCACTAACATTATTTGTATGTGCTATATAGGGTTAGCTTCTAATCCTATCTCATAATTGGCTGCAATTTCATACCTAATGATAATGACACCTCACACCATGTATCCGTACCATAACCCTTGAATAGGTAAATTAAGAGCGGCCATTTCGGGACTCGAACCGATGGACCTATGGGTACTACCCACAAGTCCTTTCCGGTGAGACATTTCGTACCATAACCCACTCCAACCAAAGTAACAGTGTCCGGTTTTGTAACTGTATTAATTGAGCTTTTCAGGTTAATGTGACTTGCAGCTAAGTTAGTATAGGGCTGCTATATGAACTGAACAACTCGAGTTCGGCTCGAGTGTTAACAATCGACTCAAGCTCGCTCACTTACCTAAACAAGCTGAGCCTGAACAGGATTTTAAACTCGGTTAAAAGCTCAGCTAGTTCGATTTAAGCTCAAATAATTCGAATTTTATGGAATTTCTAAAATTTTCCTCCAATTAATATGTTATGACTAAGTAGAATTGCTTAAAACTCGAACAAAGCTCGGCTCGAGCTCGTTCATTTCCTAAACAAGTCAAGCTTGATAAAAAAAAAAACTCATTTAAAAATTGGATTCGGCTCAACTCGAGTACGTCTAACAAACGAACCAAACTTTAACATGTCAAGCTCGATCGGCTCGTTCGACTCAAATAATACCCCTATAAGGCTATAAGCTAGTAAGGCTTCACTAAAGTTGTTTAACCTCTAGATTACTAGACTGCTAGCTCGTGTTGTAGTGTCATAGTGTGTCATGAATTTATTATCAAATTAAATGTTGAAAACAAATTGGAGTGTAGACATGCAGATTAGGTAAAAATCCACTTAGCTTCCAAATTCCCATCCACACTATACTATAGTCCATATATGGAGAGGACTGAACTCATATAACCATTCCTAAACCTAAGCGAGCAAGATTTAATTTGTAATTAGTCAAATATTTTCAATTAATTACATTTAGGTTTTGAAAGACATTCACATAGATATTCAAATTTCACCTAGCACTATGATAGCTTGGAAATCCTCACCTTGGTACCAAAGTTTTTTTAGGGTTTAATTTTCACCTAACACAATTAACCATATTAATAGTTTTTCTAATTTATTCCTTAAGAATATAACATAAGAAGCTTAATCAGAAAAGATTACCTGTCAAATAAAAAAGCGATCTCAGAAAAATAATGTTAATAAACTAAAATAATTTAATTTTAGGAAATCTTTCTTGAAAAGAAATAGGTTAGAAAAATCAAAAATCTAAATTAATATAAAAAAAACTAACAAATGTGTCGTTTTATACCGTGTAATTTTCTAAGGCGGCGAAGATCTGTGAACATATTAATCTCTCATACCATGCTCCTTGATGGAACACATTGGACTGTTGTTGTACGTTATTGCTATCGTGTAAAACATATCATTTTAGGTTTGTGCACAACTTTTAAGAAAATTAGTAAAACTCTGAAAAACTTGAGTGGAAGTAGCTGATGAAAATGTGGTTGTTAGGGTAGCTGATGAAAATCAGTAAAACTCTGAAAAACTCCGAAAATTACAACTAACAATCAATTAATCATTACAAGTGCATTTTTGTAAAGTAATTGCCAAATGTGGTTGTTAGGGCAGCTAATGAAAATATGTTAATAGAAAATTAAAAGCTCTGAAAAACTTGAGTGGTAGTAGCTGATGAAAACTCATATTCTAAAAGTTAATTAAACTAAAATATTATATTTATTTCATTTAAAACTATACAAAATCAAAACAATAAACTTCGAAATGCTAATTGATGGTGCAATTTTGGGCCAAACATAGCTAACGTTTAAGAGTATATGTTAAACTTCCTTTAATAAGAAAGAAAACCTAAAAAAAAAATAAGTGAACCCTAAAAACAAATTAAAATCGACTAAATTAATTAATCTAGAAAAATCTTTATAGAAATAGAAAAGCTTAACAAGATATTTTAAAAGAAATCGAAAAGAATTGAATTATATATAATAAACTACTACTACCTCCGTTCAGAAATAGATATCGTTTGACTTTTTGACACTTTTTTTAAGGAGCTAAAAACTATATAAAATATCAATTTTTTAGTAATTTTTTAATATAATATAAATCTTATTAATAATAAGTGTCATATTGTTAAAAAAAATTGTTTTAAAAGTTAATATTTTATATAGTCTTTAGCTCATTAAAAAAACGTGCCAAAAAGTGAACCGACATCTATTTCTGAACGGAAGGAGTACTAAAATGCATCCAACCTTGGTACATCGATTTTTTTCCTACCAATGTGAGTGCAAGTGACGCGCTTTTGGAAACGATCGATCATCACTCCGTGCCTATAAATACTCGAAGCTCCCCTCGTGCATTTCACAACCAATCAACAAACAAAAAACATCACAATCCATAAATGGTTACTCATAAAGTTTGTTGCGCTTTTTTCTTTCTTTTGCTGGGCATTGGTCTTAGCTCAGCTGCTAGAGCCCTCCTCACTCTAGATGGAGTCGGCGTAGGAGGCCATCTTGGTGCTGGTGGGTCTCATGCAGGTGGATACGGAAGTGGGAGTGGTGAAGGGAGTGGCGAAGCTAGTGGTGGAGAGGCTCATGCTGGTGGTGGTGGTGGTGGAAGTGGTGGCGGTGGTGCTGCTAGCGGAGCAGGTGGGTCTCATGCAGGTGGATATGGAAGTGGGAGTGGTGAAGGAGGCGGTGAAGCTAGTGGTGGAGCTGCTCATGCTGGTGGTGGAGGTGGTGGAAGCGGTGGCGGTGGTGCTGCCAGTGGAGCAGGCGGGTCTCATGCAGGTAGGAGGCATTTACGTACAATTAATGAAATAGTGAATCTCTATAATTATAATTGAATTGAAAACATTTGTTAATTAAACATCAATTAATTACAATTTTAATTAGCATGATTAATTAGTTAATTGGATAACAAAATAGCATAACTAGGGATACAGGATCCATCTTCATACTAAAAACATAACGTACCTTTCATTTTAAAAAATTATAAGTTACCAAATATATATATAATGTAAATCCCAAGTAAAACACAATGCATAACAATCTCTAGTTATTTTGTTTATAACAAGAATAGTCCATCTTTGGTAATAAACCCCTGACACATGACTACTCGGCTGGTAAGAGTCGCGTAGCAGGTAAATTGGCTTGCACCGATCGATCGGTTAGACTCAACAATGGAAGAAGCAAGGTGAACCTTGACTTTTTACTCAATGGAAAAGGTGGAGATAGGGATCGAACCCGAGACCTCTTATTAACCCTCCACACTTTTTACCAGCAACCGTCTCTAATTAAAACCATTTCAGAATGGCTCACCGGAAAGGACTTGTGGGTAGTACTCATAGGTCACCGGTTCGAACCCCGGATGACCGCTCTTTATTTACCAAATTCAAGAAGAGGGCAATTAAAACACATTGTAATATCACCAAATTCTTCATCCTCTATAGCTAGGAGTGGTAACTCATTCACAAATCATTCAAACTAGACCGGTCAAAATGCCATAAGATCTTGACATTTAAAACTTGAGTGTTTCCATCGTCTTCAGCAATTGATCTAGTTTTACAATAAATGACCCGTTGCTTCTTAAGTAATTACAGAATTCTTTTTACATCTTTCTAGCTAAGTGATTTTTTCGTGCAACTTGTGTCAATTTTCTTCATGCTAATTAGAGAAAAATATTGTTTATATATCAAATATTAATCAATTAATATTTTTCAATTCAATTAGTTGATTTACAAATTAAGTCCAATTAATTACTATCAAATAATTATCCATAAAAATAGCATGTTTTTTTTGTCAAAAAAAAATTCATTCTAATTTTTTTTTAATCCATCCTTATGTAGGTGGATATGGAAGTGGAGGGGGTGAAGGAGGCGGTGAAGCAAGTGGTGGGGCAGCTCATGCTGGTGGTGGAGGTGGTGGAAGCGGTGGTGGTGGTGCAGCTAGTGGAACAGGCGGGTCTCATGCAGGTGGATATGGTAGTGGGAGTGGTGAAGGGAGTGGCGAAGCTAGTGGTGGAGCAGCTCATGCTGGTGGAGGAGGTGGTGGGAGCGGTGGCGGTGGTGCTGCTAGTGGAGCAGGCGGATCTCATGCAGGTGGATATGGGAGTGGAAGTGGTGAAGGAAGCGGTGAAGCTAGTGGTGGAGGTGCTTATGCCAGTGGAGGAGGTGGTGGAAGCGGTGGTGGTGGTGCTTACAGTGGAGCAGGCGGGTCTCATGCGGGTGGATACGGAAGTGGGAGTGGTGAAGGGAGCGGCGAAGCTAGTGGTGGAGCTGCTCATGCTGGTGGTGGAGGTGGTGGAAGCGGTGGTGGTGGCGCTGCTAGTGGAGCAGGCGGGTCTCATGCTGGTGGATACGGGAGTGGGAGTGGCGAAGGAGGCGGTGAAGCAAGTGGTGGAGCTGCTCGTGCTGGTGGCGGAGGTGGTGGAAGCGGTGGTGGTGGTGCTGCCATCGGAGCTGACGGGTCTCATGCTGCTGGATACGGGAGCGGGAAGGGTGAAGGAGGTGGTGAAGCAAGTGGCGGAGCTGCTCATGCCAGTGGAGGAGGTGGTGGAAGTGGTGGTGGGGGTGCTTCTAGTGGAGTAGGAGGATCTCATGCAGGTGGGCACGGTAGTGGGAGTGGTAAAGGAGGCGGTGAAGCTAGTGGTGGGGCGGCTCATGCCGAAGGCGGAGGTGGTGGAAGTGGCGGCGGTGGTGCTACCATTGGAGCAGGTAGGTCTCATGCAAGTGGATATGGGAGTGGGAGTGGTGAAGGAAGTGGTGAAGCTAGTGGTGGGGTAGCTCATGCAGGTGGCGGAGGTGGAGGAAGCGGGGGAGGTGGTGCTGCTAGTGGAGCAGGTGGATCTCATGCAGGTGGATACGGTAGTGGAAGTGGCGAAGGAGGAGGTGAAGCAAGTGGTGGAGCTGCTCATGCCGGTGGAGGAGGGGGTGGAAGCGGTGGTGGAGGTGCTGCCAGTGGAGCAGGTGGGTCTCATGCAGGTGGATATGGGAGTGGAAGTGGTGAAGGAGGCGGTGAAGCTAGTGGTGGGGCGGCTCATGCCGGTGGCGGAGGTGGTGGAAGCGGTGGTGGTGGTGCTGTTAGTGGAGCAGGCGGGTCTCATGCAGGTGGATACGGGAGTGGAAGTGGTGGAGGAAGCGGTGAAGCTAGTGGTGGAGCTGCTCATGCTGGTGGAGGAGGTGGTGGAAGTGGTGGTGGAGGTGCTGCCAGTGGAGCAGGCGGGTCTCATGCAGGTGGATACGGAAGTGGAAGTGGTGAAGGGAGCGGCGAAGCTAGTGGTGGAGCTGCTCATGCTGGTGGTGGAGGTGGTGGAAGCGGTGGCGGTGGAGCGTCTAGTGGAGCAGGCGGGTCTCATGCTGGTGGATACGGAAGTGGGAGTGGCGAAGGAGGCGGTGAAGCGAGTGGTGGAGCAGCTCATGCTGGTGGCGGGGGTGGAGGAAGCGGTGGCGGTGGTGCTGCTAGTGGAGCCGGCGGGTCGCATGCAGGTGGATATGGGAGCGGGAGTGGTCAAGGAAGTGGCGAAGCAAGTGGTGGGTCGGCTCATGCTGGTGGCGGAGGCGGTGGAAGTGGTGGCGGAGGAGCATACGCCGGGGGAGCAGGTGGAGCATCAGCAGGAGGGTATGGAAGTGGTAGCGGATCTGGTAGTGGATCTGCTGGTGGAGCCGGTGGTCATGCCTATGGTGGTGGAGGAGGAAGTGGTGAAGGTGGAGGGAGTGCTTATGCAGGAGAAGGCGGTCATGCCGGAGGATACGGACGTGGTGGCGGGAGTGGCGAAGGTGGTGGCTATGGAGATGGAAGCTATGCCCCTTAATTATCGCCATTCATTAAGACATCATGCATGCGTGCATGCATGCATATACGTACTAGTCAATTATGGGCCCTAGAGAGCTATATATGACTACTAAGAAGACCATAATCACTAAGTTGTGTGTAACAACTTACATATATGAGAGTAAAGCTCCACACAAGAGTGGCATCGATCTATATTGGTAACAAATGCAAGATGGAGTATACATATATTATCTACAAGCGTGAAAAATTTGTGTTTGGGCTTATATTCACCTTGTACTTTTATTATTCACAATGTTAAGTGTTAACTTCATTGAACTTTTTCTGAATGGGTAAATAAAGAGCGGTGGGTTCGAACCGGGGACTTATGGGTATTACCCAAAAGTCCTTTCCGATGAGCCATTCCGGAATGGTTTTCATCTTTTTCCATGTCACTAAACTCAGCTACTCATGTGTACCAACACATGAGCCATTCCGGAGTTGGATGAAAGTTACTCATGTGTACCAACACACAAAGTAAAATCAGCAACAATAGGATGTTTACAAGAGACTCAAATGCTAACAAATGCAAAGAGAGGCCGACAAAGCAAAGAAAGGGAAAAACAACCGACTCGAAAGCAGAAAACACAAGAGACAAACACATAAACTAAGCATCGTCAGAAAACACAAGAGACAAACACATAAACTAAACATCGTCAGCCAAAATGCTACATCGCATCATATCTTGACGAATAACTTTCATCCAACTCTTTTAATCAACATTAGGAAAACACAAATAATGTGAAGGTAGAGAAATAGCTCAATGGAACTATTGTATAGCTTAATATAAAGAGCTAAAAAAAGCTGATGATGATGGATAACACAAGGAACGGCGTCTCCAAAACAGCATCTTCATCACATCACTATATAATATCCCTGACAAATCTGAAACTGAGTTTTACAAAAATCTTTAATGCATTTTTCTGATTTACTCATTTTACATTGAACTTGGTGAGATTTCTGCAGTGAATTTGCGAAGCAAATGGATTCGAAAACATAGAATTCTCAAAGGACTCTGTCCTGGAAATCGTTCATCAGTGTCGATGCCAGCGAGCTTAGCTTCTTCCCTGTCTCCCCTGCAATGTTCTTCAGCGATGACAAGTCTTGTTGTGCCTATCAAAAGTAATTCAAACGGGGCAACATTGTGAGAAAACAGATGCTCTGATTTCGATAGCTAACTAGCTAGGTATGCAATAAAATCCATTGCAGAAAGGAATTCTGGAAACAGTTGCTCAGAATACATTTCTAGAGGACTTGTTATAGCGGGAAAGTGTAATGAAAACATTAAGGAAGCACTAAAATGCAAGCATCCGAATTACCTGGAAAGATAACCTATTAATGAGGTCACTTGCTGTCACGTCAATAGACCCATCCGAATCATTGCCAAAGAGATCTGCACTAGAGATTGCATTTGAACTCTGGAAAGATATCAAACAACAAAGCAGTTGGTCACAGGGAAGGGATCAAAAAACAAAAACAAAAACAAAAATTGCGCATAAACATGTAGAAAACAATTCAAATTCAGTGGCATACAACTATGCAAGTAATAAATTGATCAATGGCGATATAATAAGGAGTGCCAGGAAGCAACACTTATTATATCATTTCACCGCATTATTTGTTGAAATATACTATTATTTATTCATACTTGCCCGCCATGATCCAACATTATATCATTTCATATGCAAGCCTAATTATTTTCAACTACACAATAATTTTGCACTACTAATTAGCACTTCCCAACAATATCTTGAGTAGCCGGCTCTTCAATCTTGCATTGTGAATCTTATGCTCTATTTTTTTGTACAAATTTAAAGCGCACAGATATATTAGCTGTCACAAAACATTGACAGGATAATCATAATTCAAACAAGTAGTAAACAGATTAGGCTAAGGTCACCACAGCACAGATCATGGCACTTATCACTGCATGCCAAGCAGAACTAAAGGCTAAGGCATTGAACAAACACGAATTCTAGTGCATGCTAAAAACATGAACTTACTGAAAACTTTGACAAAGAAGCCTGAGCACCCATATCGCTAGATGACTTCGGCTCTCCAAAGAATTGTGCAGATGATATAGACTTGGCATTTGAGAATTTCTTCCTTGCCTCGTCAGTTTCTTCAGCCTGATAATAATAAATACACAATATAAATAACAAAAATCCTAAACTTTGAACCTAAATGCAAACTATCTTGTAACCAACAGCCATGCCAACGGCTTGAGCCAAAGAAACAACCTCAAATCCAGGTTTGACCCACTGTAACAGCATAAACAGGGCACTCAAGTAAAAAAGTTTACCGGAACTTTTAAGGAACTAGTGTTTCCTTTCTTAGAATAACCACTGTCCATCCCAAACTCGGAAAAGAAGCTGGAAGACTTTGGAGCAGCTACATGGCTTATTCTTTGTGGGCCACTTGAGCTACTTTCAGTAGACTGGACATTTTCAACATACTCAAAACGAGAGGCAAATGAAGAGCCATTAGCTGGGGCATTACTAGTGGTGGTAGACGCAGGTAAAGGTGCCTCTTCTGGCTTCTGATCATAAAGGCTCTCATTTGGCTGCAATGAAAATTTGAGTTAATTAAGCAATGTGGAGTAGTTACAGTCATAAATAACTAAGCAAACAATTTGAGCTAATTTTAACAAATAAATACACATCCCTTCATCATAACAAATGAAACCTTGGCCTACAAGATTGATGTCCAAACAATAAACAAAGAACTTACCTTGCTGGTCAATTTTCTGGCACCAAGTCCTCCACTTTTTACAATTCTCTTAGCCCCCAGAGGTTTCTTGACAGTTGAAGTAAATACTGTATGAGCTTTTGGAGAAGCAGGTAGTTCAGGGGCTTCTTTCCTCTCCACAGCATTTTCTTTTGGAGCTTCTTGGGCATTCAAATTAGAAAATCCATTAGAAGTCTGAGCTGCCTGAGAAGCAACAGGTGATGAAGGTAGGCTATGATCATCTACAGCACTTTTAGCAACTTCCTTTGCAAGTATCTGCCTGTACAATTCAGCAGCTCTTGATGTATACTTAGCCTCAATCTTGCCTCCATCAGTCCATCCATGTTGCTTAAAGAAATTATGAGCACGGCTATTTCCACCAAAGGACATTGTCTTCAACTGATCAGGTGCCCATGAGTCTAAATTTGTTGACCTATAGAAATTAAAGCAACCATGATAAATCAAAATGGAACACAGAGGGAATGCAATGACATTAAACTCCACTGAAAACAGGTCTTACTCTCTAAATAAATAACAACAATCTCTGCAATATGAAACATAAAGGCAGTTTTAAAATAAGAAAAAATCCATATCTTCACCTATTTGTTGTTTGTGCTCATTGAAGAATCTTATCAGAAGGAAAATTCTATAGTGCAGATATGAAAATCAATAGCAGCCGCAACCCCTTATTTAATTTCCTAAAGAAAGGACAAATTGGAAACCTGTTTGACAATAATGATAGCTACTAATTGTTAGCTAGAAGTTACCTAGTGAACATAGCTTTACATTTACAATAATCAATTCAAATATGTTCGATTGATATGATATACATACTACTAAGTACACATTTTGAGTTTAAATAATTTGATAGCTTTACATTTAAATCTCAAACATTTCTAGGTAAATTTCAAATCATTAGACTTCTAACTTCTAAGTACACATTTTGAGTTTAAATAATTTGATTTTTTTTTTTTGAGCAAAAATTTGATTAATCATGTACACTTCAAAAATGATAAATCTGTAGTATTAGCACATATTCATGAGTACTAACTACTAACCTACCAATGCTAACAGCTGAGTTGTATCTAGGATGCGAAGTCCATCATCAAATAAACCAAATTGCCTCAATGACATAACCATAGTGAACAAAGATAATGTAGCATGAAAAGAACAAAAAACCTAATCAAAGCTAAAGAAATCAATAAACGGTACAATATCAGCTTTAATCAGATGGAAAATATCTAGAAGATCAAGCACGTACACAGCAGATTCAAACAAAAACAAATCACCTCACGAAACTAATATGGACGCCGAGACTTCGATGAACCGCAGAACAATCGATGCACAGGAAGACCCCATAAGTCACCGACGCCCAAGTCGGATTCCTCGAATTGCAGTCGAAGCATATCTGATCAGCAAAATCCACCAAAAGAATCAAATTCCATTCCAATTTCTCGCAATCAAAACACAGATCTGAATCGGATCTCTACGAATCATACTCTCAGCGCTCCACATCCGCAAAAAAAAACTTTACAAACAAAAAAAATTAAGGAAAAGGAGTGAAAAATAAGAAAGAGCTAAACCTTGTTTTCCGATTTGGATTTGAGCTT
The DNA here is from genome assembly GCA_037127255.1 of Persicaria tinctoria. Lineage (NCBI taxonomy): Eukaryota > Viridiplantae > Streptophyta > Magnoliopsida > Caryophyllales > Polygonaceae > Persicaria > Persicaria tinctoria. Next base: position 74,926,259 of record JBANSL010000014.1, on the reverse strand, counting down.
CCTGAAAACAGCGTTTTTGTCGGTGTAATTCTCGGACGCCATAGTAAAAGAGGAACTTAAACAGACTAAATTTCTCTACGAAATTAATTTCGAAATCTACGAGAGGAGGAGATTTTCGCCCGATTGAATCAGAGAAACCTCCTGATGGAAGTGCAGATCCAGCGAGCGAGCGAGCGAGCTTGAGGAGAACGAATTTGATTCCGTTTCAGGCTTCTGCAATTGGGAAGCAATTAATCGAAATTCCTCTAATGGAGATAACGTGAAATTACGATATTCTCCTTGCGTTTGTACGTGATAGGACAGGTGGACAGCTACGCCTAACGGCGTGAATTGACGAAAATGTCCCTGTCTGTGAACGGTGAATGTTAATGGCACTGGGCCCCCTCAAGAAAAGGCACTACCTACCTGTAACGTAAAGCCTTCGCCTTCTATCTTCGAATTGAAGTAAATGTATTTTTTGGATCCTATTAAATGGGCCGTAATCCAGGCCCATATCCTCAGTTTCGTAAAAGCTGGCCCAAATAATTGGAACTTCCTGCCAATTATGCAGCCCAATCCTCAAAAGGATTTTTCTATTTGGATTGTTATGCATTATAACTTATAATAAATGATATTAAATTATAATATGGTGTAATATTATGTAAAATAGATTATAATACATTTCTCGTATTTTTGTGATAGTTTATTTTTTGGGGTTGGAGGGATAGGTCCTTATATTATTATAGAATTTATAGTGTTAAACCACAATCCCATTAGTCAGGATTGGGGCCAAATTTGGGCACGAATAAAAACTCTAGCAGTAAAGTGTTTAGCAAAGGAATTATTACTAGCCTCTTTGTGATAGTTTCTCAACGGCAAAAAGGCATAGTTTAAGAATCTTTATTTGGAAATATTTTCTCAAATTTAGTTATTTTTTTAAACCACTTTTCGAGAGGTTATTCGTTTTTTAGTAGGTCAATATTTCATAACGAAAGTTTTTATAAGAGTATAAATACTTGTTTATTATCGGAAGTGATATATGCACCATCTTTTTTTATTTTATATATATATATATCACATATTCTATTTTTCTTAAAAAAAATAAACCTTATACTCCCTCTGTTAATTAAAACTTGTCGTTTACTATTCATGCACGCTTTTTTAGAACGATAAAAACTATATAAAATATTAACTTTTTTTTACATTTGTTTTTGTAAACTCGTACTTAATACTACTAAGTATGATATTATTTAAAAAAATTATTAAAAAAGTTAATATTTTATATAGTTTTTAACACCTAAAAATGCGTGCGTGAATAGTAAAACGTCAAGTTTTAATTAACGGAGGGAGTATCTCTTAAGTCACATATGACTGATTTATGAGGTATAACACTATTCAGGGATAAGATATTTAAAATTTGAAATAAGATATGTAATGTAGATATTAATAAAAAGGCGATGGAAATAGTAACACCCTTTATTATTGGTATTTGGTAGTATAGTATGTATTGTAGTTTAAATGGGTATAATTGTATGATAAGTCAAGCCAATGAAGATAGATCGTTATACGGACGGACAGTCATAAAAATTAACCGCTTATATAATCATTTCACCTACACTCTGGCACTCACTTTTGCTTTTTTTGTTTTAAAATTAAAAGTTCCATTAACACGACAGCATCCATCACAATTTCACACATGCTCGATATATAAATTACAGTACTACGTAAGATTTAATATTTGAAAGTTAGTGCGCTTGAATGATTATATACAAATAAAAAAGAACAAAGCATTTAATCTCTTATAAGTCATCACTAACTACAGAGTATGAAATTTGAAACTCCTAATTAGTACAATTACCTAGACCCACCTCTTTTTATATTTATTTATTACAGTATCAGTACTCCAGTATCAGTGCTCTGGGTGCTTTTTTTTTTTTTATATAAGGTAAAATTTCGGCTGGCCGAAGTCTAACCGATCTCATTCTGTCAGATGAGGTCAAGCAGACCTGATTTGTTTCGAGCGCATGCCCCTGCAAAGAGCGGCAATTGTGTGCAACCTTATCAGTCATTCTATTCTCATTGCGGGGACATACGAGAAGGATACTTATGAAAGGTTTGAAGGATTGTTTTGATATCTCTCATTGTCAATTCAATCTCCCAAGGACATTTTCCTTTTTGTGCTAGATAGTAGATGATGATTTGTGAATCTCCTTCTATCTCGAGTTTTTCTAATATGAAGTTCTCTAACTTTAATTACTCCTTCTCTCAGGACGAGTGCTTCCGTCATAAGATGACTTTGTTTACCTGTTTGTTTGTATTCCAATGTAATAGATTTTCCCTCCCAGTCCCGAATAATGTACCCCGTGGTGCTTCCATCCAAATATGAAGATGAACCATCGAAGTTTAGTGTCAAGACCCCAGGTCCCGGTTTTCTCCACTTAATATTTTTTTTATTTTTCAGCTTGGCTTGTCGTTTGTATTTTCTATTCATATGTCCTCCTCTTGCTTACATGTAACTTAGCATAAGAAACATGAGGAGCAACAGTAGGCCCATAAGACGAATCAGCTAAACAAGATTGAGCAAAACTATTTAATTCCCTATTGAAAATTTTACCAGAAAGTTTCATAAAGTTAATCTGCTCGACATCATTTTTTGACCTATTTCCATCCACCCCGAAATCGCAAAAATTGATGATCAATCTAAGCAACGTAGAACCCAGATTAGCATCATAAGGGATATAATCCTGAATCATCAGAGTTCTAGTTAAGAAACAATAACACATAAGGCAACCAGTCAAAGCCCCAACTTTTCTAGAACATATTTTTTCATCATAAGTAGAGAAAGGGGCAATCAAAGTTCCACAAACCACAATTTGTTCAAAGCCCTTTCGGGGGTAAAACTTAAAAGGTGAAGAGGAGTACACCTCTAACACTGTTTTTTCAAGGTCCTTTCGGGGGTAGGGGGTGAAGAGGCATACGCCTCTACCACCAGGTTTTCCAAACACCATAAGAAGGTGATTTTCTGTGATAAATGCAACAAGTTAGTTAGATCAAAAGCAAACCCAGGATATTTCATGAAGATTGTAGGCCAGACATATAAACACAAGTAAGAGGATATATTGTAGATCATTAAGATTGTAGACCACATAAATAGACTCAAAAAAGGGGGTATGAAATCGAACCTGTGCCAGATCAAAGTAGCCTCATTTGTATACATGTGGGAAGAACACCCAATCTGCCCAAGGCTTGAGACGCCAGATTTATAGTCTTCCGACCACATACAACCAACCGCGCCAGACTAGGTCGGCCAACCCTTGAAACACACCATCAGGAACAAACGGTGCGCCCCAAGTTCCCCATATGTGAGATTTCTTCCACCCCTTCAAGGGATTCACCAAAGAAAGGACAAATGCCGACCGAACAAACACTGCCTCACTTGATATTCGATCGAAAATCCTCTTCTTCCCCGAACGCTTCTTCTTTCTGACCCTCTTCTTCGGAAATTTTGATCTATTCTGACCAAAGAGGGTGCAATCGAAAAGGGTTTCTTCCTAGGCGAAAAGGGTTTCTGCCTCACTCCGTACTACTTATTTATACGGAGTACTAGTGCAGTGACCCGCACCTTGTGTGGGCCTTTTCTACTTTAATGTTGTGGTCGACCTCTATATAAATATTTATAACTAATCCTTAAGCTTTAATTACCACTATATATCATTAAGAATTGCTTAATTAAATGGATCCCAAATCTTCATTATCATATTATCAATGTTGAAATTGGATAGTTTAATTTGATATAAAAATTATCAAAATTGAAATGTACATTTTAGGAAAAAAATATAAATTACAATATCATTAACAAAATCATATAAATAAACAAAATTGTTAGCAAGAATTATAATTTGTAAAAAAGGATGATTTAAACAAAAAAAAAATTCCACGTATGCTACATTGTCTGTATTTTTTGCCCATAAAAAACCCCGTGACAATATGTTGCACCTACCCCTCTAATTTATTTTTTTTGGGTAAACTACCCCTCTATTTTTTAGAGCAGGTTAAAATTCTCTTTTTAGAGTAGGACGAAAATATCCCTACAATTAAATTAAATTACAACACTACCCCACCCCCACCCCATCTCTCGCCTATCTCCCTCTTTCCCTCTCGTTGAAGCGTAGGAAACCAAATCCCAAACAATATCATAACAGAGCCAGATACAACACTTGCTTGACTTCTCTCTCTATCTATCTCTCTGAATAGTGAATTTGGGATTTTATCAACCGCGAAACCTCCGTTACTGAATCCGTTCTCCTTATATAGCCGCCCTGATCTGATCAATCCATGGCTGGGTACGTGATTCTACATACTACAGTAAAATGCATGAATCCAGTCAAGGAATCAATTTGATTTTTCTTAATGCAATTATACAGTATATCAATAAATTGTATGGCTATCATTACTTAAAATGAATTGGGTGGTGGTGATGTGTACATATAATACCTTCCTAGTTACAAATTGGTCAATTAGTTGTCTTGATATCGCCTCCTCGCCACCTCCCACCTCATTCGCCACTGCCACCGCCTCCCCACCACCGCTCGGCGATTATAGTGATAGTCGTCGTCTCATTCGGGAGCATGTTGCTCCTCGGAGCCTTCTTGTTCGCCTGCTGTTGCATGCGCAAGAAGCGGAAGAAGATGGTTCGGAAGACTGAAGACATCAACGTTAAAAAGTAAAACATAAAATATAGTCTCAAATGAAAGGGTTGGAGATACATTTGTATTGAGATGTTTTGACTAATTTCAAACATTAATGGTGTAAGTAGGGGCTGGAGATTGAACAAAGAGAGACGCAGGCAAGAAGTGACGATGGAGGAGGGTTGATATAAAAACGTTGGGAATATGTTTTACAATCATGGTTTCCATTATTGTTTCTAATTATAAAATATATTATATAACCTAATTGGAAGATAATATTCGGAATTGATCTTGATTGGACTGGATCTTGATTAGAATTGATCTTTGCATGGACACGTAGGAATGGAATTGAGCTTGATTGGAATTGATCTACATATTGATTGGTATGAAAATGGATAGTGATCAATATTCCATCCTTATATTATTATATATTATATAACCTAATTGAAGCAGAATCATAGGAGTGAATTGATTGAGATGTGTAGCACGATTTGTTTGTATGAACATGAATACTAACCAAGATTCCATCCTCATTCATAATCGATGGCCACCTCAATTGCCACATATTATAATAAAAAAAATCTGAAAATTTTAGAAAATGACACGTCATACGTGATGGAATAAACCATCGCCACATAGGACTGAAGCAAGGAAGAAGCTGACACGTGTCGAATGTACTTCGTCTTTAGTGTTTTAATATAGATAAGTCGTATGTAGGAAAATTTTGTGTTAAAAATTTTAAAATTGTTGGACTCACTATTATTTAACATTGGAAATTTATTTTCTTAAGATTTGAATTATTTACAAACTATTCTTTAACATTGGAAATTCCTAATATGCTCGAAAACAGTGAGAGATCTGGCACAACCAGTGGCGGCCGCATGAATTGATAGAGGGGGGCGAAATTATTTGTTGGGAAAAAAATTTCCTCAGTATATATAATAAAGAATTTTTTTAAAATATATTGAAATAAAACTAGAAATTATAGTATAAATATGATATTTTATTAGAAAAAATCATGCAATAATTTAATAATTTATATGTGTGTATAACATGATTAAGATTTTTTTAAAAATATTGAAAGAAAATTATAAATTTTGTAAAGAATTTGTCATTGGTAAATGAAAAAAAAATTGATAAGATTGAAAAGTATGACAAAAAACCTCATAAATTGTGGTTTAACTATGACATTGATAGTAAAAAAAAATTCATAGGAATAAAAATTAGAAGAATTTTTTTAAATATATATGTAACATAATGAATAATTTTATGAAAATATTAAAAGAAAAATATAAAATTTGATTTAAATATGACATTTATAATAGGGAAAATTATTTTTTAAAATATTTGTGTAACATAATGAATAATCTTATGAAAATATTAAAAGAAAAATATAAATTTCGATTAAAATATAGCATTTATAATAGGGATAATTTGGTTGGAATAAAAAATAGTGGAAAAGTAGAAGTAATGAAGTTTGAACCCATGACCTTGGATCCTTTTTCCTTTCTTCCTTTCCTCCTTTTCACCAACTAAGCTAGATAAAATCTTAGTATTTTCTTTCACATTTTTTTATTTTTTTACCTTTTTTATTTTATTTTTTAACCTATACTACGAAATTCCGTCGTCGAAGGGTGGGGCGGCCCCCCGCTGGACACAACAGATCTTTACCGAACGATTAGTGGCAATTCGAGCATCTTTAACCTTGGTACTCAACATGAGTACCATAACATGCTTTTTGCCATTTCTCTCACATCCACCTCATTTTAATATTTGGTACTCCACAACAATGATACTTGACATGAGTATCTTAATTCACTTTTTGCATCAAAATTGCTTTTTGTAATTTTTTTTTTTGAAAGTAAAAATTAAATGAGACCCACTATTAATTTTTAATTGGGTAACATTCTATGGTATTGTGTAAGAATGATTATCATACACATGATACTTGTGCTCACTTTTCTGTATGGGTTTTTTCAAAAATCTTATTTTTTCTTACATTTTCTTTTTCTTTAATTGCTATGGTACTTGGAGTACCACCATTAAAGATGCTCTTAGGTCGTTGTAACCATGGACTTTTAACTCAGTTGTTACGAAAACCGAGCTAAAAATTACAGTTTTTTTTTTTTTAAAAAAAAAGAAGGTTGCAACAACGATAGCCAATACAATCGTTGTGGGCCTGCGGCCCACATCAAAGAAGGCCCTGACGACGAAGGTGGAAGGATGATAAACAGAAAAAAAATAAAAAAAAAATAATGACGCGACACGCGGGTGGATGGCAAGAAGTCGATGTGTGGTGCGTGTTTCACGTGCATTTATGCCGTCCACTGCCCTTTTTTTTTTTTAAGTATTATCCGCGTCCAATTAAATTGCTTTTGTTTCCCATAAAAAAAAGGTACTCCTAACAAAATTGGATTATGAGAATGTTCCATTCAATTGAGGATGGTCCACATTTCCTTGCAATATTTTGTGCTCAAGTGAAGGGAAAATATTTAACCTATATTATAAAAGAATCTGTAAAATATCGTATCCTGAAACTGTTGATGGAGGGGACGGAAAATTACCATAATTTTTTTTTCATGTAAAACGAAATCTAATTTTTCTTTTCCGAAAAATCGTCAATATTATGGATATGTAACTAGAATAAAAACATAAACTGTGCATCTTTATTTCATTGTTTTCAAATATTTCAATATAAACTCTTAATTTGAAGTTTTCGGTTATAATAATATTATTAAGGCATAAAGTTGAATTTGAAGTTTTCGGTTATAATAATATTATTAAGGCATAAAGTTTAATTTGAAGTTTTCGGTTATAATAATAGGATAGAACTTCTAACCTATTTTAGATTAGAGGATATTGCACAAGAGAATGAGATTTTTAAACATTAATTTAAAGATGTAATATTTTTGCGGGATAGGATTTTTGGGTAGAAAGGTAGAATACTCCAGACTCCAGAGTACCTTTGTAGCAGCCTCTTCCTAGTTAGTATATTTATGTGGAATTATATTTTCTTATATTTCCTCTAAAAAGAAATCGAATAACCTTTTATCTCTGGTATTTCTCTGCGCCCTCGTGATTTATTGTACTTCTGACTAGTAATTGTACATGATGATCGGTTCATCTATCGACTTGTTCGATCTCTCGATTTTTCTATTCTTGTCTAGATAACCAAATTCTTATGTAATACCCAAAGTCAGTTTTGCAATTTTATCTTATAGACTCAATAAGGTTAATTTACCGTTTACCGTTTATTTTAGAGAAAATTTGCGCCGAAGGCGCAAATTTTAGGTCAAACTAATTATTTGTCTCCCACCTCCGTCAAATTTGCTAAAAGGTCACGCCCTAAAATTGTGCCCCCCCTCCCCTAAAACTCGCTCACAGTTATCTGCTGGACAAAACAATCGGTGCTTCCTCCTGCTCGATCTGATCGACGCCGCCCCCATGACTCTGTCCACGGTGGAACCCTGCTGGCCGATGTGGGTGAAGGAAGGGAGAGACGGTGGCGTGGAGGCGGAGGTCGGAGATGGAGGTGATGATGATGCCGATTTGGATCTGAATCGGCCTCTCGCAGCCATCGATTCCGATCCGAGGAGCGCCCCTTGCTCGTGGATGATGCCGATCTGTCCGACAGCGTCGCCACTGGAGCCACCTTGGAGCCAGATCTGTCCGACAGCGTCGCCACTGGAGCCAGATCAATTTCAGCATCAATTTGCCTCAATTTCAGCCTCAATTTCTTCCATAATTTCGCCTTTGAGCAATGGATAGTTTGATTTCATCCATTGGTATCGAGCTCGGATCTGGATGCGGGAGGCTGTAGCGCTAGCGGTTCGGTGTCGGGGGCTAAGGCTGGTGGTTCCATGGCCAGATCAAACAGCGTCTCTGTCTTCGTCGACGTTGTTTCAGTTGCCTGAAATCGAGGACGATGCTCCAACTGTTGGCTCGATCAACGACGGCAAGATGCTCCAATTGCCTGAAATCAGCCAACGTTGTTCGATCTACGATCTCAGATGCTCCAGTTTCTGCAGCGTTGCATCGATCCCGCCTCGATCTCAGATGCTCTAGTTGCTGAAATTGCCAGTTCGATCTATGATCTCCAGTTTCCGCAGTATTGTTCCGGCATCGATTGATTTCCACAGGTATTGTTTCAGTTTCTATCAAATTGAGATTAGGGGTGTGTGTACTCATTCAACAGTTTCTATGAGATTAGGGGGGTGTGTATTGATTCAACAGTTTCAGCACATTCGCATCTGTCATTGTTGCGTTAATTTGTTGCTTTTGCTTCACAATTCGCATATGTTCATACAGACTACACGGTTATTTGTTACAAATAAGAATTTTATTAAAAACTAACAATATCACTATGGCATATCTTACTGTTGCCTTGGTCAAAAAAGTGAATGGGATTATGCAGAGCTTATTGGAAATGAATTTGCTGATGGAATTTAATTGAGCATTGCATAGTTGTGTAATTGATAATCAGCAATTTTGCCTTGCTGAAACTTTTAGATAGCTTATTAGCTTCTTGATTTTTTGTGTGATCTGAAATGCTGAAATCGGGGTTTCAGCAACAATTTCAGCATCAACAACGTTGCTGAAATCGGGGTTTCAGCATCAACAACGTTGCTGAAATCCTGCTTTCAGAGCATGCTGAAATTCTGAAATCTGCTCAAATGTGTCAATTCTTGGCTTCCTTCCAGTAAGTTTATTTGCATCTTATTTGAAGTCATCTTCCTTACAGTTTACCTAGATTGTAAAATAGAGTTGCTACCTTGTGATCCCTTCTGTAGGCATTTTTTATCACCAATCTCCAGCCGATGTAATATTGGGAGTTTGTTTCCCGAATATATAAAGGCTTGGGATGTCAAAGGTGTATTGGGAGGAAGCTGTTTCTACTTTCAGGCAATCTTCTTTTTCTCACTAGCTAGCTAGTTGCGCCAGTTACATTTCAAGGACTCCAAGGAATATGGATATATCCTGAAGTGCTTTAATACTGCCACTGATGGAACTATGGAAGCATATAAGATGTATGTAACATTTGTCTGCCATTTTTTCATTATAAAATTAATACCAACTTTTTTTTATAATTGCCTTAAACTTTCAGCAATAACAAGATCTTGAATTCGGCTAAGATAATGAATTTGAGTTTGTTAATGTGATTTACAATTTACAATTTCAGCAATTTGTGGTTAGTTTGCTAATGTGATTTGAGTTTGTTTTGTTGATAGTTTTGGGTATTTACAATTTCAGCAATTTTTTTGCCTTGTCGAAGCTTTTTGTAGAATGCTGAATTCCACCCTCTCCATATTTGGGGTACTATTTCAACATTGAAACAGGGGGGTGCTGAAAATCGTATGCGCTGAAACCCCTGTTTCAGCAATGCGGTAAAATAAAAATAAAAAAATGAAAAAGGGGTTTCAGCAATTCCGTTTCAACAACACGGAAAAAAACTGGGAAAAAAAATTTAAACAGGGATTGCTGAAACCGTATGTGCTGAAAAAGAAGTTTCAGCAACTTTGGAAACTGTTTCAGCAACGTGGTAAAAAAAAACATTGAAACAGGGGGTTGCTGAAATCGTATGTGCTGAAAAAGAAGTTTCAGCAATTCCGTTTCAGCAACTTTGGAAACGCAGAAAAAAAAAAAAAAAAAACTGGAAAAAAAAAAAAAAATAATAATAATAATAATGAGGCGGGAGGGGGGCACAGGGGGCACGGGAGGGGGGGCACAGGAGCCAAGGGGGGCGGTGACCATTTTCCAAATTTGGAGGAGGTGGGAGCCTTTTTCCTAATAAGGCCCAAAATTTAGACCATTTGAGTAATCACCCCTTTATTTTATACTGTAGACTCAATTAATTTAACAAAAAATTCCAGAGTTTTCAGCTAAGAAAATTACAGGGTTTCATTCAGATAGAGTGGATTGAAAATGACATAATTGTTGACTGAGACTGCCATTAATATTACTCACATGGGCAAATTAACTGATGAAACCTGGGCAATTATTCCAATTAATGTTAGTCCTTCTTAATTTGTACGCATTACAGATTATTTGAACGGTTCACAAATCACACCAGCTCTCTTTAATTTGGACGCATTAGAGGTTGTTTGGTAGCATTTGAAAAATTAACTCAAATTTATAATTGAGTAAAAGTTTTAAAAATGTGTGAAATAAAAGTTGAAATATTACAAAATAATACAGTATAGATTTTGTATAGGATGAACAATGGTTTATTTGTATAAAAATGGTGTATATGTAGACAGCCCAAATTCCATAAAATCACCCATTAAATATACCATCTATATATAACCTTAATTAATTTATAAGACTTTGCTTACGTGTCAATCTTAGAGAATTTTTAGGAATATTGACCAATTGTGTTTTTTCCTTGATTTTTTTATTTCTCCTTTTCTCTTTTTTTTCCATTAATTTTTTTTAATCCTCCATTCTCTTTTATTCTTAACATATTTAAAACATTGAATTCAATCTAATATAACCATTAGGCTTAACTCACATTTATGTACTAACTATTGAGCTTAATTCAAAAAATTGAATATAATTATTAGTTGTGACTAGACCTGTCAAACGGGTCATTCGGGTTGGGTTCGGGTCGGGTCACTTCGGGTCTCTGGTAAAACGGGTCCCGGGTATTTCCGGGTTGACTAGAACCCGGGTTTGACCGGGTTTCGGGTCATTTCGGGTCGATTTTCGGTTTGTCAATTTTTTCCTTTTTAAATTAAAAAAATCATGATTTGATAATTTTGCAATAAATTTTAATTGTATATAAAAACAATTAATTATATTTAATTAAAAATCAACCGGGTCACCGGGTCAATCGGGTAAAATCGGGTCAAAATTACCGGGTAAATCGGGTCACCGGGTCGAAACCCAGATGACCCGGAAAATTTCCGGGTTTTCGGGTTCGGGTCGAAAAAAAATTCCGGGTCAAAATTTCCGGGTTCGGGTCGCAATTTTTCCGGGCAGTCGGGTCGGGTCGGCCGGGTCGGGTTATGTTTTGACAGGTCTAGTTGTGACACATCACATTTAAATGCATGATTCAGATTTCAAAATTTCTAAAAAAGTTACAATGATATTGATATTATTATTACTGGGTGATTTAAAATATCTACATTTATGTATTATACTTTAGACTAGATATAAAAAAAATTATTTCAGAATTATAAGACACATTTATGGTAAAGTTTTTTTTTTAACTTAACTTTTATTAGTATTTTATAATATATTTATATATATTATTAATATTTTAGTTTTAAAAAACCGCGCCATGGCGCGGGAATTGTACTAGTTTTACATAAAATAACCCCTTAAATTAAAGATTCTAAAAAACCACCCTTAAAAGGCTAGATGATAGCAAAAGACCAATCATCTCACATTTTCCGTTAAGATTGCAATTAAATTGTGAAATTTCCATTTTGTCCTTGCACTTTTAATATATTTGAAAGGTAAAAAGGGATCGTCTTTCAACCACTTTCATTTTCAATTTGAGGAGATGACTAAGAGGTGAAAGATGAACACCTAAGAAAAATTCAAACCAATTGTTTTTTATTATAAAGTCAGGATATACTTTTTTAATACAAAAACTTAAGTCATTATGTAAAAGTTTCATCATCTCATATATTTTGTCTTTATTTTCACTTTGCAATCAATGTGGGATCCCCACTCGCCCCCTCAAGGGCAACCAAATTGGCTTGGTTGACATTTGAATTAAACAAGTCAAGTGCGCATCTCAGCCTCTTAATAATTAGCCCAAAATCAGAGAAACAGATCCGAACCGAATCGGCTCTGATACCATTTTAAACTTCGGGAATCTTTCGATCAGTCCGTGAGAAACGAGAGTTATGTTTGGTCTATTTTGTCTTTACTTACAAGATTAGAATCCACTCTTCTAACTCAAAAGTATAAGCTATTGTGTAGAGACTTCACCATCCCTGATATTTTATCGTTATTTTCACTCCTGAAATGACTATGTATAGGGAATAATTAGTTAGAAATGAAAAAAAAAATGGCGGTAGACGTATTTCCCAAATCTTTTTTTGTTAATTCAGTCAATTCAACATGTAAATATATCACTCGAAAAATTTAGGCATTGCTTCAGATAAGCTAACAGAGTTGCTGACTATATAGCTAGACATGACATCATATGTAACAGTTCAACTCTCCCTTTTAATATGAATATAATCTGTATTCCATCATCCTTCTGGATGATCATGGAGTTGTTTTACGGTCTCAGTAAAAAAACTCCAAATATTTGCCCACTATATAAAAAAAATGTGACCAATTCCATAAAATTTATAAGCACATATGTATCCTGAAGATAAAAATAAATTATCCTTCAATAACGTTCCTTTTTTTTTAAAAAAAAAATAAGGTAACAATTCAAGAGATCAAGTCTGATTTGATCCTCGATAGACTGATGGCTCGATATACGAAAACCGTGAAACATACAACAGAAAAGAAGAAAATAGCACAACGAACAAGTTGTCCACACTCGATCTACAACAGGACGAATCTAAGCAAACCTAAAATTAGCAAGTTGAGGACGCGGGTGAAGAACGAAGTAAAGAATCATCAAGAAGTAGCACCGCGAATTAACCGGTGGTATAATATGACTCTATCTCATGTGGGTAGTGCTGACGATACTCCAACGAAGCTCCTTCCTGTATACGGAGTCGCCTTGAAATCTTACATTCTGATTCTCATTTTTGCTTCCCGAAAATGCATACTAAACGAACCCTAAGTTATATAAAGTTATTCAGTTGTAGCGAGACGTAGTTATTCAATAGTTTCAGTAGCGAGACGTAGTTATTCTTAGTGGTGTCGATATCGAGATATCAAGATATCGGTATCGATATCGGTTGATATATATCTTGCTATCAAGATATCGGTATCGATATCGGTTGATATATATCTTGCTATCAAGATATCGGTATGGGTATCAATATATCGATATCGGGTGATAATACCTCCCAAAAAATCATTATATCAAATTAGCCTAATTTTGATATCTATATATCAAGCGATATCGATATCTGGCGATACCAAACGCATATATCAGATATCACTTGATATTTGAGAGATACCAAACACTAGATATCAGACATCGAGGGTTGATATCCGATATCTAGATATCAATACCAAACGGATTCTAAGTTATAACAGGTTTTAAGTTATTTTTTTGGTCGGCTAACAGGTTTAAGTTATGAAGCATCACACCAATACACTTAACATCACACCAATACACTAAATAACCCAAGATTTTAAAATCTATGAAATGTCAGCTAACCAAGTGTATTGTCTAAATGTCAATTGAGTTTAATCGAGATGATTATGAGACACATAACTAAGAAAACACAGAATTTTAGGTTAATTTGGTTTGTGTGGGTAAGGTCAACGTACGTGTACCACCCCCTTTCGTTACTCGTGCAATCTTGAACATAAAATTCCTCAATTTAAATTATGTACGTATTTAAAGCCCAAAAGTAAACATACATGTCCCAATCAGAACTTGGTGTAGTGGTTTTGGGGCTACATCCCATGCCAAGAGGTTCGAAGTTCGAATTATCTTGAAAACATGGAGTCGCTTGTGAGTGGGAGGGTCAACCCCTTAAATGGGTCATACAGTATCCGATCCAGATGTAGAGCGACTGAGTCGATCGAACTGGAATAAGATTAAAAAAAAAAAAAAAAGTAAACATACATGTATATACTTGCATTATACAAGCCAAAATATATAAAGGTTGCATTTATAAACCAATGGACGAAATGACACAGACCAAACCAAACCATCCAAGTGGGCAGGTGGAATTATTAGACTAATGCCAAAGCCACCGTTGATCCATCGCATCTATGCTTACACGCAATCGATTAGACTAAACATAAGTTTGTTATTATATAAATACTCCATCCATTTAGACTAAACATAAGTTTGTTATTATCCATTTTAAAATCGATAAGGATCTCATAGAGTTGAACATTGTAAAGCTGATTGGATTACTCTATAGAAATTTATCAACCCTAAAAATAAATGGAAAAAAAGATAAATTAATTTAAATCCAAACCACTAATTCAGAATTGAGTGGTTAAGATTTAACCAACTTTATATAGAGTTATTTTAACAACTCCATAGGATCGAGAGTGTTTTAAAATATAGGTCATTTGAATTTTCAACACATTTTTTTTTAAAGTATTGGAAGAAATTATTTAGTTTTTTTTTTGTTCATAGGTAGGCACTTAACCCATTACAATATTGGGAGGGGATTCAGACGTGTGACCTATTGAGCACTACATGTCATCCTTACCAGCTAAGCTAACAAGACTTGACGAATTTTCAACACATTTTTTTAATAATCTTTTCTACAAATCCATATTTATTAGTCTCTATTTCAAAACATAAATCGTTTTGATTTTTTAACACATTTTTAAGGAGTTAAAATCTATATAAAATAGAACTCCATCCGTTAATTAAAACTTGTCATTTTAGAAATCTGCACACTTTTAAAAAAATAAACAAAAATACACTTATACTCCTAATTATTACTCTACGTACGTACTTTTTACTTTCTTGAAAACTACAACTAACACTTATCTAATCATTATAAGGGTCATTTTGTAAAGTGGATGACAAAATGTCTAAAATGACAAGTTTTTCTTAACAAGATTTATATCCTAAAACGATACTCCCTCCGTTCAGCAAAATATGTCGTTTACTATTCATGCATTCTTCTTTAGAAAGATAAAAACTATAAAAAAATTAATTTTTTTAATAATTTTTTAACAAGTTTGTATTTTAACTATGAAATTGTTAAAAAAATTATTAAAAAATAGATATTTTATATCGTTTTTATCTCCTAAAAAAGCGTGTGTGAATAGTAAAATGATATGTTTTGCCGAATGGAGGGAGTATGATTTAATTAACGGAGGGAGTAACTTTTTTATTACTAAAGATTTAAAATAGTGTTATACTTATTATTAATAAATACTTTGTATAACATTATTTGTTTAAAATTAATATTTTATAGAGTTTTAAGCTTCCTAAAAACTCGTTGAAAAGTCAAATGATCTATATTTAAGACAGAGTGACCCAACGAGTGTTAATAATAATAATAATAATAATAACAATAACAAATTTGATACACGTACAACTAATGTTATCTACTCCCGCCGGCGGGAGAACATGTTCGCCCGAACTATTTCCTAATAAAAAAAATGTTATCTACTCCGTAAATAATAATTTATGCTTACTTTACTTGTAATATATACAGTATAATTTAGTCGCAATCCGAAAGCAAGGTCTAATAAGTTTAAATCAAAGAGTTTTAAAAAAATAAAATATTTGTTACAGAAAATGAAAATGATAGAATATAGAATAAAATAATAATAAAGGAGAAATGCTCTTGGGTTTATCACAATTCACATGGTAAAGGAGGCCCCATCCAGCTTAATTATTTAGAACGTTGTGATGAAGCAAAACGTGCCACTATCACCAACTGCTATCACAAAATAGTAACATTATATGCTGTATTTATCATAATTTAATTACAAAATTATCAATTTAAATATTTATAAAAAACCTGACAACGCCCACTCACCCGATAATGGATCGCCAAAGATTCCTCCTCGTGACGCTAACGCATTGTCCTCACTTTAATTTTTACATTTTTTTATATAAAATTTATCTTTTTTAATTTTAAATCGTTGTTTTCATATGTACCCCGCAACTGCGATGGTTTTACCACCCGAATTTAAAGAAGATAAAAGAACTAAAATTTGATAAAATTAAGAAAAAGAGTTAAGATTACGAGATACTGTGAAAGGAGACACTAAGAGCAAGCCCAACAGCTTCTCTATAAAATCTCTATTTTGTATGAAAAAATTTCAAAATCTCTAAATTTTTTATACCCCAACCCCAACAGCTTTTATATTTTACAAGTTTTTACATTAATTATATTCTATATTTATAGCATATTATTTAATAAAATTTTACTTGAATTAAAAGGAAATAGAAATAGGACATAAAATATTTACTTTAATTCAAAATCTTACAATCTCAACCACAAATCTATTAACAATTTCATGGGGAAGAGCAAAGCATTTAATTTTACAAATTTTACTTCTTCCTCTAAATTTAGAGATTTTTCTTCTCTATCCTAGTATTTCTCTATTTTACAAAACCATTTGCAAAAGCTGTTGGGGTGAAAACATCTTCTTTTTCTCTAAAATATCACATTTTCTCTATTATACAAAAGCTGTTCGGGTTACTCTAAGGAGATAAGGATTTCGAGATAACAGATATGAACTATAATTCGATATCAAATCTTATGTCTTTAACCTTGTTCCCCTTCTCATCCGCAAGATTCTTCTCTTACCGTCCAAATTTAAAAAAAAAAATTAAAAGAAAAAATGAGTTAAAAAAATTTGTAAGAAGGGATAAGAGGAGGAGATATGGTTAAGAAGGGTCTTGTTCCAGTGGAGTTTAAGGAAAAACTCTACAAAATAAAGTTTTCTATTCCGCGTCCTCTACTTCCACCACAAAAGATTTGGGGTGGGCACTAAAAAAGACTTTGTACTTCCGTGCCCTGAAAACGGGAGGGTAAATGAAAAGTTAATTTATGCCTTCCGTTTTTAAAACACGGGAGTTCAAAATATAAATTGTACTTCCGTGTTTGAAAAACGAGAGTACAACTTTTAGTTTTGCCTTCCGTTTTTGAAAAATGGGAGTTATAATTAAAACTGAGTTGTACTCTCGTATTTAAAAAACGGAAGTACAATTTTAATTACACCTTCCATTTTTCAAACACGGGAGTACAACTATTTTATAACTTTCGTTTTCTAAATACGAGAGTACAATTTTAAAAGTATTTTGAAAAGATAAACGAGTTTTATTTTAACTTATTTTAAAAAAAAATAATTAGAAACACACATAAATTTAATAAATAAATTGTAACGGTTACTCACGCCCTTGCACGTTTTGTTAATAAATTATATTTTAGTATATCATATAAGAGTAAGTACTCTTCTTTACATACTGTTTAATATTTTTTCACTTATTTATCCAATAAAGAGTAAATAACCAAAATTATTGCATAAGTTACATTTTGATATCCTTTAATATAATGTTTTATAAATATTTGATTTTTTTAATGGAAATTTGTTAATATAATTAATAAAAAAATCAAATAATAATATAAAATAAATAATAACTAAAATATAATAAAATCCATAAAATTCAATTAGTTACATTTTGATAATGATTTGTGATACTTTACAATAACATATATATTGATCCGAACAAACTCAACCAAAATTATGTTAAACTTGTATAAAAGTATATGTGAGATAAACCGATATATTCTCAAAGAATTAACTTAAACATAACATAAAAACAAAATAATTTAGAGGTCGTATAAAATAATGGGGATTCAATTTTGCTCAGTAACTTAAAAGTCATGGTACGAAGGAAGAAAAATAAATATAAATAAAACAAATCAAAACTTTAATTTTAAGTGAAATTCAAAACTTATCGTTGAATGCAAAAGAAATGTTTATTGGCTTTTTGCGACCCAACATTCAAAACTTTTGAACCATATTTATATCATTAAACTCAACGATCAACAATACTAAACCATATTTATATCATTTCATTTCATCGACAAAACAAACTTACTCCCAAACTAAACCATATTTATATCATTTGATCGACATGACACACTTACTCCCAAACTAAAGAGACAAATAAATTTTTCATAGAGTTGCGGGTTTAAAATATTCTAATAAGGACGTTGACCGAAAGAAATTCCAAAACAGACAACGTCCAACTCATAGGTCTACATACTAAACTACAAATTTAGAGTAATCAACATTGAAACTACTCTTGGGAGTAGTAACGATGTTGGCTAGGTCCTACTTGCTGATGTTGGGATGACATCCACTCTGGGGTAGACATGGCTACGGGTCCGACCCGCCGGGTCGAGAACCCGGGGGGCATGCCCGAACCCTAACCCGAGATTCCGACGGGTCGACGGGTCGGACCTCCGGGTTGGCCACGTGGCAACAAACCGGGTACCCAACGGGTTTTGCGAGTTGACCCACCGGGTCAACCAATTATTTAAAAAAAAAAATGGTTTTAAACCCAAAATAAAACTCAACCCAAGTCTTTCACCACACTAATTCTCCTTGAAAGTATTTTTCAATGTCGCAAGAAGGGGAATTGGCTTTACCCCTCCAAATGTCAAATCTTTCATTAGTTGTATCTCCTCATTCGTCAATCGTCCCACCATCTGATGACCTTGCAGTCTACGAGGCAGTTTATGGTTATGCATACCACACTCCACTTTTAGCCGCCATACATTTCTGTCGGCTTCCCAACCATACAACAAAAATGGACAATTATTTTTTTAGACCTTCCATCCCGCGGGACTATTACTGATACATCAACACCTCTAATTTTCTTCTTACAATTTCTATTTTCTCCATATTTTTCACATCCAAGATATACTGAGCCGTATCGGGATGCCGAGCTATTCCAAGATTTTACAATTGTGAGAACAAATTTGTTCACAAAAGCAATCTGCTGAGCCCATTCTAACGTCGATTTTCTATCCCTCTAGTAATAATTATTCGCAAAACAAGGCGAATAACAAATCCAACAATGTTCATTCTATCAAACTGAAAACAATTAAAATAGAGTTGAAAATAATCAAATTTCACGAATTGAATCAATATTATCATTAAATTCTACTATAAATGTTCATAAATACCTGAATATTATTGTTGGCTCATTCGTTATCATTGAATGCGTGGTTTTACATTCTTCTATGGAGTTCGGCTCAACTAGGGAAAAATACCCGTTATCGAGCATATTCGTCATATTCATACCCCTTTTTTACCGAAAAAAATATATAATAAAAGCACACCCTTCCGTTTTCTAAACACGGAAGGCAAATAGTTATTTTGAACTTCCGTATTTCAAAAACGGAAGGCAAAAAATAGATTTGTCCTTTCGATTTTTAAAAACGGAAGGCAAAAATTAGTTTTCTTCTCTCGTGTTGTAAAAACGGAAGGTGTAAAGTTGATTTGACCTTCCGTTTTTTAAACACGGAAGTTATGTATTATATTTTCCAGAAAATAAAAACAAACAAATAATTAATATAGCACAACTTCCGTTTTTAAAACACGGAAGTGTATTTTCTTTTTGGGTGCCTCACCAACTTTTTTGTGGTGCGGTTAACAACACCCTCTTCTATTCATCTCTCAAAAAAAAAAAAAAATTGAGGACGATGGTGGAGGATGGAAAGGAGGGGGAAGGATTTTTAACCACTTATTTTAAAATTAGTGGTTGAGATCCTCTCAACTCTATGATAGATTTTTTTTTACAAACTATACTCAAACTGCTTCCGGTTAAAAACATAGCATATGAAGTCCTAACTTAGCCTCGGTTTTAACCGTAAAAAAATAAAAAATGATTTAAATATTGTAAATTTTAAAATGAGATAAGTATGAAATTATACTTTAATTAGTTTTTGAAATTTTTATAGGCTATTAAAAAAAAACACTCTCTTTATGAGAGTTCGGGTCTTCCGCCGCCGCCATCACCCATGGCTTCCCTTCCGGTCCTCCACCGCCTCATCGCCGGTTCTTGTCTCACCACCGTCCCCGGCTCACCTCCGCCTTACAAATGGCACGCCACCTAGGCTTCCAGTCGCTTTCGGCCACCGACATCGACCTTTTGCCGCCTCGCCCAGCAGCTTCACCGGCAGTCCTCGCCCTTGCCTGCAACCTTCAGCCCCCTCGGCCTTGGCCTCGATCCGCCCCTCCACCCTCGCATTGAAGCTTCCCCGGCAAGCTCTCGTCATGTAGCACTCAACCCCTAGCCCCCCGCGTCCTAAACCTTCCGCGGCTCCGCTCCCGCCTTCCTCGGCTCCGCCTTCCAGCCACCATTGTGCGACCTTCGGCTCCGCCATCGAGCCACCCTCACCGTCCTTTCACCACGGCCCACCTTCGCGTGTGGGAGGCTCAACTTCTTTTCGCGTGTGGGTGATTTTGGTGTAATTCAAGTTGTTCCAATGGTATTCGGTGACAACGCCTTTTTAGGGGATATCCTTTCCATTCCGTCCTTCTTTCCCTTTGCCTCTCGATTGTTGTTCAATTTCTTTGCTCTGTTAAGATTCATTTGCCTCTATTTTGACTACCTAGTAGTCTCTTACGATTTCGTTATCGTCCTTTAGGGTTTGAGACGGGTTGAGGGTTTTTATTGAGCATTGGTTTGACTTAGGTTTGGTTTTGCGGTATGGTGTGTTGTGTTGTTCTTGTTATGATGCATGCCTCGTGTAAACGGTGTTTGATTTGTTGTATCCGAATACGTCGAGGAATTGCGATCGATATCTGATGGCTCTTCAGAGTCCATAATCTGAGATGTCCGCTAGTGTTCCCAGGGTTTTTTGTGTGCGTCCTCCGTTGGCTGATTATTTCGTTTGTCGTGTTGGTTTTGTTTTGTAGTGTAGGATAGCTAACACTTTTATTTATTTTTTGCATTTTCATTTCCATTCTTTGTTTCGTGTTATATCCTTTCTGTCATTTGCTTCTGTTATTTAATTTGGTTGTACATGATGATTTATCCATCTACCAACTTGTCTGGTCTCTCTAGACTTGTCTAGATGACTGAATTCTTATCTTGGTTCTAAAAAAAAATCACAAGTTTAAAATATTTTCCCTTTTGCTTTAATAATTTTTTATAATCATTAATACACTGGCTTTAAATTTATTATCGCCATACTTTAACTGAAAAATAAAACTGATAAGCGAATGAGAAAAATAATCCCCAGGGATGCCCACTTGGCCCCACTCTCCAAAGAAAACACATGCAGAATATTTAAATTGTAGCGATAAGTTAATTAATTTTGTTATAATATAATTTAAAAATCCACTTGCACGAGGTTAGGTGCTTTTATAGGCACGAATAATAATATGGAGTAATAAAAAATGCAAATGGAGCATTAAAGTAAATTAAAAAAACGGAAATTTCGCCTGGTACCCCTGTGGTATTGCGTATTTCGCACGGTGTACAGAAGTTTTGCTAAATTCGCACGGTACCCCTGAGGTTTGTACAATTTCGCACCGTGCCCCTAATGGGTTAAAACTGACAGAATTAACAAACCACCGTTAAATTACTTAGCCCTAGTCGCTCTTACCTTCTTGCGCGCTCGGGGAACTGAAGAGAGGAGAGGAGAGAAGGGAACCGGAGAGGAAAGAGCCTCGCCGCCCGCACTGAACCGCCGCCGCCGCCGCCGCTGCGCCACCACACCGAACCGGCGCCGTCGGCCACAACAACCTCCACCGTCGCTGCTCGCGTGCCCTGTTGCACCAGAACTGCTGCTGCTCGCGACCTCGCTCCAGACGCGACGCCTCTTAATTTCTACCGATTGAAGGTAATTCTCAATGCTATAAAGGCCAAAAACACCACCTTTATGAACTCACTATCTCCTGAATGTTCAGCAATTTGCAAGAAAATTAATTCCATTTCTTAATCTACACACGAAATTTGCTAGCCCCTCTTCAAACCCTTCTATACAAAATTGCTATCCCCTGAATATGGTCCAGCAAATCATACTAACTTAGAACAACCCGACAATTATTCAAAGTTTGGAATCCCTAATTTGTAAAAAAAACCAGTTTGGAATTGCTTCAATCGGTAGAAATTACCTTCAGTGTTGTCGACGTCTCCGCTCCGCCTCCTCTGCACTATTGTCGGCAGTTCCATCCCAGCGAATTGGCGAGGTCGGGTTCTATAGCGAATTACCTTCACTGGTGCAACAGGGTGAGCGGCGGTTCTAACCCTGCGAATTACTGTCGGCGGTTCCAACCCTGCGAATTACCTTCACTGGTGCAACAGGGTGAGCGGCGGCTCAGTGCTGTGGTCGGGTTGATGTGGCCGGCGGCGGCGGCTCAGTGCTGTGGCCCGGCGGCGGCGGTTCAGTCCGGTGGTCGGCCTGGTCTTCCCTCTCCCATGCCCTTCTCTCCTCTCTTCCCTTTGGTTTCCAGAACGCGTAAGAGCAACTAAGAGTGGTTAACGGTGGTTTGTTAATTCTGTGAGTTTTAACCCATTAGGGGCACGGTGCGAAATTGTACAAACCTCAGGGGTACCGTGCGAATTTAGCAAAACTTCTGTACACCGTGCGAAATACGCAATACCACAGGGGTACCAGGCGAAATTTCCGTTAAAAAAAAACAAAGAAGAAGATGGCATTAATCAATTACTAGAATTAGGTGCCGTTTGGCGAGTGGAGTGAGGAAAAGACAGGAGAAATCCAAAACAGCGTTACTCGCTTACTCTGTCCGTCGGTTCGGGCCCCACGCGCTCCTGCCTTAGCCGAGTGACCCGGTTTACAAACCCAACTGCCAAACGGACCCTAACTACTACCACCGTCCACCAATAGCTGAGCTCCATTTGATTAGTGTAACTAAATCATCCGTACTTAATTCGGATTTCGCCTGAATTTAGGCTTTATTTTCCTAAATTGCACTCTCTGAAAATACAGATCCATTAATTTAGTTGTTTCCCAAACTAATTAATGTCGCTTTCTAATTCAGATCAACTATAATCTAATGTAGCATGTATGTGGTCAATTGATTTTCGAATTGAGTATTTAATAACTAAAATAATATAAAATTTAATCTACTCAATCAAAGCAATGATATTTAGAGTGTAACACGATTATATTACAAGGGATTTGATCCAATCATTTTCTCATGTTATGTAATTCTACATCTATAGTTTTCTACAAAAATCGCGAAATAGTTTTCAAAATAATTTCACAAATTTTGTAATATCCGTGCGAAAATAAATATTTAGAAAGAAAAGAAAAATGATTCTAAATAATGTGAAGTATCGCTGTTAAATAAAAAATATATTATAAATTCATATATAAATTATGCTTATATATTAACAAAAACAAACGTGGTTTTAGGAGTTAACAAAATAATAATATTATGATTATCGAATTTAGCCTTTTTTTTTAGTTTCACTCATTTGCTATGTTTTCTTTCCTAATTTGCTTATGAGCCATAGGTTACACAAATCATATTCACATTATTTAGTTAATGTAAAGATCTGAAAGGTGTCAGGTGCCATCGATTAATGGTACTTTTTATGGTGATGACATCTAACTTTAAATGCATTGCTATATTTTCTGCTAGGAGAAAATGAATTAAAAAATAATATAATCCGCCATTGCGTTAGTCTCGATATACTTCAATCAAACCTCCTCAAAATGTCGAAAATGTATAAGAATATTGGATACAACCATTGAGGGCCCTGTTTGGCGCATCAGAGATTAATCTAACTTAAAATTAAAATCTAGATGAAAATTTTAATGAAATTTTAGCCTTTTTAAATAGATTAAAAGTTTAAATTTTTATTTAACATGACAAATTATATAGAGTTTAATTGTAAATCTTTTTTTTAGAAACCGTGAAAAGCTTTGTAATAACTCTTTAAAAGTCTCCAATAAGCTTGTATCAAACAATCTTTTTTTTTTTTTTTTTTTTTTTTTGACGTGGAGATTCCGAGGTTATCGACTAATCCTCCACGGGCCGAGCACTAGCCTGCAAAGCACTCGAGCCGGGTAAGCCAAGCGTTATTTATTTACCCATGACAAATTATAAATCTCTCTATTTTCATTCACCACACTAAATCAAGAGTTATTTATTTATTTTATAAATTTAAAATAACACTTTAGAAGTAAAAAAAAGTTACACCGAGTAGATAAAGTGACAAGGACGGGGTTCGCAGAAAGCACCTGATGAGTGAAGTTAAACGAAACTGAAATATAAAAGAGTTCATCCAAACGTGGCCTTATTTTATTCTCACCACACGTTTCACACTCCCTAAAACCCCCTCTACGCAGCCATCGCCTCCTTCTTCCCCCAAATCCTCCTCCTCCTCCTCCTTCCGAGCTTCCGGCTCCCTCAATCCCCTCCAATTGCAGCAAGATTTGATGAATCAAATCTCCAATTGATTCAAATCACAGTCAAAGATGATGAATCTATGGAGTTCCGATGAAAACGTGGCTTTCGCCGAAGCCTTCATGTCCTTCGACGCTTCCTCCGCCGCCTCCTGGCCGCCGGCGCCGCACTCGAACAGCCTCTATGGCCACCAGCAGGCGCCTGTCGCCGCCTTGCAGAGTCCGCAGATGAATCCGGCGGAGGTGTTCAGCCAGGAAGGCCTCCAGCAGCGGCTGCAGGCGCTGATCGACGACGCTAGGGAGACCTGGACCTACGCCATCTTCTGGCAGTGCAACGTCGATCCCACCGGCCAGTCGCTGCTCGGATGGGGTGATGGTTACTACAAGGGTGATGATTCCGGGAACAAGAGCGCTTCTTCTTCTTCCGCCGCCGTCGCTGCTGGATCCAGGGCGCCGCCGAAGAATCCCGCGGAGCAGGAGCACAGGAGGAGAGTCCTCCGGGAACTTAATTCGTTGATCTCTGGAGCTGCCTCCCCTCAAAACGACGCCGTTGAGGACGATGTCACCGACACTGAGTGGTTCTTCCTTATCTCGATGACTCAGGCCTTCCCCTTCGGCGTGGATCTCCCCGGCCAAGCTCTTTTGGGATCTAACCCTATTTGGGCTTACGGTGCCGACCGTCTCGCCGGATCGCCGTGGGAGCGGGCCAGGCAGGGGGCCGCGTTCGGGCTGCAGACCGTCGTTTGCATCCCCGGCGGCAACGGCGTCCTCGAATTAGGCTCCACGGACCTCATCTTCAACAGCTCCGTTCTGATGAACAAGGTTAGGGTTTTGTTCAATTTCGGATCTGGTGGTGATGCGAGTCTCTTAGCCGCTGCCTCCTCCTCCGCTCCTCCACCGCCCCCTCCGTCACTGACGGTGATGCCGGCGGCCGATGAGGCGGAGAACGATCCCGCCGCGCTATGGATCAATGATCCATCTTCCACCGCAGGTGAGGCAAAGGAGGGATTGAACAACGCCAGGCGTGAGGGATCGATTCCGATCGGATCGAATTCGATTCCTAACCACCAGCCGGCGAAATCTCCGGCGCAAATTGATGTTCATAGCTCGAATGGATTGATGGAGAGTTCAATTGGTAGCCATGGCCAGAAGATTCACAATCAACCACACCAGTTACAGCAACAGCAACAAGGCTTTTTCACCAAAGAGTTGAATTTCTCCGACTATGGGATGAAACCGGAATCAGGCGAGATCCTGAACTTTGGGGAGAGCAAGAGGAGTTCTTTAGTCAACGGAAATGGATCGAATTTGAATTATCCACCGGAAGACAACAACAACAACAAGAACAGTAACAGCAAGAAGCGATCTCCGGCTTCCAGAGGCAGTGTAGACGAAGGCATGCTATCCTTCACCTCAAGCGTGATTGTCCCCTCATCCATGGCGGCGAAGTCAGGCGCCACCGGCACAGTGGACTCCGACCACTCCGATTTGGAAGCATCGGTGGTGAAGGAAGCCGACAGCAGCCGCGTGGTGGATCCCGAGAAGAGGCCAAGGAAGCGTGGCCGGAAGCCGGCAAACGGGAGGGAGGAGCCACTGAACCACGTCGAAGCCGAGAGGCAGAGGAGGGAGAAGCTCAACCAGAGATTCTACTCCCTCCGAGCAGTCGTCCCTAACGTCTCGAAAATGGACAAGGCATCGCTCCTTGGCGACGCCATCTCCTACATCAACGAGCTCAAGGCGAAGATGCAATCTATCGAATCGGACAAGGAAGCATTGGTTAACCAGGTCGAGTGTTTGAAGACCGAGGTCTTGGCAACCCGAGATCATTCAAGATCCTCCAATGGAGGATCACAAAGCCACTACCCACAGCAAGAACCGGACATGAAGGCATTGAACGGAACCTGCAAGCCATCGGATTTGGACGTTGATGTGAAGATAATCGGAAGGGATGCAATGGTTAGAGTGAACTGCGGCAAGAGGTACCACCCGGCTGCAAGGCTAATGGTAGCATTGAAGGAGCTGGACTTGGAGGTGACGCACGCGAGCATTTCGGTTGTCAATGATCTGATGATCCAGCAGGCGACAGTGCGAATGGGGAACCGATATTACAGCCCCGATCACCTAAGGATGATCTTAGAAGCCAGGGTTTCGGATGTCAGATGTTGAGATTGAGCTGAACTTGTACATTGTCCAATAATCGAAACCGAAGTTCTTGTATAATACCAGTTCTTAGCTATAATAGTTAAGAGGTAGCTGGGTAGGTAAGTAGATTTGCGGAGACGAGCCACGAAAGAAGCTTCGAATTCATTAAGCTTTGTGGTTTTGTCTCCGATTCGCAGTCTCAGAGGTTAGTATATACATAGGATTGGTAAGTACTCTATGGTGAATCAAGGGACTTAGGCTTCGTCTTCTTTTGCGAGTTCTCGGTCTATGGTCTGCTGTTTATTGTGTATATGTATAAACGTTGCAGATGCTAAACCATAAGTTTTGTTTGATTGATGGAGCTACTGCAATATGCTCGAACCAACTCGTGCAAAATTTCGTTCCCCTTCGAACTCGAGGTGTAAACGAGAGGCTAAGATTGAGTGTGAGGCAATCTGTGGGGATGTTTTGGGCAGATAAGGTTGATGCTGAAAGGAGTGGTGTGTATTGATGATCCTTGGGAGGCACTCGTTCTGTTTCCCTTGTATCTTTATGAAGGTATCAAAATTTTGGATGGTTGGTGGTTGAATGTTTTAGAAGAGCTCAAGAGCAATTTTTTTTAGTTTTTTTTTAGCTCAGGAAAGAAATTCGTTTCTATAGACCTGTTTTAGAGTAATCGAGAGACCGAACAAGTCAATAGATGGACTAACTATCATTACAAACATAAGCAAATGACAGGAAAAAAAAATACACTAAGTAATTGTCATTACAGAAAATGCAAAAAGAAAAATACGTGTCATCATAGATTGTAAAACATTGGTTGACAGAATAAACGAATCGACCAACTAAATAGAAGATGCACACTTTTTTTAAATTTCTTGTATTCACACGAAACTTTAAAGATTAGCAAAAAAGCATATAAATATCCAAAAGCCTTGACATTGTTAAGCATTTTAAAAAAAAATTCGGGTAATTAATTCCCTGAAAGAAACTGAACATACCCTTAAAAGATTGAAATGATTATCTCGGAGGTTATGGTTCTACTTAACAACTTTTCTAGTGCTTCATTGACACATGTTCAGCGCAACGACAATATGGCGGCAGATAAGATTGCACACTTTAGTCACCATGCCGATAATGTTGAAATTCAGAACTAATTTTTTCATTTATTAAAAAAACCTAGATATTTTCATTCCGTCGACAGATTTTCAACCTCTTGATACAACAAGCAATGAGTTTATAGACTAATGTTCAAAATCGTAGAGATTAACACAACTACAAAATGGTCAAGTATACCCTACTCAAACAAATCAAGATTGTACAATAGAGAGTCTTTGTGTTGATGATGGTTGAGGACTAATTTATTGATTTCTTTCAAAGTTGGTATTTTTCAAAACGTGGATGAGTAATTAAAGGACAAATGATGGCCCATCAGACAAATGCAAAATGACAAATGGGTGCTACAGTGGGACTATACATGCATGAACCAAAGATCAAATTGTGAGAACAAAAAGAATCTAAAAATGCAAGGTGGGCAATGGATTCACACTATATAAGCATGAATAAGCACGTGTTTCAGGCAGTGCAATAATCAATCAACCAAGCAACTTGCTTTGTAAAAATGGCCACCACAGTGTCATCTTTTCACTTGACAGGAATTTGTGTGCACTGAATTTGCTCAACTGTGGATGCCATGAAAGGGACTTCAATGCCATTTTAGTGTGTGAGGATGGAAAATGGAGATTGGAGTATAACTGTTTTTGGGGGGCTGTAAAATGTAAATACAAGTGCATAAATGACTTGTTATGTTTCAATAAGGTTTGGCATTGCAATTTGGTTGGTGTTAAGACAAACATAGATGTGTCCCTGCTTTCCAGCAGTCAATCTGGGGGAATAACCGGATTTTAGGCATATTTTAGGTTAACTGACATTTTTGTTATTGCAAAGTGGTTCTGAGATTGGAATTTTCGTGGGCTTATAAGTTGAAGTGAAAATAGACGATGTGATAAACCCTAATTTCACCAATTTGATTTGATTTGATGGGGGTGGGATAGGGTTGTAGGACTCTAGTACTTTACTTTCTTTTTTTATTAGGTAATCTATCCGATGACATTCTGATGGATGAGGTCATGAAGACCTGGATCGGTATATAAGTTGGGACCCTGTTAGAGTAGCAAATGTGTGTAACCTTATCCGCTATTCGGTTACCAATGTGGGGAATGTGAGAAACACTGAAATTTCTCACATCCAACAGAAAAGTTTGGATATCTGCTAGTACTAATTCTATTTCCCAAGGACGAGTGGTACGTGTTTGGAGAAAGTCCGTAATTGTGTTAAAGTTACATTCAATGATTAAATTGTTTATTTGTAATTCTCTAGCCTTTTCTATCCCAAAACGAAGAGCAAGAGCTTCCGCTATAAGTGGACGTTGGACACCAATTAGGGTGTGTTTGACAACGAGATGGATTTTAGTGGATGTGTGGGGTGTAGATGGATTTTTAGGATGAAAGAGATGAAAACTCAACACCCAAATTTTTCCGTTTTGTGTTTGATTGTATTTTGATTTTTTGGTAGATGAAGTGACCGAAAAAGTCCAAATTACCCCCATTTAACCACATGAAAAGACCAAATTGCCCCATCTTCACACCCCTCTTTCCTCTCCCCCCAACACCCATTAGCGCTGCCCTATATCTCTTCCTGTCATTCCGCCGGCGATACTCCTTCGGCAGACGCCGCCAAATCAACCTACATCTCTTTCTTCTCTGGCAGCGCAGAGATTGCAGCCACAATTTCGAGGTCGAGGTACGTTTTTCTTCTCCGGCGCTGCCGATACCTTGCGCGTTTGCGATGAGCTCCCAGAAGTGAAGCAAAGTTAAAGCAACAATGCCGGTAATAGCAGCGGCGAGGAGATCGGAGGTCATCAGATTATCTGCCAAGGCAACGGCCATCCGATGGGTGCGGAGAGCAACCAGAGAAATGATCGGACAAAATCCGACGGCGGAGAAGATCGGAGGGAACGGGGAGGTCAACGATGGATCTGGACGCGGAGGTTAGAAGTAACGGAGGGAGAGGGGGAGACAAAGGGGCATTTTGGGGGAAAAACCAATCCCCATCCACCAAACCTCCCTGGTGGAGGATCCAATTCCCATCCCTCAAACTCTCAAATCCCCAACCCTCAAACACACTAAACCCGGGCACCCAAACACCGTGGCGGGAAACCCAAGGCACTTTTGCCATCCCCCAAGCCCCATACATCCTACACCCAAACACACCCTTAGTTTTCCTCCCATACTGATAGGGTTACCCTCCCAATCTTGGATAATATAGCCAATTGAACTTCTAGAAGCTGAAATAGTAGAAACATCGAAATTTAATTTAAATTTACCAAAACGAGGTTTCTTCCATTGATGAAGCTTTTTCCTCGCATTGTTTTTATGATGTTTGTGTTTACCGTAATTCAATATACTAACACCATGTTCTTCTAAATCCAAGTTGCTGGCTCTTTTACAGTTATCAACGTTTTCCGCAATGAGTTTTTTAGACATTCGACAGAGGGATATGTGCTTCCCTAAATATTACTTGATTCCTGATAAACCATAGCGTCTACCATCGAAAAGCTACACATTGTTTAGCTTTTTTCGCAAGATTGGAGCCTAATAAATTTAGAATTTAGTTCATATCCTTGGTTTCTAATACTACCTCCGTTCGGGAAAACTTATCGTTTACTATTCAAGCACGCTTGTTTAGAATGATAAAAACTATATAAAATATTCATTTTTTTTTTTATAATTTTTTAACAAGTTTGTACTTATTAATAATAACTACGAAATTGTTAAAAAAAATTATTAAAAAAACTAGATATTTTATATAGTTTTTATCTCCTAAAAAAACGTGCGTGAATAGTAAATTGACAAGTTTTTCCGAACAGAGGTAGTAGTAAGGTGTTGATTGTTAGAGATATGTTCCGGGGGAATTGTGGTTGGAAGTTATTATATGGGCATTCTAGGAAGTAGGAACAAATGGATGTCATCCTCGGTTGAGTAGTTACAAAATATACAAGTGGAAGGAATAGATACGCCCTTCTGATATAATCGTGTCGTCGTCGGGAGTCCTTTTTTTAAATTTTTCACAAAAAGTTTTTAATTTTTGGTGGAGCATCGATTTTCTAGATCCAGGCGTAGTCATCAGAAGTTGTGTGGGACGGTGCTGAAATTAGATTATAAGCACTAGAAGTAGTGAACCGGCCTTTTTTGTGAGGCCACCAATAAAGTCTATCCTCAAAGGGGTTGAAGGGCAACGGGATATCGATAATGTCCCTAACAGTTGACTCAGGGAGAACAGTTTCAAGTTTCTCCCTCGACCATTTTCCCCCCAAAACGTATTCGCTGACAGTTTCATATGTATTCTGTACACTTAGACCCTCCATTCTCTCCATAAGAGGTGTAGTTGTTATCCAGTTATCTTTCCAGAAGTTGATAGGTTTTCCGTTCCCACGGACCAAATGAGTTCCGATTTGAATTTTGTTATCAAGGCGCAAAGTTTTGCCCATTGCCATGATGCACTTCCGCTCCTCTTATAGTTGAGGACATGATTGTCTTTTAGATACTTATAGTGCACAATCCTTACCCATGTGTTTTCTGGTTCTGCTAAAATTTTCCATAATAGTTTTAGTTGAAGTGTTTCATTCATGTCTCTAGCTTTGCGAATTCCCAAACCTCCTTCTGCTTTTGATCTGCAAATTTTGTCCCAACTAATAAGTGGCATATGTTGCGCATCTTTGTTTCAAAAAATATTTCTATTGATTTGATCGAGTTGTTTATGTACCGATGTGGGGAGCATGAAGCTCTACATCAAGTAGAGAGGTTTTGATGACAAATTGGTCACAATAAGGGTTGCCCTGCCTCGTTGCGACAGGGAATTGACACGCCATTTGCTAAGTTGATCTTTTGATTTGTAAATTATTTCTCCAAATGTTACATTCTTTACCCGAACATTGATAATGGGACTTTAGTACTTTACACATATACGGAGTATATTAGATTAATTAATATTCCTTTTATTACACAATGACTTATAAGATTATAATTCAAATGAGATTATATAATAGATTTGTCTCTATGCATCTGTATACGACCATTCTCTAGCGTCTTAAACAATCTAGCCTAAAATTAAATTGGGATTCTAGACCAGATTACTTAAGAAGCTAGAAAATGGTCGTATATAGATTCATAGATTATTCCCAATAATCTATGAATAATCTTTGCTATTTGCATCTTAAATTCTAATCTTTTTAAAAATTAACCCTATGTCTTTTAAGTTACATATGTGTAAATCAAGAAGCATAGTTGTTTTATTTTATTTTTATTATGTAAATAACTACGTCTATTGATTTACACATCCGTGACTCAAGAAGTGTAGGATTTTTCAAATAAAAAATTAAAACTAAAATTTGGGGTGCAACTTGCAAGTAGTGAATTTGTGTGATGTAAATAACAAAATTAGCAAGCGAATCCGCCACCCTATTACCTTCCCAAAAAGTAAGACCGAATCTCACAATCCAGTCCCTGACCAAGAAGCCTTGGCACCGTAGTACTAGGCTGAACAACGGATGAGTGCAGTCCACCCCCTTCTTCAGTAATTCAAGAAACGCCCTTGAATCATCTTCCACTTAGACACACCGAAACCCTTTGTCCCAAGCAAGACTCAAGCCATGGGCAACTCCCCATAGCTCCGCTACTGTCATCGTTGCAATCCCAAGGATTGCGGCAAACGACAAACCCACCCAGCCACACGCCCAAATCGTCATGCAACACTTCTCCTGCTGTGGCTAGGCCTGGATTCCCCCTTGATGCACCATCCGTATTCCATTTCACCCATGAAGGGTTCGGACGGCGACACCCAACGAGAATCTCAGTTCGTGGACCAAATGCCAGCTCATCCTTTCTTCTCTTAGCTTCCTCACTCACCTCATGGTACCTCAACCGGAGGAAAGAAACCTTATCCATCATTGGGTTCATATTCCCAAATACATGATGGTTTCGCCGCTTCCACAACCACCACATTGTTATAGTCAAAACCGCATCCTCAAACAATCACTCATTCCACCCAAGGGTAAAGAAGGACGAGTGCAAGTTTTATGGCACAATAGCCTTCCAAATATAAGTCGCAAACTCACAGTCCCGAAGCATGTGAAGGAGCGATTCGAGCTCTTTATTGCAAGAAGAGCAAAACGGATTAGTAGTAAGGTGCCTTCTCGTGCGCTTCTGGCCAATACTCCGTAATATTTAACTCCCTTACCCAATACATATTTAACTCACAAATAAAATATTACTCCTTGAATTAGTAAATGAAGAGCGGTCATTCCGAGGTTTGAACCAAGGATCTTTGGGTACTACCTATAAGTCATTTTCGATGAGCCATTCCAGAATGGTTAATAAAATATTACTCCCTTCGTTCGCGAAAACATGTCGTTTTATAGTTTTGATTTTGTTCAAAAAAACATACTCCCTCCGTCTCGAAATAGATGTCATTTTAGCCTTATGCACAAATTTTAATAAAAACACTCATCCATCAATCAACATCATCATTCCACTAACTTTTTCATTAATTTTATTACCCACTACATTTTTTAACCAATCAAAACCTTTAAAAAAGTCAACAACACACAAATCAATACAAATCATTACTTTCCATTACCTAGAAAACCTAAAACGACATCTATTTCGATACTCCCTCCGTTCGGCAAAACTTGTCGTTTTAGAGTTTTGTTTTTGTTCGGAAAAACTTGTCATTTTAAGTATTTTTGCTTCTACTTTACTAAAATGCCCTTGATTTGATTGATGTGTTGTGAGTTGTAGTTTTTGATAAAGTAAAAAGTAGATTAATAAATGAGGGTAATTAGTAAAAATGGAGTGTAATTATTAGTTTTATTAAAAGTTGTGTGAGAGTTAAAATGACAAGTTTTGCTGAACGAAGGGAGTACAAAACTAAAGAGCTAAAATGATATCTATTTCGAGACGGAGGGAGTATCACTTTAGATATTTTATCCATATACTTTCCAATTTACCCTCATTTATTTAAATTTTAAATTACCTTAAAAAAATATGATGGTACTTTGTTTTGAAATAATTAAGACAAAAATAGGAGCAAATTAGGTAGTTTAAATATTTCTTAAATATTGTGACGGGAGAATAAAAATAATCCTCTCTTTTTATTTCATTTTCCCCTATCTTCTTCCACAAAATTTTCAGAGTTTAATTAATCTTTGAAGGTACTCATTAATGTCGTTAGAAGTTAAGAGTTGACTGTTCAGCCATTGAACATCACCTGAAATTCCATCAAATCAAAACAAAACTAAAAAACGCGAACCAAAATCAAAACCAAAATTCAAGTAAATTTCATTTCGATTTCAAGATCAGTAGCCTAATTTCACCCACAAAGGAAGGGAAATCTAAAATGATTTGCACAATTGGACTGAAGAAAGAAAATTCCAATCTTTCAGAAATCGGAACCCACTATGGAACACTCCCGAAAGGGGCCGAATATAGTAACCACTAACCAATCAAATGCCAGATCGAGAAATCGATGAACAAACCGCATCGTAGAAGCTACGCGCCATCGCCAGCGCCAGCGCCGCCCTCACGCGCCGTCGCAACCAGCCCCAGGTTTTGCAGATTCAGCTTTATAACAGTATCGGCGAATAGCCGAGTGTCCTCCTCCGTGTTCCCCTCCGGCACGTCGACGACGTACGACTCCAGCACCGCCGTGCAGCATCCACCGAGCTGGTGGAGCGTAGTCACGGATCGGTAATTCCTGAGCCGGTGCTCGCCTCCGATGATGGTGAATCCGGTCACGAACCTCTCATCGTCGAGGAAGTCAAGCCTCTCGGTGCTCGTCTCCGCCGGAAGGCCGGAGATCACGCTGAGGTCTCTCGTGCATCCCACGGCGACCTCGAACCCTTCCTTCACCGTGCAGCTCTTGATGAAGTGCTTGTAAATCTGCGGCTTGTCGAATCGCCGCACGATCGACCACACCGCCTCCCTCGGCGCCTGGATCTTCTGCGCCAGCAGCGACGAGCACTGCCTCCCTCGCTCGATCCTGTAGGTGTGGAACTCCACCACATACCGCCGCAGCGACTCGAACTCGTCCCCGCTCAGCCCCGCCGGTACTGTCAGCTCGTGCCCCGTCGTCGCCACGGATCCCGATCCTCCCTCGCTTTCTTGGATTTCTTGCTCACCTTTATCCCCCATTTTCTCTCTCTATCTGGTTTCTTGTGAGAGAGGGTTTGTTAGGTCTTCTTATTGGAAATCTAGGGATTTGAAAAATGGAATTTCAGGTTTGGTTTACTTTTCCCCAATTCACGTTAATTGGGGAAAAAATCTCACACTATGTGACCAATTCGACTTTGTTAACAAATCACCACCCATTGCGACTGATCTTTGGCGGAATGGTTTGTAAGATCTACTCATCTATACATGTGATGTTGCAGGTAAGAAAGTGAATTAAGTGCAGCTGAAGCAAAGCTTGCTTCAATGATCATGCCGAGCATGTGAAATCTGCGAAAAAGGGATCTCGCAAAGCGGAAGAGGCACGAGTGGAAAGCGAAAGCCTGGGCGAAGAGCTGGTCTTGCATTCGATGAAGTTCCGTGTATGAGAGGGAACTCGTGTGAGAAGTGATTTGAATCATTCATTTGATGGAATTTGCATTCAATGGATAAAGAGTGAATCCAAGGGCATGAAATGGGGAAGACAGCAATCAACGATCAGTTTATAATGGTTTGTTATGTGAGAATGAAATAGACGAAGCTAACCTAGACTTGACCTAGTCACCTCGTAGGCCAAGAAGCAGGCTCCGTTGGCAGGGACGCTTCTGGCCATGGCGGGGCCAAAGCCCTTGTACAGGCCTTTCACGCCCTCTGATGACAGCGTCTTTCTGAAGGCGTCTATGGAGCCGGAGAACCTTGGTTTCTTGAAGTCGTCTACTTGGATGACGCTCTTTACAACATCGGTTGGGTAGACAAAGGCCCAGAAAGCAGCTCCGGCTACTCCTCCAGCCACGATCAGGGAGCCTCTTCCCAAGGTGGAAGTGTCCTGTCCGCCAGCCATGTATTGCTTCACTGCTTCATACACGCCAAACATGGCCGCGTTCCCTGGTACTTCACGAGCCAAAGTTGGGCCCAAGCCCTTGAAAAGACCCCTCACTCCAGCCTCTGATAGCACATGCCTGGCCACATCCATTGGTCCTCCATACTTAACTGCCACAGCGGCAGAACCAGCAACAGCCATTGCACTCTGGGCTTGCAACCTAATCATAGAATCAAACACATTTCAATTCAGTATATGCTTGCAGCTAATAGTGAGATGGCATAATCTGAATAGATCTTTTCAACAAGTATCGGAATGTGCTTTCCAACAGAGCAACTGCTTTATTTCACAGGCAGCTACACAGAGGAAGAACACTAAATCAACTAAGGGCCTAGGTTAAGAGCCTCAATTTGGCAACTGTTTCCCTAAATAACAATGCTTAAACCCTAAAAATCTATTTAAAAAATGGCTAAAATATGTGAATCTAGGAGAATCATTATTAGTAAATTGGAATGGTTAGGGCATAGGTTAGAAAACACGTTCATTTAATCACCTGCACTTGATCAATTCCGTAGGGCAAGCGAGAAAGGAGACAGCAACTCCAGCACCGGCACCACAAACAACCTGCTGGTTGATGCTGAGAGGTACACCAGGATCAGACCTAAGTAAAGCTTCCATCTGTCCTCTCACAGTGAAGAGAACAGCGTTGAAGGCAGCAACCGTGGCAAGTGGTGCTCCCATACCTTTGTACAAGCCCCTTGGACCTTCTGCAGCTAATGTTTGCTTCACAGCATCTATTGCTCCCGTGTATCTCGGTGGTTGCCCAGGAAGTGGTGTAGGTTGGCTTTGGAGCTTGACCTTGATGGTATCAAACGGATGCCCCACGATCAGCTGGGCAGCCCCTCCAACTGTCCCAGCTGTCAAATCCTTCGCTACGTCTCCCATCTGAAAATGCATAATTCCACTAAATTAGTCATATGAATACTGCACTAGAAAACGCACTGCGTCCACCTGGACACTTACACTGCTTTGAACTAATTCATCAGAAAAACCAGCATCAAGCAGGAGTGGGGTGCTTAATGTAACTCATTTCAATTAACAAGCAATTCGAAGCATTCAAATGTCGGAAACAACAAGTATTTGACATACTGCATATACAAGCAATCTCTGTCTGATATAGCTAATTAGTCTTCAAGATGATGAACACAGAATTTCACAAACTTAGACATCATCCATCATCCATGCCACTACACTACTACCTAACATCACACATTTCAATCTCCCCACTCTTTGAAGTATATAATAAGCTCCTTTCAGTCCCCAATCAATGTCTAAACTGAGGAGATTATTCACTGTAACCTAAAACCATCAAATTTCCTTTCTTTCAATCTCAACAATCATCCAGGCAGTAAACCTCAGCAGCAAAAACAACGACTACCAATATTTGCGCCAATGCACAGCGTTTAATAAGTAAAGGAAATCCAGAAATCAACAAATAACCGAAGAAAAACCGGGAGATGAGCGATCTTACTTGAATCAAAGGGGGAAGCAAGCAGCTGCTATTCTCTCAATCAGAATCCAGTGTCTGAAATTGAAAGGTCAAAATTCGTAACCCTAAGAGCAAATCAGTAACAACAGAAACACAAAATCAGGAATCGAAATGGAAAGGAGGAATTACCAGAGGAGAGGAGAGGAGAGGAGGAAAGAGGGGAGTCCGAATCTGGAATCTGAAACTGAAAGGAGGGCCACAACAGCGGATGTGGAATGGAGATGGATGAAGAAAAAGACAAAGGAGGAGGAAGTGGTTGAGATTGGAACCCTGATGATGGGAGAAAGATGAGAGAAATTCAGGCCCCAAAAATGCTCTCTCTACCAACCACCAATTCAGAGCGACGCTTTGGCGCCGTCGATTGAGATTTAAGACACCTCTCTTTGACCTCTTTCTGGGTTGGGGAGGATGAGAGATAAGTGGAGGCTGACATGTCCCAAAAAGAAATACCCTTTTTCTTTACCTTTTTTAAAATTAACACAATCAATTGTTGCTCAATCAACTTGTAATTTTCCCTAAATCCATTGGCCCATTGCCTTTTAGATTGGAAACATATATATATATATATATAAATCCTCATAATCAATAATACATTTTTTCCTTTTCAATATATTCCTCCATAGATGGGAGTTGAAAATTGTATGGACTTCCCAAAAGATCAAGATCACAATTATCTTTCCTTAATCTTAAATCCCAATGCTAGAGATTGCTTAATGAGGTTCATTAATAGGTGATTAGTTTAATGAGGTTTATTGTTCCCGGCCTCATACTAGACCACCATGATGGGTGGTCCAAAATGGCCCAATCCTTATTGGGCTGCCCACTTACAAGTAAAAGAGGTCACGAGTTCGAATCCTGTGGTATACTATATGGCCAACATTTATGAATCAAGAAAAGAAAGAAAAAAAATTCTAGACAGGATTAAGGAAGAACCTGAAGATGGAAAATCACACTGGAACCATCAAAGTAGAAATCATTCTTTGGAGAAAAAAGGACCAATTTTTAGGGCTCTATTAGCTTCTAATGTAGATCAGTGCAATCTTTATTTCGGGACAATGAACCACAAAACAAGCTCAGGATGAAGGCAGTCCAACAGAAAGTCCAAACTTAAGCATAAAAACAGTACGACGAGATAGATATAATAGACGTCACTGTTCTAATTGGGAGATTATGCTCACAAACACCAAATAGCCTTGACACATGTCTGAGAGAAGGCAGTATTCGTTCTTGGCGTGATACGTGGCCATTAAACCTGCCAAGACAAGAAGATGGTCAGGTATGCCTCCATGAAAGTGTGTTCTTGGTTACTTCAAACCTGATTTCCTGCTTACATCGGAATGTTCAAATCCCACGTATTTTCATTTTACTGTTGGTCGAATTTTTGAAATAATTTGAGGCATCTTGTATAGGGGGAGCATAGTGAGGAACCAAAGAGTTGATGATTGGTCAATTCTAAGGCTCCTACATTTATAAGGAACTTAAGGTGCTTTATTAGCCATGTTATTCGTATGACATGCAGTGACGGGTCATTTTGTGCTAATTTAATTGCTTTAAATACCAATCTGCTTAATGTTCGTTCCCTACTAAACTTCAAACTTGGATCCAACAGACTACAACTTCCATGAGATCTAAGCAATGAGAATATACTGATCTTGTTTCATAACCAAGATGATCTGCTCATATTTAATAGTAACATCCACTAGAGTAGCTAAGTTGAGACTTCATGTTCTAAACAAATTCCAACTACAAAATTTAAAGTTATTCAGCTGAAGGATGAGCTTCATGTTGCAACTAACTTCACACCCCATAATCAACTAATATTAACGAAATTCCCCAACTAGTGTGAGCAGAAGATTTTAAGAACTCCTGCCACAATATTTTCCTTTTTTGATTCTATTGATTAATGGATTTGACGGGGCATTGTGAAATATGAATATGTAGTCATATTGGTCAAAAACAGATCAAAGAAGACGTCATATTCTAGTGCAATGAAAACAAAAGAATGGGCGCTCACCGTAGCCTGCAGTTTGCACATCAAAACCTTCATCCTGTCAACGGAAAAACAGATGTTAATAACCAAAAGAATTGAAAAAAGAATCAGACAAATAGAGCAGAAGAGACAGGATAAAAATATTTAATTGCCTTGAGATCTCTGATGAGGGGTAAACTCCCAGTGATGGAGTAAGGTTTGACATGTCCAACAATTTCTTCTGTAGCTTTGCATAATACATGAAAACCACGAGAATTGAGATCACAAGCAACCCCAGACATTGCCTCTTCAAAACTTATTGAGAGCCTGCAAGAAAACCCAATGATCAGTACAGTTTTGACGCATGGAACTTCTCTCTGCATGTTTTTGAGATATTCTTAATAATCATCCAAGGTACTAATTTAGTAATTTCGATTCGGTTTCGCGATTGAAAGAAGGAAATGTGGAGGAATATAGTCCAAAGGATAATGCTTGGAAAGATGACATAAGGATGGCTGGCACAAACCTTCCCTTTAAGTTTTCCTCTGGAAGTACATATTTGGAAACTGGTCCTCTTGTATCTATCTGCTCTATGTTAGCATTGATGTCATCCACATATTCTTTTAGCTTGTTCATTACATCAGTTACACTGCAACCAAATCATTACAGTTTTCATACAAGACAAATTTGCAGAATTTAGAAAGGAGGAATTTATGTTCTCCCATCTGAACCAACCCCAAATGGAGAACAGATGTGACAAAGAAACGTGATCAGGCAATAGCAGATTGATGACAGTGCCATGCCATATAACCAATTCTCATTACAGAAGTCACAGAATGAGAGGTGTTGGATTTGTTACCTGTAAAAGGGTGTCAACCTGCAAGAATAAATTGAAACTAAGACAATGCTGCCAAAATAATGAGTAATAATTAAGTTGAAAGGGAAAAAGGTCATTGTATGGAGCGCTAAAAGTCGACATACCTAACATCACCTGATACTACACAGTCACCAGGGATTTGATTAATTCCACCTCCAGGGTCTGAAGATTTAGAAATCCAAAACATGAAATTAAGTATAGATACTTAGCAAAGAATAGAAATTGTCTGAGAAAGGGAAATGCTATTTTAAATGTCAGGAGATTCAGGACTCACAACTCCATTGAGTTGGTTTCATAGTTGATGGTGTTGCAAAGCCATACACTTCTTCCTGAGGATGTGGAGGGAAATCTCTATAAAACCGTACCTGGATCTCCTTCAGGGCTTCCATGGCCAGCTCCAGAGCATTTATGGCCTAAGAGATAAAGAGAATAAAGCTTGTCAAATCAAACCAAATATTCCCCAGTAACAATCTGACAAATCTAAATAATTCTCAAAACAAAGACAAAAGTCTAACAGGAGCCTAAAATTAAAATAACATGCCCAAAATGTGGACTTACTTATAATTAATATGACAGCAAAATTCCAAAAGGCAAAGACATGTATTTGCTTGAATGAAAAAATAACTGAACTCATACTCTATTTCCAGGACTTGGTTCAATCATTACACAATGCAAAGGTCCACATTAAGCACATAATTCACTCACTATTGCTCTTCATTTTAAAATTAGTGCCAAAAATGTATCCATCATAGCAGATATTTATTTTTAATCTGAGACTTTATTAACAACAACAATACTAAACCTTTTAACCTTTTCCCTATAAAATAAAACATTGACATGAAAAGGAACTTCGGAGCAAACTATTGTCCCATAAAGAGTTCAACTTACGTCCCGTCGCAAAACAAAATGAAATTGATTACTGAAATATCACATTACTAAAGCCTAAAGGTATCTTAAGGAGGGGTCCTGAAACAAAACAAGTACCTTGTGTGCCAGACCACTATGGAAAAGCTTGCCAGTCACCTCAAGCTTCCAAGGTATCATGCCACCAGTACCAATGCAAGGTTGCTTATCAGCCGTGTCAATCCAAAAACTGTAATCACAATAGACATACCTTAGTCACTATATAAGCAATTCATCCACATAA
The DNA here is from genome assembly GCA_037127255.1 of Persicaria tinctoria. NCBI lineage: Eukaryota > Viridiplantae > Streptophyta > Magnoliopsida > Caryophyllales > Polygonaceae > Persicaria > Persicaria tinctoria. The sequence continues at coordinate 74,884,851 of JBANSL010000014.1, read as the reverse complement.
AGCTTTGCCAAAGATGAAAAGCAACAATCATGGGAAAGCAATCTGCAGTCAACAGTTGACATACAGTGGACCGTTTTTTAGCTTGTTAAGCAATCCATCCTTCACAAGAGCATCCACACCAACGCCTGTTATGGCAGAGTTTTCTTCATTGGCGATGAAGACGGCAACCACAGATGACTTCAACTTTGGTTTAGTCTCTCCCAACTTCTTCATCAGTTCAGCAATGAGAGCAACATGTCCCAAACAATCCGTAGTTCCACGGCCACAGAGTTTATCGCCATCAACACTCAACGAGAAAGGATCAAATTCCTGGAAATAGACTAGATTCATCATCCAGCAATCCACCACACACAATTGCACATTAATCACGCCTTAGTGTAGAGAACGAGCATATCAACTAACACCGTATAAAAGTGAATTTATGTGATCAATTTCCAAATCAACTTCAAACTATGGAATCAATCCGGGAGTAATGATTTCCGTTCTAAACCACATTTGTTGAAGTAAACCTAGCAAACAAAATTAAATCCAAATACGAATCAAATCGACAAATTCCTTACGGATTTACTTCCAATCACTGTAAATTGAGTAAGAAAATCAACATCGACAGCACACTCTCACGAATTTTGAGCTTTTAGGAGCAAAATCGAACCAATCCTCGCCAATCATATAAGCAAGTAGATCAGCAACTACTCCATTATAAAACAACGAATCAGACAAAGAATCAAAGCCAAATTACCCAATCGTCGGGGTTAGCGGTCACGACGTCCATGTGGCAGCCGACGAAGGAGAGGACTCGGTCGGTCTCCACTCCAGGATACTCGACGATGAGGTTGCCACGGTTGGCGTGGTACGTGACATGGTTGACGAGGAGAGGACCGCCGTTGGAGGTGGAGAAGGGAAGAAGGTAGTCGAGGACGTGATTGACTACCCTGTCCTCCTCGGGAATTAGCTCCGGCGGGTTGTTCTGGAGGTGCTTGGATTCGCCGATGAGCTTGCGGAGGAGAGAGACGAAGGAATTCTTGTCAAGCTCCCCTAACAATCGTTTCACATCGGAATCCATCGCCGATCAGAGAGAGAGAGAGTTGAAGAGAAGCTTGGGGAAGAAGCAGCTGCCTGTGAATAAGGATGCGTAACGGAAGGGATTGAGAAAAGTAGGGATTAATAAAGGGGATAAAGAAGTGAGAGTCCGTTTCATACTCCATATATTATTCACATCAAATTATGCATGATTAGCAAGTCGGGTCCTTGAAGCACGGTCTTTCATACTCACATGAGATCGAGTCCTGATGTATTGCTGATCATATAGTGGTGCTTAACTTGATCATGTTTGTTTCTTTGACTAGTTGTTTTTTGTTTGATCGTTGTTTCATTTGTAGTTTTGCGGATTTAATGAGCGTGTTCAATGTGCTTTTATTTTCTGTTTCGTGTGTGATAGTTGTATTTGTGTGTGACGGTGTTTTTGTTTGTCGATTTTACCAATCTTTCAAGAATTAGGTCTCGAATTTTTACTTTATATAAAAAAAAATGCATAATTAAATCAATTTTATGTTTTTTTTAATAGGATGGGCTTGAATCGCTTGTCCGACTGCATTTGTTTGCCTCCCTCCGCATGTACTGCACCTTTTTTCTGTTTCTTTATGTTATATTTTCTGTTTTTATGTTGTATATTTAGACGGTTAGCTGTCTGCCGACTTGTTCGGCCTCTCGAGGTTCCGGGTCTGTCCGGCCTCGAATTATTTCCTAATAAAAAAAATGTTGAAACGTTATATAATGATTTTATGGACGAAAGCAAATAGTTATGGTTGAGAAACAATTGATTCTCGGATCTGTAAAAATGGGAGGTGTACCATTCATTCATCGCAAGATAACCTCTCGAAATACAAAAACCATGGGTCAAACCACGATATCGGTGATCACTATTTCAATAATATCTATTATGGACACTAAATCATAAATCATAAACCCTCCCTCTCGATATTAATACCGAATAGACTTGGGTCTTTAGCTACCGAAAAGTCAGTGCGTGGCCGTGGATAGTGAAAACCTTTGCCTTTAAAGTTGAAACCGAATCACACCACATGACATTGTATGTCTAGACGTTTCTAATGAAATCATAGATGATAAAATTTATCAATGTCATGTGGCGTGATTATCAAAATGACTAATTCATCAAGGTGATCCGCCTAAAAGTGTGGAATGGAATCCAAACACACCCTCTGATCAATGATGAAGTTATTTCCGATACAGGCTAAGTACAATACTCCCTCCGTCTAAAAATACATTGTCTTTTAACATTTTGCACAAGTTTTAATAAAACACCTTACTTTTAAAAAAACATCATCATTGCACTAACTTTTTCATAAATTTTAGGCCGATTTGCGGAAATACACCAAATCGGTGTTCGGTTTGCAAAAGTATACCCGTTTTCTGAGAATAGCAAAAATAGAATAGGTGGGTCATTTGTGCTAAAAAATAGGTCATTTGTGCTAAAAAATAATGACTTATTTTACCTTTAAATTTAAATTAAAAATCATTAAAAGGATAATTATGAATTAAAACAAAAGTAAAAAATATATTAAAAAACGAATTATATATTAAAATAATGCTTTTAATATTTTTTTTTCTCAGAAATTTAAAAATAATAAAACTAGTCGGATGAAAATCATTGCCTTAGTAAGAGAATTAATACTGACAGAAATATAATTTCTTTTTGACAGGATATGAGTTCTTTATGACAAAGCTAATAATTAATTATGACAGGATGAAGTTTATAATAGGGAAGAGAAAAAAGATACGCTTTTATCCATACCATAACTATAAATTAAAGGTATGTCCAAGATGAAAAAGTTATTTGTTCACAACGACAGGAGTAATGTTCATAGTGACAAGACTGTAGGTTTACTTTGACAGGATTGAAGCTATAATCGGATAGAGAATCACTAAAGATACGGTAAATCATATCTTCGAAATTATTAACAATATTTACAAGAGGATTGTCAATATATATCTTGAAATCATAATATTATTACATTGACATGATGAATATTGTTCTTGACAATCCAAAATATGAACATTGACATGATATGATCAAAATTCGACGGGAGATTGAGTAAAGATACGGTTTTGACCTGAATCATAACCATTAGATTATTAACCCTAACAGCTTAATTGCCCCCTCCTACTAGATTAATCACCAAATTATTGATCTTGTCATTACTGGAAAAAACGCATCAAGCATATTTGTTTTTCTGAGACAGTTCAGGCAAACCCCCCCCCCCCCAATACAATGGCTATAGGTATTTTTTTACTAGAGTTGATGATTTTCCAACTAACTAAACCAAAACTCCGTTTAAATCGAGCTGTACAGTCTCAAACTCGTGCGTTTAGTAAAAATGATCAAGCTCGATTAGCAATTTTCAAGGCTTTAAAAGAGAAGGAAGTGTTTTCCCTTGACCCTAAGTTTGAGATGACACAAGAACAATCCAAAACAATCATATAGAGAGATTGATTTTCTTTACAAAATGGGGAAAACCTTGGGTCAATTAAGAGTAGGTACTAAGTTAAACTACTGTATTATTAAAAACTGAACCAAAAACTAATCCTAAACGAGCTCTTGAACTCCAAAAACAGACAAATAACTTTGTGCATATCAGCATTGATAATGCAGCACAATATTGATCAAACCAAGGAGAAAAAATGGAGCCACGAAAAACAAGTTCTAAGACATCATATCATTTAATTTCAAACTTTCTTAACATTATCTAAACAAAGAAGAAAACACCACCACAAGTATCCAAAAATAATTGTACCATCGTACATGGACCCATTCATGTCGAACCAAAACAATAGATAATAGATAAAGTCTTAGGCTAAACGAAACTAGAAGTTTGCGCCACAAGATTGTTAGCCCTTGTTCGACTTGTAGCCGAAGATGTTATGCGCTAGCTCATTCCTAAACAAATCAACATTCTTGTCTGAAACATCCAGCAACTCCGTCTTCCCAGCAATTAGAAGTTCAATCCACTTGAGCGTGTACACCCTACAATCCCCCTTGCAGATTCATTTAACCCAGTAAGTAGCCTAAATTCTTTAAGGGAAAAACGACAAATTTTCCCATCCACTTCATACCATGTCTCTCATTTCTTTTTACACTATACTTGTCTAAACAACACATGGTGCAACAACTAAGACGATAGCTTCACTGACTTTATCATCTTCACAATTTTGCCGAATGGCCCATCTAAAACTAGTTGCCATATTACAGGGGATAATTTATCCTTAATTAGCTCAAGATATGCAAGCCTAGAGTTTTGGTTTATTCTCCCATAAAACATATGTTCACTCTTATATTTCAATTTCACCTGCATGAAGTTCAATTATAGACTAACTAAATAATAGAGAGAAAGGATTTGAACTATATTAAAGATGAGTTGTACTAACTTTCACATCTGTTTGAGGTTTCAACTTGCTTGTACTAGTACCCACATCTTCCATGCCATTTGAGTCATCTCACTCAATGATCCTCTTCCTTTTACCCTTTGCCCCCGAATGACTTGCTTTCGCCGCCTTCCATCCTCTTGTAATAGCCGGTTCTCACCTGTAAATGTAATCAAACCATCCACCATTAACATTTTATTTCCAATAATACAAACTAAAGCATATAAAAATTACAGCCATCATGACACAATCATCTACGTTGCCCAAACACGATTCAAATCAATATAGAGTCGATCATTTCAACTTACGATGATCTACACATAACGAATAGATAACACTGCAGGCTGCAGCCCAGGAAACACAAGTTTTGGATATAATCATGTAAATCAGAGTCTTTAAGCATATCGGAAGGAGTTGCAGGGAGTTTAAAGGACCTTAGGAATGGAAAATACGAAAGAACTATGTTGATCACTGAAAAATGCTCTCAATGAAACAACAAAGGTTGATTCTAATGTTCAACATAACCAATGCAAAGACTGTAAACTTCTCATGGTTGATTCTAATGATCACTGAAGAGAAAAGGTTCATTGCTGATATTTGCAATATGTAAAGCATATACAAAAACTTAAAATAACCAACAATCTCATCCTTACACAAAGCAAAAGATGCAGTTCGCACTCTTCATAGTGTTGTCGCACATCTCAGCCCAAAATTTATGACTTCGGTTACAGGAACTACTGGGTCTAGTTCTCCTTGATCCATGCCATCATCATCCTTTCTTTCGCGGTCACCTGTAGCTGACATACCATTAGGGCTTTAGAAGTATCAAATAGAAAAGAAATAGATGTGATTGCCCAAGTGGCCTAATGCAAGCGTTTGTCATTTGTAATTACCAGTTTTCTCTACCATCAGATCAGCTTTGGGTTATGAACTAGAGTATAGTGTCAAACTAATCAACCAGGAAAGCTTGATATTTGACTCAGTCTAAAATTATAAACAAAATTTTAATACGTGGAATCATTAAACTATTAATTTTTCATATAATATCTCAAGTTCTTTTTTTCAAAAAAAAAAAGAAAAGGTTGGAGGTATTTCGGACAGGTATTTGAATAGTCATCTCAGCTTCCTTTAACACATAATGTTTGGTCACTAAAATATCATTTGCACTTATACATGCATGGAGTAAAAAGTACTAGACAACTGCTAGAAAGAATACTAAAATTTTAGTACCATTTTCGGCACCAACGGTGTAGATTTACAGAATGCCTCCATCTTTTTTCTCGAAGCGAGCGCATCAATAAAGAGAATGTCTGCTCCAGCATCAGCAAAGGCTTATGTTCTCCACAAGGCTTCATTGAGGGAGGCAGCCTGGCGAGAATCAGTTCTTGCAACAATAACAATATCTGAACCTATTTCTTCTCGAGCATGGATAGCTGTTTTTATTCGCATCACTGCATCTTCTATTGAGACCACTTTCCTTCAACGTGTATGACCACGAGCTTTTGGAGATACCTACCCATGATTTAAAAAAAAAACAAATTAGATGTATAAGAAACCTTCATTGGATAGCTCAAAAGAAAACGACAAGTAGAGTTCATTGAATCATTTCAATCAGCTAAATTTCAGATATTATGCAACTTGTTTTCACCCTACCCCAACCCATAAATATAGTATTCAAAAGACACTTTCAACATCAACTCCGATATTACAAAAGACGGCTAACTTGATCTTTAAGGATGATTCCTGCTAATCGATCATGCTTTAATGTATCCCTTCACCGTTCTCTTAACATTCATTGCATTCCCATACCCGTTGCCACCATCCCCTGTGACTGGTATTGAAAAAGGTTCTGTAATTTTTTGCCCTTGATCCACCATCTCTCCGTAGGCTATAAGCCAGCATCAGGCAATCCCAGTATAGCTGTTGATACCGAGAACCCTAAAAAAAAGAAGGTAGAACTTGGAATAAATTTTTTTCTCGACTACCACAGACTAAAGATATGCTTCAGAGTTTGAGACCTAAGTGTCACTGAACAACTTTGTCCAGAGACATTTATAAATATATATTGTTACTTAGAACATAAACAGTTGATAACAAAGTGCATTAACATATGCATCACAAATTTAAGATATTGTTTATCATTGCACAGCTAATGTAGGTTTTCAGTTCCAACAATGCTAAATTCGATTTCAACCAGATATTTGGGGAAATTTTAACTAAACACAGTAATCACTAATTACCTATCAAGCACACCACTGAAGAATTCATCTCCGATACTTCCCTAAAATCAATTGCAAAACAAGTACTGTGAGAAAATCCAACAATCAACCTCCTTCTTGAACTTTTGTAATCCGATGATGATCGCAGAGCAAACAATAATAGGAAGAAATCGAAATGAAACAGGGGAGAAGGTGATTACCGCTGGTGAAGCAGAAATCAAATCCGGCCTGTTCGACGAGCTTGGCACTGAGAGCATCAAAGCAGGCGCGACCAAGGTGGACATCGGGGAAATCGAGCAATCGACGAAGGGACTTAACAGGGGGTTCAGATTCGCCATTGGCGACTCTTCCAGAAGACAAGGAGGCGATGGAGACGGAAAGCGTTGTTGGTCGTCTTTGGGACCAGAGGGATCTCTTGGCGCTCCTTTCGCCGGTGAAGCTGCTGATAAGTGGAGGAAGCAAGAACCGCCGTAAGAAGGCGACGGATTTGGAATCTCCGATTGCCAGGAGCTCCATTCCACATTCTCTCTCTGGTAGGCTTCAGGACCAAATATGGGATTGGGATTGGGTGGGGGCTGACGGTAGGGATTGGGATTTTATTTTTTAATTTCAGATTTTTATTATTATTTGATTATTTAATATAATTTAAAAATATCATAAAATTAAAAAATACCTAAAATATTTAACTTTTTTTTTTCCTGATTTTTTGGGGTGGTGGGTAGTTTTGATAATTAAATAAGGTATTTTTGCAAATTTTCATATATTGATGCAATTGTTTTCAAACCTAGGTATTTTTGCAAACCAATTATCAAAGTAGGGTATTTACTAATAATTTCCCTAAATTTTATTATTTTTTAACACTCACTACACATTTTAACCAATCAAATTATTTTAAAAAGTCAACAACACACAAAACAATACAAATCATTACAACTTTTTACCTAGAAAATCTAAAAGACCATCTATTATTGAACAAAAGTTTACATCTAAAAATCCATGTATTGTTGGACGGAGGGAGTATAAAGGAGTCAGGATATACTCCGGGTATGTGCAGTCATTTGAAGGTGCGGCTGTAGTGGTCGTACTCATTCCCGATTTGGCGACCTTTCTCAACTCCCAAGGTGATCACAATCTTAGTTGTAATAATTAATTGATTATTAGTTTACTACTAGAAATATGGCATTTATCATCGTGTTATAAACGACATCAATAAAAAAAATTACTGTATCAATGACTACGTGGGTAAAAAAGTCAAAAAAATTTCACTTCGGCTATAACCTAATTTCTTCGTATATTATAACATGGTTTATATTTTTTAAATCTGATATCTTTGTTATACTATAACATTGGCTATAAAATATAACCGATGTTATAACATAACAAAGACATCGAGTTGATCGATGTTAAAAAGTTTTAACTTTTAACATCGTCCACATAGACATTGATTTTTTTTAAAGATCAACGGCTATTACCCGAAGTTAAATGACATATTCGTTTTTTTTTGTTATTGTAGCCTATGCAAGATTTTTTTTTTGTTATCGTAGCCTATGCGGGATTTATAAACCCGAAGATCAACGACGAAGTTAAATGACATCTTCGTCGACATCCTCAACGTTACGGTTTTAGTTCTACTCAGTTTCGTTCATTTCAGAGTACATGTTATGTGTGATTGTGCCTTTTTTGTTTTTTCCTGCTTTTTCAGTTTTATTGTATGTTCGACGGTTTATCCGTCTGCCGACTTGTCGGCCTCTCAATCTTTAGGTATGTCTGAACTCGAATTAATACTTAAAAAAATCAAATATTATTGATTAAATTTCATCTCCTAAATAAATCAAATAAATCCGATCGGAGGGAGCAACAACTAAGGAATCGAAGCATACTTTATATTTTATTACTTTTCTATTCTTAAATTTAGTCAAAGTTATATAATAATGCATAATTTTTATTTTTTTTAAAGTTATAAATCAACAGGGCTCGAGCTACCCTATCCCTATGCCTTTGTTGGCTGGCTCCGCCTCCACCACGTACTGACTAGTGACTACTGAGTATAAGACATTCCAGCTGCAATTCCAATACAGTATATATATAGGTAGGGAAATCTGGTTGCATTGGAACCGGCCCGGTTGAGTTGGGACTCGATGGATCTCGATTAGCTAATGTAGCCCTGTCCCTAACTGCCCTGACCTCACCCGCCTCGGGATCGGAGTCCCGGCCCTGGCCCCGGCCCGGACCACTCCCCTTTCTGTCTCTGCCCGCTAGCTGCTTCATTTATACTGATAGGTTGAGAATAGAGAAGACAAATTTTGCCCATCTCTCATCTCTATGTGATCTTATGTATGGGAGAGGTCAGGAAGAGAGCGACTTATATACATACATACATACATATTATATATAAGAAGCCTTATCATGTACGCAGAAATTATTTGTTTGTTTTATCGTGATTATTTATCTGTTTTCACATGATTATTTATCTACAATAATGTCATTATTCGTCTGTAAAAAAAAATTTAAATTTCTTTCTAACGAATAATCATCAGTACCAACGAATAATTTCATTCCAATAAATAATATCACTTAATACCACCAAATAATAAAAAAATCACTTTTAATCTCAACCATTAATCTTTTTAGTTGAATGATCGACCCAGATTAATTGTCAACATGATACACAATATTAATAAGGCTCGTGTTACATATGTCGCAACATTCGTGTCTCGTCGTGGATCATCAATTCGTCATCGACTCCTCCACTGGTTGAAGGCTTTTATGGGTTGTTAGGGCTTTTCTTTCATCTTTGTTGATTTGTGTTACTTAGTGTGTGTTGTATGTTGACGATTAGTCCGTCTGCCGATTCGCGTGTCTGCCTCTTGAGCATAAGCCTGAGCTCGAATTTTTACATGATAAAATAAAAGGGGTTGTGGACATATGATTTATTGTCTATTATATATAAATATAATTAAGAATATAATGTGACTAGCGAGCATTTTTAAAGGGATGTTAAACCAATTCAAAAGAACTGTTGAACACATGGTGAAGGACTGACATTTTAATTTGCTAAAGCTGTCACAAAATCTATGTTAGAGTGGCATTTTTGGTAATATTTGGAATTTTGAGGTGCAGATTGCGAACCATATAAACCCACGGAAAATCCCCACCTAGGCTACATGCAGACAATTTCAGTGAGAAAATGACACTCCACTGCATGTCTTTCATTTTGAATTTATTTCATTTTACATTTCTTTCCAAATAAAGGTGGAAATTAAAAGAGTTTCTACCACCTTTGTAATTCATGAGACAAAACCCTAATTGTATGAAAATAAAAATTTCAGCAATCCTCATAATCAAGTACTTGCATATATAGATTTCCAAATAAGATTTTGTTATATATACTCAATTTAACTTACACAATAGTGACAACATTTTACAATAATAGACAGGCTTTTCAGAATCTGTCAGATTTAAAATTTCGAGGCGCATCAGTCTGTAATAGGATAAAGTTGCACGTTAGTACACATATCGATGCAGCTCCGAATTCACTCAATTCACTGCACATGAAGACAAAAAGAGTGTTGATTTACATTGCCATGAAAGTACACAAGAAAAGTTAGAAAGACAAGAGACAAAGACATGTTAAACCATGATTGTACAATATGGAGGGGGCAAATGGTAGATTTTCATTGTTTTAGCAGCATGAATAGTACAAGAGTACTATATTTCCATAAATCAAAGCTTTGGAAGCTTGAAGAAATACCAATTTACATTTACTTGGTTGCTAGCTAGCTGGCCTATATAACCTTGTTCATAACTATTCAGACATATGAATAATCATATTACGTCAAATGAATAATTATGGTGGTACCTATGAATAATCAGTTTGTTCACAGTTCACCCCATAAGAGTTGTTCACATTGGATCCACTACAGAAAAACCCTAATTAATTATGATCAAGAAGATCAACACAAATGCTACCACTTTCCAAAACCCTAATTACTTTTAGGGCATGTTATTTCATAATTCATATTGAGGAAATGAGTTAATTATACTTACCAATCTACATGACAAACATACAATTAAATTAGTAATTTAAGAACAAAAATACAAATCAGCAAAGCTAAATTATACAGTACTTAATTATATATAAATACACCTCCCCTTGGTGAGCTTATTTCCCCAAGCGAAGCTCCAAATCAACCTCTTCTACCTCCATTTCTGCGGCACCGTCTTGATCATTTTCATCCTCTCGTTCGTCGTATTCGATGGCCTTATCGGCTTCAGGGACCGACAATCCGGCATCGACTATAACGCCATTGCTGCAGGAGTTTGACAATTGTTGACAAACAACACAAAATCCGGCGGCGTCATTTTGGAAGAATTCGGCCGGAGTGACGACGTGGCCGGTGAGTGGGGGCAGCTGCTGGTGTTGGTGCTGGAGGCGGGCGCGGTCGCGGCGGTGGACGTTCATGTGGCCGCCGAGGGCCTGGGCGGACCGGAACTCCCGCCTGCAGAAGGTGCAAGTGTAAGAGCGGGGCGGCCACGTGGTGCCCGCGACGCTGCCCGTGTCCTCCGCGAAGGCCCGCACCTCCCACGAATCGTCATCGTCGTCGCCCTTTCCGCCCGGTGGGCGGAAACCCGGAGGGGTCGCCGGAGGAGTCCACATCGGCCAAGGGAAGACCGGGTAGAAATTAGGGTTTGATGGAGGCGACTGTGGAGGAGGCTGAGTCATGGTTTTGAGGTGAATTTGAGATGAAGATTGAATTGAGGGGTTGAAGCTAAGGAGCCATGGATCGATGTAAGTGGTTGTTTGAGGAGGAGATGATAGAAGAAGATGGGATAGAGAGGGGAGGGGCTAGGGTATAAGAGGCATTATAGTACAAATGAGATATATCTATCTTCAATTTGTGTATATCTACGTAGATATATAGTGAATAGTTAATAAATTAATAAAACAAAAGTAAAACTTGAATTGACTTGCTTTTTAAGTGGAAGTAATGGTAGAACCCAATTTAGAAAAGATTTGGAATGTTTGTTTTAACGGATTTTTTTCTTTTTTCTTTTTTTGAACGAGAAAGAAATTAGAACAAAATTATTTGACTGCAATATGTCCTTGAGAATGAGAATTCGAAGTTTTGGGTCATTCTTTAAATTTCTGTCGGTGGGGATATTGTAAGAAAGATGTGCAATCCTATTTGAAACAATATTCACTTCCTTACAAATATGACGAATAATAATATTAAGAAATGACGTGAGAGCCAATTTAATTTGTATCGAACAGAAGCAACTCAACATTAATTTCAAGGGGACGATCAGTCTCCAAGGGTCGCTTTTACCACATTGATCGAGCTTATCCCCTTCAATAAGTAGCTTGTCCAAATTCAACTGCTTTGCTTAGAACACCCCCTGCCGGAGACCCAAAGCCTCCGCAAAAATTGCGGAGAAAGAATCACAATTCCCCAAACCCTAATCAAGAACTTTTAACGGATTTTAAACAACAAAGAAATAACTTTTTTTTTTAAAAAAAAGGGCAGTATTCTTTATATTTTATACAAGGATTTCATATTATTTACCATATTTACTTTTACATTCCTATATAGAGAAATCCATCTTTGTATAGGAGATAAGATAAAAACCTAAATTGAGAAAGATTTCTCTTATTTTTTTATTTTTGTAAATAGAAAGCGGTCATCACATCGACCATTGTCGTTAAAAGAAATCTAAAATCTAATTTAAAATATAGCTAACTTGTTTTAAATAGGAAAATATTTTTTAAAACAAGAGTCTTATTCTAAGTCATTTGGACACAAATTAAAAAAACTCGTAGATAAATTATAGAGAAGAAGTAAGATCAATGCAAGAAGTATATATATATCAATATTATTAGTTACCTCCACTTCTAGAGCTCGTTTGGTTGACATTCCAAAAACCCAGGAAGTAGAAATTCCCAGGAATTAGAGATAATATCTGCGTTTGGTTGAGTTTTTTGTTACAGAAAAATCCAGGAAGTTAAATTCCCGGGAATTTAAATTCCCCCATTTTGGAGGAAGTGCACTTACCTAGTCATCCCTAGGTAAGTTCCAATTCCACCTTTTTTATAGAAAAATTCTATTTTCTTATTTCAATTCCTATAATCCAAAATTCAAAACCAAACACAATTTCTCAATTCCCATGATTTTCAATTTACGGGAATTGAATTCCTAGGAAGTTAACTTCCCAGGAAATATACTTCCCACATTTAACCAAACGAGCCCTTAGTCTCCTGCCTACAATTCTCTTTTACCTCTTATTTCTCCTTGCATCCTTGTTGTTTCTTAACGTTGAATAGTTGCTTGATTGAATGCTTATTTGTAGTTGGTGGTTATTTTGATCCTGTTTGGTAGTTTTAATTTGAAGTTGATTCTGCGTGCGTTTGTGTAATCGTGCAATTTTGTTGGATTATGTAATTGTGATTCATGTATCTTTTTGTCTATCTCCTTGCGTATGGGTGTTATATGAGCAGAACAGCTCGAGCTCGGCTCAGGATTGGCTCGAAAAAAGCTCGACTCGAGCTCGTTCACTTACTTAAACAAGCCGAGTTTGAATATGATTTTAAGCTCGGTTGAAAGCTCGACTCGTTCGATTTAGGCTCGAAATGTATGTAATTTCTAAAATTTTCTTTAAGTTAATATGTTATGACCAAGTAAAACCACTTAAAGCTCGAAAAAAGCTCGGCTCGAGCTCGTTCATTTACTAAAACAAGCCAAGCTTGAACAGAAAAGAAAGCTCGTTTAAAAATTGGGCTCGGCTCGGCTCGAACTCGTTTAACAAATGAAAAAGCTTGAACATGTCAAGCTCGGCTCGAATAACACCCCTATGACTTACTTGTTCCGTTTTTTTTTTTTTTTTTTTGTAATATATGTTAGATTGGATGTGTTAGGCGACTAGAATTTCTTGCTTGATTTGGTCTAGTTGCAATATAGAGTTTATATTATATTTTTGCGGTTTAGTTTAGCTATATTTACTTTTATACAATTACGTCACCCAATTAACCACCCGATCAGCCAATTGATCCGATAACAGATCAAACATTAGACAAACATTAGACAGATAGGTGATGAGTTGGATCATTTTTTTTTTTCTTTTACAAATCAACTAGAAGAAGGCTCCACTTATTCACTACTAGATCCATTCCCACTCTTTCATTTTACTAAATAGATAGCGATCATCCGAGGTTCGAATCAGGAACCTTTGATATTACCCGCAACTACTTTTCGGCTCCTACTATTGTAAGTTCACCAATTTTCGCCATTTTAATTGTGTTGGCATTATCAATTCCTAAGCATTCTATTGACAAATGTTGGGCCTTGGATCGAATGTTGGGCCTTACATATACGAACCTATTGTGGCTCGATTACAGTGAATACCCATTATACATATACATACTTCGCGATTTGTATATTATTAGTTCATTTTGAGTCGTTAAAGATACACTTCCACTAACACCAAGCGTCACGTTATTGAAATTTGAGTATGTTTTCCAATACTCTTATGAGGCTTCTTCTTATCAAGATGGCTAATGTTAATGATATCATCGACAATGGAGTTGTTGCTATAAAGCTTTGTATATCACTATCTACATCGAAGCCCGTTGTAATGCCGGTTCAACTAAGGCAATGTTTGGCATCAGATTTTGGTAGATGTTCGAGCTTTAAAAAAAAACATAATCTGAAGCTGTTGGTGTTTGGCAGGAGATTGCGGAAGCGCGCGGGATTGAGATTGTGTAGGTTATTGGAGATTAATTCGGTGGAAATATGAAATCTTGGAGGTGAGAATTATGGAGATTATGAAGAGATTTTCACAATCCGAATCCAATATTGCCCTCGGTGGGTTTCCAGATCTGTCGTCAGGGGCAATTTTGTCATTTCAATGTCAAACATTCACCAAAATCTTATACACATCAAACACCATAAAGAGGTTATTTATATATATAAAAAAATATCAATCTCCAAAAACTTCTTAATCTACAAAAATAAACTCTATCTCCTAAAAATCTACATCTCCGAACAAAATCCCTTAATGTGCCTTTTAGATGGCCCAATAACAAATCCGTTAATGGGCCTTGAAGATGGCCCATTAATATAACCATCACTATTGAGGCCCACTAAAGTCAGTGGGCCGATCATACCAACGCAGCGAGGTTCTCTCGTTTCTTTGCTTGTAGTATCGAGCAGCAAGTGAAAATTGAATTTGACAGGTTGGGATGGATCCAAAGCAGGAAAAAAAGAAGAAGAAAAAAATAAAATAAAATAAAATAAAAGCAGAGCACGTGCAGTAGCATGAAATTTGACGCTGGGAGAAGCACAGCGCACGTGCTCACATGCCAAAACTTTATTGACAGCATAGGAAAAAGAGAAAAGAGAATGGAGAAGATGGTGTTTGAATTACGATTTTGATGACTTTGTCGCTCCCGTGGGGAACCCACCCTTCTCCTTGCATTTAACCTCTTCTGTTTTTTCCCTTCCATTTTCCATTTTTCTTTTTTAATTATAATCATTTCTTGGATTTTTCTAATATCCATTTAATTTGCCAACACTCACCAAAGAAAATAAATGGGATAAAATTTATACAGAGAGAGTATGGATCCTCCAAACTGATTATTGATAACTACCATCATAATTATTCATTTCTCCTAATGTAATTATTCATATACTTTAATATATTTTTTTATATGAAAATTATTCTTCTTTTGCATGAGTTATTAGATACGAATAATCATGTTTTTACATTTGAACAATTTTTATCTTTAGAATTTCCTGTAAATAGGCTAGATTATGTGTAAGCAAGTTTTATGGTGAAATTTATGAGCAAATTTGGAACGTCGGATTAAGAAGATTAAAATTTTGAAATTAAAAATAACTCCTAAAGAGTGAAATTATTTGTAGACACTATGTGATTATTCGTACATAGCAAAATAGTTATTCCTATGTATAAACAGATGTAATTATTCATATTTAGCATATGATTACACAACCATTTTGATCTTCTTAATTTGGCCTTTCATATTTTCTCATAAATTATACAGTAAAAAGAAATATTTACTACTACATATCTCTCTATATATATTGGCAATTAGTAATCTGGTATAGAAAAGTTGCATAATATTACTACATGGATCAATAGCTAAGTTGCATAATATTTCCTATTTTTGAGTTTTTATAATATTCCTTTAATTAATATATCAATGGTCACAATAGAAAATAAATGAGACAATTTATTCATTTTGGCAGCTGCTATTAAAAAAAAAGTCACATAGTATTATATACTATATCAGTATTAGAGTTGAATAATAAAACACAAGTTACTATTAACAATGATAATATACAAATGTACTTTTGTGAAGGAACTGAAAAAACAAACCTTAACTAGATATTGCTGAAAAATAATTTTAAAAATATGATTAAAAAATAAATATAAGCTAAGACATAAGAGGGCCACTATATATTATTGGGGTTCCTATGCAATCATAAGCTTTGTAAAAAAATTAACTAGCAGCATCTGGCTTTAGATCTTTCTTATCCACATTGCTCATACATTGAACAATTAAATTCAATTACAAGAACTTTCTAGACCTTATTATTTTAAAGTGTGTTAATTATTAAAACTAAAAAAATGGAATATGTTATATATAGTAGTATTAGTTAATTAGTTCATATAAAAAACACAACACCAACAAAAAAAATACATATATTCATCTTTGTTTATGGATGTTGTCTCTGCACTCCACTGAATGAATTAAAGGGGAAACATAAATGTATATGTTTTATTGTTTTGATTTTATTTATCTTGGAATGTCCTATCAAGTGAAGTAACTAATTAAATTAACAAAATATTTTATTACTGAATATGACATTAATTAATTAAGCACAATGGAGCGTCTATATGTGCAGTGAGGTTGTGTGGAGGTGGCTGGTGACACTATTAAATTATTAATTATAATTAAAAAATTAAATACAATAATTTAAGAGGGAAAAAAAAGCCCCCACTCCAAAAAATGCTTCATAAGCTAGCTAGCTTCCATTGGTTAGTTGGGATCATGAATAAAGGGTGAAAGTTAAGGTTTTTATTATATTCACAAGTTGGGTTTAGTTTAATATAATAAAATCATGATTCTATAAGTGCAAATTATAAATGGTTGTCAATTTGTTGCTTTGGTGACTTCCAATACAAGTGCTTCTCCAAACAACACAAAGCTATACAAAAAGAATTTAGCCTTCACTTT
This sequence comes from Persicaria tinctoria, assembly GCA_037127255.1. Classification (NCBI taxonomy): domain Eukaryota; kingdom Viridiplantae; phylum Streptophyta; class Magnoliopsida; order Caryophyllales; family Polygonaceae; genus Persicaria; species Persicaria tinctoria. The sequence continues at coordinate 74,867,940 of JBANSL010000014.1, read as the reverse complement.
GAATTGGTGGCATGTTGCCTTCTTTTTAGTTTATTAATGTATGCAATATGAATCCTCCATAAATAGATGTTTTGTAAAATCTAGCAAAATACACATTACCTTTTATATATTAACTTGAAATCAACCAAAAAATTAGAAAATTAAAATTTGGTAGTTGATAAGCAAGACGACTATGAGCTTGAAATCAGATATTCAATAATAACAACGTTTTTAATTTATTCTGTCTAAACAAGATTTTAGGGCCAATTTATACGCACTATTTCTCCGATTATATCGAGATCGAGAGAGTTTTCAAGTTGCCCAATGATGAGAGAAATCGTAGAGAATTGATCAAGAACATAGGGTGAACAGATCAATTCAGATGAATGAGGACAGAAGAAGAAGAAGAAGATGATGATGATGTATGCATTAAGAGAGAAAGAGAGAAATGAACGGAAGAATCATTTCATTGAAGTGTACTCTGTGTGTACATGGGAGCTTGACTCCGCTTACATTGGAGTTGATCGAGATCAAAGTGTACAGAGACGATTACAACAACATGATTTACAATTGAACTCTAACAAACTAAAGTCTGTAACAACCTTCTTTATTTCTAACACCCACGCACAAACAAACACAAAACACACAAACATATATAATGAACTACAAAGCAAAGGGGTACGTTAAAAGACAAATAGTGTGAGAACGGGAGGTGTTACTAATCTTTTAATACTCTATATATCCTAACAAAGGCAATAAAAATGAGTGTCAAACTTGCAAATTTAGTTGCATATAATTCTCATTTTAAAATCTTGCAATTATCATTTTTTTGATAACAACTAGTAAAATCATATATATAAAAATAATCACAACTCCTACCTTTTCTTTGGTCTATAAAATAATTACTACCCTACCAACCAAGAAAGACTGTGTGGTAATATTAATATAACTACCATTAATTTACTAAATTACTTTTTTTATTTCACTTTAACTAATCAATTATATAATTAATTAGCCTACCAATCCGTCCATGCATGAATCATGAAATGTTGAACTTATATTTAATCTAACAAACAAAAGTTCATCCTAATTATTGGCAACGTACAACTTCAAACATTTACTATGAAGTATCACATCTTAAATCATTCATTTTATTTTTTGGGGAAAAAAGAAACATATATAGTATGATTAATATTTGACCTCGAATTTGCAAATATTATATATACACTGATCAGTTTATGCTTTTTAGTTTTACTGGTTAATAGCCAAGCATAAAATTAATACTGTATTGTCTACTATTATAAATATTAAACTTATTAGTGTGCACCTATGGTTACCAAAAGAAGAAGCAAAACCTATGTTACTGTTATTTTAAATAATGATTTTTTTTAAACTATATTTTAATTTTTAAGTATTTTAACCCACTGATCAATTCATGTCTCATTATATATTAAATCATGCATTGGTTGATGAAATTAAAAAGAGTCCATCCGAGGTTTAGATTTTTTGATTTTATTATAAAACATAGATTAATTAAATTAAAGGACCTAATTAACGTACGGCAAACTAAAAGTAATTGTTTACTTGTTACTACATATATACACTTGATAAATTAAAGAATAGGTCTTTTTTTTAATGTTTGATTGAATTAGGAGGTTATTAAAAATGTCAAATGAAATACGATAATATAAAATTACGATAGTCGTTTAGGTGATCGAAATGATAATTTCGGATAAGATTAAGGAGATCGGAATCGAGCGCTAGGGTTAAGGGGATTGAATGAATAATTTGAAATCCGTCGATGCGTTTTCAATTGGTTTAGGTTGGTTGAACGTGACGTGGTTAGGGGGATAATCGAGGAGATTAGGGCTAATATTATAGTCTAATACAACAAATTAGCACGGCCGTCCATGAAGTCGTCCCCTAAGAGCGGTTGAGAGGAATCACGATGAACTAATTTTAATTAGGTGGTCCTGTTTATTTATTAATTAATTTTATAATTGTAGAGTTCATTTCATGGGGGCGGAGATTAAGGAAATTCAGTGGCTTTAATCTGCTTTTGACAGATGACCGATCATTAATTATAAACCTTTTTTTTTTTTTTCTGAAGTGATGATCGATAACCCTAATAGAAAAAGATACGACAATTTAATCAATTACGGAGTAGCTATTAAAATTAATGTTTGCAATTCAACAACAATTATAATTAATTATATATTTTCAATATATATATATATAACGTACTAGCTAGTTATATACTACGGCCTACGTACACGACAGAAAAGTAAAAATGACTTGGTCTAAAAAGATTAATTATTAGGAAAGTAAACGTAATCAAGGCGGTTTAACACTATATAATCCCTCCGTTTTTATTTAAGTATATAAAATTAGGAAAGTGCGCTAATATACGCCTCCATTCATCGGTAAAACGGTATAAAATATTAACCATTCCGGAATGGCTCACCGGAAAGGACTTGTGGATAATAGTCATAGGTCCCCGGTTCGAACCCCGGAATAACCGCTCTTTATTTACCAATTCAAGGTGTAAAATATTACTTTTTTTTTTATAGTTTTTAAAGATAATTACATATTGATTACTAATAATTATAAATATAAAATTATTTTATAAAATTAATATTTTATAAAATTTTATTTTTTTTAAAAGAACGTATTTGGATGAAAATCGAAGGTTTGTCTTGCTTTTTTCTAGTGGGTCGAGCCGGTCGGCGCAAACCGGCCTATGTCTTAATTGATCAATTTATTTTAGTGAAATAAATAAAACCGTGTCATTAGTAATTTAGTATTGTATATTTTTTTAAATGAACAAAATAATGTCAATTTAGTCAATAAAGATATCGGTTGAAACCTAATGATTGATGAGGATAAATTTTGTGCCAATTTTCTTTAAAATATAGTACTCCCTCCGATTGAAAATAAATGATGTTTGATTTTTGTGTACGTAATTGTAGGAGTTAAAAACTTTATAAAATCTTATTTATTTTAATAAATTTTAGTCATAGTTTAATATTTATTAGTAATAAGTATTAAATTGTGAAAAAATTAAATAAAATAAATAAGATTTTATATAGTTTTTTAGCTCCTAAAACTACGTGCACAAAAGTCAATATTGTTTATTTCCGATCGGAGGGAGTACTATGTTTTGTTTACTTGTTACTAACCAAAATCAAGATAGAATAATATATACATTTTTCTATTTTAAAATTTTGTTGTTGTAATATTACTTCTTTTATTATTACTAAGTAAAAATTCGAGATCAGGCAAGCCTGATTTTTTAGAAGTTGACGAGTCGGTAGATGAAATCCGTCTAAACATACAATAAAAACAGAAAAAAGGTGCATCGAAACAAGTAGAAACAAACTCAACAACAAGACGACCTAAGCAAAACTACTCACAATTAGTGAGGACGCCGACAAAGAACAAAGTCAAGCACCACCGAACATTAGCACTGGGCCAGCAGAACTACTCCCAATAAGTTGTTGTATCATTACTTAGCTTTGTATGTTCCTTTGTAATTTCAAGAATTTTCATTTTAATTTTTTGATTCGCAGTTTAAGAGGTTTGTGTATGAGGGGAAGGACAGAAAGTTTGATAGATTTTTTCTTTAGTTTAACGGATCAAAATTATGACATTTTGGTTTAAATGACAATATTTTAGTTTAACCTAAGAAAACAACACATTTTTGTTCACAACGACGATATATATATTTTTATTTAAAATCGACTACATTTTTGTTCAAAACCGGGTCATTAGTTGTCGTATATTTCTTTTTCTAATTCAACGAACAGAACAATGCTGTTTTAAACACAAGTAGCTTTAATCAACTACATTTTGGAATTGAATTTTCAGCCGCTATACTATACCCTTAATCGATCTAAACAAGACTGTTTTTGTCCATAAAGACATACACAATTTAAAACCTAGTGATCGATATGATTCAACATGTAATTATTGTATATATAATATATTTATTGTAATGTAGAGAGAGTTGATGCGTCCATTAAGTTCCGATCCAAAACATGGATATAGAGATACAGCGCAAGCCAAGGGATAAAGACATAGGGAGGCGCGCGGGCGAGGAGGCCGGAGGACGCGGGAAGGAGTTGGGTGGGTGGGTGTGGTGTGGGTGCGGTTGTGGGTGGGTGGGGAATGCTCTGAAATCTGACCGGACTGTGGATCTTTCGAGGTCGGATCGGCTCTCCAACTCAAATCCCTCTCTCTCTCACACCATATATCTTCGATCGATCCTTGTCTTGTACTGTGTAACTGTGTAAGGTAACCATACCGGGCGCTGTAGCAGTTGGGAGTACGTATCAGACTTTACAGTACTGGAATTAAAATTTGGTTTCAGCTTAAAGACTGAACAAATTAAGTCCCTGAAATTCAGGGATCCACCTCGTCTTCCTTCCTGCGACTACTGGCCGCTGGGATTGGATGGGTTGCCCTAAAAGTTCTCCCACCCATTTCCATCTTTGTGCAATCCAAAAAGATTTTAAAAAAAAAAAAAACGTACCATTTTATTTTAATTTTTATGTTTTTTTTTATAAAGTAAGAATTCAAAATCAGACCATGGTGGGGTGTGTTCTCCGTTCTTTCTGATCCCTTGCCTCCGTCACTAACGGTGTATTTGACAAATTATTAATAAGTAGAAAAGAAAGAAAGAAAAAATATGAAAAATGATGAAAATGATAGGAAGGGAAGAGGAGATGTGAGAATCTAAAAAAAAGTATATAATTTTCCTATGTTTGGTTTTTAAGATGGAAATGACATGAAAATTATTTTCATTCAAATGGCACTACTACAAAAATGACTTTAGGCAACAGGTAATTGTAGCATTCGAGCTATTGCAACAGTTAAATGTAACATCAATCGTTCAGTGCAACATGTTTATCTATTGTAACAGGCGCTTGCAACATTTTTTTCCTAAGGTAGCACTTAGTGCAACAGCTGATGTGAATGCAACACATTTTTAAGCTATAGTAGCATTTTAGACAAGCTACATATAAAAATAAAAAGGAAAATGTCAAGATGTTATAAATTTATAATTTTCATTTAGTGACCTTATCCAGTTATTTTTTTATAGCCAAACCTTTACTATAATGGTCTAAAATTTTGGATCTTAATAAAAAAAATATTTATCTTGAACTATTGATCTTATTAATATATTTATTTTGATCAAATTTAAAATTCAATTAAAATTTTATATGTTTATTTATTTATTTTATCAAATTTAAAATTCAATTAAAATTTTTGGGTATCCCCGTAGCTACCTTTGCTAGAGTTATATCAAAATGTTTGCTTCGGTATGTTCATTGCCGTAGCTAAAATTATTACTTTAATTTTTTTAAAGAGAGAGATGTATAATAATAATATATATATATATATATTATTAATTTTAATTTATTTTGTTATATTAAAAGAAAACATTATCATTTTGGTTTAGAAAAAAAAAGGAAACTTCTAAAGCTGCATAATGAAACCCTAATGAAACTAGTCGGCCTCAATTCATTTCATATTTTCGGAAGAAAACATTATCATCTTCCCGCTCACTCCCGCTCAGGCCTTCATCTTCTCAGGCCACGCCGAAGCACCTGTGTTCATCTTCTCCGAGCTTCTCCCTCTCTGCGACGAAGCAATTGTGTTCCAGAGCCACGCCGAAGCTGCCTCGACTCCCTCTTCTCGTTCACTGGCCATCCTCGACACCTTCTGCGCGTGCGCCATCATCTTCTCCGACTCCTCCTTCTCTTCTGCGCACCGCCTCCCCCTTCTCTTATGCGCATCGCCTTTATCGTTCATTGGTTGTCCTCATTCTTCACATCTGGTAATATCTCTTCAAACCCCTTTAATTTCAACTCATGAAAACAAATTGAAAATCTCAGAAATTGAATCTGGGCATAATGGTCGAATTTGTGTTTGGCTAGGGTTTAATCTGAGCATAATTGTCGAATTTGTGTTTGGTTAGGGTTTAATTTGAGGATAGTGGTTGAATTTTTGTGTGGTTAGGGTTTATATTGGTAATTTGGGGATAGTGGTCGAATCTCTCAGTTGATAGGGCTCAATCTCTCTGTTCTAGGTTTTCCTTCGAATTAGCTATTTTTTCGATTTTTAAATTTTTTCCTTCAAACATTCAACTGATTAATCTGATGCAGGAACATTTAACATCTCATTTGTTGAAGATTACCAAACAATAGATGTCCATAAAGAATAAAGGTTGAAGCTTTTTCAACAGCTCTCTGGTAAACCATTTGTAAGATTCTCTCTTTCTATCTTTTTTTCATCTCTGGTAGTGTCTTTCCCTCTCAATTGATCATTAAAAGATCGGTTTCACTTCAGACTGTATTTCTTTCTGATTTCAATACTTTCAGAAACTTTAGATTCCAGTGATTAATAGGGCCATTTGGTACGTTTAAGAACTTAACACAGAGATCAGTTTTGGTGGCTTTGAATTTAAATGTGATTTGTGATATCCTTCATAGGCCTTTGCTAGATATTCTTGTAGATTATCATTTCTCTCCTGAACCTCATTCAATTCAGCTAAGAGAAGCTCTGCTGCCCTTTTAGCTTTATTTGCCTCTTGCTCAGAAGAAACAACAGCACCATGCAAACTAGAATATAATTTCTGAATTTCCTTCAACTTCTACTTTGGACTGCTAACTTTAAGTTCATTGTTAATATTTATCTCATCTAACTTACCAAAAAGAAAGCTCAAGGTCTGTTCTCTCTCTTACAGCCGTTGTGTAGTTTCCATCAAATGATTCCTCAGAGACATGTTTTCAGATTCCAAGACATGGCCAGTTTCTACTTGAGATGACAAGTCCTTGATCTTTTCTACAAGTCTCTATATCAGGATTTCCAAAGAGTCGCCAGAGCTGCTGTCATCAGGTATCAAGATTTCTGTCCCTTGTGATTGCAATGTCTCTATAGAAAATCATCCCATACATCACATGTACTTGGTTCTAGGGATAAAGAAGGGAAACTGCCACATACTCTTATTCTTATTCATTAGCTTTTATCTACTGACTCCACCCAAAATTTTTTGCCTATATCTACTGAATGAACTAAGTTTTTGCATGCTAGGTTTGGGGAAATTTTAGAATTAACTTGACATCTGTAGGTGAGATTTAAATTCGTCTATGATCAAGTATTTATCTAGGAAGTTCTTCAAACTAACTAAAATCTGAAATACTCTCTTTCACTTGTTTGTAATGAGAAATATTAGGTCATGTGCGAATTACTAGTGTTTCAGGAAATAATCTTCAAAATAGCAGCCCTTGTAGAGTCCATCTTCTTTCTTCCTTTTCTCTTTCTTAAAAAACATGCATGTTTTTGTCTTGCTTTCTTTGCCTTGTATCATGTAATCCCTTCAAGAGATGAAGCTACATAAATAATGCATTCATCAAATACCCCAGAACATTTGTTAGAAAAGAGAATTCAACTTGATGGACAGGGGATCCTCAGTCCTCACTTCCTTCGCAGTGAAACCAAATATGAACACTTTTATGCATTGATTTTTTCCTGTTTATTTGGCTATTAATCTGCTTGCATTTTGTGATGTCAATGGTGGCAATATCATTAAATGATGGTGGGATGAATATGCATTATATGAGATATTAGCAATTTCACTTAACTTATCATGCAGGTCTGCTAGTTAGGAGATGCAGTCCATATAATATTCACACTGATAAAAAGAGATGGACAAACTTTGCATTTAGGTGTGTGTAATTTGTTCATGATTGTTTGCTTGCAAGTTCACTGTTTTTTTCCCCTTTAGTCTCCAAATATTTATTAAAATAAAGCAAGGTTAATTTACTTTATTAATAATGCGATCATTAGTCCATATAATATTCGTCCTCACTCCTCACTCTCATCCCCCTTCTGTCCTATATCTGTGGCTGGCTCCCCTAGTGGAATTTTCTTCTTAATCTAGTTCTTTAAGTTTCACTTATTTATTGTGGAGTGTCTTATTTTCTTGAAATTTAATTTTAAATTTTTATTATGTTGGACATTGAATATAATGGTAGTGAGCAGGAAAATCCATGAAAAACATAAACATGGAATTCAGTTGAAAATCGTTGTGGAATGTAAACATAAACATGGAGCAGCTTGGCATTTTTAAGAATTGATGTTTGTATGAATCCGATCCTTCTTAGCATATTTTTTTTGCTGGTTGAAATCTCTTTTACTAACAAAAGAAGGCTTGCTTTGTGGAACTTCTTAAGCAAACTCTCATTTCCTTGCCTATGATATGATTATTGCATTCAGCAACATAGCTTCTATGTTTACGATAGTATGATTATTGCATTCAGCAACATAGCTTCTATGTTTACGATAGGATGGTTCAAGTTATTATAATATGGCTACATATGGCAGTTTTGTTGGTAAGCTTAAAGGTTGTGTGTTGCATATTTGCAGGATCATGAAGGCATGGAAGTCATGCAATTATATGGAGTCTCAGCAAACAAAGACTAGAATGTGTAGCTCGTAAACCATAGTATTTTTCTTATGTATATGTAGATTTATTTTAGAGACGTGATGAGAGACTAATATCTTACTATGAATATACATGACATAATTTGTAATAATATTAATGTATTTGTAATTTGATAAATTTTGCAAATATGTACGATTTATTTGAGAAATGCTACAACAATTTTATAAGATTGTTGCAATAGCTTGAATTAAAAGGTTGCACTAGATGTGAATTGTTGATGCATTATCTTTTGTCATGAATGTTACATTACATACCTATTGCAGCATGTTCTTAAGCCTAATGTAACATGGTATATTTCGTACGCTTGACTGTTACATTAGCTTGAAATAGCTGTTACATTTGGTCTAATGCAACGTGAGCGGAAGTAGCATCTCAAAAATGATGCTTTAGATCTATTGTATCATTTATTGAGGTTTATGTGACATTTTTCAACTATTGCAATAGGCTTATTTTGTAGTAGTGTGGAGAGTATATTGTCGTCCATGGTTGACACTTTAGATTATATTAAGGAGTAATTTAAAGTGTTTTTTTTTACAGTAGGCAAGAATTATGAACGATTACATAAATTGTAATCTGGCTCCTTGATCATCCTTAAAGATGATAGTAGAAAGGTCTATATAAAAAAGGGATAGTAGAGTTATTAAACATGATACCTTTCCTTGCTATATAATATGTAACTTGGTTTGCTTTCCGATAGCAGTGTCTGTACTTAATGAATTCAAAGGCAGATTCCAGTTCCGTGGTCTTCTTAATGTGATATATAATTTCCAATCTAAATTCAAAGGCAGATTCCAGTTCCTTGATCTTCTCAATGTGATATATAATTTCCAATCTAATGTTATTGCTGATGGTGATGGCTTTGATAAGCTCAAGATTGTCTCCTTCTATTGTCACTCTTCGTAGTCCTTTTCTTATTGCTTGCTGCATATCTGTCTGAATAGCAATAGCTTCAAAATGGATGACTGAGCCTTGCATAACTTCCTTATAAAACATGTCTATGACATGGCCCAAGGAGTCCCTAACAACCCCTCCCATATGACAAGAGCCGGTGGGATTGACAGAGCCATCCACATTTATTTTGTAGACAACACCCCTTGTGGTCTGATCCATTTCGTTATAGGCCTCTTCTTTCTATGTCCATCCCTTGGCATGGGTTATCCTTTTCAATTTGGGTCCATGCATTAATGTTTGCGATAATTCTTTGAACAATATTTTCAGCCGGAGCTGGATTTTTGTTCCTGAAAATAGTTTTGTTTCTGACCTCCCAGACAATTGCCAGATGAAAACAAGGTCCTCAAAGTTTTTGTTTCCGTCCCGAATCGCCTCTATGTTTAGTTTTTTAGAGTCATTCATATTCATATGTTGGAAGTATTTTCCTGTTTCTAGTTCAAATTGAGCGATTATTTTCCTAGTAAAGTAGCAATTCCTCATTAAGTGATTTGTATCCTCTTCTGCTTGATTGCAAAGGCTACATTGGCTTGAGACTCTATTCACATATTTGTTGAATCGTTGGGTGGTAGGAAGATCGTCAATCACTATTTTCCAAATTAAAATTTTCAATCTGGGAGGTAGTTTTAGTTTCCAAATCCATTTAAAATGTTAATTTTTCAAAACGGTGGGTGAGGCTTTTGGATCTTAGGGACATGTAAAAGTCCATCAGTGAACTAGATCATCTCGATCTAACAGTTTCCCTGAAAATAAAATATATATTTTTTAAATTATGTTTGTTTAAATTTTAACAATTTATGTATTTTAAAGATTTAGAAAATCATTTAGTTTGAAAAATAGTATATATTTAGTAAAAAAATTATATTTTTATGTTACTTTTTCATTTTGGAGAATGAAATAAAAGATTTATTAAATATAAAAATATTTAAAATTCTTGAAATACTCTAAAATCAAAAGCCTTGTATAGATGCACTGACGATCAAGAAGTTCAATAACCTCTAGTTTGATGGGCTCTTCAAATTATTTTTACTTCAACTTCAACAACTTTCCTATTTTAAAGATTTGGATAATGTTTTAGGTTTGAAAAATGTTGCAAATTTAGGAAAATATTTTTTTTTTCTTTCTGTTGCTTCTTAATTTTGAAGAATGAGATGAAAAATATGTTAGAAAAAAAAATGCTTTGAAATTCTCCAAAATTTCAAAATCTCCGAAAGGGAGAATCTAATGAAGATGCTCTAATTATTCTACTTTTATATGTGGCCGGTACAAATTTAATTAGGTTTTATCAAAATGTGTATCAATTCCATCATTTGCTTAATAAATTTTAATCAAACCTAGCCAAGCACCTAATCCATGTATAATTTAATTATCTGATGTTGATGGAATACTAACTCTAGCTAGCATCAATCCCCTTATTATCCATAACACCCAATCCCATGTTTGATACAAGAACTAGGTGAGCCGATTATAGACTGAGAGGTATTTCGACGGTATGTTTGAGTACACTCCAACTAGATGGCAGATTCTTGGATTAGATAGGATAGATATAGAGCTTTAAATAGGGGATATTGTAACATGTTATCCCGTATCAGATATAATAAAAGCGTTGAGAGTGATTTATAAATGATTCAATTCAGATACATATCATAAGAGTTTTTACTTTTAAGATTCCAAGCGAGGACAACGAATCTAAAAAGGATAGATGGCATATTCTCACATCTCTTTAAAACCTCAAGTCTTACAATAGGATTTATATCAATTTTCAAAGGAGATTCAATGCTCAACTCAGAATTTGTTGAGTAATTGATGTTTTTGAATAATGAATGATGGAAACATTAATCAAATTAATGATAATATAAATTTATGGAATCGATATTGACCATGTAAAAGATGATTTTGTCCTTTATTTCCCCCCTCAAATTATAACACAATAAGTAATTTAGATTAATTGGTTAAATCAAATATATAGTTGAATTAGTATAAGAATAAAAATAGTATTCATCGCTATAGTAATTACTTACAAATAACATAATATATTTACATGGTAAATTAAACCCTAAGAGCCCTTTTACTTAGGGTTTTTAGCCCTTATTTAAGAAATCTAATAATAGAATAATAAGACCACCTGTACTTAGGGCCTGCTGTGGAAGATTTTTTAAGGGTTTATAAATATGAGCGAAAAATTACATTAAATTTTACTAGAACTATATAAAAAAAAATGTAGTTAAGCAAGTTTGGCGGATAAATGCTAAAAAACCAATGCATTAGGCAAACTTGTGTGACATATATAGGCCGATGTATATCATGAATAAAGTTTATGGCCCTACCTATAATTTACATATATACATGATCAATGAAAACATAAATAGAGCATATATATTACATCCGTGTAGAAAACCCTAGCCACAAGTTTCATGGTACCCTGCATTTCTAATTTGACCGTCAATAGAAAATGGAAAAATCTCAAAATCAATATCAATCTCAATCTTAATTCCAAAATCAATTTGGTGCAGCATATCATGATCATCATGGGAAGCAATGTGTGGCCCAATTTGGACCATTTGGGGAACAAATAGGATTTCTTTTTTCAAAAGTAATGTGAGCACCTTGTGCTATGCATTTTTTTCATTTACTATCTTTTATCCTAATTTATATTATTAGTTGGACTACCATATCTAGCTAGTGTACGAAAGAGGTAAAACTCATCCTCTTGTTTGGTAACCTAATTTGTTCACATCTAAATATATTTTTTTTTGTAATATACAAAGAGTTTTTCACTTAGACCTATCAAAATATATCCAGACTCGAAAAACCTGATCTTAATGTCTGATAATTTTAATGTCCGATAATTTTTCAGGTTTAAACCCGATGTTTTAGACCTGTGACCCAAACCCGAATGACCCGGGGATTTTCCCTACCACAATTGTCCTTCGGGTTTCTTCTTCATATCTCGATTATAAAGGAAGCCGAAAAAAGTACATGGCGAAGTTTGTCGAGCGACTGATGATTTTGCCGTAGATGGCAGTTGCTAGATCGTAAGTATCGGTTTTACGGAATCAAGTGGCGACACATTGGCTTTGAGCAGCTACTGGCATTGAGCGGCTATTATTGGCCTCGAGTGACTATCGATCGTAAGTGGTTGTCGTTGGCCGTAAGTGACTATCATTGACCGTAAGTGGCTATCATGCCATAATAAAAAGTGAAGCTCGGACTAAATTGTTGTAGGGAAAATAACGTCATCATAGCACATGGGCATTCTGGTCCTTTACCAAGTAAGTCGATCATTTTTATCATACGAAATTATCCTAAATAACAATTAAAAACGACATCTATCATTTATGCGGTATCATAATCAATAAATTCGAATATTCAATACGACATTGACCAACATCAATGCGGTTACCGTTTCACCTATTGAATACGGTAACAGTTTCATGCATTAAGAACCTTGACCGATTTAAATATGGTAACGGTTTCTTCTAGCATAAATAGCGGTAAAGTCAGATTCATAAGGAGAGGACTGACTTGAGCATCGGATTGTCCTACGGGGGACACAAGCCCCGCCCCAACCTCATTTGTTCTTGTTTTGCAAGCTACGGTTCAGGTTGAGTTAATCGTCGAGATCGATCTCCTTCAACAAGCATGATGTAGATTTTATGCATTACATTTGGTGTCGTGACATCCTTGAGGATTTGATCAAAAAGCCTAGGATCGGAATCCCAATGCAGGGAGGAAAAGCCATAAACGCTAGTGTCACTCTCATGGGGTTTTCGATTCACTTTCTTCCATCTTTTTCTCGACTTACATCTAAACGGCTCCCCCCTTGAACGAATCCTCCCCTGATTTCCCCGATTCGTCCTCAAAATGGTCCAAGAAATCCACCGAAGAAGACATCATCATCCAATCTCCGATCAAACAAACGTCAACCATCGACACCATAGTTGTCCTTGTGCGCAATGCACAACAAAGCCATGGGGACACCGGACCCCATCCTGGGTCACCAATGCCTCCACATCCGAGCCCTATGAATATGTTGAAGCACTGCATTATCTCCTTCTAACAGAATTGCTGGTCCCTGCAATTCTACAAATATCAAACGAGGAAGGCGTCAGATCTGTTGCAGTTTTCGATTACTTATCAAACCGGCCCATACTTCTCACAAATTGTGAAACCAACCCATACTCTCAGGTCAATTGTACATAGAGAAGGGATGAAACTTTTGGAGTTGAAGATTTATGTCCCAAACCTCAAGAGTTGTCCCGATGGACTCAACCGAGGATGACATGGGGCAAGATCTTAAGGTATTTTGTCAAGACAATTCAAAAACATGGAGTAGGCACATTATCCGCTCACATGGACCAATCAAGCTGCCTATGGGCATCGATTCATGTTGGTCAGACTCGCCAAGACATATCAACCTGCTGACAATAAATATCCAATTATGAGCCAACGATAGCCACTTACGGCCAATGATAGCCCCTTATGACCAATAACTAATTACAACCAACGATATATAGCCGCTTACGACCAATAGTCAATTACGGGCCAACAATAGCCACTTACGGCCAACGATAGCCACTTACGGTCAATAGTCACTTATGACCGATTGCCAATTATGGGCCAACAATAGCAACTTACGGCCAATGATAGCCACTTATGGACAACGACATCCACTTACGACCGATAGCCACTCGAGGCCAATAATAGCTGCTCAAGGTCAGTAGCTTCTCAAAGCCAATGTGTCACGACTTGATTATGTAAAACCGCTACTTACAGTCAAGCAACCGCCATCTACAGCAAAATTGTCGCTCGCTCGACAAACTTCGCCATGTACTTTTTTCGGCTTCCTTCATCATCGAGACATGAAGAAGAAACCCGAGGGGCAATTGTGGTAGGGAAAATCCCCGCCATCATATCACACGGGCATTCTGGTCTTTTACCAAGTAAGTCGATCACTTTTATCATATGAAATTATCCTAAATAACAGTTAAAAACGACATCTATTATTTATGTGGTATCATAATCAATAAATTTGAATATTCAATACGGCATTGACCAGCATCAATGCGGTTACCGTTTTGCATATTGAATACGGTAACAGTTTCATGCATTAAGAACCTTGACCGATTTAAATATGGTAATAGTTTCTTCTAACATAAATAGTGGTAAAGTCGGATTCATAAGGGGGGGGCTGACTTGGGCGTCGGAAGATCCTACGGGGGCCACAAGCCCCGCCCCAACCTCGTTTAATTTGTTCTTGTTGTACAGACTATGTACGGTTCAGGTTGAATTCATCGTCGAGATCGATCTTCTTCAATAACTATATATATGATAGTTACTGATGCAGATTTTATGCTGGTAAATAGTTCGACTATACGGTTTCAAACCACTATAATAAATTAGAATTGTGATTGATTTTAAAATCGTAATTGTGACCGTGCATTTGGGTGGCTCGTAACATAGGATCCAAAGTTATTTTAATGACTTAAAAAATAGTTTTACAGCATCATGTGTTATCTGTTTGGAGTAATATCTATTCATGGGTGCCTTTTCAGTTCATGTGCATTTATATATATTAGTAACTATATACTACTTATAGTAATGTATACTATATATAACATAATATATCTATATTTATTTAATTTATTTAAAGGCACATTAAGATTAAGATTGCGATACTAATCCACATAAATGTACGGATCTTCGACATAATACTCTGCATTAATTTATATTGAGATTTGCAATTTTTTATGTAAACGGGAGCTGAATTATAAGCTCATTACTATGAAGTGTAATTTAAAGGATTCTAAATCGTCTATCTTCATTTTTAGGCATCGTTTGGTATAAATGTAGTAATCGGAACGAGAATAAAAATTGGAATCGGAATCAAAAGTCAGAATGAGTGGTTTTCAAGACATGTTGTTTGGTATGATACCTGGAATGAGCAATTCTCAAATCCAACCTCTAAACATCTAAAAATCCAACCTTTCAAATTATCAAATTCAAGAGCAAACCAATTCAATCTTTTAAATTAAGGATAAAAATACACAAAATCAACATGCAATTTCAGAAATTCATCAACAAAATAAACAAATTTTAACAAATTTACGGGTTGGAACTTGGATGGTGTTGAGGGAGGAAACCCTAATTCAACCCAACCAGAGGTCGGAGGATGGATGACGAAGGACGACAACCGATCTGGATTCGACGGGGATCGAGAGGAGCGAGAGAGAGAGAGAGAGAGAGAGAGAGAGAGAGAGAGACTGGAGGACGACGGAGGAGCACCAGATCTGACGGAGGACTGGAGGACGACGGCGACGGCGTCAGATCTGGGTGATGGTAGTGGCGATGACAATAGCGACAATGGACTATGGTGGTTGTAGTGGTGACGGCGGCGTTGCAGATCTGGACGAAGGAGGCGGCGCGGGGGTGGTAGCAGTGGACGAAGGAGGTAGACGGGGCGGTGTAGTGAGGCCGGTGGAGGTTGAGATCCAAGGAGGAGATGGATGAGGATGGGGTTTTGTATGAAATTGGGAATCACTCATTCCCTGGGTTTTCTTAGGGAATGGAACGGGTTAAAAAAATGAGAATGAGAAGATTACCGAGAATGAGTTTAATTCCCGATTTTGACGTACCAAACACTAAAATGGGAATCACCCATTCTCATTCCCGATTTTGGTTGATACCAAGCAGGCCCTTATTCTCTTTCTATATCCCTCCTCACAAACCTCTTTATTAATATTTTTTAAATAGGGGATTTGGCTCCCATTTAAATTAGTAGCATAGATTGTTTAAAAGAATAAAGACTTGGTATGAAAAGTTAAATATCTTATTAATTTTTCAACTACTTGAAATTTGATTTTCAACATGGCAATTTGGCATTTAGGTTTGCCAAGAGCACAAACTAATTTGTCTATGTTTATTTTTAGTGTTTTAAAAATCGCGTTTAGGTGTTGTCAAGCACTAGGTGGGAGCATCTAGGAATTTTTAAGTCTAGATAGGTCTCTAGGTAAAAATCTGTCTAGGTGTCGCCTAGATCTCATCTAGTCCCGCCTAGACCATGTCTAGTCCTGCATGCCTAGGCACTGCATAGTCCCGCATAGATTTGTCTTGGTCGACGATTATTCAGTTTTAGGCTTTTAGCGTTTAGGCAAGTGATTAGCCGACTTAGGTTTTTTTTTTTATTCCCCAATTTGAGTTAAAGCTATTATTTTTTATTTTATGAGGTTTATAGTTGCTAGTCTCATATGTGTACTTTTGCATTTATTTTCTTTTAGTGTTAGTTAAGAACCACAAATTTGAGTCTATGGGTGGTATTATGACTTAGTACGTATTAAATTATATAAATTATTGAAATGTGCTATATATTAAAATTTAAGGAAATAATTAAGTTTGTTCTAAGTTCGCCTAACTAGGTACCATCTAACCGCCACCTAGGCACCCGCCTAGCCACCAAGTTAATAGAAGGCCACATGCCGCCTAGCGCCTTTTAAACATTGATTGTTTAATTTCCATAGCTATATGTGAAATGAAAAAGTCTAAGATTGTTACCCCATTGTGAAAATATTGATTAATGTGTCGAATCTCCCCTTGCATGGAGACTAAATTGTCAAGTATAGAGGTGTTTGTAATGTATCGAATCTCCCATTGCATGGAGATTTATATAACATAATATCCAGGATGATCAAGGGTGAACCTTGCTTTGGCAAGGCATCCTACTGTTTGTCCACTGTTAACACACACACACACACTCTTTCCAATTAGATATAGATATATTTTGGAAATATTTTACCCAAATTTGTAAGATTTGGATAATAATAATTATATATATATATATTAATCTAATGAACTCAATCAATACGTAATATATAGTATATCTTAAGATAATTCCTTTTTAGAATTTTCTATCTTTCATCCAATTATATCCATAAAAATAATATTTTTTTTAAAAAATATCTATTGCAAGAGATGTGAAAACTTTATAAAGTTAAAATAATAGGTTTTTTAATGTTTATATTATATTTATATGATAAAATATCAAATCATTTATACCTATAAAAATTAAATAATCAATTATAAAACGTATTCTCATAATATGATTTTTTTTTCCAAGAAGTTGTTTAGGATTAATATATTAATATACTATGAGATTTATTTAGATTTAACCATTGATTTATTTTAGAATTATAGATATGAATATGTAAAATGTTTATTAATATAAAATTTATTTAAATTAAAAAATTGAAAGAATATACATATTATAAGAATCTATATCTATATCTATATAAACTCTTAATTTAGAAGAGTTTATGCTGAGGTGTCAACATTAGAGAGATTTTAGGGGTTTTAACCAATTATAATTTTCTTTTTTCTTTTTATATTTTTTTTTAATTCTCCTTTTTTCTTCCTTTTCTTTTCATTCTTTTTTTTTCTTTAATCTTACTAATTATTGGGCTTAATTCAAAACATTGAATTCAATCTAATATAACTATTGGGCTTAACTCAAATTCATTTACTAACTATCTATATCTATATCTATATACTATACAATATTAATTTATGTCACATGTTCTCTCCATGTTCAAAGTTATTTGTGGAAATATTATTTACATAATATCATTTTATTATGGTAACTATATTTTCTAATATTTTTTTTTTGAAAAATATTATAATATTAATTACCCAATATTATTTGATGTTACATATTTTTAACCAATGGGATTAATTCAAAACTTTTATCTTTCACTATTTATTATTTATTTTTCTCTTTATCTCTTTAACCCAAGTGTATTTTTTTCTATTATTTTTAACACATTTACTAATGAATGGGTTTAATTAAAAATATTGAATTAAATATAATTTCTATGATTTATCTATATCTAAATATTATTTATACAAAAATCGCGTCATGACGCGATGATCGTACTAGTTTTGTTTAATTAACTAATTAAATACTGTAAATATTAATGTCAAATTTACTCCACAAATGACTTGTTTATTTTAAAGGTAAGTACGGCAAAAATGGATGGATTACAATTTACAAGTCCAATTAAGAAAGGAAAGGGGCAATGGGCCCCACCCGCCGCAGCACCATCTTCCACTTGCCCATTTCCCCTCGCTGTTTTATTTTATTTTTAATCTTTTTTCTCCCTATTTTGTCTTTTTCTTTTTCAAATTATTCAATTTATTCTCTTCTTCACCATTTAGCCAACAACCCAAGTTGGTCAACCTCGACCACTTCCCTTAATCATGGTTAGTCTCTAACCTCAATTATTACCACTGATGCAGTTATGTTCTCTATAATTAATTAATTATTCAATTTATTCCTTTTCCTTTTTTTAAATCACTACAATTAGCTTTAGTTAATAATTCATGTATTTCAATACATATCTTTATTTTAATAGTCTTTCTAAGTTTCTAATATTAATAATCATTATTTTAAATTTTAAAATATAAATGTTATAATTTTATAATTAGGTAAGTATTTTTGAAAAATGAAGTTTAACCTAAAAGTTAAAAAAATCTGTTATTTTTTTAAAACAAAAAAAATGAAATTAAGCTACATTTGCATCAAGATATATAGCTAATATCTTTTTTAATCCATTGACTCTTTTGTAAAGTGGATAAAATTTTCTTATCTAATACCCCAATTTTTAACTCTTCAAACCATGAAATTATTTTATACATAAAAATACAATACTTATTCATCTAAAAGCTAAGATTGTTTAGGTTCAACAATTTTAAATTGTTAGCTAACAAACATTTATATATAAGTTCCTTTAGCGGTCAATCATCACATTTGGTGCCAAAACCAAGCAAATAGAAAACAATATTTGAAAAAAGCATCAGATTAATTATTTATTTTTAAAAAAATAACTTCCTTTGTTTCCAAGATTACAACTTGTTTTTTTTTCCATTGGTCGGAAAAAATATCATATATTTTTATTAATATTCATATTATTAAAATTTATTTAATATGTTAAATGAATTAAAAAGTGAGGAAATTTTCATATGCTCTTATCATCTAAAATAATTTTAATTTTTAAAATAACCTTACACGCGCTTCATCTAAATATATTAAATTAAATAAATTATTATACCTACCCTTACAATGAATCCATCAATCAAAATTAAACCCTTTAAAACAATATAAAATCACATATATTTAATTAAAAAAATGTATTTAAGAGAGAGAAAGAGGTAGCTTGAGACTGGTTCATCCCTTTAAGCTTTCTTCATCTTCATCTCCATCTTCTTCCTCCTCCTCCTCCTCCAAATCCAATCTCCTTTTCCCATCCCATTAAATAATCTGTCAAAGAAATTTAAATTAAAGAAACACAAACTCCTCTTCCATTCCTCAATCTTATCTTTAATTAATTTAGTCCCTCAAAGAAATCAATTTTCAATTTCAATTTCCATAAAAAATAATTTTCCCCCTTTTGATGTGAATGTTGTTAATCCATTAAATTACATACATATGGCCGGTCTTGATTTAGGCACTGCAAATCGCTTCCTCCACCAACACCACCAGCAACAGCAACAGCAACAGCAACACCAGCTGCACCTCCACCGCTCCGACGATGATGAGAACGACAACCACATCAACAGCAACAACGGAGGAAGCGGAAACGGCGGGCTTGAACTCGTCGCCGGCGGATCGGGAGGAGAAGGCGGAGGCCGGAGGCCGCGGGGAAGGCCTCCGGGGTCCAAGAACAAGGCGAAGCCGCCGGTGATCATCACGCGGGAGAGCGCTAATACTCTGCGGGCCCACATCCTGGAGGTCGGCAACGGCTGCGACATCTTCGAGAGCGTCGCGGCCTACGCGCGCCGCCGGCAGCGCGGGATCTGCGTCCTCAGCGGCAGCGGCGTCGTGACTAACGTCACTCTCCGCCAGCCGGCAGCGGCGGGATCCGCGGTCGTTACGCTGCACGGGAGGTTCGAGATCCTCTCGCTCTCGGGGTCGTTCCTCCCGCCGCCGGCGCCCCCTGGGGCGACGAGCCTCTCGATCTTCCTCGCCGGCGGCCAGGGGCAGGTCGTCGGAGGCTGCGTAGTTGGGGAGCTAGTGGCCGCAGGCCCCGTTATAGTGATAGCGGCATCGTTTACGAACGTGGCTTACGAGAGGCTGCCGCTGGAGGAGGAGGAGCCGCCGTCATCGGCGGCGGGGCTTCAGATGCAGACGGCACCGTCGGGAGGCGGAGGGCAGTTCCCGGACCCCTCCTCGGGGCTGCCGTTCTTCAACCTGCCGCTTAATATGCAGAATATGCCGGTCGACGGGGCATGGGGCGGCGCCGGGAACGCCGGCGGGAGACCGGCGCCGTTCGGATAGTAGAGGAGGGAAATGAACTGAATTTGAATTCCGATCAGACTATGAAGATGAAGGTGCGAAATTGAAGGCCAATGAGAGGCGAATTCGAATATCGATCGATCCAATTCAAACAACATCCGGATGAGTACTCTGATTCAATTGGTTGGTGTTCCTCGATCTCTCATTTGTGCTTTTAATCAATATAACTTTGTTCTGCGAGGGTTTTAGATCGATTCGATCGATTTCTTGACTCTGGTTTTTTCGATCGAGATCGTTCTTGATTTGTTAGTTGTAGCTTCCAACTGGTTGAATTGTTTGTATCCGTCGTGTCACCGTGGATAAATTTAATCTTCCTCGATCTTCTTCTTCGTCCATCTTCGATATTGTTCGATCATATATTTTTATTTATATCGGATTCTCATTTGAACTTAACATATTTAATTCCATGTTTGAAATTAATCTTTTGTCACTGTAATTGTTAGGAACTGATATAGCAAGACATTTTAATTTGTTCTAGTCCACCATGTGTTTTTCCATCCGTTTGTTTAATCCCTTCAAGTAATTATATATCAACAATCAATTAAAAAAAAAAAGATTTAATCAGACAAAGACCAATTAACTTATATACTATATATGTCTTAATTTGTTGCCCATGATGGGGTGTTCCTGTTTCTCATTGCACTGTTTCATAGTCTTATTCCTCTCATGCATTGCTCAATCATGCCTCTTCTCTTTTGATTGATCTTGAGTGTTTATGTTTGTTTAGGTTTATTGTTGTTTCTATTACTCTTGCACACTCTAGGTCTTTCAAAAATACCCTTTCGACGTAGTTGGGAAAATGGTGTATACATCTTGACTCTGGCCTCCAGACCCTACTTTTAAAGTATTGTTGTAGTAGCAGTAGTGCTGTATGTCTAAATTGCATTTAGTGTACGTAGTATATATACATATATGGCAAGGGTTTTAGCCCTTTCTTGCATATGTTTCAGGAAAAAAACAGCTGTGTTTTGAATGTTGGGGCTTAGATATAATTAATTTGTAAGGGTTTAGGCCAGCGATCGAGGAGAAGTTGAATCTTGATGGAATCTGGGTGTAAGTGAGATATATAGTTGGGAACCATTCCGGAATGGCTCACTGGAAAGGACTTGTGGATAATAGTCATAGGTCCCCGGTTCGAACTCCGAAATGACCGCTCTTTATTTACCAATTCAAGAGATATATAGTTGGGTGTAAAATTGGGTGTTCCCAGACCAACAAATTACAGTCAGATACATCCATTAATTTTTGTTATGTCCTTCACTGACTTGTTTCTTCTTCTTCTTCTATTAATTGGCTACCTTCGATGGAGCACAGTAGCTAAATTCGCCATGAGAGATTACATATATACCAACTTAATTAGATCAGATCGATCGATGGAGTCGCCCTGAGAGCTAATTAATTAAATTTCTCATGATAATGTGTAACATAAAATTGGATATTTGTATATAGTGCTCCATGTTTGTTTGTTCTTTAGAAATTCAGAGATCACAGAAATGATGGTCAGCACGTACGTACGTACGTACTTGCTAGCTAGGGCACTTTGACTTGTTGAATTGCCAGCTTCCCTCGTTGATCGATCTTCGTTTGTTCTTCGTTCGCTTATTTTGATTTTGGTTTTTAATCTCGATCTTACTCTTTGATTGATGATGTGCGTACTATGATTCATTACTCGTTCTCTTTATCACTTTAACTGGATAATCGTATTTTCTCCATCTCTCAAGCTATGCGACATCTCTTCTTAACAAGATGCGTTAAAAAACACACATACACATGTACGTGTGTGTAATACTCTATATACATAATTGACATATCCATGCCTCGAGGGTCGAAGTTCGAATCCTCGTGGAAACATGGAGACGCTTGTGAGTGGGAGGGTCAACCCCTTAATTGGGCCTACAGTAACCCGATCCAGATGTAGAGTGGGCAAAGCCCACTTGAACTGGAAAGGATAAAAAAAAAACAAAAACAGTTTCTATATAACGGTATATGCTAAAAAAATTGGAATTAGGAAACTCATTCTCTAAATAAAAATCTTCAAATGTACTGTACAAGTAGAATTAAAAAAACAGTTTCTTTAACGACTCAACGAGGATTTGAGCGTAAATCTGTACAAAATATACTGTAATTATATATGTGGGTTTCCAAATACATACAGTATATATTTCATACATGTTAAAAAGTCTCTACAAAAAGTTGATATTTTAAATAGTTTTTAGCTCCTTAAAATACGAGTTAAAAAATAAAACAACATCCTTTGTGGATCGGAGGGAGTACAATATATTGTTGCAACTGCATGGGCAGATATATAGCCAACTATTAATAACCTTATCAGATTTTATATGCATCATTTCACTAGGAATGAGACAACATTGTTGAGAGATGTAAATGAGACCTAAAGAGTCACACATCGAAAGTTGAACATAACAAACCCTGGTATAGAGTCGGTGGTCGATCTACTTCTACTATTGTCAATTGGTTTTTGAATGAAACCTTACTCAGCTTGTGTGCTAGGCTAGCTCTTACTCGGTTTTCGGCTTGTGTGTTAGGCTATTAGCGCATGTGTGTTATTTTTTCAAATCATCGAATGGACTGGGAAACTATTACTCTATTAGGCGTCTTTTGGTTAAATATAGAAATTAGACTTCATGAGAAGTTACTTTTTGGGAAGTGTAATTCTCATAATTAAATTCTACTTCATGGAAAGTATAAAAATATGTTTGGTTGAAAATAGTTTCTCATGAATTCAATTCCTACATTTTGTTTGGTTAAAAACATAGAACATTAGTAGCAACTTATTTAAAATTACTCTTATAACCATTTGCCCTTTGTTTTTTAAATTAATCCTATTTAGAATTGGAAATTTTTTTGATACAAATTAATTTGAAATAATAGGAGATTTAGGATAATAGGAAGGAAGAAGTACATCTTACTCACCCCATCAAGGTAAGTTCAGTTCCACCCTTTCATGTGAATTGAAATTCCCAGTAACGTCAATTCTTGATTTTTTTTCATTTACAAAAATGAATACCGTACCAAACACATACATTAAAATCTAATTCATGGGATTTTATACTTCCTGAAGTACAAAGGTAACCAACCGAGGCCTTAGAGTCACAGTAAAAATAATTTCAAAACTATGACTTTTAATTTTTCTATTTTTGATAAATTTTACAAAAGTTTGTGAGCATGCAACCCTAATATTCTAAGTTTCATTTTTTTAAGCATAATATTCTAAATTTCGATATGCATTCATAAATAATTATAGGATATATAAATTATTAATCTATGCAGTTGTCATAAATTAGAAACATCTCAGAGTTTTCAATTCAGTGGCACACCCCGTTATTAAATAGGTCAGACAAACTACTAAACTAGCATTGGGCCGGCAACATGTACTTATACAGTCTGCTGAATTTTATTAGAATGAAATCAATGGTAAGTATCTTAGTTGTTATGAAACAAGAGACAACATAACAAAATAAGTATAAAGATCATATAAGCATCAATGGACAATAACAGTAATCTGAGGTCTCCACAATAGTTTTTTAGGAATTCTCTGTGTTGTTTCTACGTAACAGACAGAAGAGAAGTCTCACACTGCTTCATTTCTATCAAGTTTACTTGTGTAGGTATTTCTTTCACATCAATACTATACTGATCAGTCTTTCGAGCTCTCGACGCACAGAGTTTGTCCAATACATTGAAATGTTGTATTCTTCCTGGGAAACTAAACAAATTAAAGTGAAAAGAAGGTGATTGGAGTCGAGAATTGTGGTAATAAATTGAGAAATCATTTGTTATAGACGATGCTCAAGAAGACACTGGTAGGATCAGAACAATGTAAAATCCTTATATTTGGACTCAACTAAGACCTTCTCCAACAATTTCTTCAAAATTGGGATTCAAAATACATATTTTTCAAATTATTTTTTTGTTTCAACTCCAGCATGTGAGAAACCGAGAATCCCGAGCCGGGTCGTATAAAATCGAGAATCTTGGCGGGTTTATTTTATTTTTGTATATAAGGTCGGGATCCACCACGTACTTTACACAAAAGCTTAAACCATTGTATAGGGGTTTCCCTCTCCTTATATTTTGGTTTGGTTTTAACATTGTTATTCAATGTGGGACTTTACCCACAAACCCCAACATAAACAACTTTCCTATTTCTAAAATTTGGATAATGATTACTTTTGGAGTTGTTGCAGATTTAGAGAAGCCTCTTTGTTTTTTCTCCTGCTTCCCCATTTCGGATAATGAGATAGGGAATCTGTTGGATAATAAAAACGTCTTAAAATTATCTAAAAACAACAAAATCTCAAAAATGAAGAATCTGTTGGAGATGATGTAATAATAGAGTTGTCGGACATCATGCAAACAACATAACATTTAGTGTTGATTTTTTTGTTTAGTTATATGTTCAGTGTAAATACAAATACTAACAAAAACCGAATTTTATCCAACATAAAGGTTTGATTAAAAATGTTTTAATATCCTTGAAAGATAAAAACACATTCAAAACCTATTCTATAATATGTTTTCCTGTTTTACATTATTTTATTATCTAAGCCGTACATTGCTTTTGTACTATCTATAATATATGTGTTCTCCATTCGCACACAATCTTTCAACTTTGAAGGGTACTGTAAAAAACTGTTTGTGGCCGTGCTTAATAAACTAAGCAGTAATTACTAATTAAGTACTATTTATTGTTAAATTAATGGTATTTAATTCGAAAAGAATATATGCAAAAACATATTCGACCATTATGTATATTAAGATCCTTGAAGCACCTTCATTAATATATATTAATATATTAATCACTCCAATTAGCTTCAGAATATGCCTACACGTACGTTATATACTTGGTTTGATGCGATGTGTTATAGTTTATGATTTTTTTTTTAAAAAAAATTGTTGATAATTATATTGTAAGTAGCAATACATTAGGGTCGGATTTATTTGACGCTTACATTAAAATCTATGTGTATACATTAGCATTAAATTAAAAGCAAGCTCACAAAGTTAAGAAATATAAATTATACAAGTTGCTTATAACTCGTGCAGCTAATTAACATATAATTTCTCTATTTCTGTTACTGCCAATTGTTTAAAATATTCGACGGATCATTAATAGAGAGTTAATAGGAATGTATCAACTTAACACAAAATCTCAAGCTAATAACTGCTTACGCTTTTTTTTATAACCTATTAAAATTTTATTTTATTTTTTTTATAATAGTCCGGCCTTTATCTAACTTTTTCCTTCGTATCATACATACCCCGAAACAAACCCTAGCTCGCTTATCATGAACCTTTTATTCTCAGTTGTTGATTTTCAGCGATTCCTACTTGTAATTTTTTCACGGAATTTCCGATTCCAATCTATATATAGGTTTCGTGACGGTGTACACATGGTTGGGTGCACATGTGCGCCCATGCGCTAATAGCCTAGTACATAAGCCGAACGGGGTTCCATTCTAAAACCAATTGATTTTAGGATGAGTAACTCACTGGCTTATATACTAAGGCTTGTTTGATAAAAACTATCGATGTGGGTCTCTTTGTCTCTTCACATTCTCAACAACATGCCTTCAAGTAGAAAATATTCGTTTATTTTCTCATGTTTATTAGTCTGTTTTAACAAGATTGTTAGTCTATAACAATGTAATTATTCATCTGAACAAATAGTGTAAAAAAATATAAATTTCATTCTAACGAATAACGGTCCAGTACTATCAAATAATTTTATTCCAATGAAAGTACTACCAAATAACCAGTACTTTTAATCTCATCTACTAATATTCTTAATTTAATGACTCAAATTTGTCAACATGATATACTACAAGAGTTGCGTATATATATATAATATATCTATTGTCTTTATATATATAGATCGACATAATAACATGAAAGAAATTATTAAATCTAAAGTCATAATTTATTAATTTCTTTTTGAGTTATATCATATGATAACCCTAAAATTAATGTAGTCTTCTCAACGTACAGCTTAAATGTGAATGTGATATTGATTAATTGTAAGTAAATAAAAAAATGGATTGTTTATGATCACAACACCAAATTAACATATAGATACAAAAAACAATAGAAAATTAATGTAATTAGTCTAACTAACTATAAAGAAACGTTTTTTTTAATAAAAAAAGAAACGTTTTTTCACTAAATAATTTAGTTATCTACAGTGATGATGATGTTGGCACTAGTGGCAATGATTATGACAAAATGCAATTTAAAATTGCTATAAATTAACATAAATGCCCTTTTATTAAATAAATAATAAAATTGCCCTGGAAATTAAAATTGTCCTTCTCAATTGCGCTGGTGGAGCCTCGTTTGCTGGGTTGTTAGTTTGGTCATTACATTATCATTTTGTCAAATAAAATAATAGTATATATTATATGTATATATATAGTTTGAAAATACCCATTAATTAATTATTAATTAATAAGCTTAATCAGCCAATTTATCTAGCAAGTTGTGTGATGATTTATTGATTTATGCAAGATATAGTTTAATTAATTGCATAGTCTTAATTGTCAACTTGCGATTTGTATCATAAGCTTAATTGTTAATCCAAATTGGTCAACCTCTTGAACATTGCAACCGCAAGACAAAATGTATGTATAGAGACAATACAAAAGAAGTGCCTAACATATTGATTTTTTTTTTCTAATATAAGTCAAGTGAATTAAGTGTATTTTGCTGTGGATTTATTAGGTTTATCCAATACAAAGTAAAATCAATTCCAAAAGTATTTTATATTTTTCATATATTAGTAGCTCGAACTCATTGATCGGATGATAGTCCGTAGACGCAAATCGGATTACCACACCATCTTCCAAGCTTACGTTTGACTAGTTTTCAAGGTAATAATGCTAATTCCGCATTTGTCTCTAGGTAAATCGCGTGATATGTCTCTCACTATGAGTCTATGACCCTACATGGTCCATCCGAGTAAAGGAGTAATCTTTGGTACTCATAAGAATCAAACAAATCATCCCATTTTGTCAATTGTGGTGTGCCCAAGGGTCATTCATAACTCTTATTTGAGGTGATGAATCATTGAATTCAATATCCATGGTCATTTTGTTTGCACACTATACACTACAAACATATCACTGGAAAATGTAGTGTGTAAAAGTAGTCCAAATGATTATTTGGCCCTGACAAGTAAGGCCCAAAAAGGACATTGTAATTTCACTGGCCCAAT
Organism: Persicaria tinctoria; assembly: GCA_037127255.1. Classification (NCBI taxonomy): domain Eukaryota; kingdom Viridiplantae; phylum Streptophyta; class Magnoliopsida; order Caryophyllales; family Polygonaceae; genus Persicaria; species Persicaria tinctoria. The sequence continues at coordinate 74,839,929 of JBANSL010000014.1, read as the reverse complement.
AAGAACTCATTTGTTGGCCTTTGGCCCAATATAAATAGCTGCACCCTCCAAAGTCCAAACCATATATAGCTGAGGTTTATTTTCAAGAGTGATATGTAATTGATGAACCTCAATGGTCGACAAGTAGGCAGACGGTTGCAAACATAAAATACAAAGTTGGTGCAAAATGCAGGCAAGAACTCTACAAAAGCGAAATTAAATACAACTAAACCGAACAAGACGATGACATAGACAAAGGACGAAGTCAAGCACTACACAAAAGCAGCACCGTAGGCCAGCGGCACATTAGGAGTCTCCTGTGGGCAGTGAAGACGAACCTCCAAGGAACCATTCTTCCGGAGAAAGAAGACGTCTCGATACACACTGCCACGACCCCAACCTATCTCGACTTCGACAGCCAGAACTCTATCAAATGGAAAAGAAGATCTAGTCACGCCAAACGAAGAGTCACACAATGCCTAAACGAAAAGCACCAGAAACCCAAGCGGGATTTGTGCAAGCCCCACTGGGAAACCCAAGCGGGAATTTAAGTGTATAAATATATATAGTTTTTTTTTTAAAAAATTATTTATTTATGTAATATTTTCCAGGCCAGCTTTTGGTCCAAGAAAATGCCCTGGGCCCAAAGCACAAAGTTGGGCCAAACAACAAGCACGGGCCCGGAAAGGCAGAGCATTTCCAATCACACCACAACGCAGGGGAGAAATAAATCAGCCACCGCTAACCGAGCCTGGGTAAAGGGAGGAAGCATGCGGGGTAATCAGTAGAGCCAAGAGCAAGGCGGAGCGCAGACGGAGGGGCCGGACGGGACCACGACCACCAAAGGCAACATTTGGCGGAGGGGAGACCCTCGACGCACGTCGGACCGAGAAACCGAGGATGCACCCGGAGTTGCCAGCGCATGAGAGGGCGCAAGGAAGAGACCGGGAGGGAGGGAGACATCGGAATCCACTGGAGATAGTAGGAAACGAGCCCAAAGCAGGCCGAGGGTAGATGCGAATTTGGTGAGGGCGAGTCATCGATAGGTGACGGGAGGAGTTGAAAGGGGGGAAGGAGAGACTACCAACAACCAAAGCCCCAATTAGAAGCGTTAAGATCGAAACCGATTAACCAATCAGACCGCCACCGACGGAGAACACCAACGGTGCACAAGAAAGCGGAGTGAAGGAGGTGGAGTAAAGGCTCTCGAAGGATATTTTGGGCTCCTGGAGAAGATTTTAGGCTCCCGAGAGAGATTTTACGACTCCCTAGAGGAGGGATTGGTGCTTCAAGGAGAAACGTTTGGAGCTCGGCATCCCAAGAACATCACAAGAACGGTGAAGAAGTCACTGGTTTGAAGAAGGAGATGAGCTCCCTCTCTCTAGAATTTCCAGAGAGAAGGGAGAGCTTTTCTATTTCCCTACTACTCTCCTATCTCTTTGGGGACGCTATATAATCAATTGGCAACTACTTTAACCTCTTTCACTTTTTCTTTTCCTACCAATCAAACTATTTGTCTTTCCGGCGGCAAGACTTTGCGTTAACGATCGTTATCTTATCTCATGTTCTCACTATTCACATACCTTCTCGGGCCTTCCACTTCGAACTTGGTGTTGTTTGTCCAAGAGTGTTGGGGGTTTTCGTTTGATTGTTTTTTTCATTTTATTGTATCATGACGATCAGCTTCTACTGGTCTCAAAGACAGGTCTTGATCAACCCTAATGGTGTGATTGGAGTTGAATCCAACCAAACCTTTTTTTCCAAAAAAAATTAATAATAATGAAACAACAATAATTACATTGGATACCAATACTTAGGGGTGGGCACAAATCCCACAAATCCCGATCCCGTCCCGGTCCCGTCCCGATCCCGTCCCGGTCCCGTCCCGATCCCGTCCCGATCCCGGTGGGATTTAGGACAAAATAGTGAATCCCGTCCCGATCCCGTCCCGCAAAAATTATGCGGGACGAAACGCGGGACGATCCCGGTGGGATCCCGCAAATCCCGTCCCGTCCCGCATATAATAATAATATTATTATTATTATTATTATTATTATAGAATAATAATAATATGTTATTAGTATTATTATTTTGAGAAAATATTATAATTATAATTATAATCATAATCTTTCATTTATAATAATAATAATAATATTTGTTTATAATAATATTATTATTATTATTTGAGAAAATATTATTTATAACTATAATAATAATTTTCAATTTATAATAATAATATTATAGAATAATAATAATATATTATTAGTATTATTATTTTGAGAAAATATTATAATTATAATTATAATCATAATCTTCCATTTATAATAATAATATTTGTTTATAATAATAATATTATTATTATTTGAGCAAATATTATTTATAACTATAATAATAATTTTCAATTTATAATAATAATAATAATAATATTATTATTATATAATATTATAATATAATTTAATAATATTATTATTATTATTAGCAAATTTTATTTATAACTATAATAATAAATTTCAATTTATAATAATAATAATATTATTATTATATAATATTATAATATAATTTAATAATAATATTAATTTATAATAAAATTATTATTGTTATTATTATATCATATTATATATTTTTTTGTAAAGTATAATTATTTTATAATAATAACAATAAAAATAAGTATTATTATTATTCGTTTTTAATTATAACGTGGGATTATTATTATTATTATTATTATTATTATTATTATTATTATTATTATTATAATATGCTTATAATACCTTACAAGAAATTAGTGGGCAGCCGAGATATTATTATTATTATTATTATTATTATTATTATTATTATTATTATTATTATTATTATTATTATTATTATTATACCCATTTAGAGCTACAAGAAGCAAATAGCTAAATACGGTATTCTTCCTAATTATCAATCGATAATGAGACAATATCTAGTGAATCTCGTCTCAATTCCTTTCCGTCCTGATCTAGTAAGATAATGTAGCCAAATATGTTGAACATTATAATTAATTATACAATAATTGTATGAATTAATAATAGTATTATAATATTAATATTATTATTATTGAATAATATAGTTGAGAAGAATATCGTATTCAACATATTATACAAAATAATGAATTATGAAAGCATTTTTCACTTTGCAAATTTATATAATATTTTATTATTTTTATATGCGGGACAAGGCCCGTCCCGTCCCGATCCCGTCCCGTCCAGACACCATCCCGTCCCGATCCCGTCCCGAAAAAAAAATGTCAATCCCGTCCCGATCCCGTCCCGTAAAGATTTCGCGGGACGAGTCCCGTCCCGGCTCAATCCCGTCCCGTGCCCACCCCTAGTGAAAAGTGCTAAAAAGCCACTTTCTTCTACCAACCAACCCACTGACAATAATAGATTGTAATGCTTGAATGAAGGCACAGTTAGCAAAACAATAAAGAGACCACAAGACCACACCTAAAAGACTGTACAACGCGCAAAACAAAACGCATCAACTTAAAACTGTGATAAATTGGACTTGTTGTATGCTAGAAGGAAGCATCTTGTTGCGTATAATACTAAGTACAATAGCAAGCACAACTATGTATGTAAAGACGCATAAAGTAAATAATACTACAACAGCAAAAGCAATTAAAATGTCTATGCAACTGATTTATCCCTACGACTTTATATTTGACCTCGTAGATAAAACAAATCATTATTATGTTATCTGAATAGATAATAGAGGAACTCGATCCTTTGGATCTTATATCCTTGATTTCGGTTCTCGAAATTCAATTAAGTTTCTATCTAGGTAGGGTGCACGTAAGGCTACTGTCAAGTACTCCTTGGATTGAATGTTGATTGTGGCTCCCATTATCAACACTCGCTAGAGAAGGTTGGTCATCAAACCCCTCGGATGTGTAACATAGTTTGAGACGTGCAACCACCTCACTCATTCTCGGCCTTTGTTTACCTGTTGGCTTCACGCATTCCATTGCAATCTCAAAAAACTTCATTGCACAGCTGACATTGAAGTCTCCTTGGAGCCTCTCGTCTACTATAGCCAAGATGTCTCCACTTTCGACGATTGGGGACACCCAGGTGATGATAGGAGTGGGTGGCTCTTCATCACTGGTACACTGGATAAATGTTGGTTGCCCAGTTAACAACTGCAAGAGTACAATTCCAAAGCCGTAAACATCACTTTTCTGGCTCAATGTTTGTAGTTTGAGATACCTGAATTCAAAAGCAATGAATATCTTATGTTAAAGCACGCCCTATCTAGAATTATAAAAGCATAGTTGTTGGACTCCTAAGCAAAACCCTTACTCAGGATCAACATAGCCTAGAGTGCCCGCAACATTCGTCATAGGAGCACCCAGATTAGTTGTTGGGCAATGCCTGCAGAGCCCGAAATCAGCTATCTTGGCACGTCCCATCTCATCCATTAGAATGTTTGCAGGCTTGACGTCCCTATGAACAATTTTAGGTTGGCATCCATTATGCAGATACTCCAACCCTACAATTCAACCATTTAATTTGTTTGAAATCAAAATAGAGATATGCATTAGGTAGCAATAAGAGATCATAAGTAAGCTTGTTCATGGATGAACAAGCTGACCTTGTGAGGCATCGATTGAAATCTCAAGTCTTCTTTTCCAGCTCAATGGGGGCTCGTTTCTCTCTGTGATTGAGAGGGAAAAAAACTCAATACCAACTCCCATATATATATAATTGTTCCAATGGAAGCGAGAAAGAAAGCCAGCTATATACATGGCATACTTACTGAATAAATGCATATGTATGGTACCACGAGACATGTACTCATAGACGAGTGCCATGTTTGCATGTTCATCACAATACCCGATTAGTGACACCAAATTTACATGATGAATCCCCATCACAAGTTCAGCCTGCCAATTTATCCATACAGATATAGTTTAATTACCCATTAATTTCAATGTGGGTAATTCACTATCCATAATCCTATATATAAGAATCAATTATGTCTTTGGACCTGACTTGCCTCATCACAAAATTGTGTCACAGTGATTGTCGATGTCATATTATTTAGTAACTTAACAGCCACCTCGGTATCATCTTGCAAGACACCATAATAGACTGTTCCAAATCCTCCTTTTCCAAGCACCTTCTTGAAATTATCAGTGATCCTTACAATCTCTGAAAATTTGAACTGCTTGTTTCTCGGCTTAATGGATCGATCCACCAATCTTTCTATATATATGGCCAATAAAAAAACAACAGGATAGAACACAGTGTTATTAGAGTCAGGGATACATGAACAATTAAACTCAAAACATGAAATAGAAATGATTACAAATTAAAATACCTGGCTTCTTTCTCATTTTAAATGCAAGGAAAATGATACCAATGATAGCAAGGAGTGAAACTAAAGCAACACTCGTAACCACCGGAATAATATTGAAATGGTGTCTTTTCTTGCTTACTTCATGACATGGGTATGACTTACAATCATCATAATTCCCCTCAAGTCTACATTATATAAAAGCTCACAATTAACAATGTGTTATTCGAAAGACAAAGTGTTTATAATTAAACACTAATTTTATAGTGAGATGTGTAAATACCTTAGATCCATGGACTTATTGTGTGCCTTTTCAACAAGCAGAGGAGGAACTGGACCCATTAGATTGTTACCTGTCAGATCACTACAACGAAGAAGAAACTATAAGAGTATATATTCTTGCCTATAAAGTTTGTCAACTTCGAATTAATTCCAAATTTGTAGCACTGTCATCTTACATGACATTTAACAAGGGCATATTTGCTAGAAATTCTGGTATCTTCCCTGTTAAGCCATTGTTCGAAAGATTCCTGAGAAGGCAAACACACAAAACGCTTTAAAATACTCTTTTTTTAATTAATCTAAGAACATTGATCAAACGCTAATTAAGCTGTTTGAGTTCAACCGTTGAATCTATATATGAAATATTTGTATAGAATGTTCACAACAAATATAATAAGCTGAGATGCATGGTTATCAATTCCCAATATAATATAGAATTTTCAAGTACAAATACCAACATGCACATATCCATACATAATGGAATATATATGAATCTTACAAGTACTTTAGAGATGTGAGTTTGGACAAAGAGGGTGGGATCTCTCCAGTCAGATTACTTGAGTTCAAACTCCTGCATTTCATAAGGATATTCCAAAGATCAAACACCAAGTATAATAATTTTTTAATTTAGAAGTTATATACATTAATACACTATTCATACTCACAAGGAGATTATTCTTGGAGGATCGATGCCATCATAGCTACAGTTTAGACCATCCCATTGATAATCTTTTGGAAGACAGGGGTCTCCTTGCCAAATCTTCGGTATTACATAACCATCCTTAATTGCAGTGATAGAATCAACTGAACACATTGATTGAGAAGAAATACATAAATCAGTGTATCGATCACTTGAAGAAAGTAAGAACGATTTAAAAGCAAGGGTGATCGAAAATACCATCTTCTTGATTTGTTGGTGAAGCAGGAAGCTGTAGAACCTTGTACAACTCCACAGCATTAAGGATAGGGTAATGGGTGGACTCATTTGTCTTCTCAAGTGTATAACTAAGAACGTTTGAAGTTGACTCATTGAGAGAGAATCTAGGGGATACTACGGTGGTTACTTGCAAGTATTTTGGTCTTATAGGTCCAGATTTGTATCCAGCATAGCGCACAAAAATGTTGAACTCTCTAGTTTCATTTAGTCGTAGCAATTCAAGCTCAGCGAAGTGCCAGTAGAAATGAAATTTAGATATAGAATCAGATGTCGCTGTACCGAGTGTCCAATTAGGATCGCCCTCATTTTGCCCACAAGCAGTCATCAACACACTAATTGGTACTTTACAAGGATTGGGTTGTGAAGCATCAAAAGTTCCATTTGTGGTATTAATTACTTTCCAACCACTCCACGCAGGTGAGCGATACCAGAGACGATCATATGCATCATCCTTCACGCTGCATCGAGAGAGACATATATTAACTGATTTAATAATTCTATAAATATAAGCAGATTAAGAGATTTATTGTCTATATATATAACACATACGTACTTATAATTCGATGTCTGATCAGCCAAACCGCCAAGATCATTACGATACTGTGTTTGGAGGGAGAAAGCAGGAGAAGCAACGTATGGAGTGTTTATATCCAAAGGCCTGAGCTCGAGGGAGTTTATGTAAGGGGTTCCTTGCCCTGTGTTTACGAGACACACGTCTATTGATTTTGCAGTTGCTACATGGATTATCTCTTTGTAAGGTGTAATATACAGTGAAACTGTGAACCAGAAATTGACACCTATGTAGACATCAAATGTTGGGGTCGAATTCTTGCCATCGTAGTTGCCATACATGAATTGAGCTCTGATCAAGTATGTATGGTTAGGCTTCAATGGGTAGAGGTTGTAGCAATTTCTACGTCCCTCTGGGAAGCTTCTTAATGTGCGAAAAAGTTTAGGGTATTTGGAATAGTAAGTTGGGGATACTAAAGAGTTGCTTCCGGTGTTAATGTATTTCTCATCGGAAATGCAGTACAATCCAGTTTCTGGATTGTAAGTTGGACCGGGTTCTGCACTGCCACAGTCGATATTTATGAACCCAGCTGCATGAATTTCCCATTACATTAGTTATTTCAAATAAAAAGAGATGATCGATCAAGAATTGAAGATCGATCTACATTCAATTCAGTTGTGATCATTACATAAAAATTGCGTTGCACAAAATACCTGAGTGATCATCATCAGATAATCGCCTTTCCATGGGAAGTACATCTGCAGCAACTAACAATTGAAAAGTTTGGAATGTGGTTAATTGGAGGAGGAGGAGGAAGATGAAGTGCAATACAGCACTAGAAGCTACACGGCGCCTACTTATCATACTCTTAACAACGGACAACAATGTCAATAACTTATATTGGAGCAGCACTATTTAAAAGGCGGGTGGAACTTCATTGATAATTGATAAAGCCGATGGGGTCAAGGTAGAAAAGCGAGAGGGAGCTGGTCACGTGGAGCCCACGTACGAGAGACACGAACAACACGTACATAAATCGGGTTTCGTCTTAAAATCAATCGGCAATAAGATGAGTAGTCCGTCAACATTATATGTTGTTTAATACATGACATGTCACAAGGTCAGCACCCCACTAATTCAAAGCCCAAAACGAATTGAAACTAGCCGAACCCGACTATGATACCATGTTAAAGTCAGCTAGGTCGATAGGATCCAGACAAACTGGAGGAAAGACGTACGTGTGAGAGCTCACATATAAGAAACACGAATAACACATAAACATAAACCCAACGGATTTCATCTCAAACCCAATTAGTAATTAAAAAAAGTAGTCCATCAAACTTATATATTATTCAACGCATCTCGATATTTTGACGTTTCACTCATATTCCAACAATAATGCATATGGTACGTACTCCGGGTACTCCGGGTAAATGTTCTTCCAAATTAATGAGTGGCCATCGATGAAGATGAGGAAAAAGCAGATCATAACGCGTTGAATTGAATTAAAGGACCTTAACGCGTTAAAATAGCTATAGGGGACAAAAATCAAAACGCGTTGAATTGGGCGGGGTGGTGCCTTGCCCTTCTTTCCCCTCCTCTCCCTGGATCTGCTTACTCTCTATTTGTCGGGCTGAATGCTGGCTGTTCTGGCCGGGCGGGGATTTGGGTTGGAGGTGTAGGTGTGGTTTCGCCGCCTAGCTGCTTCCGTCGTCACTGCCGTGGTGGCCCAGTTGGAGTTTGGTCTCATGGGTGAATACGCCGGTGATGTTGCGTGCTCCTCTGTGTAAGTTTTCTGTGGGCCCCACCTTTTTGCTGTGCGTGGGTCATTGTCGGGGTTGAGGTGCTGCTGGTGCTTGCGTGTTGAAGATGGAGTAAATGTTCTGCCTTGGCCACGTGATTTCTTCACTTTTTAAAAGCTGTGGCATATTTGCAGCTTTTAATTAATTTATTTTTTTTTTTTTTATATCCAGGTATCCCAAGCTTACGCTTAGACTAGTCCTGGACCCCAAATCTCCGGCCCCTCATCGACTTGGGGAGGTAAACCGCGGGCTGTGCCTCACCAATGGTCCAACCAACCCCCCTTTATACCCTTTGGCTTCAAGAGGTCCACTCCACAAGATAAACAAATAATGCTCCTCTTGGAAATCGAACCTTCCATCCGAAGCTTCTAGGCCCAGCGTAGGGTGGTTGAAAGGACGATTTTATTTGTTGACTTGGGCCCATCTTGATTTGTGGAAGCGGCTGGCACGTGAAGGCCTTGGGAGGACCTGGTCAAAGCTTTGTTAGGTATGAGCATTCGTGGGCTTGCGGGTTCTTAAAATGTCCACGTAGGAAAGAAAAAAAAAAGGAAAAGCAACTGAGGTTAAGGGCCCTGGAATGAGTCCCGTAAATAACAGTCCGGTTGCAGGGGTTTCATAGCGCGACAAAAGAGGAAGCAAGAGGCGCACTAGATTTTTGGCAGCCAATCAGATTGAAAACGACGCCGTTCGGATGAAAAAGGAGGAGCCAAGCCGCGTTCTACATTTTGCTGGGCTAAAAAAAATTCTGACGCGCTGACACGTTGGCCAATTACATGGTGCCACGTGTCAGCGTGTTAAATTTAGTGTTTTAAAACCATTTTTCGTCATTTTTGGTAAATAAAATTTTATTAAAAAAATTATTTTCAAGTGTGAAATAATTTTCTCTATCCATAGACACCCATTTTACATATGTTTTTTTTTAAAAAAAAAATTATATTAATAATACCCATATAATATAATAATAATAATGATAAATGTTATTAATAGTAGGAGTAATAACAATAATAATTAATAATGATGATGATGATTGAGTAGTTGAAAAAGGTAAATAGTAAAAAGTAAGTTAAGGGTCCGAGTCCGGGCTCACGAATGTAGGTGAAAATAATTAAAAGTTGAAATGAGACTCTTAAGCTGATGTGGCAGAGAAAAAGTAAGTTAAGGGTCCGGGTGTTAAGGGCCTCAAGTCCCACTGTTGTTCATGCTCTTAGAGCATGTTCAACGCTGGGCCTTTAGGCCCTTAGACCTGCCATGTATGAAAAAAAGAAAAAGAAAATTCATTTTATGTTAAGTGCTCCGGATTTTTTGCACCACTAAAAATTACTATTTACACCACAAAAGATTTGTTAACTTTTTTTTCATCAACTTGTACTCCTTAACAGTCATAGGGTTATGGCTTATGAGTGACATCCTTAAATTGTTTTTTTTAAATCACAACATCCTTAAATTGTTGAAAAATATTCCCACAAGATGTAGGTTTGTAGCACGTAATAAATTATTCTATAGGCTAAACTAAGTTAAAAAATAATTATATAAATGCATTGACTAATTAAACTTATAAAATCACAACTAACAATATTATTTTTAATCAATTGAAGTTTTTTTTATATTAATCCATATAATATAGCAATATATGTTTAAGAAAAGATTTTACCCAATTTTGTTAGATACCGATATACTTTTATAAGATTTTACCTAATTATTAAATATAGATATATTATAGAGGGAATTTGTTGAAAAAGCCCTTTAAGCATATTTGGTTAGCTAGATAGGCCCATTAATTGTTTTTTTAGCATACTAAGGCCCATTAATTGTTTTTTTAGCTTGCTTAGCCCTCTTGACCGGTCAATGGTCAACCGTTGACCGGGCAATGGTCAACCGTTGACCGGTCAACCCATTTTGATGCCAATTTTTTTTTTTTATGCCAACTTTTTTTTTTTTTTTGATGCCAACTTTTTTTTTTTTTAGTGATGCCATATTTTACCGTTTTGATGCCAAAATTTTATGGTGACAATTTTATATAATTGATGGCATAAGAGCTTAAAACGTGGAATCAAAATATTGTCACCTTATTGTCACTTTTCTAATGAAATGATTGGATGACTTTTTTTTTATGCCACTTTTTTAAAACATTGATGACATTTTTTGTGATGCCATATTTTACCGTTTTGATGCCAAAATTTTATTACATTTTATTTTCACTCTGATGCCACTTTTCTAATTAAATTATTGGATGACACTTTTTTTAAACCTTGATGACATTTTTTGTTTGCTCTAATGTCACGTTGACCATTGATGCCATTTTGAAAAATTTGTATCACATTAAAGAAAAAAATGTCATCAAAAATACTACTTTGAAAAAATATCATCAAAAATATGGCATCACGGTAAAAAAAATATTATCAAAAAATTGACATAAAAAAGTGGGATCAAAGTGAAAATAAAATATAGTAAAATTTTGGCATCAAAACAGTAAAAATATGGCATCACTAAAAAAAAAAAAGTTGGCATCAAAAAAAAAAAGTTGGCATCAAAATGGGTTGGTCAACGTTGACCAGTCAACGGTCAACGTTGACCGGTCAATGGTCAACCGTTGACCGGTCAATGGTCAAACAGTTGACCATTGACCAACCCACCCTATTGGGAAGGGGGCTAGGGCAAAACTAATTAAATTGATTTGGGGCCTAGGTGCTTAATTGAATATTCAAAAAAGGCCATCCACCAAAATCACCCTATATTATATTATATCTCTTTAATTTTTACAAAATTTAACAATTATAAATTTGAAAGAATTGGATACTTTTGATTTATTTTAAAATTTTAGAATTATTAGAACGAGTGTTTATACAAAATTCATTTAAATTCAAAGAAATTAAAGAATATATATATATATATATATATATATATATATATATATATATATATATATATAATTGATTTCTACTATTGATATAATAATTAAAAATAATTAAAAGAAATTAATAAGTTGAAGGGGTGTTAATATAATTTTTTATTAAATTTAAAAAATGTGAAAGAATATATATAGTATAATGGTACTTAGAGGTTAAGGTTTACTAATATCAAACGAATTAATATTATAATTTCACACAAAGTGCGAATCTTAACTAGTACTCCGTGGTATTATAGAAGTTACTAGTGAGCATGCCCATGCGATGCACGGGATATGTTTTAGTCACATTTTTTGCTTATTTAGTCAGTCGATATAATTTATTAGGTATGTCTGACCTGTTAAGTTAGTAAAATCGGATTTTGTTACCTCCCATCCTCCCACTATAAAATGAAATAAACCATTACCATACGTCAATATGAATATATATATATATATATATATATATATATATATATATATATATATATATATATATATATATATATATATATATATATATATATATATATATATAATTATTATTATTATTATTTTATTTATTGAAATCTGTCTAAATTATTTATAATATTGTAGTAATGTATTCTCCGTGCACAAGACGAGACCTATTCTAATATTTATATTATTGATATAATATTAATTTATTTTATTATTAAGATTTTATTTTATAAAAATCACACCATGACGCGGGAACTGTACTAGTTCTATATTAAATGAGAACCATTGACGAAGTGTCATCACCACATTAATGGTAGATTTTTCAACCAATCAAATTATACCTATGCTAACTTTTATTAATATTTTATTTGATTTTATAAGGAAAAATGACCAAAAATAATATGAACTATCAGTCATGAGACTCATGACTCATGAACCAATATTCATAGGAACTTTAAAAACTACAAAAAATAATACGAACTATCAGCCATGAACCAATATATTCTTTTCAATTATTATTTAGAATGAAGATAATTGGGTAAAATTATATAAAAATATCTAATAACACTTCATAATATATTCTTTTCATAATATCTTTTCTTAAACGTTTGGAAGCATATTACACCCCGGATTTCCCACATCCAGCCTATTAGGTAGCATGCTATATTTGCATTTTTCTACTAGTGAAATCTATGATTAAGGAGTAATTGTCATGTGGCACAATTAAATAAAATTTTCATAATTAAATAAGTTACTATTATACAATTAAATAAAATTATTGGTTTAATATTTTGAATTAAACTTATAAGAACAAACTCCTAAGAGAAGGGTGTAATAAGTTCATTCAAGATGAACTCTATTATGCTCATATAAAGAGATTTTAACATAGATATATGTTACATATTAATTTCATATTTTGAATTAAAACCATTTGTTATGTAAAAAATAAAAATCAATTGAAAAAGAAAAAATAAGAGGATTAAGCTAGATGTGACACATAAGCGAAAACTCTTATGTTTTAAGAGTTTATATTATATAGATATAGATAGATATATCTATATTATTTCTATAAATTTTATTTTCTTTATTATAATTGCTCAATTGATACCAATATATTAATAATCTACATTAATCTAATTAAATATATTTCCACATTTAAATAAAATTTAAATGTTATTATATATGATTCTTTTTAAATATATTCGACAAAACTTTGAACTTTTCATATATAATTCTTTTTAATTTACATATATTCTTTTTATATTAATTTATTGAGTATACGGTCAAATTTTTTTTTAATAATTATCCATTTGTACATTATATTTTAAATTATATATTTATAATTAAAATATATAATACTTACAAATCACATAATTACTTTTACAAAAAGCTTGCTAATTTATTTTCCAAAAAATATTAATATGCTGCTCCTCTTGATTCACAACTTTGTGACTCAAGAGTAGACCTGTCAAACGGGTCATTCGGGTCGGGTTCGGGTCGGGTCATTTCGGGTTTCGGGTAAAACTGGTCTCGGGTTTTTCGGGTTGACTCGAACTCGGGTTTTATCGGGTTTCGGGTCGGGTTCGGGTCGATTTCGGATTTGTCAATTTTTTCTTTTTTAAATTAAAAAAATCATTTTTTGATAATTTTGTGATAAATTTTAATTATATATAAAAAAAATTAATTATATATAATTATAAATCAACCGGGTCAATCGGGTCACCGGGTCAATCGGGTCAAAATTATCGGGTCAATCGGGTTACCGGGTCGAAACCCAGATTGCCCGGAAAATTTCGGGTTTTTCGGGTTCGGGTCGGAAAAAAAATTCGGGTCAAAATTTTCGGGTTCGGGTCGGAAATTTTTCGGGTCGGTCGGGTCGGGTCACCGGGTCGGGTTGTGTTTTGACAGGTCTACTCAAGAGGAGCAGGGTAGTTTTATCTTAAAAAAAAAAACAAAAACTATGCGCCTCTTGATCCATAGGGGCAGGGTATCAAAAAATAAAATTACCCTACGCCATAGGAGGCGCAGGTCTACGCCATAAGAGGCGCAAGAATTATAGTGAAAAATCGCTAAACAAAATATGTGGTGAATATAGTAATTTTTTGGGTGTGAATATATAACAACCGCTTTTATTATATGGGCTAATATTTATCAAATTTCAACTCTAATTTCTGGCATATTCGTTAATTAAAAATAATAATAAAAATTATTTTTGAGTTCTATTTTATTTTATTTATCAATTGACACCCATTTTGCATATATTTTGAGTAAAAAATTAATTCAAATAATACCCATATATTTGTATGTTTAGCATAAAAACATACCCCCTCCGTTAATTAAAACTTGACGTTTTACTATTTATGCATGCTTTTTTAGGTGTTAAAAACTATATAAAATATTAAGTTTTTAAATAATTTTTTTAAACAACTTCATACTTATTATAATTAAGTATGAATTTATAAAAACAAATGTAAAAAAATGTTAATATTTTATATAGTTTTTATCATTCTAAAAAAGCGTGCATGAATAATAAACGACAAGTTTTAATTAACAGAGGGAGTATTTTTTTTCTCACATTTTGCCAAAGATGATAATAATAATAATAATAATAATAATAATAATAATAATAATAATAATAATAATAATAATAATAATAATAATAATAATAATAATAATAATAATAATAATAATAATAATTGAAAAAGGTAAATAGTAAAAAGTAACTTAAGGGCCTAGGTCCGGGCTCACGAATGGGGGTCCAAATAATTAAAATCTGGAATGAGACTCTTAAGCTGATGTGGCAAATGAAAAGTAAGTTAAGGGTCCGGATGTTAAGGGTCTCAAGGCCCGCTGTTGTTCATGCTCTTAAAAGGTAAGGGTAGAGGTGGACACAAATCCCGCAAATTCCGATCTCATCGCGGTACCGATCCGATTTCGGTGGAATTTAGGACAAAATAGCAAATCCCGTCCCGTCCCGCATAATAATAATAATAATAATAATAATAATAATAATAATAATAATAATAATAATAATAATAATAATAATAATAATATTATTATTATTATTATTATTATTATTATAATATTATAGAATAATAATAATATATTATTAGTATTATTATTTTGAGAAAATATTATAATTATAATTATAATCATAATCTTCCATTTATAATAATAATATTTGTTTATAATATTAT
This sequence comes from Persicaria tinctoria, assembly GCA_037127255.1. Classification (NCBI taxonomy): domain Eukaryota; kingdom Viridiplantae; phylum Streptophyta; class Magnoliopsida; order Caryophyllales; family Polygonaceae; genus Persicaria; species Persicaria tinctoria. The sequence goes on along the minus strand of JBANSL010000014.1, from coordinate 74,824,559 downwards.
TATTATTATTTGAGGAAATATTATTTATAATTATAATAATATTTTTCAATTTATAATAATAATTGATTATAATAATAATATTATTATTATATAATATTATAATATAATTTAATAATAATATTACTTTATAATGAAATTATTATTATTATTATTATATTATTATAGTATTATTATATCATATTATATTTTTTTCTTGTAAAGTATAATTATTTTATAATAATAACAATAAGTAATAAGTAATAATAATAATTATTATTATTTTTTAATTATAACTTGACATTATTATTATTATTATTATTTAATTTTTTTTATAGAACTCCAAATAGTATAGAAAACAAACAATCAAATGTTTACAAGAAGTTAGCAGACAACCGAGAAACAAGTTGCGCACCAACCCCTTTAGCAATGGAAAAACAAACTCTGGTAAAAATATGAGCAGCTAGACGAGAACTAGAATCTAAGGCTAAAGAAAAAGAGCAGATCCGTCCCAGCAACGCAACAACATCCACATCCAGCTCACCAAAAGAAGAGAAAGAAAAAGGCAAAAACCCATAACCAGCAGTAGAGCACACATCCCGATACTTGGTGAACTTACGCCGCGCAGCGTCAAGTACACATCGTCCAGGAGCGAAGGAAGCCAAACAAGTCTGAGTGAGGGGGGAGGAACTAGTGATATCCACACACATATCCCGGCCCCGATCCCAAGAGTAAAAAAGAATGTCAGCGGGCCTAAGGGGTCCGCCAAGACCGTCAACAACACCAATATCCACCTCCTTTCCAGAGGTGATCCCAGCACGGAAGCAAATGTCGAAGAGGGTGTTACGCACAAGATTATGCCGATGTTTGAGCCCAATGGAACTCGAGCACGACACGGCATGATCCCCAAAAATATCACCCTAAAAAACCCGACCACATGTAGAGCAGGGAAGACAATCCCGAAATAAAGGGATACCCAAACGATAATAGAGCACAGACCTGTAAGTCCTACCATTCATGGTCTGACCGAGCCCCGAAATAGGAACAGCTCTGAGCCAATCAAACAAATGGGGCCCATGCTGAGACCTCCACAACACCACCTGTCGCAGGGTCAATGAAAAAACCGACTCAGAAGAAGCCACAACCCGGGCGAAGTACACATCTGCCAGTTTCTTCATAAGTTTTGGGGCAGCGAACTCGCAAGAATCACGAGTGAAATCAGAACCGGTAAGACCATTGAAGTCACATCTGCCAGTTTATTATTATTATTATTATTATTATTATTATTATTATTATTATTATTATTATTATTATTATTATTATTATTATTATTATTATTATTATTATTATTATTATTATTATTATTATTATTATTATTATTATTATTATTATTATTATTATTATAATAATAATAATAATAACTATTTACAAGAAATTAGTGGGTAGCCGAGATACTATCTGGGCACCCACTCCCTTAGCGATAATAAAACTGAGTCTAGTGAAAATATAAGCGGCAACACGAGCCCCAACATCATGAGATACGGAGAATTTCTGAATCCGCTTCAGCAAAGCAACCGCATCCGTATCTAACTCTCCCAACGAAGAGAACGAGAAGGGTATGAAACCATACCCAGCCGCCGTGCACAAATCTCGATACTTGGCACACTTACGTCGAGCAGCATATCAATCGATCGATAATGAGACAGTATCTGGTGAATCTCGTCTCAATCCCTTTCCGTCCCGATCTAGTAAGATAATGTAGCCAAATATGTTGAACATTATAATTAATTATATAATCATTGTATGAATTAATAATAGTATCTATATCTATATAATTACTTAATTCCGAATACTTTTCGCTTACGTGGCAACTTCTCCTTATTTCACTCCTTTTCGTCCAATTAGATCTTTTCTTTGTTTTTTAATTTTCTTTTTCTTTGCCTCTTCACACTTTGGACCGGAGGTTTAGGGTTAATTTGACTGGTGTTTAGAGTAAAAGTTATAAAGAATCTGTCTAAGGATGTATATCAATTATTGGAAGGGATCCTCTTATTGAGATAATTGTTGTTTTCAGCCTTCTTATTGTTCCCTTGAACTGATTACTAATTTAGAAGCTCTATAAGTTGTATGTTGAACTAAGTTCACTAATAATATATTAACACGGCCTTTAACTTGACAACTAATCACTAAGTTGGGTGCTTAAGTATACTCAGCTTCTCTTTCAGATAAAATTTGTGAGTCCTAATTTCATATTTATTTTCCAGGTTATAATTGATATGAATTTTTTAGTTATGTCATTTTATATCTGAAATACTGCAGCTCTACGTCGGTTTTTGTAACTCGGTTACTACAATATAAAAATAATAATATTATAAACACCTATGTTGTTTATGAACAATATTGTTGTTTTAGGCTTTTTAAACATTTATTTATATTTTATTTGGTCATTCCTTATAATATATATTTTATATTCTCATTCACTTTTTTACCCTCGCAACCGCGCCATGGCGCGGGAATTCCACTAGTTATAATATTAATATTAATATTAATAATCTATATAATTACTTAATTCCGAATACTTTTCGCTTACGTGGCAACTTCTCCTCATTTCACTCATTTTCGTCCAATTAGATCTTTTCTTTGTTTTTTAATTTTCTTTTTCTTTGCCTCTTCACACTTTGGACCGGAGGTTTAGGGTTAATTTGACTGGTGTTTAGAGTAAAAGTTATAAAGAATCTGTCTAAGGATGTATATCAATTATTGGAAGGGATCCTCTTATTGAGATAATTGTTGTTTTCAGCCTTCTTATTGTTCCCTTGAACTGATTACTAATTTAGAAGCTCTATAAGTTGTATGTTGAACTAAGTTCACTAATAATATATTAACACGGCCTTTAACTTGACAACTAATCACTAAATTGGGTGCTTAAGTATACTCAGCTTCTCTTTCACATAAAATTTGTGAGTCCTAATTTCATATTTATTTTCCAGTTTATAATTGATATGAATTTTTTAGTTATGTCATTTTATATCTGAAATACTGCAGCTCTACGTCGGTTTTTGTAACTCGGTTACTACAATATAAAAATAATAATATTATAAACACCTATGTTGTTTATGAACAATATTGTTGTTTTAGGCTTTTTAAACATTTATTTATATTTTATTTGGTCATTCCTTATAATATATATTTTATATTCTCATTCACTTTTTTAACCTCGCAACCTGGCCATGGCGCGGGAATTCCACTAGTTATAATATTAATATTAATATTAATATTAATAATAATATTATTATTATTGAATAATATAGTTGAGAAGAATACTGTATTCAACATATTATACAAATTAATTAATTATGAAAGCATTTTCCACTTTGCAAATCTATATAATTACTTAATTCTGAATACTTTTCGCTTACGTGGCAACTTCTCTTCTGTAACGGCCCAGAATTATGATTTCCGGGTTACGTTTCAAGGGATGAAAACCCTTGTTCGGATCTTGCAATCCAGGTACGGGTCGAGGTTTCAAACTCATTTTAAAGGTCAGTAGAAAGAGGGATTTCAAACCCTAAAAACTTCGAAGGGCCGTTGGGTACCCTTAACCTGTCCTAAGACTATGTCGCGGAATCCATTTCAAATAGAAGTAAAGCGGAAGCAAAGTAATGATACAAGTGCCACGGCAGAGCCGGGTCAAAACCGAATCATGAGTGGGTAATTACCATTTCACTAGGTTAGGGTATTAACCAGATTCTTTGATTCGCCAAAAAGAGAACCCCGTCATATAGACACCGAGCACTCAAAGTCTGCAGATAATACCTTTAAAAGAAGAACGGGGAAAGGAGTCAGGTCGAGCCACTCATCCGGGACCGGCAGTCCTCGCTGAGGCTACATAGTATGTGCTATACCTAATAAAGATGCTCTAATGCAGTACGAAAGTTAATCACACTAACATGCTCCTAGTTCATAATAATGTGCAGAAATACTGTAAAGGGCCCAAGACAATGCCAACTGGCATATCCCTCTCCTACCTCTGCACCCCTTCCCGTTAGTGCAGAGCCTGGCCAGTCGGTGCTATAGCATAGCAATTTCATCGTGGTGGTGCACGAACCACGGAATCATCATATCATATTGATCTTGCCCGATGGTGCTGGACAATCAGATCATGCTCATATAGACTCGATTGACACAGGGCACCCGATGAGGCTGGGCTACCCTAAGACCCTAGCAAAGACTCTAGGACTATCACAGATAACGGCCGTTCTGTTTACAAACACATAGAGAAATAGAATGCTCAACGATCAATGCAACCTAGCATGGTACTACATGGCATGCTTTTATGCATATGCAACACCTAACATAAAATGCAACAACAGGCATGAATGTTCAAGCTGAGTAAGCCCCCTAGGGAACTTACCTGAAAATGCAGAACAGCAGGATAATACAAGCAAGGGCCCAAGTGCAAGTCCAAAGCAATCCAAAAGCAATACACACCTATCATCAAGCCATTTCCATAAGCCACCGGACCAACATTCATACATATGAACCCAAGTTCTCAACATGCTCAAAACCAACCGATAGTAAAACCATTTTCAAAACCTTTCCGATTTAATAAACATCAACCAAAATCATTTACTTCCAATCAAACTCATTGATAAAATTGTACCAATCATATTTCCAATCCTTAAATCCAAAATTAAGTCAGCTCATTTTCAAAATAATTTCTCAATTCATACTTGGCCAAATTCCGACATTAATCGTTTAAATCCTTAAAACCAATCTCTCAAAATAATATTATCAAAACGATCCCGACATGTTTATTTTTCAAAATCATTACATAAATAAACTCTGACATTAAATCACCCAAACGATTCTTATTTTCACAAATCAAATTTATATATCAAATCCCATACTAACATATGAAATTTCAGGATTATGTATTCTTTTTTCAAAATTCAGAAATAATATATAGCATCAAGTGCAACTTAGCATAAAACTTGCATATTATCATAACAACATACTTGACATAAATCAATATATAGGTTTGACAATTGTAACCAACCCAACAGGCCCAGATTATAACCCCCAAACCCGGATCCACCAATCTGAAGCCCCAAACCCGACTAGAAATAGGCCCACGACCCGGAAGAATGGAATGAATCAGCTTGCCCTCTTCCTCACAAAAACCCCTGCAACGACGACGGATGAAACGGAAGAGAAAGGAAAAGCGGAGGAGCTCGTCTGCCGGCGGCCTTCTCAACCCAAGACTCTCCCAACCCGAGAATAACAAATTCCGACCAGAACCCACACCGAAAGGAAGAAACGCGCACAAGAAGAAGGGAGAAAGAGGAGGATTACCAAGCTCGGAGCTATCGTCGGAAAACCTTCGTCGGAGGCACGATTGAACTTCGTCGGAGTCGGAATCGAGAATGCTTGACCAAGGAAGAAAGAAAGGGTCATAAAGGGGCACCTTTGCGGAGATTTAGGTCGGAACGAAAGGGAAACTCTTACAGATCAATTTGGGAGCGAGACAGGGAAGGTGGCGTCAGATCCGGTGGCTACTGTTGGGCGACTCCGGAGTGGCTCGGGAATGCTCGGCTGTCCTCAGGGAGTGCTCGGGACGGTGCTCGGCGCTTGGGCTCTCACTCGGCTTGCTTCGTTGGACCTCGGACCCCTCGGAGAGGCGCTGGCTTGCCGGAGCTGCTAGTTTCTTGATGGAGACAATGGAGGCGGAGCAAAAAGGGGTTTCTGGTGGCGAAAAGCGAAATGGAGGGAGGTTGGTGGCTGCAATCTGAACGGAGGTGAGAGATGGTGGTGATTCTCTCCTGGCGGCTTCTGAGAATGAACAGGGGGAGAGGGTGAAGTTTGGCCAGAAATGGGAGGAAACGGGGCGGATGGATTTCTGGGTTCATCTGGCAATTGCAACAATAGAGAAGGTGGGGTGAAGAATGGTGTGTGGATTTGTGAGTGAACGAAGATGAATGAGGCAGGAGGGTGGGTTATAGGTTGAATGGCACAAAAGGCCAAAATTTGCAAGCTATGAGGTTACAGAAATTGTGAGGGGAGGTGCCTCTCCAGAAGTAACAGCCAAAAAGAAAAAGGAGAATAAATGGAATTTGTCCCCACAAGATATTTTGAATCCCGACATCCAATACTTGAAACCCGCTAGACCCGACTCTATCGAAATTTAAATCGAATTTTCGAATACCGAATTAAAATGACAATTCTATTCACATTTCCAAAATTTAGCACACGAAAGCGGAAATAAAATCCGTTACAGTTCAAATTCTAAAACAATGCCGGAAAGATTTTAAAATCGAACTTGTGCTCGAGAACGAATTTTCCCCCATTTTTACAAATAAATGGAATAATAATATATCTATTTAGATAATGTTAAAAAAATAACATAGAAAATATTTTCGGTCTTTACATCTTCATTTCACTCCTTTTCGTCCAATGAGATCTTTTCTTTAATTTGTTTTTTAATTTTCTTTTTCTTTGCCTCTTCACACTTTGGACCGGATGTTTAGGGTTAATTTGATTGGTGTTTAGAGTAAAAGTTATAAAGAATCTGTCTAAGGATGTATTATCAATTATTGGAAGGGATCCTCTCATTGAGATAATTGTTGTTTTCAACCTTCTTATTGTTCCCTTGAACTAATTACTAATTTAGAAGCTCTATAAGTTGTATGTTGAACTGAGTTCACTAATAATATATTAACACGGCCTTTAACTTGACAACTAATCACTAAATTGGGTGCTTAAGTATACTCAACTTCTCTTCCACGTAAAATTTGTGAGTCCTAATTTCAGATTTATTTTCCAGGTTATAATTGATACGAATTTTTTAGTTATGTCATTTTATATCTGAAATACTGCAGCTCTACGTCGGTTTTTGTAACTCGGTTACTACAATATAAAAATAATACTACCTCCGTCCAAAAATACATGGACTTTTTACTATTCACAAAAGTTATTTTAGGAGTTAAAAACTATATAAAATATTAACTTTTTTTTTAACAATTATAAACTTATTGACAATAAGTTTGTAATTGTTAAAAATATTGAATAAAAAAAGTTAATATTTATATAGTTTTTAACTCCTAAAACAACGTGCGTGAATCCTAAAAGTCCATATATTTTTGGACGGAAGGAGTAATATTATAAACACCTATGTTGTTTATGAACAATATTGTTGTTTTAGGCTTTTTAAACATTTATTTATATTTTATTTGGTCATTCCTTATAATATATATTTTATATTCTCATTCACTTTTTTACCCTCGCAACCGCGCCATGGCGCGGGAATTCCACTAGTTATAATATTAATATTAATATTAATAATAATATTATTATTATTGAATAATATAGTTGAGAAGTGTAACGGCCCAGAATTATAATTTCCGGGTTACGTTTCAAGGGATAAAACCCCTTGTTCGGATCTTGCAATCCAGGTACGGGTCGAGGTTTCAAACTCTTTTAAGATTAGTATAAAGAGGGATTTCAACCCTAAAAACCTCGAAGGGCCGTTGGGTACCCTTAACCTGTCCTACAACTATGTCGCGGAATCCATTTCAAATGGAAGTAAAGCAGAAGCAAGGTAAATATACAAGTGTCACGGCAAAGCCGGTCAAAACCAAATCATGAGTGGGTAATTACCATTTTTCTAAATTAGGATATTAGCTAGATTCTTCGATTCGTCAAAAGGGAACCCCGTCATATAGACACCGAGCACTCAAATCTGCAGAGAATACCTTTAAAAAAGAACGGGGAAAGGAATCAGATCGAGCCACTCATGCGGGACCGGCAGTCCTCGCTGAGGCCACATAGTATGTGCTATACCTAATAAAGATGCTCTAATGCAGTACGAGATTCAAACACACTAGCATGCTCCTAGTTCATAATAATGTGCAGAAATACTGTAAAGGGCCCAAGACAATGCCAAGTGGCATATCCCTCTCCTACCTCCACCCCTTCCGATAGGTGGAGACTGGCCAGCTCGTGAATGCATTCATTCATAATCGGGGGTACGCATGCCTAACCCGCTCCACAATAAAGCCCGCATGCATATCATAATATAAGGAAGTCATGACTCGATTGACTCAGGGTACCCGATGAGGCTGGGCTACCCTATGACCCTAGCAAAGACTCTAGAACTATCACAGATAACGGCCGTTCTGTTTCAATCGCAATAAGTAAGCAGATGCTCATTCAATTGTGCAACCTAAACAGGATACTACATGGCATGCTTTTATGCATATGCAACACCTAACATAAAATGCAACAACAGGCATGAATGTCCAATCTGAGTAAGCCCCTAGGGAACTTACCTAAAGATGCAGAACAGCAAAATAACGCAAGCAAGGGCCCAAATGCAAGTCCAAAAGCAATACACACCTATCATCAAGTCAATTCCATAAGCTACCAGACCGACATCCATACACACATAACCCACGTTCTCAACATTCCCAAAACCAATCGATACTAAACCATTTTCCAAAATCTTTTCGATGCGATCAACTTCAACCAAAACCATTTAATCAAAACAATCGATAAATCTCACGAAATTATTTCTCAAACTCTTAAATCTCAAATTAGATCAACTCACTTTCAAAATAATTTCCCAAATCCTATCTGGTCAAAATCCATTAATAAAATATTATCCTTTAAATCCACTTACTATTATTATTTTATCAACAACTCCGACAAGGTTAGATCATTTCCAAAAATCCTCTTCTTAATTTCTATTAAATTCTTTTCCATTCATCAATCAATTTCCAACCTTGAAAACCTTTTCCCAATTCTCTTTCAAATCCAAGTCCAAATAATATATTTTAAACCCCTTTATATTTTAAGATCCATAATTTAATAATATATATAATCCAATTAGTTAACAATTTAACAATTTCCGAAAATTACCCAAAATCACGTCTTATATTTAATACACATTTTATAAACACAATCCATCTCGATATTCCAATCTCGCCCCTCATTCCACCAAGCACTCTCACTAGCCATCCACCTCTAAGAACCCGACTCCTATCTCTAACCTCATGCCCGAGTACCCTCTTATACTATGTCTTCAACATCCACAAGGCCATTTCTTACGCTTCTCACACTTCCCAAGGTTTCACACGCGTCCTGCCCTGCTAATCGCACATCTCCTCTAGAAATTCCTCGATCATCGCCTAGCCGGCCTATTCATAACCATACCCTCACCCAAGATTCAAAAAGAAAGAATCATGGACATTATTACACATAAGGACTACATCATATCAACTAGCATTTATAAACATAACATCATGGGTTCAACATGTCTCACTTTATCACCATGCTCAAAAATCATTGCAAACATCATATATGGACATAATCAAATCAAGCTGACATGTTGCATTATAACCCTATCAGATACAATTCAGGCTTCTTAACATATATAGTTCATATTTTACAGGCAAAGGAATTCAAATCATGCTTAGCAACTTAGAGTAGCAACACGTCAAGGCATCATGGCACATTAGAACTATAAAGCATCAAATCATACCATCATAGACAACAGTCAATCGGGCAACAATAATCACCAAGTCAGCACATCAACACGTAAACGTCACCATCAAGGCATTGCAACATGGTTATCAACATATTCAGGAAAGTTAGCAATTCAAACGGAGGACACTCCCGCCTGCAAGTCATATCGTACTCGATAGTCGCAATCCTCAAAACATACTTGTCCCACCAACACCGTCGATCATGGGGCTTGTGGGTTATGGGCCCACGCTTCCGCCACATAGCTCTATCGTTATGCAACTTCCTTTCTCTTTCAAGCAGTCGCTCACCAAATATCGCAGAGGAGTCTAAGTTAGCAGAGATAGGGGAGTGCCAAGGACGGGCAACCCAATGTTCGCTTCGGAACCAACCATAGACCAAGGCTAAAGAACGACAAGACTAGAGACAAGGCTTTGACCCGAGAATGACAACGATTGCCCCTATGAAAATCTATGAGGTTACAATTTGTGACAAGTAGCAAGGGTTCGTCTCAATCAATCAACCATATTACCCACACTAACATGTACCTATCTCGAAGATCAACGACATACATGTACATTCAAAAGACACGTTCGAGTTCTACCTTGATATGCATGCGAGACAAGCTAACAGTCTATTGATTCATGAAGCCATAACGCCTAGTAGTCTTAAACGAGATATACGGGATTTACCAAACAAGGCGAATATCACATATATGAGCAATGCACTAGCAGGGTATATATATCAACAATCAAGGTCAACGCATCATGATGAGCTTATCGTAACAATCTGACCTAATGTTATACGAGAACACATAAGAGTATCATGATATCTATCACATCTGGCAACAATGATCATATAATAAGTCAAGAATGGCATGCAATTAGACGAAGGGTCACATTTAGAGAACATGGGTCTTACATGATACTAGCAATTCATGATGTGATGCAAGCATAATCAAGAGCCATTAAGAGGAATTCAACATAATATTCACGAAACATGAGGCATCATCAAAGTAACAAGAAGGACATCATGGGCAATGTATTATAATTATGCTAAGAACGAACCGGCATATAGCACATGTATGGTACAATAGTCATCACATCATAGAACCAGTACAACACGTGATCATTTAGCGAGTCATTTTAGAAATCATAAGCCCTACAAGACACTACTAGCACACATCGAACATGAACACAATCAAGGTAACTCGACTAAATCCGTCCTAACATTCATTCATCATGCGTATGCGAAATCATAACATAGGGTGGTGTGTGATTATACGAGGTGCCAAGTCATACATTTATACAAGCATGAGAGGATATCATAGGGTAATAGGGAAATACCACCGAGCGATAACATGTAAGCATGCTAGGAGTTACCATCACGAAAAGCAAGTCGATCATCGAATTCAGCATCAGTCTAATCAGGATTAGCAAAACACTTTAAGAAGAGGGAAGAATCACACTATCAAGTACCTAGACCGGGAGAGAATTGGCAATACTGTAGGCAAGATATAAGCTCACACCAGTCACAACCAAGGGTCCTACACGACACTAATGGCTCAACATAACATGCTATACGTATAAACATTTAATTGATAATTACAACGGTACACAAGAAATCAATCACTCATATTCCGACGATATAGAAGTATGGGGGCAAGTGCAGCGGTGTATAATACGAACCTAGTAATGGGACAGTATAGCTAGAACACGGGGCATGAGCTCAAATCAACACATACTAGGATAAAACATGCATTTCTCAAGACTCATTTACACCAACATAATCCAAATTCGGTGCAAGTATCACACAACAGTATAAATTGCCGAGTAAGCAACAATAATTAACCTGATGTATACATAACAACAAGCATGCTATTGATTCTTGTCACAAAAGGGATAATAGGCATTGACACGTCATCATCCAACATGCTAAGATGATCATCTATCAACATTCATACAAAGAGGAATTGATCACACTATCATGGACCCAATCCAGGGAAATCAACATTCGTATAGACCCATATCATGCCCCTCATGTTTCTAACCAATCAGTAGTACGATCATTACAACAGGTCAATTAGACACGCGAAACCAATTATAATCATGACAGAAGGCGAGATACAACACGAGACCTAAACAATGTGACTAGCATGGATACGGAATCTTATACAATCACGAATTTACATGAAGGATCATCACAATAACATGTACTGGAAATTACGTATCATATAAGGCATGGTGACATCAAGTTGTAGCACGTATCAAATAAGGAACTTGCTTCATCAGGGTATCAAAATCTAACGATTACACTACCATGAACCTAGTAGAGTAAAATCATGCAGATTCATTTCATGCAACTCACACATCCATTCAATCATACGATCAATAGGCCAAGTAAACATGCTATAACAACATATAATCATGGTAGAAGCCAAGACATAACACAAGACCTAAGCAAGGTACCCAATCATAGATGCAACAACATGAGTAGTTTTTTTTTTTTGATCGATTGCAAAGTACATGCGGAAGATTACAAAATCATGTCAGGCAATTCAGAGAGGGTCACCATTACAACCGGACAGAGATCCCTAAGGGCAACCATTGACTTTTCCCAACCGACTCATCACCCCTCTTTCCCGTGGGACTTTGGTACGACTCTTGTGGTAGGAAAATACTGGTTAGTCGTCATAAAAATCAAGAAAGACAGTCTCATAAACACCTCACTCTCGACTCAAAATGACATCAAGAACTACATTCCAATACTCACTCAAACCACCTTTATATCCATACATGTTTCCGACACAACGTGTTTACCGACCCGATTCCCCGTGGAAGACACTGACATCTGGGAGGGAGACTCGATAGAACATAGTTGAAGAGGTTGTTTCACACAAGCTGGACTTGACCATATAGAAATAATGGTACTCCCGCTATCCCGTTTGCACAGATCAGTCAGTACACATTTAATTGTTAGGCATACCAATTAGGCCTTAGCATATCAAGCACCCAGCATAGAATCAGTTAACAACACTCATAATGACCTCCTTGGAGTCTCCCAACCCATCTGTAAAGAACAAGCTGATATTTTGCCTACCCATTTCCAACTACACCCAATAAGGGGGATCTATCGCCTTTACTACCCACTCGTGTCCCCGTTTGGTCGTTTTTTCTCTTTTATTACAAGTCGAGTTCATTATTTAGTCCAATTTAGGTTAGGCGTCTTAAGTTCATTTTGCCCCTTTAAAACACTTTCAAATCCTTAGAAATTCATGGGCGGTTTTCCAAAACATACACTCGACCCTTTTGTACCCGAATTGCACAACCTCAGCTCTGATACCATCTTTGTAACGGCCCAGAATTATAATTTCCGGGTTACGTTTCAAGGGATAAAACCCCTTGTTCGGATCTTGCAATCCAGGTACGGGTCGAGGTTTCAAACTCTTTTAAGATTAGTATAAAGAGGGATTTCAACCCTAAAAACCTCGAAGGGCCGTTGGGTACCCTTAACCTGTCCTACAACTATGTCGCGGAATCCATTTCAAATGGAAGTAAAGCAGAAGCAAGGTAAATATACAAGTGTCACGGCAAAGCCGGTCAAAACCAAATCATGAGTGGGTAATTACCATTTTTCTAAATTAGGATATTAGCTAGATTCTTCGATTCGTCAAAAGGGAACCCCGTCATATAGACACCGAGCACTCAAATCTGCAGAGAATACCTTTAAAAAAGAACGGGGAAAGGAATCAGATCGAGCCACTCATGTGGGACCGGCAGTCCTCGCTGAGGCCACATAGTATGTGCTATACCTAATAAAGATGCTCTAATGCAGTACGAGATTCAAACACACTAGCATGCTCCTAGTTCATAATAATGTGCAGAAATACTGTAAAGGGCCCAAGACAATGCCAAGTGGCATATCCCTCTCCTACCTCCACCCCTTCCGATAGGTGGAGACTGGCCAGCTCGTGAATGCATTCATTCATAATCGGGGGTACGCATGCCTAACCCGCTCCACAATAAAGCCCGCAGGCATATCATAATATAAGGAAGTCATGACTCGATTGACTCAGGGTACCCGATGAGGCTGGGCTACCCTATGACCCTAGCAAAGACTCTAGGACTATCACAGATAACGGCCGTTCTGTTTCAATCGCAATAAGTAAGCAGATGCTCATTCAATTGGTGCAACCTAAACAGGATACTACATGGCATGCTTTTATGCATATGCAACACCTAACATAAAATGCAACAACAGACATGAATGTCCAATCTGAGTAAGTTCCCTAGGGGCTTACTCAGATTGGACATTCATGCCTGTTGTTGCATTTTATGTTAGGTGTTGCATATGCATAAAAGCATGCCATGTAGTATCCTGTTTAGGTTGCACCAATTGAATGAGCATCTGCTTACTTATTGCGATTGAAACAGAACGGCCGTTATCTGTGATAGTCCTAGAAGTCTTTGCTAGGGTCATAGGGTAGCCCAGCCTCATCGGGTACCCTGAGTCAATCGAGTACTTCCTTATATTATGATATGCCTGCGGGCTTTATTGTGGAGTGGGTTAGGCATGCGTGCCCCCCGATTATGAATGAATGCATTCACGAGCTGGCCAGTCTCCGCCTGTCGGAAGAGGTGGAGGTAGGAGAGGGATATGCCACTTGGCATTGTCTTGGGCCCTTTACAGTATTTCTGCACATTATTATGAACTAGGAGCATGCTAGTGTGTTTGAATTCGTACTGCATTAGAGCATCTTTATTAGGTATAGCACATACTATGTGGCCTCAGCGAGGACTGCCGGTCCCGCATGAGTGGCTCGATCTGATTCCTTTCCCCGTTCTTTTTTTAAAGGTATTCTCTGCAGATTTGAGTGCTCGATGTCTATATGACGGGGTTCCTTTTGGCGAATCGAAGAATCTAGCTAATATCCTAATTTAGTAAAATGGTAATTACCCACTCATGATTTGGTTTTGACCGGCTTTGTCGTGACACTTGTATATTTACTTTGCTTCCGCTTTACTTCCATTTGAAATGGATTCCGCGACATAGTTGTAGGACAGGTTAAGGGTACCCAACGGCCCTTCGAGGTTTTTAGGGTTTGAAATCCCTCTTTCTACAAATCTTAAAATGAGTTTGAAACCTCGACCCGTACCTGGATTGCAAGATCCGAACAAGGGGTTTTATCCCTTGAAACGTAACCCAGAAATTATAATTCTGGGCCGTTACAAGAAGAATATTGTATTCAACATATTATACAAATTAATTAATTATGAAAGCATTTTTCACTTTGCAAATTTATATAATATTTTATTATTTTTATTTGCAGGACAAGACCCGTCCCGTCCCGTCAAGACACCATCCCGTCCCGAAAAAAAGTGTCAATCCCGTCCCGTAAAAATTTCGCAGGACGAGTCTCGTCCCAGCTCAATCCCGTCCCGTCCCGTCCCATGCCCACCCCTAGGTAAAGGTGTGTTTTCCACTTCACCTCTTTCACCATTGTTTTAAGACCATCCACAATTGTGGTGTGCAAATGTACAAATGTGTATTTCTTAGACATTTTTAGCTCTATTGGTTGTTTTAGGTGTGTATAAAATTGTAAATGTACATATTTGAGCATATGATGTGCAAATTTGAGCACACCATTTTCCAGATGTGCAAAAACTTTTACAAAAAGCAAGAC
The DNA here is from genome assembly GCA_037127255.1 of Persicaria tinctoria. Classification (NCBI taxonomy): domain Eukaryota; kingdom Viridiplantae; phylum Streptophyta; class Magnoliopsida; order Caryophyllales; family Polygonaceae; genus Persicaria; species Persicaria tinctoria. Next base: position 74,809,381 of record JBANSL010000014.1, on the reverse strand, counting down.
AATTTCATTGTTATGTTTTTTTATGATTTTATTTTCCTTTTTGTTTTAAATGAATTGTATTTAAATAGTGTGTAAAAAATTCACATTTTATCAATTGAGCAAATTGCTAAAAAGTGATGTGTATTTTTACACATCTTGTATAAATGTGTATATTTTGTACAAAACCATTATAGATGGTCTAAGAGGTGGAATATGGATGAAAATCTACTCCACTCCCTTCTCTTAACGTGGGAAGTTTCCCCCCACTTCCACCCCTCTACCCTCTAAAACAGTTCAGGAAACAGGTCTAAGACCATCCGCAATCATAAGGTTACCTCTTATCCAAATTTTTTTCTCTCTTCCTATAATATTTTGACACCTCATTTATTTTTTCTTTTAAATAATTTTTTACTTTATCAACCTCTTTCTTTAAGGTTTACTCCACAACCATGAGTTTACCTCATTCTTCTCTTTTTCCCATTTATTTATACCCACTATATGATTTACACCAATCATAATATTATTAGTTAAATAAAATAAATAAATCATCATACTTTTACACATGGTCCAAGTCACTTTCTACCTCTCCACACCAAGGTAACCACTTTCCTCTCTTTACCTTAAGGTCTTGTCTACAACCATGAGGTTACCTTTTAGCAACCTTAAAGTGAGCAAAACCCATGGTTGCTCATGCTATAAAGCTTTTGATTTTAGGTTGACTAGGTGCCTTTTATTTGCCGTGTAGTGGTGAGCATTGGGAAGTAAGCGGTCATTTCATTTGTGAGTGATAATTTGTGAGTGGTATTTTATGTGAGGGGTAGTTTGTGGTTGTGGGGCCTGTTTACGGGGATGTTGGGGTGTGATTGTTCACTACGCGCGTTTTCACATCGGCAACTTAGGCTTCGTTTGGCAATGCAGGTAGCTTTTCGAAACTTTTGGTTTTAATAATTTATAGTTTTAAATATGTTATATATAAAATTTTAATTTAATTAGTTTTTCAAATTGGATTTTCAACAGCTACTAACCGCAAGCTTTTAAGAATTCTATTCATTTTCTCCTATATGATTAGCTAGTTTGTATCACCTACTCTATCAGCTGTGTTACCAAACAACTTACTAGCTTATGAAAACTCCAATTTAACATATATTTAACACACTTAGGCTGTGTATGGCTGCCCAAAACAATCGGTTGAAATTAGGAAATTGTAGTTGTTAAAAAATTAAACCGGCTTAATTGGTGTATGGCCAACAAAATTAGTCAAAAACTGGTTAAAAGCAAAGGTTTAAAAAAAAGCCGAAGATACAAGCTTATTTGGAGCTTTTTTTCCAATAATTACTATTTTATCCCTTCTCTTTTATCTTATTTGGTTTGAAAGTACCACAATACCCCTAATAAAAAACAAATAAACTCCACTTTTTACAAATAAACTGTTTTTTACCCCATACAGAGCTTATATTTTTTCATAAATTTTTAACTACTTTTACCAACAGTTTATAAATTTTACCCTGTTTATAATTTTAGTCAGTTTATTAACCCCGTCCCATACGAACCCTTAATCCATCAGCTTCAGCTACCCTATCAGCTTCAGCTACCTTATCAGCTCCGTATTACCAAACATACCCTAAATTAAGATGTTATTTTGAACGTCATGTTTGTCCTGGTGTGGACTGGGATGTGAATACGTTGTACTCTCGGTCAAGCGATTTCCTTGCATCTCTGTGGAAAGCTGTGTGAGGTAGTATAATGGTAGATCCACGTAGTAAGATTTTTGTGAGATGTATCACTCTTTTACGTAATGCTTTTGGTTTAGTCTTACTTCTTATTACTCCTTAGCTTTACGGTCACTATCTATTTTTTACCCTTTTAAAGAACAAATATCAAACTAATTTTATAAAGATATATTACTTCCAAACATAATTTAGCTTTTCATCTCATAATTTGACCAAAGATAAAAATGATCAGTCATGTACAATTCTACGTTGTGTAGTATTTCAATCTAATTAATTCACATACAACTGATTTCACAATCTGGTATTCCCTTCAAACGTAAAGGTAAGATATTTAACTTTATAATTCATATTTTAAAGAGTTAAAAATTATACAAAATATCAATATTTTTTAAAATTTAATACTTCTTATTAGTAATAAATATTAAATTTATTTTTTAAAAATTAAAAAATAAATCAATATTTTGTAGAGTTTTTTTTAACATCTTAAAATATATACTAAAAAAATCTTATATTTTAGACCGAATGGAATACTTTGAAGCCCAATAATCTTGAAAGTGAGTCAATGCACCATAATAATCTTGAAAGTGGGGCTTATGCGTCCAACTAAATGCCACCACCCTAAACCTTATTGACCTTACTTTCATCATAATGATATAAACCATCCGTTGGTACTTTTGTTAGATTTGATGAGGTTCTGTTTGTATAGCGGGGAACCTCATTCACACATTTATTCATGGCATCATAAGTACTACTATTTATGATAATGTATCGTCAATCGTGTCCAGTGGCGGCTGCAGGACCCTCTGAAAGGTGGGGCTGATAATGCACATTTCTAATGAGCATTATAGGGTAGTTTAGATGCATTTGCATTGTAGAATATGCATGTTTAGTGGCAATTTAGATTAAACTCTTTTCGTAGCAAAGTTCGGAATCTACGCTATTTCGGTTGAATTGTGCAGAATCGTAGATCCGACATGGTGGAAAGCAAAGTAAAAGTGAACAACATGTCCAAGTGAAGTCAAGAAAGAAAGCTAAGGAAGGAAAGAAAAGAGGCAAGAAAGAACCAGGGAAGAATGAAGAGAAAACAAGCTTCTGGGCATATGTCGCTGCCAGCGAATGGGATCTCGCTGCCAGCGAGTGGAGTCAGTGGGAGCAGGCCCAGGAGTCAGCACGTCTCGCTGCCAGCGAATGGAATCTCGCTGATAGCGAGTGGAGTCAACGGGTGGATGTCCTGGAGCCAGCATGTCTCGCTGCCAGCGAATGGAAACTCGCTGCCAGCGAGTAGAGTCAGCCCGGCCGACCAGGCAGCATTCGCTGCCAGCGACTGGACTCGCTGCAGCGAGCCACTCGTTGCCGCGGAAATCCTCGCTACCAGCGGGATGCACGAGGACGACGACAACTCGGCTACTCGCAACTGCAGAAGGAAAGACTCGCTCCAGCGAGTCGGTGCTCTCGCGGCAGCGGAAGGAATGGCTCGCGGAAGCGGAAGCGAGGGAGCCGAAGAAGCTTGAAAATATTCTAAGGTATGAGCATTCGCTGCCAGCGAGTATGATAGCGAGTGTGGTAGCGAAAATCCAACAGTAGCTTATTCAAGGCAATTCGCTGCTAGCGAGAATCTTTTCGCTGCCAGCGAAATCTGACGTTGAACTATACATGGAAAGTTTATCTTCTATCTAGTTTGTTTAGGAAGTTTCTATCTAATTTATCTATCTTTTACCTTGTTTATTCAAAACTTTAGGCTTATAAATAGGATGTTTAGGGTTAGTTTTCCAATAAAAAAAATGATGGATTCAAGTAGAGCAATCACCATTAAAGAGAAGAAAGCTTAGGTAAGCCATGTTTGGCTAATTTTGTAGTTTTCGCCTACACTTTCGAGACTTGGTTGGTGGTTTGTGAGTTTCTAATTAAAGTTATTTTTCCTCTTTAATTCTTTCAACTTCTTTGTGTGATATTGATTATGTTATTGATGTTATCTTGATTAGCTACCTTGATAATATTGATTTCATGCTAGGATTTAATACTTTCGTATTTGTGTTATTTCCGTAGTAGCATGCACCAGATTGTGGATTCCGTGTTTGAAGCATGATTATGTAGGGAGTTGACATATATCTTAAACATTGATTTACCGTGTTTAATTGGTGTTATTTATATGCTCAAGTTCTTGGGACTATTTGCTATCTCTTTGTTAAATCTTGACCATGTTAGGGTTGCATTGAGGTGTAAGGGATTAATTGGACTCGTAGGACTTTTAATCTACTTAAACCAAGACGAGAGGAATTCGTAGGAAAAGATAATAACTTGAAAAGGATTCGATGATCAATAAAACCAACCAAAGTCGAGAACTTGTAGGTGGAAACGCTTTTCTTCCATCTTTTATTTGCTTTTGTCGATATTATTTTCTTTTATTTTTATTCATAAAAATCTTATCTTTTATATTGATAAATACACAATATTTAGAAATACTTGATTCTCTAGGGTTCGACCCCTTACTTGCATACTATACTAGTTTGTTTGTTTGGTATTTATTTTTGACGAGGTGAATCAACGACTTTCCCTCCGTCAGGGGCGAAATTTCTAGTGCGTACTGAGATATTGGCCTTGAACAGAATCTTTTACCCAAGCTGGGATTTTCATCTTAGCAGTGGATTGTAGAAAAGTAGACTCACATTTTCTTGGTTGCTATGGAAGTGGTTTCTCGTCATTTATTGAAAATTAAGACACTTATCATATATAAGATTGTAAACTTATGAAAATCCAATCATGCTAAATTCAAGGCTTTTCCATATTAGGTTTGTAAACTCATCAACTTTGCAATATCTTTTGGTTCTCAAAGACATTATAGAAATTATGATTTGAATATGTAGGGTAGGAAAACACAAATATTGCATAAAGCCTCACAAATTCAATTAACAAATTCCAAATTCAATTCACAAACTCCAAATTCAATTCATAAATTCATAAATTTCATGCTCAAAATCAAATATACACAACAATTATAAACACAAAATTTATTCCCAAATTCACAAAACGTAATCAAATTTTCACAAAATTGATTCTCATAATCAAACCCTAATTTCATCAATTTCACCAATTTTATGGGGGTTTAATTAGTTAATAACTAGATTTGTATATAATAGGGAGTTCGGGAAGTGGGAATATAATTAAATACGGGGTAGAAACATAGAGAGTGAGGGTGTAAATTGAACAAAAAAATAGAAAAGTTTTTTTTTAAAAAAAAAGAGGGAGATTTTTTTTTAAAATAAAGGAGCAGATTAGTTGATTCAAGATCCATCATAGTTTTACTTATTACACCAATACCATATATATATATATATATATATATATATATATATATATATATATATATATATATATATATATATATATATATAAACAACTTCTTTTTTTCTCCAAACTTCGGGGAGGCGTGTGGGTCGAAGTGTGTGGCTGCCGCATACGCGCGCTGCCCTGTTGACAATTTTCCTATGAACTCACTATCCACATCTTCTCGACGAATCTTCCAACCTCACTCCACCAGACTCATTCTTGGTTCTTAGTTTGAGAGTTGCTTTTAGGTGGGTGGGATAGTTTGTTTTTTTAACTTTCTTTCCGGCGTATCATGATAGTATGTCCGTCTAGTGTTCTTTGTATCCACTCGATTTACCAGACTATTTATCTAATATTTTAAATTTTTACTTGTTAAAAAAAAAAACAATGCTTGGTCTTTACTCTTTACACCTTTCAGTTTCCACATCCAACAAAAATTCGTTTATCGATGACATGTATTGATGACATCATATATTTTTTGTTCTATGACATTATGTTTTTTGATGGATGTGGACCATGTATGATGTATCCATGTCACCATGTGGTGCAAATTAAATTGGAACCGAGTACACGGCAAGAGACACCTCAAAGCGTGTCGTTTTAGGAGACAAGGGGTGGGCTACACGGTCATATAGTCCGTCGACCCTCTCCAGTCACTCCTTTTTCTACACTCCAATGGCCCATTGTGTACCTCCCACTCTCACCTCAACCGTCAACAGGTTTTTGTTTTTTTAGGTAAGAAATCGAGCTGAGCAGGCTCTACCCGATAACATCCTGATGGATAAGGTCGCGGAAACTTGAACGGTTGTATATATCTAAATCCCTAGCAACACAACAAAGACATATATATCACTAGCTTTGTTACAATCACGGAGTACGTATGTGAGAGAAGTTTGAGCACAGGAAACTTCTCTTACGATAGACATAAATATTAGTATTTTTATATCGAGCCTGATGAGTTCTATTTTTCACGAGCATTGATTTTCCCCAATAAATGGCTTATTATGATAAGTGGCTCACCCTCAATGTGGATTTTATTTATCTTTAATTCAATTATTTTTTAACACACCTTATTTTAGAGCCAGTCCTTCCAATATTAGAGGCGATTGTTTGCCAAGTTTCTTATACCCCATAGAAATAGGTTTGCCCTCCCAATTACGAATGATGAAATCACTTGAGCCATCATTCATAAGTGATGATCCATCGAAGTTTAATTTGAAAAAAACAAACGATGATTTTTTCCATTTTACGTGTTTAGCCTTTAGTTGTACGTTTCTGATGATGTTTGTCTTGGATCTCTTTGTCATCGCTATATATTGTAATTTCATCCAAACTGCTTGCAGGACGCCAATTTTCCTTATGTGTTTCAACCTTATGAGGATCGTCTAGTCCACAATTTGTAGTCCATACCGTAGTCAAAATTACCTCATTGGTTAAATTGAAATTTGGATTTTTTTGGTAATTGTCCAAAAAATGGGGGCTATTTTGCAAAATGTCCATTTTTATAATGGATTTTGCAAAATGTCCTAAATTGACATTTTTACCCCTAGCTTCAATACCCTTCTCTTTTTCCTATTGCACTAGTCTCCCCCGTTTCTTCTGATTCACGGAACGACAAAGCAACACCAGGCAATCAATACTTATTACTTAGTCCATATGATAATTATATAACATATTACAAAATAATCTAAAAAACTTTCATCAAATGTACTTCGATCTTACTGATCTTTAATTTCCTGTGTTAATTTGCTGTATACATCCCTTGTCATCTATATGTATAGTTGTATACCATCGATTCATATACTTGTACAATCATAACAAATATATATGTAACATACATATATAAAAAGATTAGAAAAACAGATCAATCTACTTAATTATCTTGAGCATAAAAATCGACGATCTCCTTGAGATTGAGGGTGAAGAGGGAGGAGCAATCGTTACTCATCAGCCACAACATATGCTCGAACAGAATCGCATCGACGTCGACCAGAACCACCGTGCGTCCGCCATCGCCGCCGCCCCGAAACCTCTGTGGTCTGCTGCCGTTGACCAGGTCAATCAAGACCCGAAACGGGATCTCCTGGAGCACAAACGGGTCGACCCGGAACTCCCTCCGCTCCTTCCCCACCACCACCGTCACAAACGCCTCGAATCCCTCCTCCTCCTCCTCCTCCAGCGGCCGGTAGCCGTATCGCCCCGAGCACCGCCGCTTGAACGCCTGCACCGGAGCCGCCAGGCAGTCCATTTCCTGCCCGGAAACTCAATCGGAATCGGAATCGATGTGTTTCTCAAGGAGAAATCAATTAAAGAGGATATTTATATGAATTGGGGGTTTTTATTTTTATAAGGGAGGATCGGACGACCGAGACAACGGCTACTGTAAATGTTAGTATGACTTGGGAGGATCAGTTGGTTTAATTTATGGAGATTGAGATTAATCGAGAGAGAGTGGTGGCAAATGGGGATTGACTGGTTCATAATCATATATGATGGGAGAGGAATCTTGGTGAAGAAATAGCCGTTGGTTGGGTGAAACCGCGTGTGATGCGTAAGTGATCACTGTAGCGACAACGTGTTGTGGGTTGAAATTGGGGCAAACTCTTAGCAAGTGTTAGGTAACGATTAACGACGTGGGTAAAGTCTTAGTTTAAGCCAGTTGTCTATGCCCAACTTATTTGGTGTGTTTGTGTGTGCGCGCGTTTTATTATTATAAATTGAATTGATATATTTGTATTTAGAAACTTTTGTATACTGCATTTTAAATGGTTTTAAAGAATTTTGTCTCTTGGACGTCGGTGCATATTTGCTTGTGGTTGGATGAGTTGTGGATGGGTGATTGCAAGCACATACTCAGAAATTAATATTAAGAGTTTACACGTATAATTTTAACTAATAAAATCCTTAATTTAATAAATAAATGGATAATTCATTTGTGATTCAGTGGTGGCGTCTTTTATATCTTTGTTTTGTTGATGTTCGATTTCCATGATCTATTTTGATTGGTTTTCATGATGGTTTTTTCATCTACTGACTCGTTCCGTTTTTCAACTTTACCAATCTGGCTAGTCTAATATACTGAATTTTTATTATTATATATATATATATATATAAAAAAAAATAAAGAATATAGCCAAGATGATCCGAAAAGGATAACATTTTTGTTATCTCTTGATGACATTTGGTTCCGTTCTGTATTCGCAGTCCTCAGCTTCTATGGATTAGGATCGTCTGTTATTCTAGTGACTGTTTATTTGCCTTCTTCGTATTGCACCTGTTTTATTTTATGATTGTATGTTTGACGGTTCGCCGTCTACCGACTTTGTCAGCCTCTCGATGAGTCAGGTCTGTCTGGTCATCGAATTATTACCTGATAAAAAAAAATAAAAAAAATAAAAGAAAAGGATAACATTTTACAATCACCTCGACATGATTGATATCATTATAGTTATAATAAATAAATAAATATCATATTCATTGCTAGGATGTTTATAAGATTATTAAAGATTATCTATTTTGACAAAGGCCGGTTATTTGACAACAAATTCATCAACACCTTGCTGTTATGCGATTGTAAGTAAATGATTGTTTGTCAAACATATCCGAAATGAAACTAAAGAATACTAATAATTAAAATACACCAAGAAAAGTTTGGACTATAAACTCCTTTAATTGAGAGTGGGCTCTCGGTCGCATGATTTGCGGTGTATATAGCCGGAACGATTTTTTTTGATAGAAGTGTGGGAAAATTACCAATCACAAGTTGGTGTAGTGGTTATGGGGCTACATCCCATGCTTCGAGGTTCGAAGTTCGAATCCTCGTGGAAAACATGGAGACGCTTGTGAGTGGGAGTATCAACCCCTTAAATGGGCTTACAGTAACCCGATCCAGATGTAGAGAGAATCTAAAGAAGTGTGGGAAAATTATTGATCAACTACAGCAACTACAGCTGAGCATCCGAGACTGCGATAGTATGGACATTTTTAGATGAAAGATCCGAGTGTGCCGTTGCGCGGATGTGACCAGTTGGCTATCGACAATGTCAGTTGGGGCAGAGAGTTGACATGAAGTGATTAGACGTGACCTGACCGTTTTGGGACTCACTGAGCAGATATCACGCAATAGGGTGCAGTGGAAGGGTGCTATCCGAGTTGATAAAAACTAGTCGAGTGCAACGTTTCCAACATCATGCTTTCCTTCTATCTCATCTTGTTTATGCGCATCATGTTTTCTTAGCTCTTAGTGTGGGTTGTCATTTTTCATTATTTTTCTTTGTATGTGTTATGTCCCGAAAGGCCGGATAAGGAAGGTGATACCAAATCTGTTATGTCCCGAAAGGCCGGATAAGGAAGGTTCGACCTTCCATGGAGGTTTGAAGAAGAATAAGGTGAGAAAGAAGATAGAAGAGGTAGAAGGAGATGTAGTTCATTCATTCATTTCGTTGATGCCTAATCTCAGTTTGTTACAAGGCTTATAAGCCTAAGAGTTTCCCAATTCATGGGCCTTCGGCCCAATCATAACAGTATGCTGGTGCGGAGTCTTGCCCTGTGTTTGATGACATGTCATGAGTCACTAGGAAACACCCTCTCGACCTAGTCGAGAAAAAGATGCGTACAACTCAACCCTTCAGACCCTACTTTAAGCGGGATATACTGAACATGTTGTTGTACAACTGACCATTGTTGTTGTTGTGAATGAAAGAGTTCATCTTTGTACAAAACTAAAACTGAATAACCAATTGAAAATTGACAAAATAAGAAACACTAACAAAACTAAAACTGGCCATTGGATCTCAAGATCACAAGGAAACAGAGGAATCAGAAAAGTGATATTGACTGGATTTGAGAAATTGATAGCCTTTCAAAGTTCAAAATTTTCCCTTGAAAACTTGTCATAAATGAAACACTAACAAAAATAAGACTAGTACAAAATTGATACCATTGCATTCACTCACTACACTTGCTTTACGAGATTGATAACAGGATGGTTAGCAACATATGAACCACAAACAAAATTGATCGTACAATTAGACAAATCACAAATTATATTTTCGTCCAATTAAACAAAACACTAAAAATGACTTCAGTGGCTTTGTGATGGGGCATAGGGGCAATCAAGAACATATTGACTTTCAACGATGATAACTTTATAGAACACAAAACATAAACAAGAAACATATTTACAACAACTCCTAAAACAACCCAAGAACTCTAAAGCCACACTCTCAGAAGATAAAACCATGATAAACACTCGACCACATAATCCACCCAGTAAAAAGAAGTGTTTTCCTGCAATTGGGCCGAGAAAGGCAAGTCTCTTATTTTCCAAACAGAGATTCTCCCTCTAACATGTCATCATCTTAAATTCACATAACGGGATAATGTGTAGCATTTATCTGTATACGTACATCCAAATCTTGAAGCTGAACTATGAAAGTACATCCAAATCTTGCAGGTGATCTGCCTTTATCATAGAAGTTTCAGGTGCATCAAAAATGGTTGCATGTATTTCTTTTCATTGCCAACATGTGGACAGTTCAATAAATGTTCCAAAATTATGCACTAGTATGATTGCTCAGATAGAACTCAAGCAAAAAGAACAATTACATACCTTACATTGACCCAACTATCAGCTTTCATCTGTGCCGTTGTCCTTCAATGGATCGGACTTGACAACAGGTAGGTTCCTTCTATACTGAGAAGATGTCAACCGTCTCTCTAATGGAGTTTTCCTCTTGCTCACGACAAACCGGTTGACACCTTTTCTCATGGGCATTATGGACGGGAAGTCTTCATCGGGGATTTCCCTCAACTCTTGGATGTCCTTGATTTGCGCAACTCTTTTGAACCATCTTTCTGCCTTGGCCTCCTCGGACATGTCCAATGGATCTGGTTCCTTAACTGCTGATCCTTCCAAGCTACTCCCTCTCCATGGAACAGTGGTTTTCTGATCATCAGCTGGTTGCTGAGACGTTGCTTTGGAATACGTTTGAGATTCACTGCCAGGTGTATGGTGATTTGCATTGGAAAAACCCTGGAATTTTTGTGTTGGCTGTGTGTAGTCTTGTGGTTTTGGGACAGAAGTGGGTGTTCTCTCATTCCAACTCTCTCCTGCATCTCTTCGATTCCAGCTGTCAGCACTGGCCTGTTGGTTTGGCAATGGTGCTGCCCTGCTTTGATTAGACAAACTGTGTAATCCATAGGCTGTGCCAGGACTGTCATGCTGATGTTTCTCGGTTGAGGACGGCATGGAAGAATTTTCAGCTGGAGATTCCTCTTTTACTGGCTGTTTGTCTTTGGCAAAGTAATTGGGAGGAAAGGGGACAAAAGGAACATAATTGCTGCTTCCAGATTGCTCCATTGCCATACGCCTCTTGTAAAGAGGAGAAGTCAAAGAACGATCTTTCTTCTCTCTTACAACAAAACGATTTTCTCCTTTACGCATGGGCATTATCTCAGGAAAATCCTCATAAGGTGGAGAAGCAGATTCTGAAGTCGCAGATAAGCTCCTACTATTTGAAGTACTAGCACCAGAAGCATTAGTTGACTTTGCTAGCATTTCATTCAAACTTTTGTTGATCTGAACATTTTGGTTCTCATTGCCACTTTGCTTGAGAGTGCTGCTTTCGGAAATAACCCCGTCCTTCAAGGGCATTGTTTCTGCAAGAGTTTTAGCTGTACCCTCATTAGATGTATTTTCCAGCATAGATATCTTACGGAACCACCTCTGGACCTTCTCTTGATCCTCAATTGAAGGTTTAACTGAAGATTCATTGATTGAATAGTGATTAAAACCAGATCCAGGCACATGATTGGGCATACCCGGCTTCTTGCAATCACACCTCAAGCATGCCAAGTTCTTTCCATAATTGAAGAAATCACATCTACACAACAGGATATGAAAGTGAATTTAGCTAGTGTATTTATCTTCTTGCCAGAGAGGAGAAAGATTGAAAGAACCTTCCAGAGAAGGGGTCAATGCCACAATTCCAATAAAAATATATATATATAGAAAAGTAATACTCACTGAGGGCATTCCCATTCGCCACCTGTCAATTGTCTCTTTGGCCGGGATTCCTCACACTCAAGGCACGTCATGTTTCTAGCAAAATTCATAAACCTACACCTGTTCATAAGAAATCATTGTGTATGAATGAAACCATAACAAGTACTAAATTTCATGAAAAGCAGTGTATCCTCTCACCAAAACCCCACGAACATGCCCTATGTGCAGGACACAAACAATGAGGAAACGAAAGTTGGACTGAGTAAGAGATAATTTGATGGAAACATAAATTTACTGGATGGTACATACCTAGGACAAATCCAGTCACCCCTCTTCATTTGAACATTTTGTTCAAAGGACCTTGGGAGCTGCCCATTTGTTCCAGGAAACTGTGTAGGCACGGATCCAGGGAGGGTAGATTCTGGAGCACCACTGATTTCAGCTAATTCACTGAATAACCTTCTGACAGATTCTTCCACAATTTCCCTATTATTGAAATGGGTGATCTCTGAAGAACCCAAAGTGGTGCTAGCATAACTTAGGAGAAACTTCATCAGATCAACTGTGCTTGCTTTGTCAGATCCCAACCCCTGAAGTAAGAATTATATTCAAGTAGATTAAGAAGTCGGTATCAATTATCTCAAAAACTGAATGCTACGGAATTAGCATTGTTGAGCAAGGATTCAGATTCCTCACATGTAGGTAATTGGCGGCAGCGTTTAGGAGGGGCTTTAGACATAGTAATTAAGATTTATTATAGCTTGCATTTCCCCCCTTTATCTATTTTCAAAATTCTATTTACAATAGATTGCGTATTCGGGTAGGATTTCTATATTGCCTTTAAAAGGGTATAAACCATCAGTTATGAATCAATTTCTGCATGACTGCAATCATTGACCAAATCTCACATTTCTTCAAAGTCTCTTCTCCCTGTTGCCTAACCCATTAGGTTCAGAGAGAAACTTCATCTTCATCATAGCTAAACTTCTATCTTTAAGACACAATCTGATGTCACCAAGACACCTCCATCATCCATTGAAGTGGACAGGATTCAGGGACAACAATAGCTACCTCCTCTGTCACACAGAAGGCAAGTTGTTCATAATGTTCCAAAAAACCATAAACCTGCAATATCCACAGTTTCTCTCATCCATGTTCCTTTACTTTTTTCTTTGTTTTCAAGGGAGGCTAGCTTGCCCTACCTAGATTCTGTACATTCATTGATGAATAGTTTCATCAGTATCCCCAATCAATAGATTACATTACATCTCCCTAGTACAACTGAACATGTGATGATTAATAAACAGCAAAATACAAGTCAATTCAAATTGCAATTTAAGTCAATTTATATCAGACTTACATTTGCAGTGCTTCCATCCAGAAACGACTTCATCCTTGTCATTGCATCCACCGCGTCTTTGAACAGGAAGGGAGATACCTTTTCAACAACCACTTCTATATCCTTCCTCGAAAGCGACCTTTTCACAACATCAAAAACACGAATTGAACACTAAATTAAAGCTTCTCAGGCAGCTGAATCTCTAAATTTAAACTCAAGCTCATATCAGTAACAACTAACCACAGAAGACTTTCGTGCTCGCGAGCAAACGCCAAGCAGGCAATCGCAGATCTCACGAAATCAGCAGGCAAGCCCTCGCCGCCGCCGACAAACATACCAAAAGTCAAATTCCCATGAAGGTGGCTGGAGTGGCGAGAAATTTGGGAGGAATTGATAAGTTTGTACCACTCCGGCAGCGGAGAGGAACCTGAGGCGGCATTGACGGAGGAAGAAGGAGGTAAATAGTCGCTGAATTGTTGGTCCGGATTGGTTTGGGCGTGGAAGTGGAATCGGCGGGGAAGGGGGAGAGGAGGTGAGGGGAGAGAGAGGAGGAGGCGTGGCGTAGAGAGGAAGAGGAGGGAAGGAGGAAAATGGTGGAGGCGGCGAAGAGGGAGAGGAGTGGAGAGGAGAGATAAGATGCGGGCGGTGGCACTGCTCATCCTCGGCGGCCGGCGCAGCCGCTGACAGCAGCGGGAGTGGGAGAGGTGGGTTCAGTGAAAACCTAATTGAAGAAAAAAACTGTCACATACTGTACAACACTTGATGTTGTTGAGCTGCTCGAGTACCCGTGGGAGGCGATAGAGTATCGCCAATTTTTTTTTTTGAAAATTTATTTTTCTAGGGTTCATCATTTAAAATTGGGGCGTTTTGCAAAATGGTCACAAAATTGGACCTAATTTGCAAAATAGCCGCGTTTTTGGACAAATTAGGGAAATAGACGCAATATAAACCCCTTCCATTCGTTTCACGCGGCTTTCTCTCTCCTCACCCATCTCCTCTCCGCGCGCGCTCGGATTCCGGAACTCGATTGCAATCGGAGGAGGATGCGAGCGAAGGAGCGAGATCGGAGGCGGAGGCGGCGAGATCGGAGGCGGCCGAAGCGAGCAAGCGATGCCGGAGTGAGCCGGATCCAAATCCAGATCTGGACGAGAATTCCGGATCGATTGCAATCAGAGGCGGAGCCGAGCGAAGGAGCGAGATCGGAGTCGGAGGCGGCGAGGCGGAGCGGCGAGTTCGAAGGAGGCCGGAGCGAGCGAGCGACGCCGGAGGCGGAGCCGGATTTCGAGATCTGCGCGAGGAAGGAGAAAGGATTTCCAGATCTGCGCGGATCGACGAGGCTGAGCGACGCTGAGCGACGAGGTCGAGCGAGCCGGAGGCGGCCTGGAGGTCGAGCGAGCGAGTTCGACGGAGGCCGGAGCGCGAGGGACGCCGCAGGGAGCCGGAGGCGGAGCCGGAGGCGGCCTCGGAATTTCCAGATCTGCGCGAGCCGCGAGGAAGAAGAAAGGATTTTTCTTAAATTACAGAAATGACCCAATAAATATGAAAATTGTAAAAAATATCTATATTTTATACAAAACTCATATTTGCACAACTTACAAAAAATATATATAGTTTTATTTTTATTTTTGCACAACAAAATGTCATATTTACACAACTTACATTTATATTTGGATTATTTGCACATCGTACTTTTATATTTGCACGAAAAACAGAGTCGTGCAATTCTTACAACAGAGTCGTGCAACTCTTAAAACAGAGTCGTGCAACTCTTAAATCAGAGTCGTACAAATCTTACAAGAGAGTCGTGCAGCTCTTAAAACAAGAGGCATGCAATTCTTACAACAAGAGTCGTGCAACTCTTAAAACAGAGTCGTGCAACTTTTAAAACAGAGTCATGCAAAAATAGCATATAGTTGAGCAAAAATAAGATAATGTTGAGAATTAATTCACAAGTCTCGATTGTTGTGCAAAAATAACATATAGTTGAATAAAAATAAGATAATGTTGAGCAAAATTTCACCAATCCCCCATGTAACTCTTACAAGAGAATCGTGCAAATCTTACAAGAGAATCGTGCAACTCTTAACACAGAGTCGTGCAACTCTTACAACATAGTCGTGCAACTCTTACAAGAGAGTCGTGCAACTCTTAAAACAAGAGTCGTGCAACTCTTAACACAGAGTCGTGCAACTCTTACAACAGAGTCGTGCAACTCTTAAAACAAGAGTCGTGCAACTCTTAATAAAGAGTCGTGCAACTCTTACAACATAGTCGTGCAATTCTTAAAATAATATTGAGAGAACATAAAATCATGTTGAGAACAATTTCAGAAATCTCGATTGTTTTGCAAAAAATAACCTATTGTTGAGCAAAAATACGAGTAAGTTGTGCAAATATAAGAGGACGTTGTGCAAATTTAATCATAACTTGTGCAAATATGACCCTAGTCTAGTTTTTATTTATTTTATTTGTTTAACTTTTTATCGTGCAAATATAAGAGTACTTTGTGCAAATATAACCGTACTTTGTGCAAATATAAGAGTACTTTTTATCGTGCAAATATAAGTTGTGCAAATATGACCCTAGTCTAGTTTTTTTTTACCGTCAGCACTTTTTTAACATAAGATCATGTTGAGAATAATTTCACAAGTCTCGATTGTCGTGCAAATATTAAAACAGAGTCGTGCAACTCCTACAACAGAGTCGTGCAACTCCTACAACAGAGTCGTGCAACTCTTAAAATAATATTGAGAGAACATAAAATCATGTTGAGAACAATTTCAAAAATCTCGATTGTTTTGCAAAAAATAACCTATTGTTGAGCAAAAATAAGAGTAAGTTGTGCAAATATAAGAGGACATTGTGCAAATTTAATCATAAGTTGTGCAAATATGACCCTAATCTAGTTTTTATTTATTTTATTTTTTTAACATTTTATCATGCAAATATAAGCGTACTTTGTGTAAATATAACCATAAATTATGCAAATATGATCCAAGTCTAGTTTAGAGTTGCACTTTTTTCCGTGTCAGCACTTTTTTTCCCATGTCAGCACTTTTTTTAGAGTTGCACAAGCATGGATAACAATTTCACAAAGAATCGAAGAAGCACATGACAAATGAATCATAAGCCGATCAAATGATGTCGAACAATTCCATCAAGCCTGGATAACAATTTCACAAATATGATCAAATCTAGTTTTTTTTTTTCTACATGGATAACAATTTTTTTTTACTTTATAATATTATTCGTGCGCATTTTATTCTAATTTGTGCACTTTTTATTCTATTTGTGTCAGCACTTTTTTCAAATAATTTTTTTTCCACGTCAGCACTTTTTTCAAATAAGATCACGTTGAGAATAAATTCACAAGTCTCGATTGTCGTGCAAATCTTAAAACAGAGTCGTGCAACTCGTACAACAGAGTCGTGCAACTCTTAAAACAGAGTCGTGCAACTCTTAAAACAAGAGAGTCGTGCAACTCTTAAAACAAGAGAGCCGTGCAACTCTTAAAACAGAGTCGTGCAACTCTTACAACATAGTCGTGCAATTCTTAAAATAATATTGAGAGAACATAAAATCATGTTGAGAACAATTTCAGAAATCTCGATTGTTTAGCAAAAAATAACCTATTGTTGAGCAAAAATAAGAGTAAGTTGTGCAAATATAAGAGGACGTTGTGCAAATTTAATCATAAGTTGTGCAAATATGACCCTAGTCTAGTTTTTATTTTTTTTATTTTTTTAACTTTTTATCGTGCAAAGGTAAGAGTTTAAAGTTGCACTTTTTTCCGTGTCAGCACTTTTTTTCCCATGTCAGCACTTTTTTTAGAGTTGCACAAGCAAGGATAACAATTTCACAAAGAATCGAAGAAGCACATGACAAATGAATCATAAGCCGATCAAATAATGTCGAACAATTTCATCAAGCCTAGATAACAATTTCACAAATATGATCCAAATCTAGTTTTTTTTTTCTACATGGATATCAATTTTTTTTTACTTTATAATATTATCCGTGCGCATTTTATTCTAATTTGTGCACTTTTTATTCTATTTGTGTCAGCACTTTTTTTAAATATTTTTTTTTAACGTCAGCACTTTAAAATAAGATCATGTTGAGAATAAATTCACAAGTCTCGATTGTCGTGCAAATATTAAAATAGAGTCGTGCATTTCTTACAACAGAGTCGTGCAACTCTTCCAACAGAGGCGTGCAACTCTTAAAATAGAGTTGTGCAACTCTTACAACAGAGTCGTGAAACTCTTAAAACAGAGTTGTGCAACTCTTAACACAAAGTCATGCAACTCTTAAAACATAGTCGTGCAACTCTTACAAGAGAGTCGTGCAACTCTTAAAATAAGAGTCGTCCAACTCTTACAACAGAGTCGTGCAACTCTTAAAACAGAGTCGTGCAACTCTTAAAATAATGATATATATAATGAAAAGTGTTTCTTAGAGGTGCTGACACAAATAAAATACAGTTGTGAAAATCTAAACTAAAGCTGTGCAACTCTAAACTAAAGTTGTGCAACTCTAAACAAAAGTTGTGCGACTCTAAAATACAGTTGTGCAACCCTAAAAAATGTGCTGACATGAAGGGAAAAAAAGTCCTGACACGACAAAGTTATTACTTAGGAAGATGACTCGATTGTAACTAATATCGTAACTAATATCAGTGTCAGCACTAATTGTAACTAATTAGTGCTGACACTGATATGGGATGCCAGGAGATCCCTTGGCATCCAAACGCACCTCGTAGCAAATTGCTATGGGGTGAGTACTCAAAGATTGCTCTTGTTGATTGGCAATGTGGCTCATCAGTTTATTTATTTTTGTACCCATTGATCTTTTGGTAAATAGCTCGTTAAATTGTTGACATAAATGAGCTAATGTATAAGCTTATCCAGCATTCACATAAAGATTGATGTTACATAGTTACATCATTCAAGAAGTTTGAATCTGATGATGAATTGACCCAGATGAGTTTAATAATGACTGACTCTATCAATCTACCAGATACATCATGTAGAACCAAGTCCAAGTACAACTGCCATAAACATAGCCCAGATCACATTCTAAACACCAGATAAATACCGATGATTTCATCTCAAGTAACCCCCGTACTGAATTCAGTTCTGGTCTCTCCATCTTCTCATCTTCATATATCCATCCCTATATAAACCATCTCTTACCCCCCAATACTTCCATTCATCTTACAATCTTACCAATCAATCATTTCAGTTTTCATGGCTTCCATGGTTACCTTCAACCTGCTGGTGATCTTTGTAGCCGTGTTCCTCGTGGCAAGCTGCAGTGGAGCAAGAGACTTGTCGAGGCTTCAGAACGATGGCGGTGGAGAGTCTGAGTGCTGGACGGCCCTTGCCAACATAAGGTCGTGCTCGAATGAGATCATTGGCTTCTTCCTCAACGGGCAAGCCCAAGTCGACAAGCCTTGCTGCCTTGCCATCGTCACTATCGCTCAGCACTGCTGGCCAGTCCTGCTCGGCTCCCTTGGCTACTCACCCGAGGAGGTTAGCTTTCTTGAAGGGTACTGCGAGAAGGCGGCTATGAGCACTGATCTTGCTCATCAAATTGAAATACCAATGATTGCAAAATGAGTTCAAATACCAATTAGAAATTAGAAAATCCAGATTAACTCTAAACCTAACTATCAAAGTTTTCAATAATGAAGTGGAACGAAACAGAGATGCATTTCCTACTCGATAGAAAAGTTTGGATTACCTCAGCTTCAATTTCATCATAGAGGAACCGCTGTTTCAGAACTGTTAATGCTTGCTGAGCAGCATCATTATAAATATCATAGGGCATCAAAACACTGTCAATAAGACCTGAATTTTCAGAGTCAAGAACGTAATCAACCAGCATCCAAGGGAGAGAGCTCTCAATAGGGAACTGCACAGAAGTGAGTTTTTGTTATCCACAGCAGAGACACGAAATAGCATATTAGCATGGAATGCAAAGAAACAACTCAGGCAAAACTCAGGCAATCTTTGTTATCCACAGCAGAGACACGAAACTGCACAGAAGTGAGTTTTTGTTATCTCATTTGCCTTTTTAGTGATTTCATTATCTAAATTAGATCTACATAAAACCAGGTTTAGGCTAAACTCAGGCAATCTTAACATACATTTTAGGGTACAGGTAGAGACATCAGAGTCTGTCAGGACTTGGTAAATTTAGACAGTTTCATTACTTGTTCCCGCTCATACTTGCAAGTGTGCATGTCAGGCTAATAGCCAAGATTTGTCCATGTGTAATTTAAATTTCTGTAACATGACTTTTGAAAAAACTTTCATTGCATGCATATATTCATATTTCAAAATATAATTTGAATATTTGAATATTTTTTAAAAACTTTTTGCATCATTTCCTGCTTTTTCAAGAGTGAATGATTGCAGTTTGCTGTTTTATTTCCAAGCTACTTAAGTTAAACAAGAAAAACAGTAAATGCAATATTAGCCCGCATTTAGGAACATAAGTTGTCGCCAATTAAATACCTTCTTCCATCAGCTTTAGTATGCACCATCCAAATTGAGGAAGATTTCTTAATGGGCTTCGGCTGGAAATTAGCTGCCTGAAAATTGAAACATAAACAAAATCACCACGACATCACCGTTTAACTGTAGGTTCAACTGAAAGTAAAAAGAAAACTGCATTTAAAAGATCAAATTCACCTTCAGCACCCCAATTCTTAGCAACAAGGATTTACATGACAACCTCTTTGCAACATAATGCATAAATCTATACAACACTTACAGGATTTATATTAGCAGAAGCTGGAACTTCTTGTCCAGTGGATGGTGGATGAGCAACCGAAACAGTATTCTCAGATGACACCTTGCCGTCTTCGCCAGCAGAAATGGTAGGATGGTTTATTTGGTGGAAAGATTGATAATGAGGTGCAATATTTTTGCTTGTTTGTAAGACACCGTAAATAAACTGAAAAGGGGAAATCCATTAAAGCCAAATACCATATATAACAGAAACTATCAACAGCTGATCCAGCAGCTATGAGAGATACCTTTCTCTGCTCACTTTTGCTGAATACACTATCAACACCTTTGGCAATGGTGTTTCCAACAATACACAGCAGCTATGAGAGATACATTTGAGTTCTACTAATATTTGGTACTGGTGTTTCCAATTTTATTTCCTTTTTACTGCTTTCAGAATTGCACACCAGTCTTTAGATGAGAGGTTCGCTCGTCCGCCCTCTCTTGATCGTGCTGAACCTCCCAAACCAGCCTAACGTACTACGCCAATACCTCACCATCCTCGTGATCTGCTAAGGTTGCTTGGAAGAAGTACTCGCAAGCTCCTTCTAAGTATGTCTTTGGTAAGGGTCTCTAAGTTCTGCAATGGCTCATTCAGTATAGCAAGCAGCAGTTAGTTTGCATTTTTAGCCATGACAAATTAACAAGAACCATTATATGCTGGCAGTATCTAAAAAAATAAAAATAAAAATTGGAGCATTTCTTGATTACAACCTTCTTTGGACCACCACTGATGAATGTCATGTTGTGGGCAACTCATCGTTGAAAATCTCAAGCAAAGTAAAGCTTGCAGTGCAGCATCATGCCCATGCCACTCTTATTTGAAGCTTTTTATAGTACACATGAGCTGCTTCAGATGATGTTTTGTGCATCCCTCTTCCGCCATGAAACCGTCTCTAAACTAGAAGCTTCGATAGTCCTCTAACTGCAACAAAAGAAGGTTGAAGGTTGGTCTGAAAAGGGCAATAATCTTCAAATTTGAACTTATGACCAATTGACCATGAACCAGCAGAAGTATTACTATTAACAGCATAACAGCTTGAGTTGTGCAACTCTAGGCTCGAGTTGTGCAACTCTAGGCTCGAGTTGTGCAACTCTAAGGAAAACATTCGGAAGCAAATATCGATCTAATTAACTGAGAATACCAAAGAAAATACCAAAGCTTAAACATGAAATCTAGAAAATGCCAATCCAAAGCTAATTATTTCAAGATAACCGAATTCAATTATCAAATTTCAACATCTATTTATTGCAATAACTATTGAGACCAGTTTTGAGGGGAAACTTTCTAGAAATAAAGTTTTCTTGCAAGTCTTGCTGAAATCCTCTCCTACTTCTTACTTTTCACAAATTTGTAAAACACTATGCATTCGGAATCACTCAAGCACAAGGCAGTCAAAGAATTTGTTATTAAATACTTTGAGATAAGTGTGCAAAACTAAGAACCGAAACATACACTTCTAGCATCAGGATGTTCATTTGTCTCCACAATCAGCTCCTTCTAAGCGAAATCAGACCTCTGTCTGTGTATGATAACATCCTAAGAAACTAACCTACACGACAAGTGCTCAAACATGTATCAAAGTGCATAGAAATCAATGCATATCTATCTCCACAGAATGAGGGAATGGGGCAAATCAAGAACTACATACTGGCAACTTGGCAAGTGGCTACCATACACTACAGGAAGATGAAAGTAAAGAGGCAAATGCAGCAATGGTATTATTATTGGGCAAAACTTCCAAAGTAAGAGGAACAAGTAAAGAGTAACGGAGATAGTAACTATGATTTCAATAAAAATGCTGACTGAATTATTATCTGCATATATCCAAGATTGAACTAGCAAAAAAGTTAGGAGAGAGAATGATTAACCTAAATCAACTCCTCCCTGCTGCAAGTTGGCTGATTCGCTCTGGGAAGCAATTTCCAATGTCCAGGTAAACAAGTTATCTATTGCCGAACAAATATGTTCAAAAGAATAGCTCAACCAAATAGACAAACAGAAATAGATAAAAGTTAAATCTGACTGGAATTTTATCCAGAAGCCAGTATGAAGAAAAGACAGCATGCATCATGGTCAATCTAATTTAATATTCTTGGATCATAAAGTTAAGATGAGAAAGTGCAGAAAGAAAAAGCAGTTTGTGATGTATGGACAGAGCTTCAAAAGCAAAAGAGCTTTGAATTAATTTCAGTCTGTTGCTCTTATTACACCATCAAACTCTATACTTATCCTTTCTCACCAAAAGCAGTTGTATAATCCAAGAAGCTTCTGCATGAGTGATCAAACAGAAGTAGATATATTGTTTCTTTTTGATATTTCAATGGCATGGCAAGCTATTTCAGTTTAACCGTTTGCATAATTCGGTTTGTTTGAAACTAAAACTCCACCCTTCATTTACCAAACCATTGGTTTAATATTGCTAACTGAATCACAGAGCTTGTCCGATTAACAAACATATCCTCTTTGAATTTTATTATCACATAATTTCATGATTTAATTCTAGATAAAAGATGGAAAGCCTCAACAGACACAAAGGCTTCATACAGAAACATAATTGTTCAGATCAATCAAATGAACTAAAGGAAAACCTAAACCACAAACGGCCTAAAAGTACATCCATGGAAGGGCAGATGTATTATTAATGGTATAGACATATGAAAATAGCAATCAGAAAGCCAAAACTCAAACTAAAGAAAGAAGTAACCTTTTCCAGTTGTATCACACTTGAGCAAATCAACAAATTTGAGCAAATTCAGAAGTATCACACTTGAGCAGTATCACACTTGAGCAAATCAACAAATTTGAGCAAATCAGAAGTAACCTTTCCCAGCAGTAACATTTGTTGATTCACCAGCAGCAGCAACTGGAATTGGAACATCAGCAACTGGAATTGAAACCTAGCAACAGACGAACAAAGAAGAAATTACTTAACAAACCGAGATGAAACCTAGCAATAGATTGGAGAAAGGAGACCTTAACAGTGAGCAATCTCGATCCATCATCCCAAGCCCTCCTCGCAAGCGAGAACAGACGGCGGCGGATTCGGTGGCATCGGCAGGCGGCGGCGGATTCGGCGACATATCGTCATCGGAGTCGGATCTTCCTCCTCTTCTTCTTCGATTCCAACGCGGATCTTCGCCAACGCGGAGTCGCATCAAAAATCGCTCTTGCTCTTCCTCTTGGATGAAGAAGCACGGAATCCGAGATCGGGAAACGTAGCCCTGACCGAGATCCGAGATCCACCGAGGAGCCCTGGCCGGCGTGAGTGACGGGAGATCCACAGATATGGAAACGGAGCAGAGGAGTGGTCTCGGAAGAGGAAGGACGAAGCGCGGAAATAGAGGGTTTGGAGGAGGAGGGATTTGGATTTCTGAGAAACATGAAAAAAAATGTCCGTACAAAAGCGGAAATAGGTATATATAGAGGCTATTTCGCAAATTTGTCCAAACCCGCGTCTATTTTGCAAATTCGTCCAATTAATGTGCCTATTTCGCAAATTTTTTCTTTAAAATTTAGGGTATTATTAGTGGTTATTGAAATTTTTAAGGTTTATTCCTTATAATATGGGTATAATATAGTTGTAAAGAAAAATTTTAGGGTTAATTTTTACAATTTTAAAAGTAGTTTCGATTAGAGGTGGTATTCTAATCGAACGAGCCGAGTTTGACATTTTCAAGTTTGGTTCATTTAAGTAAACGAGCTCGAGTCAAGTCGAATCCAATTTCTAAACGAGCTTTCTTTTTTGTTCAAGCTTAACTTATTTTAGTAAATGAACGAGCTCGGGCCGAGCTTTTTTTCGAGTTTTAAGTAGTTTTACTTGGTTATATCATACCCCTTTGTTAATTAAAACTTGTCGTTTACTATTCATGCACGCTTTTTTAGAATGATAAAAATTATATAAAATGTTAACTTTTTTTACATTTGTTTTTATAAATTCATACTTACTAAGTATGAAATTATTTTAAAAAAATATTAAAAACGTTAATATTTTATATAGTTTTTAACACCTCAAAAAGCGTGCGTGAATAGTAAAACGTCAAGTTTTAATTAACGGAGGGAGTATTAATTTAAAGGGAATTTTAGAAATTACATAAAATTCGAGCCTAAATCGAACAAGTCGAGCTTTCAATCGAGCTTAAAATCATGTTCAGGCTCAGCTTGTTTAAGTAAGGAAACGAGCTCGAGTCGAACTTTTTTTGAGCCGGTCCCGAGCCGAGCTTGATCTCAATCTGTTCAGCTCATGTAATAACCCTAGTTCTTGTGGGCATAGAGTATAGACTATAGATGGGACTTTTGGGTATAGGCTTTTTCTCCCTCTCATATAAGACTCTGTGTTTGTTCTTATTCTTTTGGTTTAACGGACTATATATTTACCGTTTCAAAAAAAAAATTGTCTTTAACATCTCAAATTGATATAATAGAACTAACTAAATTTAACTTTACGAGTCGATAGCTAACTCTTTCATGACCTCTTCATTTTCTATAGACACGACATACTCTTTCTCAATACGAAGAACATTACAATTGTCAAGAAGTTCATGTCAAAAATCCATCCACAATAGTCTACTTTTTCGTACAATGCGTTCCCTCTGTAACTACCCCTGTATTTTTGTTTGGTCTTTTTTTCGTAGTTATGCATGACGGTTTGTCTATCTACCGATACATTGGTCTCAAGGATCAGGTAGTTATTAACTCATGTCTCAAACATTTTCCTGTATAAAAAAAATGACTAAGGTTGTGTATGGATGCAAAATAAACAACTAAAAAAGAAGTAGAATTAGCTAGTTTATATTTAAGTTGTGTGTGGGTTCACATTTTAGTTAGTTATAGTTAAAAAAAGAGTTAAAAAAAAGAAGCTAAACCAAGCTTTTTGGTGTTTATTTGGTTTGAAATTATCGTAATATCCCTAATAACAATCAAACAAACTCCATTTTTTACAAATAAACTTTTTTCGTCCCTTACGGTGTTTATATTATTCCATAATCTTTCAACCTTTATTTTACACAATTTGTCAATTTCAACTGTTTTAAAATTTTAGTCAAAATTTTAACTTTGTCCCATACAAACCCTGATTCTATACAACCCCAAAGAGCTCGTCATTTCTCCCACGCACACCTTTAGAATTGGGAGAAGTGACGAGCTTGGACTAAGCCCATGCACCCCTACTTCTTCTGTTAGCGTTGGTCGTCGCTTTGCATTCGGAGCTTCGTCAGTGCTCAGATCTCCTTCCATCCATCCTTGGTAATCTCTTCCGCCTCCATATCGCACCTCCAATGCCCTGGTCAATGCATGCCTTTGTCATGATTAACCGAGGACATCTTTCCCCATCGTGTCGAAACCTTAAGATTGGATCCATGCTTACTACGACCTTGTGTTGTTGGCCACTAATTGGCTTTCGCAGAGCCATCCCACCACCACCACCAAGCTCGTCTGTTACCACTGTTGCCACCGTCGTCGCCTCTGACCTCCTTATGTTCTTGGTCACCACTACCACCTTTTGGCTCTCGATCACCGATCTTTGACCTATTTTTGTCCGTTCGACCACCCAATCTCCCCCTTTTGACTCACCGCCAGCCTCCACAAGCACCTTTGTTGGGCGGTTTATTGTCGGGCCTCGGTCCTTCCGGTGTCGGGTTCCCTATCCCTTGCCACTATTTCTAACCGTACGACATCGAAATTCTTTTGAGCCTTGCAGCGTAAGGGTCGAAGTTGTTACACTGCAAGGCTCCTCCAAGTTTTCCGGGATCCCTACCTTCCATTCCATGAATTTGATATTTAATTATTTATACATGTATTTGAGTAAATCATG
This sequence comes from Persicaria tinctoria, assembly GCA_037127255.1. Classification (NCBI taxonomy): domain Eukaryota; kingdom Viridiplantae; phylum Streptophyta; class Magnoliopsida; order Caryophyllales; family Polygonaceae; genus Persicaria; species Persicaria tinctoria. Next base: position 74,783,390 of record JBANSL010000014.1, on the reverse strand, counting down.
CCCCAAAAGTTTAAACCCCGAAAGGGCTTGACCAAAATCCGTATCATTTCGACCGATTCTTCTTGGTGCGTTTTGCTCAGGCGATTTGCGGCTTTGCTTCAGGTGTGAGGTCGAGATGGTGTGTACGTAGCAACTCTGTTTTTTTTTTAATTATTATTAGGAAATAATTCGAGCCCAGACAAACCTGGACCTCGATGTCGGCAGACGGAAATCGTCATAATGAAGACAAAATACAACGAAGGTGCAAGAAACAGGCACAATCGCTCAACAAAGAGAAATCAAGCCTAACTAAACCGGACGAGATGCGGACGTAGATGAACGAACGAAGCCAAGCGCTACCAACAGCAACACCGCATGCCAGCGGTACATCAGGAGACCTGTGGGCAGTGAAGACGAACCTCCAAGGAAACAACCTTCTGGGAAAAGGAAACGCCTCGATACACACTGCCACGACCCCAACCTGACCCGACTCCGGACAACCAGAACCCCATCAACCGAAGAAGAAAAGCCAATCCTCCCAAACCGCATAGCAAAACCACCTGAATCAAACAACGCACCAATAACCCAAGCGGGATTTACGGTTTTAGATTTAACACTTTTTTTATTATTTATTTATTTATCCGTTTTATTTGCCTTGGGCCCAAATAAATAAATTCGGGTCGGTGCAGTATAATTTCTCTAGGTTTCGGGCTGACCTGGGCCCAAGGCTTTGCCTTGCCTCATAGCACCAGCCCGAAAGCACCTAACGAAACCCTAAACCCCAAAACGAAGCATGCTACAGGGGACGTCGGGGACTGGGGGCAGCGCTGCAAGTCGACAGAGATGCCGACCTAGCACACCAAGGTAGTCGAATAGCCCAGCCCGAGAGGACCGCCGGAGGGCCAAGCTTAAGGCAGCACCGAGCGACCCAAGCGGGGGGAGGATGCGAGAGAGAAGGAGACCGGACAACGGCGAGGGGTGACCGGAGAGGCTAGCACCGACGACGCCGGCAATTCGAAGGCTGCCTGAACAGATCGGGAGTGGCCGGAAAGAGGAAAGAAAGAGCCGCTCCGGGCGTGACACAACCACCCAACTAGCGCAGAAGGGATCCGACGTTGGTGGAGACTAAGATGCGAATTGGCGACAAGAGGGGCGCCAATCACGGACTGGAGAGTCAATTGGACATGGTGGAAGATGGATTCGGGGACAAAATCAAGAAATCAACGAAAGCCCCATGTTTATTTTGTCTTTAACGGTGTGTATGGTTACCAGTTTATTTTTTTTAACAGTTAAAAATTGGAGGTTTTTATTTTTAACTCCATATGGGGAGGGGTTATTTAGTAGATTTTAGTTTATTTGAGGGTTTATTTAAGAAGCTACTTTTGATAGCTTTTTGGGAGTTTATGTGGTTTATTTTATTTGAAAATACCATAATACCCCTAATAACAACCAAATAAACTTCCTTTTTTACAAATAAACTGTTTTTCGTCCCATACAGAGTTTATATTTTTTTCATAATTTTTTAACTACTTTTTACCAATAGTTTATAAATTTTACCTTGTTTATAATTTTAGTCAGTTTATTAACTCTGTCCCATACGAGCCCTAAACTCCGACCAAAAGAAGTCGGATTGGCTTTACCACACGTAGCAACTCTGTGTTTGAGAAGGAGCTTCCTTTGAGTTTATCTTCACTGTCCACAAGAGATTTTTTATGTATCGCTGACCAGATGTGCTGCTTTTGTGGTAGTGTTTGACTTCGTTCTTAGTCTATGTTATGAACTTGCTAGTTTTAGATTTGCTTAGATTATAACTGTTGTAAGGTGCGTGTTGCTTGTTTTAATGCACTTTTTTGGGTTTATGTTGTAGGTTCGACGGTTTCTAGTCTACTGACTTGTTGGCCTATCGAGAATCACAAGTTATTACTTTATCAAAAAAAAAAAAAAAAACCACTGCTCTTCCGTCCTCAAGTGTGCCACCGGCTGCCTGCCCTCCGCAATCTCTCCTCGCCGGTCGCCACTGCCGCCCTCACCGGTCTAGAGTTTGAGAATTCGCTCGCTGAATCGGGGGAAGTGACGGTGAAGTGTGAACCCACTTTGCTTTCATTTTTCTTTCTTTGTGTTTTTTTTTAAATAAAATAAAATTGGGATGCTTTATTAAAATTAATGAGAAAAAATTTGACCCAACTCTGCGGTTTCTCAAGTCTCACCCAGATTTCACCAAACTCTCTCACCGCCCAATTACTCGAACCGCTCTGTCCACTCCGCCGTCGCCCGTCGCCCGTCGCCGTGAAACACTGCCGTCCGGTGCCTCCTGCCACAACCTGTGGCAACTCGCTTGCATTTATTCTTCTTTGATCTGAGAAACAAATGAGGTTGATCAAGAAGATATTCGGAATGCTAGGGTTTTCGAAAGAACCCCACGAGGCCACGCGGGACCATGAAGAAGGCGAACATGTAGATGCTGATGATGGACTTCGCACTGGCCATGGCGATCGCGCGACCGTGGAGCCGATTTCCGGCGTCACTCGCAAGGGCTTCAGCGTCCCGATCCAGGTGGCCGTCGAGAGGTCTAATTTGGCCCCTCTTATTGTTCCTTGCAACGGCGATGGTGGAGTTCAGGTGAGTTTTAAGTTGCTCCTTATCGTTTTTGTGATGTCGTTTATGCTTCGATTTGATTTGATCGTGTTGATCTGTGATGCAAGTGATTGTCTGCATTAAATTTGAGGAATCTGACAGATTTGCTTGTTTAGCTTCTGTTACCAACCACGGGTTGTTTTAGTTACGCATTGTGGCTTTAGGCACTGGTAAATGCTTGTTTGCACCAACACCTGCTAAAATGATGGGCCATTAATCAAACATCATAGTTACTTTTATGGAATTAGAATGGATGTTGCTGATGCATTCTTTAATAAATTATGTGCATACCATAAATTGGATGTGAACTGAGACATTGATGACGATATGTGTCGGATTGACCCCTTATGGTTCGGGGATATCCAGATACGGCAGTGGGACCTGGTCTTGCATAGTTAGCTACTTGTTCTATTTTATGGAGGGATCACAGATGCTGTTGTTAAAGGAATTTCAGTATTCATTCCATTTCTTTCCTTGATTTAAGGTTCTTTTATGTTCCTAGGCTTGCTATTTGCCTTGACTGAGTGGAAAGACAAGCTGCATTTGCGTTGCATACTGGTAGTGGGTCTGCAGAAGATGCATATAAATATTATTCCTATACATAATGTTCACTTAAGTAGTTTTATCATTGAATGGTTCCAGGGTCGTAGTAGATATTAAGAATGAATATTTATGCGCTGCTGCTATCTCCAAAGAAGAAAACGATCACTATTTTAAGCAGAGGGGTTATTTATTCAGAAGTAATATAATATAAAATAAAGAATAGTAGAGACTCTAATAAGATATATGCATTTGTGCATGTTAATCCCGAGTCCTGATACATAAGAATCATTTTAACTTTGTGTCAATGGCTTCAGATTCCTTGATTAACTAATATTGACTATTGAGTATTGTTGTTCTTCCTTTGCAAAATCTTTAGCCATCTTGAGCTCCAAATTTACAAGCTTGATAGGAATTAATGTGCTCGCTTAAAGAATAGTGTGATGATCCTATATTTATCAACCTGTAGAAGACAATCAATTCAAGACATATATTATATGTTCCTTCTCTGGATGAAGGGAGGATCTCTGGCATGATACCTTTTAATCTTTTCTGGCTGGAGTTCCTTATGTGGGATTATCCATTAGCTATTACATACTATATGATTTTTCTCTTTTGCTTGGGAAATAGTTTTGGATGCCCTTCTATCTGTCGGTTTTAATTGTTGTTCAACATGTATTGTTAATTGTCAGTTACGGGAATGATCTATAAAACTAGTAACTAGGTACTTAAATGATTGTCAGAAGTGTGCTCTACTTTGATTTTAGCACAATTACAACTCGAGTAATTGAAGTGGAAGATGACAGGCTGTGTTTTTTCTTTTAAAAAATATTTGTGCCTTTTGCCCAATAGTGAATTCCTGTAGTTATACTTGTGTATTTTTTTTCTAGGTTTTTCTTTACTATTGAATTTAATACATGGTAGACAAATCCGGACTACCAAAATGAAGAAATTTAAATTCTTGTGTAGGATGTGGTGTTGGATATTGAGACAAATGGATCTTTAGAAATGTAGTAAACAAGCTGGTTTTGATTTCACATAGAAACTTTTCATCTTCAAATCCTCCTTCTGTATTGCAATTTTGCAGTTCTGACTTCCGAGGAAAACAGTACCAAACAATAAATCCTGTGAATATTTTAGCCGAGTTTTGTTCTCCTTCTTCCTCTCCTCTCCTCCACTCTTATACTCACCAAGTGGGTCATCTTACTTCTAGCAGCCACCTATCCCGTGTTGCTCATCACTATGCCATAACATTTAGGATGCAACTAGCTTCCCTCCAAGTTTTCAATGTTGCTGTAATTGTTTCCTTTGACTTGGACTTTTCTACTTTGTCATCTCAGATAGTCAAACTTAATTACCCTGTCTTTAGGAATAATAAAGAGTATGTTCCTCTAAAATATTACAAAGGAGGAGAGTTCAATGAAATCTCTTGGAAGATTTCCAAAAAAAAGGAAAAAGTAACTACAAACACGGAAGGTATCAATAAAATTTACCATGTTTGTACAAGCTTAGCCATTAAGCATTCAAGGCAGTCTACATATAATCAAATCTCTCTTATATTGAATAGAAAGAGCCTTAAAAAATGCATCAATTCCACTCCTTATATACTTGTGCGATTTACCTACAAACATAGACTTTACTCTAGTCCTTCTACTTTCCGTGAAGTTTAGACTTTAGACCAAATGAATGGCGGAAGTGAAAAAGATAGACAGGTTGACAGGGGACCAATGGAGAGGACCTTTATATAGAATATGAATATCTATTAGGCTTCTCTTCCTTGTCCTTCAAACTGGAAGAAAGCTTGATAAAAGACCAAAGTGCTGATACACAGTCCACTATGTCTGATATATACTTGCAAAGTCTGGAATCTGGATGCTCAATGCCAAGAGATGTCTCAAATGGCGTAACCAACAAAGGACATGTTGGTTCTTAAAATTAGTACTTATGCCGAAATAATGGATTGTTTGTTGTCTATAGATGATAGATCAGCCTGATACCAAAGCCCTAGAATTTCAAAATTAGTATGTCAACCTTTGGGGGTGAGTACATTAATAAAAGGCCTTGTGGTTTCCATTTCTAACTGACCATTCTGTTGTTGTTTATTGCATCTTTTACTCAGCCGGAAAAGTTTAATGGAGGCTCTTTTTGTAAACATTTTGAGAAATTTCATCATAGGCTCTATCTCTAGACATTTCAACACCTATCCATTTAGCCATTTTTTCTGCTAATGGATGCAATCTGTATTGTCTGCTGGCTTTTCTGATATGTAACTGTGTTGCTATATCGAACTCAGGGCTTAAAATGGTATGTCAAGCGTCTCAGAATAGATGAAGATGGAGATGTAGCTGATGAATTCCTAGACCAAATCTCAGATGATGCAGAACACAATGTAGATTCCCTTGAGTGTGAGCCAAAGCCGCTGCCAAAGTTCCAGTTGAAGTACAACGCACGGCCTGCTAAGGTAAGGAACCAAGTCATGTCACTCAATGGAAGACTTAAGTGCATAGATAGCAAGGGAAAGTTGATGTGGGTGTGAGCACGGTGTTGCTCAAACAGTCGGAAACACACAAAATGTGGGTCACCGAGTCAGATAGATGTTCTCGTTATGTGAATGGACCACTCTGAATACTACAGGCTACACGCTTATCTTGCAGTGCTCTAGAAATGGTTAAACTTCCCATGTACGGTTTCAAGGTATTTGGATGGGATGATGTTAGTTTGTTTGCAGCCGCTATTCGTAGGGAGTATGGGGCAGGCAAGTACCATTCTGTATTTTGATCGACTTATCGTTAACGAGCTAGGCAACTGTTACAGAACCTTGGACTTGTGTATTTGCTGATTTTAATGCTGCATTCTTTCGGTGCATGTATTGTCATTTGATTTAATCCTTGTTCTTAGAGGTATAACTCTCCTTTGAACTCATCTAATACACCCGACTTAGATAGCACTCGTCCACTACACCCTATCACGTGTATCTTCTCAGTGAGTCAAAAAACATACAGGTTTTGTCTAATCACCTCATCCAAACGCTTCTTTTAGCGCAATCTGCCTAGACGGGCACATCTGATATCCAAGTTGTCACATCTACGCACTGGCGCACTTGAATCTCTCCTTTGAACATGTCCATATCATCAGAGTCTCGATTTCCACAATTTAGCCGAAATACTAATCATTCATACCCTTTCTCAGATAATCTCAAAAGGAGTCTTGAATTAATGTCGAAAACCTTCAAATAAATTTTATTCATGAAGGTAACATGGACACATGGTAGCCGATAGAGTTGCACATATTCGACTTGTTTGATCATCGCCTTATATATATATATTTTTTTAAACAAAAAATTTGCTCCCGACCAATGTCGTTGAAACCACTTGAATATGCGCTAAACGGAAATTTGACCCCGTGCTAATTAGAAATAGTGGTTTTTAAAGGGAAAATCGTTGGAACCATTGAGGTGAAGCCACATGGTAGTGGGACCCATTATCTACATCTTCCGTTATCTATTCACTGGCCTTCGCTCCCAGCTCGATCATCCAGAGAGAGAGAGAGATGGAGCTTCAAGCCCCATGTAGTGTTTGCAGCCCGCTACACCGGGAATCGGCGCTTCCCCGTCAATTCTTCCGGCCGATGTACTTTTCCGGCCGGACGAGCTCTGCGCGACTCCGGCGCCATATAACTTCAGAGCTCAAGGTGCAATCTGAGGTCTCCGGTGGCAACGGTGGAGTCTCTTATCCGCCAGTGCCATCCCATAAAGTAACTGTTCACGACCGCGAGCGCGGGGTCACGCACGAGTTCTTCGTCCCCGAGGTAATTTCGTTTTTCTTACGTTTTTGTCTTGTTCGATTGCTGCGAAGATGGAAGAAATTGCTCGGAGAAATTGTGCTAAAATCACAGATTATTACTGACGAGCTCAGTTTGTAGCATGAACAAAGTTAATTGGTTGAATTGAAATCTGCAGGATCAGTATATATTGCATACTGCGGAGGATCAAGATATTAGACTTCCTTTTGCTTGCAGGCATGGTAATTGTAACTCTGAATGTTACTTCATAGATGTGGTTTTGCAAAATTGGTTTCATTTCTGCTAGGGTTTGAGTTTGAAATAGCATTGAAAAGTAGCATTTGCTGTTGAAGATGCAGTTTTAGATTTTAGAGAGGGAAAGTTGGGGTTTTCTGGGATTTTATGGTTAATGCTCTCCGCATAAGGCAAAATTGGACTACAACACTGTTGTAGATAAAAAGCCAATGGGACTAGTATTTTGCCCTATCTCTACCATAAATGTGCAAATGGTTTAGGCAAAACCAGGATTATTGGCAATGGCATACTGAAAATTACAAGCCACTTCATCAAGACCAACTTCCCTGGTTAATTTTCAACATCTGAAGAAGTGGAAAATGAGGGATTTGTACATGGACTTCTATGTGATACTGCCATACAGATTTGAACTGAAATTGACATTGCTAGGGCCTTCATGTTACAGGTTGCTGTACTAGTTGTGCAGTTCGGATCAAATCTGGTCAGATCAGACAGCCTGAGGCTCTGGGGATATCTGCTGAGCTGAAGTCCAAGGCATGTATAACACTTTCAGATAACTGAGATGCCACTTGTTCAACTGCACTTGTGTATTACTCTTCTTTGATACTATCTTCTCATGTGCATATGGCTTGGTAAGTGTCCATTGCCATGGAATTACTGAAGTGAGCGAATGCTTTAGAAAATGACCCAATGTAGTTATAGATTATTTGTTTTTCAGAAGTCATTAGATTTTGATTATTATTCATTTGTGGTGACTGCTGACACATTGGAACCAGCATTTATATCGTTTTCTGACCCCCCAAAAAAAGCATGTATATCGTTTCTTAATACACAAAAAATAGCTGGACCTTGGGCTTATCTTGAAGAGGCATCTATCATTGCACATCGTGTCTTTCTTCATGCCTGCTTTAACTTGCTTGTGTTTATGGTTCATCACAATTCACAAATGTGATTATCAATGGATGATCTTGACGCCTATTTACGAAGGGTTGCTTATCCCCTTGATGGCATTATGAAGATGCTTGCTTAACTCCTTTTAGGTCTTCTCTCTTCCATTGCAGGGCTATGCACTTCTTTGTGTTGGCTTCCCATCTTCTGATATTGAAGTAGAAACCCAAGATGAAGATGAGGTGAGATGAACTCCGTTTCCCTGTGTCTTTGCCCTGGTCATTTGAGTTGGTATCAAATGCTCTTATGAAGAAATCCTTGACTAGGCGAGCTTATTTTACTTTTCGTGTCAATTGTCCCTGTGACAGCTTCTGATATATATTATGCATAATGCGTCTACCAAGTTGGCTGATCTTAACTTTTTGGCAACATGAAATGGCTGTTGTGCTCCCTATTTTCCCTGAAGCCGCTGGGGTTGGTTGGACAAATATGAGTTTTGTTTGCGAAAAATGCTATTGTCACCAGAATATAATCTGTGTTGGCAAGTTCTCTACAAAAATCCTGGAGTTTTTACTTTGAGAACATCATTTGCAGGTATATTGGCTTCAGTTCGGGAGATATTTTGCCCGCGGACCAATTGTAAGTTCTTAGCCTAGACAACATATTCATATGATGATTTGATTTAGTATAGCAAAACAGACAAAAGCTGGTCAATTGTGATTGAGCTTACTCTTAAAACCTGTCATGGTTTTGCAGGAAAGGGATGATTATGCATTAGAGTTGGCCATGGGTGATGAATAGCTTTCAGGGATTCCGAAAACTTGTTTGTGATAATAGAGCTTACACTTCAAGGAAGAGGTTATAACCTAGTTCTGCACCTGTATTATATTAACTATTTGAAGTGATAGTAGAGCTTTGTAGATTGCTTTGCCCCTCATCCCATCTTATTTTGGAACTGTGTCTTCCTTACATATGAACTTTCTTCAGGCCAACAACCTTCACTTCTTCTTCACTGTTGACTTTGTATTGGCTTGGATGGTGCAAGTCTTAATTGAATAAGATTGCATAAACCAACACCAGTATGAAAGATCTATGTAGGACATGTTATAGCTTAGTGGATCTGACTGTTTTTAGTGTGTTAGGCTTTCTTCACCAATTAAAAAACACTATATAAAAAAAAAACACTAACATATGTCCAAAGTGCTATAATTTCTAAAACTTAGATTGAAACTAAAAAAAAATCAACATCTACTAGATCCATTTTTCAAAGAGTTCACATAATGGTGAATGAAATGATCGATCATAAGCTTTCAAGCCATTTTCGAGAGCTATAAACTATTTAACATATAAAAAAATGTGATTCGATCTAGCAGATATGCCTAAGTTTATCGAGAGGTCGAAAAATAGGTAAATGGGCTAATTGTCATGTCAAAGAAACGTCAAACGGAATCAAAAGAAAGCAGGAAACATCTTGACTAAAGAAGATACAATCAAACCTGAAAATAGACTCGATGATCGATAGATCATTGATAATTTGATACCTTCAATTTACGTTTTTTTTTTCTTATTTAAATATACCAATATTGATATGGCAAAAAACATTGGTTGAAATCGGGTGGAACTGGGAAACTCGGCCCATCGTCTAAGCCCAACCACCGGCCCAACTTCCACAAACCCCTTCGACTGCGAATATTGTAATGTGGGCCCCGCGCCGCTTGCTTCCTCTCCAGTATCCACCTGCGAACCTCATTGCACGCGTCACGCTAATTTGCCTTTCTGATTCCTCTGCCTCTCTCTCTCTCTCTCTGCCTGCTCGATTCTCCTTCGCCACCACTCGGAAACACTCTTCACTCTCTCCCTCAAACAGGCGAAGACGTTGCGATCTTCATCGAATCGAATCCGTAAGTCGCTTTCTCTCAATCTCGACCTGATTTTTCTCCTCCTTTCCTTTCAATTTTCACTTCAATCTTCCATTTCGTTGTGTTGTCGTTGGTAGGGTTTCTTCCTCTTGTATAAAAGGGATTCCAATGGGCTGTACTGTCAGAGAGAAGCACATCCGCACCAATCGGAGGCTACGATCGGTAAAGTTAGACCTCGATCATGGCAATCCCGCTGAAAAGGTATCACCGCTCTCTAAATCCATGCTTGAATCCGGAGCTAGGCCTTTAGGCTACCCGATCGGTTGCTCGCATGTTCTTCCCAATGTTAATAGTAGCTTTAACCCTAACCCTAATTGCGATTCCCATAATCCCAATTTCGACAACTGTGGCTGGGGTTACTGTACCGAGGAGCAGTTGGAAGAGATTTTGTTTAAGAATCTTGAGTTTTTGTACAACGAGGCAATTGCTAAGCTCGTTGCCTTGGGGTATGAGGATGAGGCTTCTTTGAAGTCTGTATTGCGAAATGGTCACTGCTATGGTGGGATGGATGTTCTGACGAATATATTGCACAATGCACTGGCTTATCTTAATGGTGGGGGTTGTTGTGCTAATCACAAGAATGTTGTTGAGGATTCTGAACTTGTTTTCACTGATTTGAGCCAGTTGGTGGAGTACTCGTTAGCAGGCATGGTTTGCTTGTTGCAACAGGTTCGCCCGCATTTGAGCAAAGGGGATGCAATGTGGTGTCTACTTATGAGTGATCTTCATGTAGGAAGAGCAAGCACAATAGAGATTCCCATGCTTCCTTCTCCGACTTCTAATGGGGGTAGCAGTGCTACTAGAAGCAATGTTGAGGGTGTGAATAATAGCGCAACTAGTTCTGGCATGGAGGGTACTGCTCTGGGGCTTTGTAAGTTCCATGGGGGGTGGGGTTTTGGATATTCTGGGACTTCAGAGCTTCCTGTTAGCAGGTTTAGTGGGTTGTTTCCTTATGCATCTCAGTCAGCTCAGCAGAGGGAGATTGATTGCCCTAAAAGGTTTAATCTCAGTCCTTCAATGAAATCGCTATTGAAGAGAAACGTTGCTGCCTTTGCAGCTGGATTTCGGGCGAACTCAAAGCAGTTTCAAACACAATCTCAGGCTTGGACCAGCTCTGTAGGTAGTGGAGCAAGTGGTGATGTATCCAAAGGAACTGCACCAGTGACCGATGTACCTTCTGAGCATGGAGAGGAGGCTAAGAATTTGAAGAACCAAGAGGCAGTGAATTCAATCTTGAGTAAATTCAGAGATCTAAATTTGGATGAGAACTTGGAGCAAGTACCTGATGAGCATAAGGATGAGATCCTGGTTACTTTGGCAAATCAGATAAAGGACCTAGAGAGACAGTTGAAGGAGCGCAAGGAATGGGCTCAACAGAAGGCAATGCAAGCAGCTAAAAAATTGAGTAGTGATCTGACACAGCTTAAGATGCTGAGGATGGAGAGGGAAGAGACACAAAGACTGAAAAAAGGGAAACAAACTCTGGAGGATACCACTATGAAGAGGCTATCTGAGATGGAAAATGCTCTTAGAAAGGCAAGTAGTCAAGTAGACCGTGCAAATGCTGCTGTGCGACAGCTTGAGGTCGAGAATGCAGAAATCAGAGCAGAGATGGAGGCTTCCAAGTTGAGTGCTTCAGAGTCAATTACTACTTGCCTGGAGGTTGCAAAAAGAGAGAAGAAATACCTCAAGCGGCTTTTGAATTGGGAGAAACAGAAAGCAAAATTGCAGGGGGAGATTGCTGCTGAAAAGCAGAGGATTTCTGACCTGCAGCAGCAGTTGGCCCAGATCAATGCAGCTCAGAAGGACTCAGAGGTATTCCTAAATGGCTTTGTTTGCTTTGCATTTCTTCATGCCATTCTGCTTTAACTAGAAATAAATTGTGCTTTTTGTCAATCCATCATCAGTTTGCTTGATCTTTCTTATTCACAATGTTTGATTTTCTGTTATATCTTTCTTAATTCTTATTGATAAAAAAGGCTTTATATGGCGCCATATACATACTTGTAGTACCTTTTTTTTTTTTTTTTGCACAAATAAGTACTTAATTAACACAGATAAGTACCTCATTAAAAAAAATAAGTACCTTACCTAATTAACACAAATAAGTACCTTATTAGCCAAGTGTGAATGTGCCATTTTTTTCCCTTGTTCATATAAAATCTTCAGCATATCATATTTCTTTTAACATGGATTGTTTCATATGTTGATTTTAAGTGTGAATGTGCCACTTTTTCCCTTGTTCAGATAAAATCTTCAGCATATCATATTTCTTTTAAGATGGATTGTTTCATATGTTGATATTTTTGGATATTGGGGTGAAGAGGTAGTATCCATCTGCAAAGAAGTTCCCTAGGATTCTATGCTCCTTTTACTCTTAATGGAGATGAGAGGTACATGTCACATTTGATGAATTTGTTGCCGAGGAAGTTTAGTCGTATGTAAACATGTTTACTGCTTTCTTTTTCTGATGCATTATGTAATTGTACTCTTTTGTTCTTATTTTTCTTCTTTGTGCTTAATAGAAGACAGGTCTTGATTGGGGGCCAGAATACTCTCCTTGTCACAATTGAACATGGATTCCTCTATGTGATTCTGAAAATTTCCCATTGTTCTGTTTTATGATAGTAGCTGCACTGGAAATTGTTTCAAGCTTACAAGAACTTACAAATGAGAAGATACCTTCATATGAACCAAGTCCTCTCATTTCTTAACTATTTGGACCCTCAAATCTTGTAATCAACATTGCTTTATCTTGATAATGCTTTGTAAGAGTTCTTGTTTTTGGACTCCTCTGTTCACACCTGTCTCTTTTGATTTTCTTTGATGCCCTGCATGTGGCTTTAACTTTTACTGCTATCTTCATCCACACATCCAAATGGGTTTTATGCCTTTCTAATGCTGTATTATAGCCACCATTGTGAGAGTAACTTTTGTCATAGCTCATATTCCTGTGTCTTAACATAATAGTGGTGGTGGGTGCTGGAACATATATCTTTCTCATTCCATATTATAGGGATAGAGGATGCCTTGTTCAGTTGCGGGAATTTTGTGCTGTTTTCGGTTTATGTTCTTATCCCTTTTTATTATTTACCTGTTCTGATCTCATTCTATGCAAGTCTTTCTTAATCCATCTTCTGTATCACATTTTATTATAACTGCCTTTTGTACATCTGCCTCTAATACTTTTCCTTGAATCATATTCTGCCGTGGTTACTGATACTGACTAATGTATCAAACATTGGCATATGTTGCATTAATATAGGCAAAATGGAGAGAGGAAGTAGGAGCAAAAGAGCAAGCTCTAGTACAGGTGGAGGAGGAAAGACGTGCCAAAGAAGCAACTGAAGTTAACAACAAGAGGAAGCTCGAGGCCCTGCGGTTAAAGATGGAGATAGACTTCCAGCGTCACAGGGATGATCTCCAGAGGCTGGAGCAGGAGCTCGTTCGTCTGAAATCAACTGCACAATCTACTACCGACCAAAATGACGCACCCAAAACTCAACCCACTGGGAAGTCCCAAGCCAGTAGACCAACCCAAGGAGCAACAGCTGCAAGGGTATTCAGTGAACTTGCTGAACAGGCTAAAAACCTCTCAGATAAAGATCCGAGTGGAGCCAGAGAATGCTTGATATGTATGAAAGAAGAAGTCTCTGTCGTGTTCCTCCCTTGTGCCCACCAGGTCGTATGTGCAAGCTGCGGCAAGGATTATGGAAAGAAGGGTAAAGCAACCTGTCCCTGCTGCCGTTCACCGATTGAGCAGAGAATTCGGGTTTTCGGTGCAAGCTCCTGATTCGGCAAGTTATGCTTACAAAGGAAATCTTACTATTTTGAATAATGAATGAGTGGAGAAAAATACACAGCCAACGATTATCCTTTTGTTCTACCTTCGTTGGATAGAAATAAATCGACTGGTAAGCTCTTCTGAGAAAAATTTCCAGTCCTTTTGTTTAGAACTGAAATACAAAATTTGAAGGTGATGATACATACTATACTGATATACACATGCGCCAAGCCTTATAAAGCTTCTATTATTACTGATTGCTGATATGGTAGAAATGTCCAAAAGTTGTTTTTGCTGATATGGTAAAATTGGATTTTTTAGATGATTGACTCAAACCCAAAAAAAAAAAAAAATTCTCCAAAGGCTACACTGGAAAAATCTCTCGAACTCACTAGAACAAAAAAAATTACATATGCTGTACCAAAAATATTAGGCTAGGTTAAGTAAAACGGTGGTTGAAATTAACGGATTATTTATGTTGAAAAGGTTCTATTTTAAAATCTAACTAAACTAAAATTTTATATTTATTTTATTTAAAACTATACAACATAAAATCCATAAACTTTGAAAATGTAGTTAATGTGCCAAATGGAGCCTAAAATTGGTCAGAGACTAGTCGAATGGTGTATCAGTGTATGCATTGTTTTTAAGGCAGAAAAATTGTAAATAGGTTGCTTATTTTGAATTTTTTTAAAAGTGTTAGATGGGAAGGAAACAAAAGAGTCTCACGATGAAAGTATGAACCAAACAAGCTTTGGATATAAATACCTTTGCATAGAAAAGAAGCTTTCGATATAAGTTGGTGGGATACTCTTCTTATTACCAATTGGTTTTAAGATTAAACATAGACTTAGGCTTGTTTGGTTGAACATAGGAAGTATGCTTCTTAGGAAGTTACTTCCCATAAATTCAATTTCCATGAAATTTAAAAAGTTGTTTGGTTAAGTTATAAGATGTAGAGAATTTAAATGGAGGAAGTTGAATTTTTTCATTAAAAATGGTGGAATTGCAACTTACCTAGTCTCCCATAGGTAAGTGAAATTCATCCATGTTGTAGGAATTGGAATTCCTGGGAAGTCAAATTCCTGAATTTTTTCGTATTAAAAAAAGCAACCAAACACATGTATTTATTCTACTTCATGTGTTTTTTAACTTCCTGGGTTTTTTAAATGGTAACCAAACGAGCTCTTATATACTACTATTGCCAATTGGTTTTAGCACTTAACCTCACTAGGCGTATATGTTAGAAAATAACATATGTGCACATATAAAAATATACTCCCTCCGTTCCTTTTTATTCGTCTTTTTACTATTTATGCACAATTTTTTAAGGTGATAAAAACTATATAAAATATTTATTTTTTAATAAATTTTTTTAATAATCTAATACTTATTAGTAATAAGTATAACATTATTAAAAAAGATTGAATAAAAAACTGAAATTTTATATAGTTTTTGCCTTTCTAAAAAAATGTCGGTTTTGAAAATGTCAAAATAAAAAGGAACTGATGGAGTATATACTATGTATTTTTGTAGCAACAAATATCCATTTTCGAATTTTTGAGCTTTCAAATGATTTTTATAGTCTGTAAACTTTGAATAACTCCGAAATAAACATCCTTTTTAAAAATCTAGTTTTTGTACCTTACCTCAATATATGCAAATGCAACTCCATAGCTAGATAGGCCTTGTTTGCAGTGTGAAACATATAAACTAAACATACACTTGTTTATGGTCCCCTTGTAGTATTAATCATATTTCAGTGCATCCATAACACTTGCATACATGATCATAATCATAGTCCACCAATGAGTCTCTTTATAGTCCCAAAAGCAAAAGCCAAAAGCCCGCATTAAATTTGATCCACACGCATTAAATTTACGGATAAAAACCCGCATTAAGGTAGACGACAGATGGTGAGTGTGTGGGTTAAGCGGGTGATTGATAGATTATGGGCAAAGATTTTTTACCCATGACCCATCCCCGCCATGTATACTCGCATAGTCGCATAAAAACCCTAAGATGTATGCATGTTTTTACTATTTTACCCTCTATATACAAATACTCTAAACCCTGATCTTGACCACCACCTCCCTCCTTCCCGATATTCACTTTCCAACTATGATACCCTGAAAATCTATTTCACAGCAGTTTCAGGTTTTTTTTATATGAAGAAACTTCGAAACTCCGGGAAAACGCCTCAGAAACGTTTATGAGAGGTAAGAAACCTTGACAGTTTCATTGACCAGAAAAGTCAGAAACATTGACCATTTCCGCTTGGTCAGAAACGTTTGTGCCTTACTATGTGGCGTTTCCATGAGTTTGGATCAATGGAAGATATCGAAGTTCTTGAGTTTGCATAACTTTCTTTTGATGAGCTAGAACTTGAGGAAGAGTTAGCTAAGTAGAAGATTGATGTTGGATTGATTACTTGGTGTTGTTCTTGATTATGGTATTATTTTAAACCTAAGTTACTTTATTTTGTTGGTTTGCAAAATATTTAAAATGTTTGACATATCACAGTATTGAACAATTCAATTTGTAGCTTTAATGTTGCATTTTATGTATATCACTTGGTGATATGTTTATTACTCTTATTTAGATCTTTAAATGAACATATAAATCATGTTGCTCTTCCCTCGGTATTTCCGTTTCTAGAAATTAAATTTGGATTTCCGTTTCCCTTCGGCTTCTGTTTTTGTTTCCATGTAACATAGCTTTCCAATCTCGACATTCCACCTTGTTCTACCATCATTTTGTTCCACATTCCACCTTGAATTGTTCTACCGTCATTTTGTTTCACCGTCATTCTGGTATTGAGTCTCCACATTCCACTTTTCAATTTCCACCGCTATTTTATTTCACCCATTGGTCCCCCACATCACTCACATGTCGGATGAAAGTGAGTATATTTGCGGGTGATGAGTGGAGCTATTTATCCTGCGGGCGGTAGGGCTATTATATGAACTAAACAACTCTATAACTCGGCTCGAAAAAGCTCGACTCGAGCTCGCTCACTTATTTAAACAAGTCGAGCTTGAACAAAAATTTAAGCTCGGTTGAAAGTCCGACTCATTCGAATAAAGCTAATTGAATAGCTCGAATTCTATGAAATTTCTAAAATTTCCTTTTAAATACGCACGTTAACATGTTATAACCAAGTAGATACTTAAAGCTCAAAAAAAGCTCGGCTCGAGCTCGTTCATTTCCTAAACAAGGTCAAGCTTGAACAAGATAAAAAAAACTCGTTTAAAAATTAGGCTCAGCTCGACTCGACTTGGACTTGTATAACAAACGAACCAAGCTTGAGCATGTCAAACTCTACTCGAATAACACCCCTAATGGACGGGTGACGAAATAACTTCATCCATCTATAACCCGCCTCATTTCCCACTCTTAATTACTCCAAACTCCAAAGTAACCATTCATAACACAAGCTATATAATTGAAAGGATGAGGAGGGAAAGCCAACTTTCGGAACTCGATCGGTGCCTATTTTATTTTCTGGGTCGGGGTTGGATTTGCCAATCAATGTGAAAAGAGCATATAAGATATGATCGATATGATGTTGAATATGACACTTGCAATATATATGTACGTTGATTGAAGAGTCCCTTTATTTGATCATTTTTGCACTCATTTCATTTATAGATCATCAATCTTTTTGCTAACTTGTCCTTGTTTCACACTTGAAAAGCTAAAGAGCACACTATGTAAAATTAGGGAAAAAAATATTTCTTTGTTTGGAAATTTGGAGTTAATTAACTCGGTCTCATAGAATATGTCAAACCCTGGACCATTATTCAATAGCATCTGCAATCCGATCGACCAGCTACCTGATCGATCATGAGCCAAGTGAACCTCTTGGAAGAAAGACAGAGGTAGTCAGAGATGAGGATTTCAATCTCCCATGAAAAACGAAGGTGACATTATCGAGTAAGACCAAGATCAATGGCTTTGCAAATGCCTTGGTGAAGGAACAAAGCTTAATTACGCAAAAACTTTCCACATCAGATGATGTGGAAAGTTTGTTAATGGGTAAAATTTCATAAGTTTCACATTATTCATGGTTAATATGAAATGCCATAAAACTAATTAATTAATGGGTATTATTTTACAGTAGTCCTATAAAATCAAACCCTAGCGGCTAGCCCTTGTACCATTGTACCAAATTAGATGACCAAGAAAAAAAAAAGGTTTAATTACCCTTAATTACAAACACATATCTCTTCCCTAGTTTCCCTCTAAAGAGCTTTGATTTAATAATATATTGGGAAATTTCGCATGGTAACCCTCAGGTTAGGGCTATTTCGCGTGGTAAACACAACTTTTTAATATTTCGTCTGGTAACCCTAGGCTTTTAAAAGTTTTTGCCTCGTGCCCATTCTCATAGGGGTGTGTAAAAAAATTTACTTTTTTCAACTTTTGGGGCAAAATAAAAATAAAAACAAATAGTTGGGGAATGTTTTACAAATTCTTTTAAAACCCTTAGATTTGATGGATTTGGATCCTCTCCCCATCAATTTTTCCTAATATTGTCCTAATAAACCAATCCTAACCATCCATTTAAATCAATGGCTGAGATTATATCCTAATAATTCATAATTAATTATTAGTTAAAATAATTTAACTCATCTCAAATCCCTAGTCTTCTTCAACTCAACGCACGTTATTCCCAGTCTCTTTCAATTCAACTATCGGTCGTTATTTAGTGTTCTACTGATTTGCCGATACAATGTAAGTTTTTAATCTTTTTGCATCTTTATATTTTTTCCATTGGCAATCTTTCGATTAAATCACGGTTGAAATCATCTTCTTTTTCATGGATTATAGAGAAATTTAGGGTTTAGCTTATTAAGTTAATTCAATGAACACTAGGTTTAATTAAAGAGGATAAGTTAATCTTGGTTTAGAATTCAATTAATGTTGAAGTGAGAATGGAATTAGATGAGTTAATTCAATTAATAATTGAAAAGAATCATACCGGCCGAACCCTCTTTCCACTTAATTGATGTTGCTGTAACCTTTGTTGTTCCTTCATCAAGGAAAGTGAACACCTTCGTAAGTTTTGTGTCTTCAAAGTAATGATTGGTTTGAATGTTCTGCATTTAGCGGAAGAGTAAGGCAAATAAGAGATATTGAGACTATATTATTAGTGCTTCTAAAACTCAGCTGCAAAAACTAATTAATTCATGAATTAAACCTTTGATCCATGGTTGACATAACTTGCATCCAAGTGTTTGAATCCATTTGGAATGCTTATGTACGTATTCTCCTGTTCTTGCTTTATGCCTTTGTGTCTATTCCCATATGCATATCAGTCTATGACTATGTTATCCAAGTTACGTTCTCCATAATCCATAGGTTGTCATTGCTGCATTAATTGAAACCTTTGACAGTAGATGTAAATTTGTAATTAATTAAGGGAATTTGTACTTTCACAATTTCTTGTTATAAGATGAGAATTCAAGTTGAGGTGTTGAGGAACTCTTGAAATCGTCTTCTGATTGTTTTATCTAAATTTTGAAATTATAATAGATGGAAGAAGGAAGTATGGAACCAAGAATTGGTATGGTGTTTGATTCCGAGCTTGTTGCATATAATTTTTATAATGCGTATGGACGACGTGAAGGATTTAGTATTAGAAGAGACGCCGGTCCAAAGGATAAAGACGGTGTATTGACTTCTAGAACTTTTGTATGTTGTAAGGAAGGTTTTCGAAAGCAGGATAAGAGAGATGATTTGACAAAAAATCCAAGAGCACAAACAAGGACGGGATGTGGAGCACATATGGGGGTTAAGCTGGATAGGCATACTGGTAAGTATCATATTTACCGTTTTGCTGAAGAGCATAATCATCCCTTCGTCAGTGAAGATGTTGTGCATATGTTGCCTTCTCAACGACTTGTGAGAACTACAGATAGTGCATTCATAGACCTGACTGCAAACTCTGGATTGCAATTGAAAAGTGCGTTTGAGTTAATGGGTCAACAGGCTGGTGGAAGGGAATTATTGGGATTTACAAAGCAGGACCATAAGAATTATCTCCGAAGTGTTCGACAACAAAAGTTGAAATTTGGAGAGGCTGGTTATCTTATGGAATATTTCGCAAAGCAAATGTTGGAAAATCCATCGTTTTTCTATGAGATGCAGCTGGACACCGAGGAGCATATCACCAACATTTTTTGGGCAGATGCAAAAATGATTATGGATTATGGCTTATTTGGAGATGTGGTGAGTTTTGATACTACATACAAACTGAATGAAGCAAATCGACCATTTGCAGTGTTTGTTGGACTGAATCATCATAAGGAGACGGTTATATTTGGAGCTGCTCTAATGTATGATGAGACCGCTGCATCTTTTATATGGTTGTTTGAAACCTTTTTGAAGGCAATGAGACAGAAGCCTCCGCAAACTATTTTTACTGATCAAGATGCTGCGATAGCCAAGGCTGTGTTGCATGTGATGCCCGATACATACCATCGTCTTTGTATATGGCATTTGATGCAAAATGCTCTAAAGAGAGTCGGTTATTTATTTCGAGACCACCGTGAACATGAAGCTAATGTGTTCAGCAAATTTGTTTATGAGATTGAAGAAGAGGATGAGTTCATGAGTGCTTGGCAGTCCATGCTTGATGAGTATGATGTACGTGACGATCCTTGGTTGGATGCAACATATGCAATAAGGAAAAAATGGGGGCATGCATATGTCAAGTGGACATGGTCAGCAGGAATGCAAACTACACAACTCAGTGAAAGCTTTAATGCTGCTTTGAAGGGGTATTTGAAATCAAATCTGTAGTTGCACGAGTTTTTCACTCACTTTGAAAGAGTTTTGCATGATAAGCGGTATAAGGAATTAGAAGCTGAGTATGATCTAGTTTTTCGTACGGTTCACTGTAAAATGGAGGTAAGTTTGTTGATACACGCAAGAGAAATTTACACCAAAGCGATATTTAAAGTATTTCAGACTCAGTTTGAAGATTCTTTGAAGTCTTCCATTACAAAGTGTGTGCCCAATGGCGAAAAATTTGTCTTCACTGTTGTGAGAGATGGATTCACTAAGGAGCGAGTAGTAACAAGAGAAGGTGAGTTTGTCGTATCTTGCAGTTGCAGGATGTTTGAGACTGTAGGTGTCGTGTGTAGGCATTGTATCAAAGTCATGTCAGAAGGAAGAGAAACTACACTAATAAAAAAGATACCTGAGCAGTATGTCTTGAAAAGGTGGACGAAAAATGCAAGGGTTGATAGTGTTGTGGAAGATATGCGTGGACATGAGATTGTCACAAATCCAAGAATGAAGCAGACATCCCGATATCGAAGTTTATGTTCTAAACTTGTTCGGATAGCATCTAGAGCATCTGAGAGTGAGAAGGCATACGAGCTAGCTACCATTGAGGTTGATAAGTTATCAAAGATGGTTGAAGATTCGTTGCGTTTAGAAATAAATGGTGATAAAGTCGTGGAAGATCTAGATCAAAATGCTTTGGTTGATTCCTCTATTGATCCTCAAAGTTTAAATGCAAAAGGATTCAAGAAGAAAGAAGCTACTCATCGTGGAAAGCGCAGATCAAAGGGAGAGTTTGAAGCAAAGTTAAACAAAAACAGAAACAAAAAGAAGCCTGCCCAGGTAACGAATGAAACACTATCTACTTTTGGTTGGACAATTATTATTTACTGGATCAAATCCTCTAATTCTATATTATGATAGGTAAATGTAGCTCCCAAAGATAAGGGTGCAGGGGACAGGTCTCCTATATCTTCCTCACTTCAACCTCAAGCTGCTGATGGTGGATATATGTCAATGCTCTTTCATCCTTATAACGTAAGTGTGGGTTTTCTAATTGATGTTTATGTTTTGTTGTTTGCTAGTTGTTTATATTGTTAATATTTTGACAGATGCATTTAAATGAGTTGAACATGGCAAACCCTTGGATGCCTCATCAAGAATTCTCTGGTCCAAGTTCACAAGCATCTGGTCAATCAAATAACACAAGACCTCCTTTTACAAGTCAAGACCCGAGAGCTTCAAATTGCGAGGAAAACTAGTCTAATAGCATGTGCAACTAGTACTTTTTGGTTGCTTTATTTTCTACAGTTGGTCCAAATTATGAGATGGACAAGCAATGTTTCTTCAATTTGGTGGGAGGATAATAGCTCTCGTTTGAATTTGATGAACCACTTTTGTAACAAATATCATGGGAGAAAGTTAGAAACAACACATCAATTATTCGTGTCAAAGCTTCACATATTTGTTCATAGGCAAGACAAATGATGAAGCTGCAACCTCAACTGTTTTTGAAACAGGTCAGCAACAAAGGAAGCTGGAAAATAAACAAACAACTAGTACTGAAAATGGAAGATCCTGGAGATCAAAGGACCATAATCTATTGGAATCACTGTCAGTAATTATAGCTACAAGATGTTCATCATTGGGCTCAAAGGGAAGTATTTAAACAAGACCAAAACTACATACACTGTCCCAGACACAATGACTGTTAAAAGCGGCAACAACATTTGCATGTAAACCTTGAAAACCCAAGGATTTATCAATTTCAGAACCAATATACTACACTCGTAGTGAAGCAATTAATATTTTTTAAGTACAAGAGTCTAAAGCAGTGAAAGATCAAAAATAAAATTATGGCCAATGTTTATTGTTGGTGAAGCAATATAAGCAGTATAAGCAACCTAACTGATTTTTCTTTCAATTGGTCTAAAATTAACAACTACCATTAACGAAAGTCTAGACCAAGTTACAACACCATAACAAATTAGTCTATATGGGAGTCGAACCCATGTCTTTGTGTGCAAGCACATTGCTCTACCAATTGAGCTAATAGACTATTTGTCAACACTATCTACTTTTGGTTGGTTTTATTGCTGCTGCTAAATATATCAAAGGATCAGTTGATAGCTTTGAGTTATAATTCAAGAAATTTAATTCCTCAAACAAAGGTCACATGAACATAATCACAACATAAGAGCATTTTTTTTTTGGTGAAAAATGCTGGAGGCAGAGCTCCTTACTCAAACTATACCTGTGTCTCAGCAAGAGCTCCTTATATTATCCCTTATGTGAAACAATAAATCATTTAAGTTACCTGCAAATATTCATCCCTTAAGTTGGTCGACTGAATCTGATCACGCTCCAAATAGGCAGATTCAATTTCTGACATCAACAACGCTCTAACTATACATATTTCTCGCTCTGTGAACCCATGTAACCGAACCCTTGCAAGCTGAAATAAGCAATCAATAAAGTAAGGGAGACAACATATAACAAAAGCTCACATCAGGACAGTCACCTTACCTCAGTGAGCATCGACTCCAAGGCTTCGATAGTCCCCTTCTCCTTACAAGACGAAGTCATCAGAAGCAGCAGAACATGAAAAGAAGGGTGGATCCTTCCTACGAGATATTTTGAACAATCTCTGGTTTAAAGCGTGAAGGAACATTGATTCTACAAGTAAATTCCTATAGTCGTTTACTGTCTTCAACTCTCCAGGTGGCATCAAACAACTGACCATAACTGCAGACTATTTCAGCAAATCAAAGAGATTAATGCTCCACAAGAGGTACAAATTTTCAATTTGTATCATAATGATATAAGTATGAGTTTAAATACTCACTCCACCAGCTTCGGATTCGACAAAACATGAAATGTATGGGTCCTCATGAGATGGAACTTCAAACTGAGGTAACAATGGAGGATCCAAAGGCGAACTTTTCTTATCAAAATGTATCTTGATCAACTCAACAACACTCTGAGGGAATGACAGAGATCTTAGAAAATACTTGTGAAAGAAATGCTGTCAGAATACCATCCAGCAAGAGAGGAGAATAATAAACTATACCCGTGTCTCAGCAAGAGCTCCTTATATTAGAACAACATAAATGCATATTGATCATGAATGTAAACATTCTATGAGGCAGTAGCAGACAGTTACAACAAAATCGAAAGATTTGAATGTAAACATCCTAAGAGGCATTTCGTCGAACACTTGGTATGCGATATGAACTTGAAGACAATAAATCGAAAGAATCTCAACCAATACCCTCAAAGTACTGAATTGAAAGAGATTTCCTTCAATAAAATCAGGTGAATTGAATGAAATTAAACAAAAAGAACAACACAATACCTGTGCACGAGACAGCGTGCTTGGCCACGGCAACAGGCGCTCGCACGCGCGCTGCCATCCCTGCTCGCTGCCATCCCTGCTCGCTGCCATCCCTCTCGCATCCTAGACCCGCTCCCGCTCTCTGTTCTCGCTCTCGCAAAATGGAGCTCTCACCATCCCGAACCCAGAAGAAAGGAAATGAGAATGTAATTAAACAGACACGAAATCGCAGGAGAGGGCTCACCGAGGGATTGAGACTCGTCGTGGATTCGTCGGAGTCCTTCGGGGCTCGAGTTCGGCGTCGGCGGATCCTAGTCGAGAGCTCGTGCTCGGCTTCGTCTTCGGACGGACCTCAGAGGAAGGGAGGGGTTGAACTGGATGAACTGTGAGGGAAGCGTTGGGTTGGGAATGGAATAGGGTTTAATTAGTTGAGATGTAATCTCAACCATTGATTTAAATGGATGGTTAGGATTGGTTTATTAGGACAATATTAGGAAAAATTGATGGGGAGAGGATCCAAATCCAAATCTGTGCTGTTCAATCTTCTTCCTCAGCACCTCCGTTGCAGATCTGGCGTTTGTCTCCTCCAGATCTCGCTCGTCCTTCTTCATCCTCTCGATATCCCTTGCTAGGCGCTTTTGATTTCTTTTAAACCTCTTATCTGCGATTTTTGGATCTCTAGTTCTCGTTCTTCTCTGTCGAACTCTCAACATATCCACCGAATTCAGATTCGTTTCTCTCTCTCAATGATCCACATGCTCTCATCTCTTGCCAGATCTCACTCGATCGAAGAACGACGTCGGCACCAACGACCTTCTCCGTTGCCAAAGTAGTCCCCTTTTCAGATCTGTTTGGTGACTTGGCCCCACTCCTTGTTCTCGAACCAAATCAAGTAATCAATTCTCCATCCGCCGACATTTTTGGTCAATCAATGAAAAAATCTGGGAGATTGTTCACATTCAGGTACACCTGAACATCGGCGTTCTCCTGTTAAACAAGTACCTACTTTCGACTATGGCTTCCGGTACGGTAGTACCCCCATCTTCCTCACAATGTGCCATATGCCCAAGAAATTGTGTGGTTTGTGAGTCTTGTGACAAAGAAAGTTTGTGAAATTAACCAAAAATGCGGCAGCGGGAACCTAATTGAAAATGAAGTACCAAATAATACGGGGAAGAAGATTGAACAGTGTATCATATCTAGGGCTTTAAAAGAATTTGTAAAACACTCCCCAACTATTTGTTTTTCTTGTTATTTTGACCCAAAAGTTGAAAAAAGTAAAAAAAATTACACACTCCTATGAGAATGGGCACGAGGCAAAAACTTTTAAAAGCCTAGGGTTACCAGACGAAATATTAGAAAGTTTTGTTTACCATCCGAAATAGCCCTAACCTGAGGGTTACCAGGCGAAATTTCCCTAATATATTATACTCTCTCCGATCCAGAAAGATTGTCGTTTGACTTTTTCACACGTATTTTAAGGAGCTAAAAATTATATAAAATATCAACTTTTTTAAAATTATTTTTTCACAACTTAATATTTGTTGGTAATAAGTATTAGATTATAAAAAAATAATAATAAAAAAGTCAATATATTATATAATTTTTAGCTCCTTAAAATACGTGTTCAAAAGTCAAACCATAATCTTTTTGGATCGGAGGTAGTATGCCTCAATTCGAAATCGAAGAAAATACAGTAAGTTGCTTTTGAAGAGCTGTTTCCCCACTGTCCAGTGTTTTGTCACTGCTAGTGCTCCCTTAAATTCTTGCTCAAAGCATGAGTTCACTATATATGAAAAATCAACATGGCATCTCCTGCTGCAATATCTCACTTTTAGGGCAATTAAATTTCATCTTTTTGAGCTTACAAAACACAAAAAATTCATCTCTTTCAACAATTTTATATTTCTCTGAAGAGTAATGAGGCTTAGATATTTGTCCTGATATTAAATTGTCATAGTTTGAGGCATTAAACATGCTTGATATAAGCTTATTAGAGGTAATTTAAGAAGTAGCACTATATCTACAAATATTTCAGGTATCCTATTTGTCATTGTAAAACCATTCATTAATTAAGCAAGCATTTGAAATAAAACACTTATTGATGCTTCTTCCCATTTGAAATAAACCATTCATTAATTGCAATTTGCATACCTAATTAACAGTTAAATGAGTCTATAATTTGCCTTTCTGGCTAAGGGGGTGGCAGTTCCTTTTAGCTTTACCTTGATTCTCATGCAAGTGTTTTATACAACTCCAATGTGTAGTCTTTTTTTTGCAGTGTGAAACATAAAACTTGAATTGTTTGTGGCTTCTTTCTAGTCTTAATCATACTTTATTAGTGCATCTAAAACACTAGCTTGCATGATCATAATCCACCAATGATGCTCTTTACAATCCCCAAAAGCAAAAGGCATTCTCCATTGAAATTTATGCCCCAAACTCCAAAGTAACCATTTTTATCAGTTTTTGTTTGGTGTATCTAAAGAGAGATCATGGCCAATGTAAGTGGGGCTTTACATTCATGTAAAAAGGATGATTAGCTCAGTGTTTAATTTTGATCTAGTTTATGTAGAAATCAAAGACGGCGAATCCATTTGAAGGGAATCTGAGATGGTGTGTTGCTGCAATGAAAAGGAGCCTTGTTGATCTTTGGGTTTTCTTGGGTGCTTCCATTGAGAGTTTGGGCGGTGTCATCCCCTTTTACCGAGATTCTTATTCAGGAAACCACTTCAGCAAACTTCAGATTAAACAATATCATACAACTGTCTTTAGATTTGCCTTATTGGTTCATCAAGTTTCCTTACAAGTTCTGATGACACGAGTTAAGCGCGTTGCTGCATCACACTTTTGCCCCTTTTCGGAAGTTTGAACATTGATCTGTCACAAGAAGTGATAAAGTATTTATGATCATTGTAAACTTATAACTTGTCCTTGTTTCACATTAGAAAAGCTAAAAGCAGCTAGCTAGTAAAGCTAGAGAAAAATGCTATCTTTTTCGTAAAATTCTTAGTTAACTCGGTCTCATAGTATCTTGCATTTTTGTTCATGTTTTGTGTAGACATTTCTGAGGAAGTTATTCGTCAGGACCTCAATTTACTGAACCTTTATGAGGATTTGGCTCTGGATAGAGACCACTGGAGAAATTGCATTCGGGCTAAAGTTGGTTAGAGTTAGGAGGTGTGATGTTGTGTCCGTTTATCTTTGCTTCTGTTTTGTCCTCCGTTATGCATTTGTTTGGCCTGCTTCCCTGTAGTTCTTGCTTCCTTTCGTTCTGGGTCTTTAGGAAACACTCTCTCGACTCAGTCGGGGAAAGAGTGCATACATATTCCTGACCCTCCAGACACTGCTTTATCGCGGGATATACTGGGTTGTTGTTGTTGTTGTTGTTTTGTTTTGTACAGACATTTGCACTTGTCCATTTTAGCAGCTGAACATCATCATTCCATGTTATGTAATGCATTTGTCCATGTTTTGTGTAGACAGTTTGAAACAAAAGGTGCCTTCCATAGATTCCAACGGTAAAAAGATACAGAAAAATGGCATTAAAAACATCTCTTAGAGCAATCGATAATAGTGATCATCACTAAGAGGATTTCCCATTTCTACTTACTCCTTGGGACTATTTGATCTACAGTCCCAAGAACCAACTTATAAAAAGGCGTCGTCTTGGAAGAGCCCTACGGAAAAAGCGAGAACACGATAACAAAGCCATCTAAGGAGGCTTCAGCCCTGACATGAGTCCCATAATTGGCCATAGCATTCATATTGTATGTCTTCATTCCCATAATACCCTAGATAGTCCATGTCTCCTGAGTACGACGACATGTTTCCCATGATCCCCGTGTGGTCAATTTCCCCATTGAAGTTCGAGTACGATGAACTTGGGGAAAAACCCTGTTGATTACAAGGCTGCCATGGGGCCATTGAGGTCTGGCATTCATACTGTTGTGGCAAATAGTTTAAAACAGCCTCTTGCCCTTGAGAGTATTCCTGATGCAAAGGGGACATGTCATGTCAGTTTGTCGCTTAAAGAGCTTTCGTGGTAGTTCGTACGAATCAGATCAAATGGCATACCTTGGAGGAATCAAGGATCAACTCAGGAGAGACCCACATGCTATCTGAGTTGGGCTGAGCTGAACTCATATCCAACTCTCCAATACGAGTGATGTCGAATGGTGATGAGATTGGAGTGGAGTAAGCACTAGATATGCTTAGAGGCTCATTTGCTGTTTCAGCAGAGGCCAAGTCCTTATTCACCTCCACATTGGAACTAGCTGGACTCGGTTTCGTCTCAGTCTTTTTAGCAACACGACACAACACGAAAACACCCTGGAAAACAAACAATTAGCCACAATTCAATTTGTTGCATATCTTTGACTGTGTATGCAGCAGTTTCAGACCAAAATTTTACCTTAAAGTTGGGTGATCCATTAGAGTGGTCATCACATAGGCGATACTCGTGCATCACCCAGTTTGTCCGATCCCCTAATGGAGCGCGCCCTTGATAGAAAACAAGGGTCTTTCGGTAACCAATGATGGAGGAGCCGGAGGCCACTTTCCGGTCCTTGCCAGTGGCTTTCCAGTAGCCAGCTCTGGTGGCTCTGTTTGTTCTTGTGCCATTCGGATACTTCTTGTCCCTTGGACTGAAGAAGAACCATTCCATGTCCCTTCCAGGAAGAAATGACCTCTCTGCAATTAGGAATTGGATGCAATGTAAGAATAAAGCAAAAGATTTAGCTCAATTTCCATTACATTGTTAAGGTGCTTTGTGATTTTACCTGGTAACTCCCATGGATCAAACTTGTAAAAGTCAATCACAGGAATCACTTCAAGCTCAATCTCCTGTCCTTCTACCTTTCTCTTAAGGTAATACCCAACCAGCTCTTCGTCGGTTGGGTGAAACCGAAAACCGGGTGGCAATGATCCCATTACACAACAAAGTACTACTGAGAAAAATTGGATTTAATTACCAACAAGTGTGCTTAATTCAGAACTAAGACAACAACAGGTCTGTGCTCAAGCTATACCTAATGAAAATCTGGAAAATCCAAAAGTAGAAGCTTTTTTCGACGGAAAGCTTGGTGTCAAGGATCAGACAGAACTTCCACAGGATGTATCCCTTGTTCAAATCTATGAACATCTTCTGAAGAAACAAGCTCTTGTTTTGGTGTCACCAAAGCCCCAAACCACCTCACTTACCCAACAATTTAATTACTATGATCTAATCACGGGCTTTATCGAAACCAATTGAAAACCCTCCAGCAACCAAACCAAAAGCTTCATAAAAATCACCCAATTGAAACTTCCAGTGAAATTTCAGCTAGAATTTTCAAACCCTAGCTCAATTTTCAAATGCCTGCCAGGTGTTCGACAAAAGTCCTAAATGAAAAGAACCAATGTCAACTGAACCACCTGAA
Source organism: Persicaria tinctoria (assembly GCA_037127255.1). NCBI lineage: Eukaryota > Viridiplantae > Streptophyta > Magnoliopsida > Caryophyllales > Polygonaceae > Persicaria > Persicaria tinctoria. The sequence continues at coordinate 74,754,065 of JBANSL010000014.1, read as the reverse complement.
CAATGGTTGTATTGAAGATTTGAAGAGGTCAATTGGAGTGGTTATGTAAGAGAGGAGGGGGAGGGGGAATGAAGAGGAGCTCAAAACGGTCATATAAATAGGCCCTTTCAGACTTTCAGTTTGTATTTGGAGGGAGACAACTGAAAGCTTGGAATAAAAATTTGAAAAAAAAATGTCAAATAAAACACCGAAAGAGGAGAGGTTGCTTGTCTGGAGCGACCCTACAAAATTCCAAAGTGGCAGTGGGACCCTTCATAGTTCATACCCCAAGGCCCAAACCATGTTCACACCTTTCCCCAACAGTTCCCCAACTTCCACCAAGCCTCTCTCCTGAGTCCTGACCGTTGATTGCTTTTCAGGTCACATTTCTGAAAATTTTCAAGTATCATCATATAGGCAATAGAAATGATAATGGCATCATCAAGCCTAACACTTGTGGAATCCAAAGAACTCAGTGAGGTTGAAGATGCTAGAGGATAGTTGTGCGTATGCACGGAATCGGAAATTAAAATTCAGATGAGTTAGATAGGCTAAAATTTTCTCGTACGCATAATTTTATTAACAAAACCCTTAATTTAATAAATGAATTTTTTTAAAATTAATTTTCCTTAATTTTTTTACCTGTTATTTTACTTTTGTAAAAATAGGGCGGGTTGGAGTTCCCTAGTCCGTCCCTGGTGTGTGTGGACTCATACCTAACACATACTCCAAATAACAAGATAAGTAACTCGTCAAACTTATAGACTGTCTGATGTGAGAGAACCACATGTCAACATATATGTTGTGGGCTAGTCTCGTATTATAAGCATTAGCATTTAAATAACGGTTTTTCTAATCTATGTTCCAAATGATTCAATTTGAAAAGATTCACCAAATTAATTTTTTTGTAAATATTGTTTTGTATTTGTGTCAGGAAATTTTTTCCGATCGAGATTTTGAACATATATCCTTGAAACATACGATAGAAATGCAATTTAAATAATCAATTCAACAAGAAATTAACTAGTCAAGATCGACCCAAAGTTTTTACTTTCTACCATGAGCTTGATGTTGTTGTCTTTTAGTAAGATTATCATGCTTAATTAGTCAATGGTATATCTACAAAGATATTTTGATAAGTCAATGATCATGCCTATAAATAGTTGGATTTGGATTATTCCGAGTTAAATCACATAATTTCAAGAATCAAACAATAGGTGTTTGTCTTTTCCCCAAACACAAATGAACCTAAACTATTAAGATGACACATCATCCATGATCAAATTAATGCTGATCATAATCATATTTATTGGAGTATCTTAAGATAAACAAAACCCTTTTCCTTATATGTTCCTTTTTTGCCCTTTTTGAAGTGGGTGTTGTCTTATATCATTGGAAGGTAAGGAATTTTGAAGCTCCCATGGTCAAGTCTCCATCAAAAATGCAGTCCAAACTCAAGACACCTTCCACATCATCCTGAGTAGGATAAAACCCCCTTTTCCCCTCTTTTTATCTCTTGAAAGAGATGGCGTCATTTTGGGTTTGTAGGTCCCATGCTTTTTTAAAAGAATAAAATTGAATATCAAGTGATATATTGCTCAACTAATCGAGAGACCGATAAAAAGCAAATGAAGACCAACAAAAAAAAATTAAAGAAATAAAACTATATGAAAAGATACCAATGACACTACTAGTAATTAAAGCCTCATGCTCCCGGTGTCAATTCACTCAGCCCTTTGACAAAATCAATAGGACTTTCTTCTGGAACAAAGACCTCCAATACAAACCCCTCATAGGATGGGACAAAGTTTGTAGACCAAAAGCAAAAGGTGGAATGGGATTAAGAAAAACTAAGGAAATGAATGAGGCTCTATAAATGAAACTTATTTGAAAAATAATTGCTGAATCAGATAATTGTTGGGTCAAAATCATCAACCATAAGTATCTAAAGTCAACGCCAATACTTAAATATGAGAAGAAGGGAAATGCATCATGGCAATGGACACAACTGAGAAAACTCATCCATTCATTTAAGGAAGGTCTAGCATGGTCAGTCGGCGACGGGAAAACAATCAAGTTCTGGCAGAACAAGTGGGCTCCAGTTAAGAACATTCACAATGCTTGTCTCGACCCGACAAAAATCAACTGGGAAGAAACTGTTGACCAATACATTCGAAATGGGGCATGGAATTTAGAAAAACTTAGAACGATAATGCCAAATGATATTGCGCAACAGATAGCAGAAATTCCCCTCCCAATAAATCAACTACAAGACAGAATGTACTGGTGGCCGGACAGAAAAGGACGGTTTACGACGACTAGTGCGTACAAACTCGATTAAAGAACAACAGAGCTTAATAATGACAATAATGCATGGATTTGGAACTTGAACGTTCCACCTAAAATGAAGAATTTCATGTGGAAAGTCTGTCATAATGGACTCCCAATGGCCGCCCGTCTCGCCAGAAGAGGAACTGCAATACCACCCTATTGTGCCTTGTGCAATCACCATGAAGAAGACACTACTCACCTATTGTTTGAATGCATATACTCTCTCTGTTGTTCAAGTTTATCACCAAAAGTGAAAATAGAAATCTCAAACAATATTAGATCATCGAGAAATATCGAGACATTAATGACAAAATTAGACAGACTACTAGATACACAGTAAAAATAGAAACTGGCATTTCACTGGTACGGTGGACTATTTGGATTGTTCGTAATAAACTATTTTTCCAACAACAAAAAGTGCCAAATACAAGAGGATTTGAAAAACTTGTCGACTCATATATTAATGAATGGAATAAAGCAGGAAAACACAGCGAAGAGGATAATAACAAAGCACAACAGCAAGTAAAAAATCCTAAGGAAAATCCAAGTATTAGGAAGAAGGAAAAATGGAAAAAACCGCCATCTGGGAAATTGAAATTAAATTTCGATGGTTCCGCCTCCGGCCAACGACAAAGCTCGATAGGTTACATAATTCGTGACAACACAGGGAATTCAGTAGCAATGGGAAATAAACTGATTGGACGCCAATCCCCCTAGATGTCCGAAGCCTTGGCATTGAGAGTAGGTGTTCTGAGGGCTCTCGAAATGAAAATACCCAAAATTATAATTGAAGGAGATTCACTGACCATCATCAATCTTTTACAGGCTAAAACCAAATGTCCATGGGAAATTGAGCTTATTATGTCTGATATTAGCACTCTACTTTTGGGATTTTACGAAGTCTCGTTTTCACACGTTCTTCGTAACGACAATTGCGTGGCAGATAAGGTTGCACACCTTGCTCATATTGCCTCAATCTCTGCTCTATACACTGACCCATGTCTTATCAACCTCATCCGAAAGGATGCTGTCGGATAGCAGTTCGCATCCGAATTATTACTTAATCAAAAAAAAAATGACACTACTAGTAAGAGATTAATGGTTCAAATTTGACCGTTGATTTGCATTATCTAATAGTGGATATTCATGTCTTGGAATGAGTTTGAATCTGTGTACACAATGTCGTGTGTTAGTGATCAACCCATAAAAATTAGTCAATAATTGTAAAGTTTTGAATCGTATAAAAAAAAATTACATATTTTTTTTTATCACAACCAATATGAAGACCAACAAAAACAAACGAGAAATAAAACCATCCGAAAATTACCAATGACACTAGTAGCAATTAGAGGTACCACTATGCATTGCTATATATAAGAGATTAATGGTTCAAAACTGAGCACTAATTTGCATTATCTAATATTAGGTATTCATTGGCATGAGTTGGCATGAGTTTGAATCTGTGTACACAATGTCATGTGTTAATGGTCAATCCATGAAAATTAATTGATAATTTTAAACTTGTGAATCGTTAATAAAAATATTCGCAAATTTATTTATTTTTGGATCAAAACTAATAGTTTAGTCCACTTCATACCGGGTGCTTTCTCATAAGAAATTACTCTGTTTTCAATATTTAAACTCATAATTAGAGAGTTTTCAACCAACTCCCCACGCTTCTTGTAGATAAATACCCCGAAGAAAAAACATCGAAAAGAACCAAGGGTCCCATGTGTTGTTGTTAAAGGGAAGCCTTTCAAAGTGACTCAAACTGTGTTTTTGTTTGCTTTTCCTTTGCAATTGTAACTTATTTATTGTTTTGTGTTGTGATGGAGAGTTGCACATAGCACGCCAATGTAATCTTATGTTTGCCTTAGGAAAATCATGTCTCCCTTGAAAGGTGTCTTCCACCTAAGCATATTTGATTGGCAAACTATTTTTTTCTCTTTTGCTCTTTTTCAAGTTCACACGAGGAATGTTTGCAAAGTGATTGCATCAAAAGAAATTGCAATGACATTGCAACATTCCATATTTGGGTTACTTGGTTCATAGTTTTGCTACCAATGCTTTACCATTAAATATTTACATGTTCATCGATGAACCCCGAACCTCGACTAAGCTAAAATGTCAAGTCTTGTATGATCGATTGAGGCAGTAATTTAAGGTTTAGGATGGGAAGTCCAACTTGTGATCGAGTTGCACATGTTCTAACATGTATAAATCATCGATATGATTGAAGAGATTGTAGATGCATATAAAGTCTTAGCATTTATACCATTTCACATTGATTTATTTGAGAGTAACACTGCAGGACTCACAATCGATCACAAATTCTTTCAATTGGTAAAATATGTCATTTTTAATATTAATTTTATTTTAAAAAATATATCATTGCAGGTATTTTGGCCTCTGTTTTTACGAAAATGTTCTTGTAATGATTAATAGATTGTTAACTGTACGTAGTTTTTTATAAATTACAAAAATAGTGTAATAAATGGAGATATAATAGTATATTTGTTGATTTTCTTAAAATTTGTGAAAGGGGATAAAATGACATATTTTGGCGAATAAAGAGAGTATATATATATAATATACTACGGAGTATATGTGATGAATATATCATTCTCTCTTTTTCACACTATTTTTAACATACATCTTATACAAATTTTATTTCCATTGGACACAGACCTTTATTGTCATTGATGATCAAATTGTTGTACTCGTGACAAGGATTATATACCAACAATTGTGTGCTAATAGTCCAATATATAAGTTGAGCAAGACTCCATTTTTAAATTAATTCACAATAAGAAAAAGTAGCTCACTACATTACTCTTGTAAAGGAAAAAAAAAAAGGCATCATATATTTTGATATTTAGTTTATGAAAATGTTTTTGTATTGATTAGTAAGTTATTAATTAGTTGTAGTTATCGAGAAATTCAAAATTAGTTTAATAAATGAAGGTATATACTCCGTATATAGTAAAAGACACAAAAATGACGCATGTGAACATTTCCTTTTAGGAGGGAAATTGATGCAATGCATATCTTCTTGCTTCTACCCCAAAACCCCGCCTCACAACCATGTCCCACAAAAATATTTCACCCTTAAATTAATATTAAAAAAAATTTTAAAAATATATTTAACATCTACGTGATTATTCTAACATATTTGGGAAAAAAATCTCAAAAAATCAACTTATAAAAATTTTAAAAAATTATATAGTAAAATAACATCTTTTTATAACTTTTAAAAATCTTTCCATCTCTATTGAATTATTATAATTTTTGTAAGTTGATTTTTTCAGTTTTTTTTTAAATATGTTATAATAATCATGTAGAAGCTAACTACATTTTTAAAGTTGTAAAAGATTTTGTGAGACGGGGTTTTGTGGCGGGATCTGCCCCAGGATAGACCCACATCTTATCAGTAAATTGGGAAGAGGATTCTCTACAGCCCCTAGTGTGACACTAGGTGTAACACAAAAATATTTGGGGTATTTTTTAATGATAAAAAAATTATATTTACATTGTATATGTCAAATAATATATATTTATATATTTTTTAATATAAAATGATATTTTTAATAAGTATTATAATTAATATTCTAAAATAATGACTCTTTTAATTTTAATATTTTTTAAATATCATTTTATATTAAAAAATTATATAAATATATGTTATTTTATATGTACAATATAAATGTAATTTTAATAATTTTTTTTATTATTAAAAAATACCTCAAATATTTTTGTGTTACACATAATGTCACACCTTGTGTTGTAGGTAGACCTGTCAAACGGGTCATTTGGGTCGGGTTCGGGTCGGGTCACTTCGGGTCTCGGGTAGAACGGGTTTCGGGTATTTTCAGGTTGACTAGAACCCGGGTTTGACCGGATTTTGGGTCATTTCGGGTCGATTTCGGTTTTGTCAATTTTTTCTTTTTTAAATTAAAAAATCACGATTTGATAATTTTGCGATAAGTTTTAATTATATAAAAAATTTAATTATATTTAATTATAAATCAACCGGGTAAATCGGGTCAAAATTACCGGGTCAATCGGGTTACCGGGTCGAAATCCAGATTAACCGAAAAATTTCCGGTTTTTCGGGTTCGGGTCGAAAAAAATTAAATTCCGGCTCAAAGTTTTTGGATCCAAAAAATTCCGGACGATCGGGTCGGATTTTCGGATCGGGTTATGTTTTGACAGGTCTAGTCGTAGGTGATCCATTCTCAGTAAATTGATGTACCAGGATAGAAAGGCCCACATCTTATCAGTAATTGTCAGGGAGATATGAACCGCATGTACTGCATTTGATTTAGTAAATTTGTACCCCATCTGTCTCAATATGTTTTGGTTTGGTGAATCATGCATTTACACATTAATGTACAGTAATTGGTTAATTAAATAGTAGTAGTTTTGTACACGCAGATGAAATGATGCATCTTCACTTTTGGCTGATAAAAAATTTTCATGATCGAAATGATCCCCAAAAACATTGTCTCTAAATTGGACACAAAACACCATCATTCACCTCCTCAGTAGAACATGAACCAATACAAAAAACATTCATTTCATTAGTGTTTACCACATGCATTATCAGTAAAAAGGTACATATAATCTGTATTAAGGACAAAATTAATGTGTGAGTCGAGACTTCGGTGGTTTGGTCATGTGCAAATGAGAAATCGAAATGCAGCAGTGTGTAGGTGTGGTATTCTGGCTATCGAGAGTGTTCGATGTTCTAGATGGTAGCCGAGAAAAGAGTTGGAAGGAGGTGATCAGACAGGACCTTGCCATCTTAGACATCACTGAAGAGTTGGTACAAGGTAGGACAGAGTGGAGGAGAGCAATCATTATCGGTGAGGGATAGTAGTAGGTGTCCTAAGGCGTATCCATTGTTCTACAACGTTTCTTTACATCCTTATTGCATTATTTAGGATTTTTCATGTTGTCGTGTTTGTCTTGCTTCATTTGAGTGCCTAAATCTTGTCTTATATATTTTTTTTATATTTTTATAACATTTTCGGTCACACGTACAGAAACACCTTCTCCACTTAATTTGTTGGGAAAATGATGCATACTACTAGACCCTCCAGACTCTGTTAGGTGCGGGATATTTTAGGATGATTGTTGTTGTTAGTGTTTGCCACATCAACCTATTACTCATCCCAGCTACAGAGTACTTACTTCACCCATCACCTACCCCACTAATTATCCCACTAATTATCATTTGTTTTATTTTCGTATTTTCAAAAAATAAAAACAATATTTCATAACTCAAGTGCACATTCATATTATAAACTACACTATATAATAATTTTATTTTATAAAAAAATAATATTAAACACTAATACTGTTTTTTCCCTATTTATATATACTATGCATTATACAATGTCCTAAATACTACTTTCATATCATAAAATATATTAAATAATAATACTAAATTTATTCATTTTATGTTAAAAAAAATATAAATTACAATTTACTACATTTGTAATATCTATATAACATAAAAAGTTGTGTTCACCTAGAATTTAATGTCATTCATTTAATGATTCATCTTTTATATTTTTTTTGTTTTTACTATATAACATAAAAAGTTGTGTTCACCTAGAATTTAATGTCATTCATTTAATGATTCATCTTTTATATTTTTTTTGTTTTTATTCCATGAAATATCAAAAATACTTACATAGCTCAATGGTTAGGAGAATTGTTTAGTATACATGAGGCCTTGAGTTCAAATCCCATTAGGTACAATCTAAACACATTTTGTAAATTTTTTATTTCCTCTTAAATTTTCATGTATTTGTTATGTGTAATTTTTTTAAATTGTATATAATAATAAATTTTCATGTTATGTGTAATTTATTTAAATAAAACCACATATTGTAATCTATTTTTTTTTAAAAAAGGGTATATATATATACATGAATTTATCTCTTATGGTATTTATTTATCTATATAGTATGTCACACATATGTCAACCTAAGGATTTTATTGTGTTGAATCGGTTGAACCGGTCCAAACCAAATTTAAAAAAAAATAGAAAACCGGTTCGGTGAACCAACCCTCCTTCTTCCTCCTTCCCGTGTGTAGCTCCTAGACTCCTTCAATGGTAGTTTTTAATTCTCCGTCGTTTTGACTTCAAAACGCCTCCATTAAGTGCTCCTCTTCACCCATATCACAAAAACGTGTTCAATTTTTGGATTGAACAATGTATTAAGCTCCAAATTCGTTCAAGTTCACTTTGCCCCAAAACCAAAGGTTGGGTCGTTTGGATTGATATATTCACCGTTTCTTGCAATTGAATATATAAAACTGATCATCGGAAGGAGATGAAGAGATTGGTATATTTAATTCGATCTTTCGTGCACGTTTTAAAGATCAAGTATAAAAGGGCTTTCAACCTTCGGGAGCATGTCCACCATGGAAAGCCAATCTCCGAGCTTCAAATGTAGTTCATCGTCTTCTAGAACCTTTAATCTACAATTCCATTAAAAAAGTTTTGAGAAAAGCATATAAAATAAATATCCCTAATTTCGATCAGACCTTTACCGGAGCCGCTCACCCACCAGTTTCTAGCTGTTGCCGCCGCTGCCGCTAAAATCTCCGGGGAGGAGCATCACGCCACCAGGAAGTTGTATCCGCCGCCTTAGTCCACCTTCGTGATCTTTAGTCGACACTAGACTTCGCTGGAGTTGCAATCGAGCCTTGCCAGAAAAGCCTGCTGGAACGTTCTGTCGGGCTAGAGGTTGGAGAAGATTAATTACGTAAAAGCTCCCTAACCTTTTAATTTGTTTGAATTATGCCCTATTTCAATTTTATAAATTTCAGGAAAAAAAATGTTTTATTTTTCATAGCCTCTTATATATTCATGTTCAATACTCTATCTTTGGGTACGTTAGAGGTTGGAGATTTGAGAAAGTTTCCACCTCTCTTTTGTTTCGGCTAAAGTCCAACATTGCGCTATGTGCAAAATATACTCCGTAATTTCTCTATATTTGTGTTTTTACTCGATTGGTACTTTTATTAAATAGAATTTTATTTAAATATAAAAACTTTCTATAGAATTTTATTAAATAGAATTATATTTAAATAATTTCCCCCCGTTTCAAAGATTAAATATAAAAACTATATTTTTTTATTAAATATAACTATTTGAAATTGAATTTGATGATTAAGTTGTGTTAAATGGAGGGACATCATATTTAAATGATATTTTATATTTAATCTTAATTGAGATTAAACCTATTATATATAGTGCATTTTTTATCTTTTTGAATGGCTATAAATTAAGATGATATTTTTTATTTTGAAAATTGATAGAATATTAATAGTTGTAAAAAATATCTTCCTATAAAAATAATAAGAATTAAACTAAACAGAGAAAATAATTGCAATAAAATATTCGCCATACAAGAAATTTCTCGATTGAAGCAAATTGATAAGCTTAATTATATTATATGTTCAAGAGAGAACATATATCTAAATATTTACCAATTGCAACTTATGATAATAAAAAAAATGGGCAATTAAAAAATTATTCTTAAATTTGCTAGATAAGTTATTGATATTTCATTACCCTATTATAAATTTTATGCCATGTTAATTTTTTGCGTTATTCACCAAGTATAATATCAGTCATGTAATTGATATAAAATGATGTCCCGGGCATAGCACGGGTCTGCCACCCTAGTTTAAATTAAAATATTCGTACCAACTGTCTAACAAGTTAATATGAAAATATATAAGTGAAGTAATTAAAGAGTTCACCTCCTGCATTTTGCTCTTCGTTATAGTTTTTCGTAAATCTCGCAACATTGACTACAATTTATGTTAACCGCATCAAGAGGTGAATCCAACCGTATATATATTGATAAGGAAACAATTTGAGAGATCAAGCGTGATTCAATCATTGATGAACAGACGAGTCGACAGATAAAAATTAAAAACCACTTAAAAAAACAAAAAAATAAAAAGTGCTTACCTAAATCCAATACTATATATATGTTGGCTACAATATTTAGTCACATTTAACAAATTAAATTGTTCCTTAAATCCCCTATTAATTAATATTAAATCACGGTGGGTCATCCGACGTGGGGTCACACGCACGCCCAGGCGCAAACGCGCTAACCAAGCCGAGCACACAACCCCACAACCCCATCCTAAAATCAATTGAATCACGGTGGGTCATCTGACGTGGGGATTACGGCGTCACGCACGCCTAAGCGCAAACACACGCTAACCAAGCCGAACACACAAGCCGAGTGAGGTTCCATCCTAAAATCAATTGGTGTTAGATGGGGTAGCCCACCGACTTATATGCAAGGCTTGGATTTAATTTCTAATCAATGTGGGACAATCACAAATCATATTCTCCACGATTAACTACCATAACAACAACAAAAACCTGCCTTGATCAATTCGTGGCCGGTGGCTCACTAGTTGCACGTATGTGACAAATTATTTGGCGATGACTTCCCGACAAGGTAGAGACAAAATCCAAACACTATTCAATAAAATCAAAGATTAATTGATGATGGAGGAGTACGATTTCAAACGTCGTCAAATTGTCGGGAGTGTGATCGATTACTGAGACAAAAACATGCTTTAGTGGTTAATTAAACTTGATACAGTACTCTTTGTTAAAAGCTCAAATAATATACTAAATTACAAAAAAAAAAAAAATTAAAAACTAGCTAAAATGGTTAAATTTTGAAAATCCTCCTCAAGTCACTTTCTTAATAGGGTAGAGCTCTTCTGATTAAATCAAATTTTGCGACTAAATCTTACCATGTGATGTAAAGTTTTAGACCACAAAGATCGAGAATTAGACAAAATAACCAGATCTTTATTTTGGAATAAGAACAATGATTATATATAAGTCATTGATATGGTGGGTTAAAATATGCAAACCAAAGAAGTATGGTGGGTACATTAGGACTTAACAAATCCAAAGACATGAATAAAGCACTTCAAATGAAGTTATTATGGAAAATTTTGGTTGAACCGAATAATATATGGGTTAGAGTAATTAAAGAAAAATACATGAAATATGCAACACTATGGGAATACGACAAAAGAAATCAGACATCTTGGCAGTACCTAGAAGAGACTAATTAATGGAAATAAAAAAAGGATTATGTGAAGGGTTGATTTGGCAAACAGGGAATGAGAAAACTATCAAATTATAGAAAGACGAGTGGATTGTGGGAGAAAAACTATATGGGAAAAATATTTCGAACAACTCAATTAATGAACAAGAGAAGGTAGAACAATACACATGGCCTGATAAAAAAATGAAAAGTTGAAAAATTGAGAAAGATACTACCTCACAACATCATAAGGAAAATTCTAATAATAAAATTAAAATTCCGATGAATGAAATTAAAGATAGGTTGTATTGGAAAGTCAGCCGCAATGGTTGGTTCTCCACGCCAACTGCCCTAGAAATGGTGATAGGACATGACAGACTCTAAAAAGCAAAATTGCATGGAGTTGGGGAATGGATTGCTTTCCGAAAGTGAAAAATTTACTATGGAAATTGGTGATGAATAGATCCCAACGAAGAAACGACTTGCTGAAAAGGGTACCTCTCTCTTGTGTTTTCTGCAACAATCTGGTAGAGGACGCAGGACACTTGTTTCCAAAATGTACCCATTCTCTCGATCTGATTGGAAGGATTGATAGAGATATTAAAATAAAAATTCGAAGGTGGACATGACCAACAAAAATATGAAACAAGTTGTAACGGAAATATATTCTCCAATCTCACTAAAACTAAAAAAACCTCGTTATCTTTGGTTTGGTGGGGATTATAAACAATAAGGAATAAAGTAGTATTCGAGGTTCAAAATTACATGAACAATCAACAACATGAAGGATATATAAGACTCCAGCTACAAAACCGGAACAATCAAAGACACTTCATTGGGAAGAAATGGAAGAAAAGAAACCTGCAAGTGCCCCCCAACTAAGAGCATGTGCAATGGTGAGCCCCAACCTCGGGCCCTTAACATACTTTTCTTATGCCACATCAGCTTACGGGCCTCATTCTAACTTTTTAAATTTTCACCTTCATTCGTGAGCCCGAGTCTTGGACCCTTAAATTACCTTTTATTATTTTTCCTTTTTATTTACTCAATTCTTTTTATTTTTATTAATAATTAAAATATTAAGTAATTAATTAATAATAACATAACATAAAAAAATATTTTTTTAATGTTTTGAAAGGAAAATATGGGTATTATTCAAATAAATTTTTTTCCAACAAACATATGCAAGAGAGGTGTCTATGTGTAGATAAAAATAAATTAAATTCAAAAATATTTTTTTTATTTTTTTTAAACAAATGAAAAACAACCGAAAATCATTTAAAAGTAAATAAAACATAAGTTCTGCCATGTGGCAGTTATGAGCCCTACTTTTTGGGTCTCATATATAAGAGCCCCAAACAATGGGTCCTTACATTAAATTTTTATTTTTCACCATTTTTTTTCCTATGTGACAACTATAAGAGCCCCAAGGCTCACCATTGCACATGCTCTAAGGAAGAAAAAAAATCTTCACCGGAAGAGACCCTCAAAAGGATATTTGAAGATCAATTTTGATGGATCAAAGCTATCCATAGGTGATGTTGCGACAGGTTTTGTGATTCAAGACCAGTGTGGCATTATCCAGGCTTGCAATGCCCTGTTATGTGGATCTATTTCAGCCTTGATGACAGAAGCATTGGCTCTCTGTCTGGGTTTGGCTACAACTTTAGAGATGTGTTTTTCGAGGATTGAAGTGGAAGGACAACCTTACGATTATCAATGCAATCATAGGGAGTTGGAAGTACCCTTGAGAGATTGATTTGGTGATCACCGATGCTTTTCTTTTGCTTCACTTCTTTGTCTCCTTTTCCGTCACTCTCATTTTCCGGAAAGTCAACCATGTGGCAGACAAAACAAAACTTCTTCCTCTAGTTTGAAATGACGTTATTGGGTGGTGGATTAGTAGGATCTGGCACCACCTAAATTCTTGCATTGTATATATGTATATAAAAAAGTTCACCTACTATGTTATTACTCATTATTTTAGTTATTTGAAACATTGAGTAGGTCAGATAAGAGATCAAATAAGTTTTAAAATCACGTAATTTAGATGGATGTTACTACACACACGGTCAATTTCTCACCAAACGTATGTATAATTCATCGACTTTTGTAATCGATGAGCATTTTTGCCTAAAAATACTGGTAGACAATGACTTTCCATATCATCAGATATTTTGTCAACACGAAAAGTCGACACGGTAAGTTGTTTTCTCCCTTTTATTGACATTGGAAGTTAATAAATTGACCATGTATTTATCAGAGTGAATAATCCCCGTTGGGGTTGCCTTCGCTATCAATAGAATATATATATATATATATATAGAGGTTAAGTCTAGTGTTAACAAGTCTTATTGTGTTTTGTGTTAACAAATATAGGCCATTGATTTAGTGCAAATGAATGGATGAGATTATTTGGCTATTTTGGCTTTTTTCTTTAATTAAAAATCAATGGGGCCCACTTCTTTCCTTGCCACTTGCTAAATAACGTGCGTGTGTTGTACCTTTTTTTTGGCGTTACATTTTTTTAACGTTGTTTTTGTGTGGTGCACTATTCGAACTATTCGATAAGGTGATACAAACATTCGTTAACTTATACTTATTATTCGTTAGATAATAGAAAAAGAGTTAGTCAATTTTGCAACTATTCGTCAGGTTAATAGTAATTATTCGCTAAATTAATCGTTATTATTCATCCGTAAAGAGGAGTTATCATTTCATAAATTAATCGCTTTTTTGTAATTATTCGCTAAAGTATTCGCTTTTTTTTTATGGGATAACGTATTTAGCAACTATTCGGTAGATTAATAGTAATTATTCGCTAAATTTATAGTAATTATTCGCTAGGTTGAAATAATATATAATTGTAATTCTTGATTTACCGCATCTAATTACCCACGTACATACGAATAATTCCTTGTTATCAAGGAATAGTTACTCGAACTTGACGAATAGACGATCAATTCATAAACAATACTCGAACTTGAATTTCAGCAAGATTGCATGTAATTGCCCTATACAAATGAATAATTTCTAATTATCAATGAACATTGACTATGAACTTGCCGAATAGTCGATAAAGACATGAGTTTGAATTCCAAAAAACCTATATCTAATTGCCCTATATATAGGTACAATTCCTGATTATCAACAAATAATCACAATCAAGCGCAGAGAGTAAAGAAAAATCTCTATTTTCAAGCTCTGATTGTGCAACAGCACCATAAGCATGTCAAATATACAATTCATGTATCAAACTCAATATATGTTCAGTGCAGCAGTTCAATCCTAAATAACACAGTGAATTAACTAAAATTCCTCTTCTCCCATTGCCATCCAGCCAAAGAATTAAGTTGCCGGCTAGTGCTTGTATTTTTATCTCAACTGCACCTGTTGAAGTCTGAACTACGAGTTGATCAGGTGATCTCACTGTAAGAGTGTAGATGCATGAAAATTAGAGTTGACCAGGAAACATAAAGCTCAAAATCTAAAATAACAACTTGTTATTGATCTTGGGTACGTCTGTTTCACAAAGTCAAATGACCAACATATCAATATGTTTTTGTCATATCAGTAACCTTATAAGGCTTTATCCGCTAAAAGTACCACATCAACATGGCATGTCAATCTAATTCATGATCAATGAACAGAAAAGTTCACAATAAAGACATTTTTTCTTAAGTTTATCACTTTATCAAACAGATAAAAACGGAGCTATTGGCAGCAGGACTGAAAATATAACCATTAGAATGTAATTACACTGTAATTTGCAGATATATGTATCATGCAATCTAGGATATCATAAACAGATTTTTACTGTCAATGATCATCTTCATCTCTGATCTGAAATTTGGTCTTTTTCACTATCTTGAGCATTGGTTTGGTCTTCAGGTGGCAAGGGTGAATATTTGATAAATTCCCCTGAATAATTACCCTGAATTTGCTGAATATTTGATAAATTCATAGTAATAAATCAATAGAACAAACCTATAATAATATAGATCTGAAATAGAAAACTAGAGGCGTAAGGGAACCAGGTCGGGTCGGGTCGCCGGACTCAATCAGCCTCCGTCATCTCCATCATCGCTATCAATCAGCCCCTAACACCCCCGTCATCTTCATCATCGCTATCAATCCGACCTAGAGGACTCACCTTTTGTCTTCTCCTTTGTCTGCCTCGTCGATAGAAAGCCATGGAGGAATCGTGATGCAACCTAGCGATGATGAACAAAGATGATAAATTTGGAGATGGGCACGAACCAGACATGACCCCGAAACCAGATGCGCGCACCTTTGTAGCGGGAGGCAAACCTCTGCTTGGCTGGAGAGGGAGGCGAGGCGAGGCGGGGGAGCAATCGAGATTGTCAATTGCAGCGGAGGCGGAAGGGAGCGGCGTTAGGGTTCTCAAAACGACGACCTGTAGCAAATGAAGGAGAGAGAGATCCAGGCTCTTAATACACGCGCTCCTCAGATGGGGTGATTGTTTTTATTTTAATTTTAATTTATAATTAAGTCAATATTTTGGAATAATCTGGGCCACCCATCTTTCCTCAATCAAGGGTCCAAATTTGTTAACACAAAACACAATAAGACTTGTAAACATTTGATCCATACTCTATATATATATATATAGGAGATTTACATCATGACCTAGTTACAATTGGGCCTTATGGGCTTATATTACATCTAACATACCCCCTCAGTCGAAACAGGAGGGCAGCGGATAGTGAGACTGGATCTAAAATCAAGAAAAAGCTGGCGAGGCAAACCCTTGGTGAAGATGTCAGCATACTGAAATGGGGACGGGACATGTAAGACACGCACATGACCCATGACAACCTTCTCACGCACGAAGTGGATGTCAATCTCAACATGCTTGGTTCTCTGACGGTGAACCGAGTTGTGAGCAAGGTAAGTAGCGCTGACGTTGTATGTATACATAACAGACGCTTGACTGAGCGGACAGTGGAACTCAAGCAATAAGTTACGAAGCCAGGAGCACTCAGCGACAACATTGGTAACACCACGATACTCCGCTTCAGCACTAGAGCGGGAGACAACATGTTGTCTCTTGGATGACCAAGAAACAAGAGAGTCGTTGAGGAACACACAATATCCTGACGTAGACCGTCTGATGTCTGGGCAAGACAGCCAGCCCAATCCGCATCCGTGTAAGCAACCATGGAATGAGGTGAAGCTGATGGGGTAATAGTGATGCCAAGAGAAGTAGTACCCTGAACATACCTGATAATGCGCTTAAGAGCAACAAAGTGAGACTCTTGGGGGTCATGCATAAATAGACAGACTTGCTGAACAACATAGCTAATATCAGGACGAGTAAATGTCAAGTATTGTAAAGCACCAGCAAGGCTATGGTACAAAGTTGGATCAGACACAGGCTGACCCGCAGCTTCGGCCAGTTTGGTAGTGGTCTCAACAAGCGTTGCAGCAGGCTTACAGTTAGCCATGTTAGCCTTGGCAATAATCTCCTCGACATATTTCTTCTGAGAGAGAAACAAACCAGATGCAGATCGAGATGCAGAGATGCCCAAAAAAAAACTAAGAGGCCCGAGATCAGACATAGCAAACTCCTTGCTGAGTTGATTAATAATGGCAGCCCGAAGAGTCTCTGAAGATGCAGTAAGGATGATATCATCGACATATAACAGCAAATAAGCAAGCTGATTACCTCGACGAAAGACAAATAGAGAGGAGTCGCTCTTGCTACTAACGAAGCCAAGCATGTGTAGGTAAGTAGCAAAGCGAAGATACCACGCCCGAGGTGCATGTTTAAGGCCATACAGAGACTTCTTCAAGAGACAGACATGGCCTGGTTTGGTCCTGTCAGCAAAATCAGGCGGCTGGAACATGTACACTGTCTCATTCAGATGACCATGAAGAAATGCGTTCTTGACATCAAGCTGATGAATAGGCCAATCCCTGGAGACAGCAAGATGCAAGACGGTACGGATGATAGCCGGTTTGACAACCGGACTAAAAGTGTCATCACAATCGACCCCCACCTGCTGAGAGTTCCCATTGGTGACCAGTCGCGCCTTATAGCGCTCAAGAGATCCGTCAGAGCGAAATTTGTGTCGAAAGAGCCACATGCACCGCACAATGTTGGTGCCAGGAGGCCGAGGAACCAAGACCCAAGTGTTGTTGCTAATAAGAGCCTTGTACTCATCAAGCATGGCAGCATTCCAATTTGGGTCTAAGACGGTTGTTTTGTGGGAGGTAGGGATGAGAGATATGTGAGAAACGGAGAGGTCAAAAATCTGTTTGGGTCGAAAGATGCCACTCATGCTTCGAGTTTGGATCTGGTTGACCGGCTGGGTGGGGTTAGGTGACAGGGAAGGGGCTGCAGTTGTTGGGACAAAGGCTTGAGGGGACAGCACGGGAGCTATAGAGGCTGGATGGGGGTTGGAGGTGGCTGGATAGGTGATGTATGCGGCAGGATATGGGCCGCCTGTGGTAGAATAGGTGATGCAGGTTGCGGCAAGAGAGGGTTGGGTGCTTGGACCGGAGATGTAATAACATTCGGAGAGGAAGAGGGATACATTTGGTGGAGAAGAAGTAGGGTAGGATAGTCATCAGAGGAGGAGGAGGATATGTTTGAGGATGTGGGGAGATTGGAAAAAGAGAAACTAGCTAGTCTCATCGAATGTGACACGACGAGAGATGATGACACGTTTCGAAATTGGGTCAAAGCATCTATACCCCCTATGATGAGAGGGGTAGCCTAAGAAGACACAAGGAAGGGAACGTGGTGCGAGCTTATGAGGAGCGACAGATTCTTAATTAGGATAGCATAAGCACCCAAAGACACGGAGGTGATCATATTTTGGAGTGGTGCGATATAAGATTTCAGTTGGGCACCAATTTTGGATAGTTGTGGAAGGGGTGATGTTGAGAAGATAGAATGCCGTCTCGGATACGTAAGGCCAATATGTCAAAGGGACATGGCCATGGATAAGAAGGGTTCTCATAGAGTTGGTGAGGGAGCGGATTATTCGTTCGACCTTCCCATTTTTAGATGAGGTGTTTGGACAAGAGAATCTGAACTGAATGCCATGAGTGGAGAAGAACGATTTGAGGGCATTGTTGTTAAATTCGCCGCCCATGTCACATTGAAAGGATTTGATGAATAGGTTAAATTGGGTGCGAACATATGTATGAAAGGCAATGAAGTGAGAGACAACTTCAGATTTGTACTTGAGAATGAAGATCCACAAATAATGAGAGAAAGCATCAAGAAGCACAAGCACATATCGAAACCCATCATGACTAACAACAGGAGACTTCCATAGATCACCGTGAAGGATGTCAAAAGGGACAAAAACAGGAGTGACAGAATTAGCAAAGGGCAACCTAGAATGTTTGCTAAGTTGGCATGTAGGACAACTGGTAGATTTTGGCCCCTTATCACAGTGAATAGCTCTAGACCGAAGAGACTCAAAAGCAGGGGAACTCGGGTGAGCAAGACGGGCATGCCAAAGAGATGCCGCAACTGCTGATAGATTGGTTGCTGGAGGAGAGGTGACAGGATGTATGTTATTTGTTACAGGATATATTGGAGATGATAGGATAAAGTTCTCTAGCGCTATTACATCTCATGAGCGGGACCCCAGTTGTGAAATCTTTGACAGCAAACCCAAAGCGGTCAAACTCAATGGAGATATTATTGTCTGCGGTGAGGCGACGAATGGACACAAGGTTCTTTATTAAGCCAGGGGAGACGAGGACGTTGTTAAGGCTTAGTTGGGTGGTAGGGGTCGGTAATGTAGTTTGCCCAAGACCCAAGGTAGGAATGCGTTCACCATTGCCGACAATAATGGAGGTAGAAAGGCTCTTAGAAGCAGGGACATAAAATATACCTGGATTGTGCGACATGTGCGCAGTGGCTCCGCTATCTATGTACCAATTCGGATCGGTAGGTGACACGCCTATAGGTGCCATGACGGCTGGTTGCCTGTGTCGGGACGATGACGATGATCCGCTGCTAGGGCCTGATCCAGATGGTGCGGAGAGGGCCCGAGGAGTCCCTGCTGACTCGGGTATGGCCTCTTTGGAGAGGCGTACGGGGGAGGCGGAAGGTCATAGGCCGAGTAGCCCTGGGGAAGGGCTCCAATGGGAGAGTACCCCCTTTGTACATGACTTGAAGGGGCGATAACCTCGACGGGAGGCTGTTGTTGATTGTAGAAAGTCATAATCGTCGTCGATTTGCTGGTGCGAGGTAGATTACCATCACAAAGAGGGTGACAGGACACAGAGGCAAAAGTGACAGGACACAGTGCTAATGGTGACAGGACACAGTGTCAGATCCACCGAATCAGGGTTTGGCGGAAAAAGGAGAGCGATGAAGAGAGGGGAAACAGAAAGAGATGTGATGCTGAGAGAGGTGGAGGTTGGAGCGCTGCTAGGAAAGGGAGCGGCTGATAGAGGAGGAATGAGGGTGGCCAACGGGTGGTGGCCGGAAACAGAGAGGGTGGAGGAGAATCTGGGTAGTTGGCAACCGTCAGGGGATGGAGAAGCCAACGGAGGGAGGGTCGACGACAGAGAGTGGATGACTAACGACAGGGGATGGCCAGCGTTAGAGAAGGAGGAAGAAGGATGAGAGGATCGATGGTATAGGCTAGGGAAAATTTTTCAAAAACCCTAGAGGAAGTCTGATACCATGTCAGAGTGAATAATCTCCGTTGGGGTTGCCTTCGTTATCAATCTATCTATCTATATATATATAGAGAGAGAGAGGTTGGGTCATGTGTTAACACCCCTTATGGTGTTAAGTGTTAACAAATCTTAGCCATTCATTAAAAACAAATTAAGGGTGGAGATGAAAATGAGATTTTTTTATTATTTTTAATTAATTTTTGGTGGACCCCAGGGGAATTCATCCGCCATTCCATATTTGGGCGCGTGTGTTTCATTTCAAAAAGTCAATATTTACAAATCACAAAAGCTTGCCGTGATTATTGTACCAATTGTTTGGATTTTTTTTTCCCAACTCCGTGCATTTTAATTTTTTTTTTTTTTTATAACTGTAATATTTGCCAGTTATTGTTCACTGGTTTGATAGTAATGAGTAATTATTCATTAAGTTGATAGTAATTATTCGGTAGTTGATAGTATCACTGTTTGAACTATTCGATTTTTTTTGCCCGTTATTGTTCACTAGTTTGATAGTAATTATTCGTTAAGTTGATAGTAATTATTCGGTGGTTGATAATATCACTATTTGAACTATTCGATAAGGAATATTAATTATTCGCTAACTTATAGTTATTATTCGTGAGTAAAGACAAGTTATCATTTAGATAATAGCAAAATAGTTGGTCAATTATGCAATTATTCGCTAGGGTAATAGTAATTATTCACTAGGTGGATAATAATTGTTCGCTAGGTTGAAAGAGTATTAAATGTAATTCTTGATTTCCCCCATCTAATTAACTATATACGGATGAATAATCCCTTATTATAAACGAATATAAACTCTGAACTTGCCGAATAGTGACTCTGAACGTGAAATTAATATAACGGCCCGGTATTAAACGTAATTCTTGAATTCCCAAATGTAATTAACTATATACAGATGAATAATTCCTTATTATAAACGAATATAAACTCTGAACTTGTCGAATAGTGACCCTGAACTGAATCTGAACTTGAAATTAATATAACAAATTAAACTAGAAAAATATATATCTGAACACAATTTGCATTTACAACAAAGATTTGACATTGACACACTACTACATAAAAGATCTAATGTAGCGTGTTGGTTGTGGCGGTTTATTTGAAGTAGCGTTTTTTGTGGCGGTTTTAAAGATATATAACACATTTTTCGTTTCGAGAGCTGAAGTGGCGGTTTTAAAAAATTAGTGTAGCGGTTTTTAATAAAATCTGAAATTAAAACAAATGTAGCGGGCAGTTTTAGCAGATGTAGCGGTTTCAAAGGCGGGATAATTTCGCGCTTCACCCATTGGAAAAAATTTAATTATAATTTTTTAATCAAAAAGTAACTTTATCCCTTCATCCTTGAAATTGGGGTTTGAAACAATATCTCGGTTACCCTGTGTGACCTTCGATTCCAATTTTCCACAGAGCGATTCACTTGTGTGACCTTCGATTTCACTTCCGTGCCAACAATCACTCCTGGTGCGACCTTCGATTTCAAGTTTGCACTGAGCAATTGCACTCCCTGTGCCAGCAATCTCTTTAACGGGTCTTCTCTACCCTATGAACAATCGTTCATGGTACCTCGCGATTTGCTTTCTTTCTTTGTTCCATTAATTGTTTATTTGAAATTTAATTTTCCCTTGAACTATATATGCTATAGCGCAGTTTATTTTGCTCTGAGTTTTTGGTGAGTTAGGGGTTAGGGTTTCATGAATTTTTCTCTAAATTCACACTTGGTGAGATGGATTGAGGGAGTCATAAAAACCCTTATTGTGCTATTTCATTTATATATTTGATAACGACTGAATAGAGTACTTCTAAAAGTTGCAAGGTATCAATCTGGATGAGTTTTTATTCCTTAACTAACATTTGTTTTGCTGCTTTCTCAAATGAATACTAAGGGCACTTTTTAATTCGTGAATGAAGTGTATTTTCACGATGATGCTATATTTTTATTATGCAAATTGTTGTATGCTTATTTCCTAGTTAGCTAATGGTGGGGGAATGCTAGTATTTATGTAAAGTTAAGGTGAAATACTCATCTTGGGAGCATGGTAAAGCAAAGTGGATATATATCAGAGGTAGTAATGTACATTTGTGATTGAGAGTGTTAGTTTCGTTAAAGGGAACTTAGAGTTCATTGAAGAATTTTAGTGTCTATAAAGGAGGTCTGGATATATTAAGTATCAACACACTATATCTTATAGTTGTTTTACTTTTGGAGTGTTAAACAAAAAATTCTTGTCTTTGTAAATGTCTCCTTCCTTTCATCTTGTATCTTTATTCTTGTTATTTTTGTAGTGTTAGAATTCAATACTACTTTTGCTTGAATGTTGCATTGACTTTTTTTTTCCCTTTCTTGGCATGCCGTTAAACTAGGGTAGTTGGTTATATGTCTTAATCTCGATCGATCATCTTCAATCCATCTATTTTCACTTGTAGCAAAGGAGAATGGTTTATTGCTTGTGGATAACCTTAATCTCTTCAAATCTTATATATTCGATGCCAATTACCACGTCCAATCCAAGTGCTGTCAACGAAAAGGTTTGTGTTTCTTCTATTTTATTTTAGGCTTATTTTTAGATTAAAAAAAATGTCCCTTCTCTCGTTCTTTGTGAATGGTAGTGAAATCTAATAAGGGATTTTGTTCCAAGTTTTGATACTGTTTGAAACAAAATATTTTTGCTTGGATGAGTTTGATCGGCTGACACCTTAACCTTTTGTGCTTTCACTGCTAAATTTGGTGTTGGAAGTAATTTCCTAATATATTGAGTGATTCATTGTGCACTGATTTCGGTTGGAGCACTTGACTCGTCGTAGGGTTATGTCAAGCTCAATTTACATGTGAAGAATTTTTATATAATTATGTCAATGTAGAGCACGTTGAAATGGTTAAGGTGAGGTTTGATGAGACTTTTATCTAGTGTTCTATCTATTTAATCTCGAATTTTAAGGTTTTTTATTCTAGTTTGAGAATTAGACCCATATTCAGATTTTTTGGCTCAAAGCCTTCTCAAGCCTTGTTGAAGGAGACTATCTTTTATCTCTTGAATTTTTTATGATGCCTCCCTTTGGATATGCAACATGTTTTCAGTTGATCATATGTTGAAATAAAGCTTCAAGACTCTAATTACTAGTTGATTCTATTATAGATAAATTTAACAAGTCTCTGTGGGATTTTTATTTATTACTTGTTTTGGTAGCTAAAAGCGGCAAACAATCGTATCCTTCATGAACAACTCCAGAATAAGGTATGTAATCTTCATTTACCTCTAAGCAGAATCTGTTTGAGTCTATAATTTCAATTTCCAATGAAGCAAGAATTGATTTCTAATTTTTCTTTCCATCCCACTACCCACATCTGTTGGTACTTTCTCAAAAGAAAGTCTCTAAAAACTTCATATATTTACTTACCTTAATTAAGATTCTACTTTATTGCTTCTGCTAATTGCACTGATGCTTGCATTGCCTCATCTCAGAGTCTTCCTCGATCGTTCTCTTGGTGGCAGCAATCAATCCTATAATTCTTCCCTATGGTGTGATCAATCTACTTGTCAAACTTTCCAGTTTCTTTCCTTCTGTCTATCCTCTGGTTTTTTGTTCAAAATAATTATTTTACTATATATTTATTTAACACATTGATCTACCAACTTTTAAGTTAATAGACTTGAACACTTCAAATTACAACATAGTCCAACAGTGCATTAAATTCAAATATTATAAAACAACTCAAGTAATTTGACAATACCTAGTAATGATAAGAGACCCAATTAATGAAAATATACACTTATTAGACACAATCTTACCACCTGTCACTCATAATACGGTCTATTGTCATCCAAAATACAACAAAAAGGGATTAATTAATACATTCACAAAAAATCAGAAGCGGTTTGTTCAAGAATGAAAAATCTGAAGCTATATCCCTCTTGTCACACTTTACACACCAACAAATCACAAAAAGTAGAAAATATATGTTCAATAATGAAAAATCTTAGGAAATCAGCAATGACAGTTTAAAAAAAAATAGGGAGAGAGGAGAAGCATATGAAGTAACAGAAAATCTAAGGAAAGCAAATGAAGTAATAGAAAACTTAAAAGCAAGCCACAACAAGTTTTGGCTTGCTTCTTGCTTTACTTGTCACTAAGAAATTCAAGATTGTCATTCATATGAATGGTTATGAACTTTGATCAGTACCCTCGGTGCATTTTTCTCTTTGCTCTTTAGTTTTTTTCAGCCTATGTACATGTGCATCTTCAATTTTGAGTTTCTCACAAGGTGGATGGCATTTTGCTCACTTTAGGATGTATGAACTTAAAGTTATTAAATTGTTTATCATTGAGCTTACTTTTAGGATTCTTTTAGATAGGAACGCAATTGCTCTAGCAGCAGCTGCTATGAATAATGAAGTGATTAATAATCTCTCTTCATACATCTGTTTCATCTTAATTGCTTGCCAATATATGTTGAGTGACTAAATAACTAGAATAAGTATGATGCGAATTCTTCTAGCAAATGGCCTTGTCCAAGATGATACTGTCTAACCCTCAAAAACCCACTGGTACGATGCAATTGGTTTTTATGTGGGCTGCTTGGCCTCCAGTGCCATGGAACATGGTGTTGTGGCCATAGGGGAAAACATAGAGAAGAAGAAAATTAACAAAGAGGTTTCTGAATTTGATAAGAAGAAAACAGAACTAGGAAGTCTCTCAGAATCAATAAACTTAGTTGCATTATGTCTTGAAATTCTTGTTTAAGTAGTCATATGTTTTCATACTTGTTGCATATGTTCATATTGTTTTTATTGCATCTATTCTGACGCAACTCAATTTTTTTATTGCTTTCTACTGGACTGTGTACACCTGTTATCTTTAGGGGTCGTTCCATTTAGACAGATTCTAGTTGTTTAGATTCACACGATGTCCTTACTCACATCTTCTAGCTCTTTGTTGTTTATATATATACTTATTTTTTTCTTGACAGGAATGAAGATCGATAATGCATTTTGGTCAATCAATCAAGGTCAAGTGTGCATTTATTCCCTTTTGAAGAATATGATCGACCGATTTTGTTATTTGCAAAAGCAGCACTGCGGTTGCATGTATGGCATGGGTACGTACATAAAATATATATAGCTAGTTTGTGCTTTAAGCACTTGGCTCCATTTGGTTAGATAAACAATGGATTGGTTTGTGCTTTAGGTGATTGGCATAGCTTCAAGTACTTTCCCAACTGCTTATTTTGTGCTTTAGGTGAACTTGGCAGCTCTTCTCCTAGCTTCAAATTGGTTTGTTCTTTAGGTGATTGGCATAGCTTCAAGTACTTGCCCAACTGTTTATTGTGTGCCTTAGGTGAACTTGGCAGCTCTTGATCTCCTAACTTCGAGTACTTGCAGAGTTGCAGCTAGGCAATTCAAGTGTAAATTTTGTATGAAATCTTATGGTTGATGTTAAACTTTGTAAGGATGAATGCCTTTTGTATTTATCGTAAGAATGTAAGTATTAATATTTATGTAATTTTGGTATTATAAATTATACATATTGACCGGTCAAAATGAATAAATTAAATAAACCGCCATATAAATAACAACCTAGGCAATGGCATTTGTGATTCTCAAATGAACCGGTCTCTCACAAAACCGCCACCAAAGCTGTTAACAACTAACACTAATTATGAATACCAAAACCGCCACCAAAGCTCTTAAAAACTGTCACGTATGATTCCCAAACCGCCACAAAAGCTCTTAAAAACCGCCACTAATTAACCAAAACCGCCACCAAAGCCCTTTAAACCGCCACCTATAAAAATTCAACATTTTGGAGAAAACCGCTACATTAGGTCATTTGGTAGCGGTTTTTTAGTCTAATGTGGCGGTTAATTACATTGGTTATATTCCGCCACATTTGCTTTACAAAACCGCCACATTAGAGCTAAGGTAGCGCGAGCTGATGTAGCGATTCAAAAACCGCTACCTTAGACTTTAAGGGGCGGATTTTGAACTTTATATGGCGGTTTCTAGGCGCCACAATAGCCTCTTAATGTAGTAGTGACAATAGAGATCAAATAGAAAAACACAATAGAACGAAAAGTTAATTCTTGATTTCCCAGTGGCCATCCGCCATCACCCTCGCATGGACCTGCAAATTCTGCTACTGCGATGATTCCAATGATGAAACACAAGATCTCTGAACACAAATTAAAGTTATTTCAAATCATCTTCTTCAAAGTAATCAACAAGACAAATTCTAGTGATATTAAATTTGATCAATTGCTAAACAAAACACATATTATCGGTAGAACATTCATCCTCGGAAAAGTCAAAAGGAATTAAAGATCGGAAAAAGATAAAGGCAAAACACAGCAAATCAAGTTTGAATTTCAACCAACTTGAGGCCAAGAAAACAAATTGACCTAAAATTAAGACTCTATACCCAGAGAAAAATTAAAGATAAAAATAAGTACCTTATGCAAATTAGAGGGGCAGAGATTCGTCATTTTGCGGAACAAATTGTGCTTCAAGAGAGGAAATGGGGGAAAGCGGGAGATCTCCGGACTTGCCCTCGCATCCACCATCGCGTCTGAAATCTCCATGGGAGCAACCTCTCATGCTTCCCATCCCCTCTGCTAGTTCTCTCTCCTCTCTCATATTTCAATTAGGGTTTTGTTTAATTAATTGAATTCTTCGGTTGTCTAATGAAACACACGCGCCTTATATGGGGTGGGAGTGAGGTTTTTTTTGTTTTTAATTAATTTAATATATTTTGTAGGAATAATCTCAGCCCTCCCTCTCCTCATAATTAAAGGTTCAGATTTGTTAACACAAAACACATTAAGAGTTGTAAACATTTGATCCATCCTCTATATATATATATATATATATATATATATATATATATATATATATATATATATATATATATATATATATATATATATATATATATATATATATATATATATATATATATATATATATATATATATATATATATATATATATATATATATATATATATATATATATATATATATATATATATATAGGGTGAGGTTAAAGTGAAAAAGGGGCTTAAGATAAAAATTTCTCTTAAAGTGAAAATAGGGCAAGAGATAAGCGCGTGTTTGATTTAATTAAAAAAAAAAAAACAAACAAACAAACAGAGACGCTGAAGAAATTGACGAGGACCTCGGAGGCATAGAAGCGGACGGAGGCGAGGGGGAAGCGGCGGAGGGAGCGGCGGCGGAGGCGGACCAATGGGGGTCGTCGGAGGTGAGGGGGAAGCTCGCCAGCACCGAGACGGCGGAGGAGCTTGAGGTGGCGGAGGTGGAGGCGGCCGTCGGGGGAGAGGCTGGAGGCGGCGCGGATGGCGGACGATTGGGGGTCGTGGCGGCGGTGGGGTCGGTGGTGGGAGGGGGTGGAGACGACGGTGGAGGGGGCGGAGGAGGTGGAGAGGCCGTTGAAGCTGAAGGCGCGGCGGACGCCGATCTCTTTTGGTACTGTAGCAACACAGGAGGAGGAAGAAGATGCCGAAATTACAAAAAACACCCCATACTTTCATTTCTATAATTATTGCCCTATTTTAATTGTAAAAATTATAAATTTTATGCCCTAATTTATATAAGATGCATCTTCAATATTCTAAAGTGCATAAATAATAAATCAACTATTTAGATTGTTTGAATGATTTAGGTTGAGATTGAAAACCTAGGGTTTGATTTAGGAGCGGAATTTGGGGCTTTTTGCCAAAAGCCAAATTGATTGAAATTGATGATATGGTTGTGTTGTTGGGTTGATTTTGAGCTAATTTCATGTTCATATCATTGTCAAATTGTTTATAGATCATTAGCTAATTGGATTTTAGAATTTTATATTGCGATATGTTTTATAATTTGGGGCTTTTTGCCAAAAGCCAAATTGATTGAAATTGATGATATGGTTGTATTGTTGGGTTGATTTTGAGCTAATTTCAAGTTCATATCATTGTCAAATTGTTTATGGATCATGAGCTAATTGAATTTTAGAATTTTTTATTGCGATATGTTTTAGAATTTGGGGCTTTTTGCCAAAAGCAAAATTGACTGAAATTGATGATATGGTTGTGTTGTTGGGTTGATTTGGAGCTAATTTCATGTTCATAGCATTGTCAAATTGTTTGTGGATCATGATCTAATTGGATTTTAGAATTTTATTGCGATATGCTCGATTAGGTTATTCTATTTTAGCATGAAAATCATAATTTAGCCTATTAGCTCAATTGGTAGAGCAATGTGCGTTTGCACAAAGATGTGGGTTCAAATCCCACATAGGTTACATAATAGACAAGAGCGCAACAATCGCAAATTGTTAATCATGCACATTATAATCTTAGTTATGCACAATTGTATACTACTTTTGCACAATCCTATCTTACTTTTACACAATTGTATTATTAGATATGCACAACATAATGTTACATTTGCAAAATATAGTGTTATATTTGCACAACTTAAAGTTATATTTTGCACAATATAATGTTATATTCGCACAACATAATATTATATGTGCACAACGTAACATTATATTATTAGATATGCACAACATAATGTTACATTTGCAAAACATAGTGTTATATTTGCACAACTTAAAGTTATATTTGCACAATATAATGTTATATTCGCACAAGATAATATTATATGTGCACAACGTAACATTATATTATTAGATATGCACAATATAATGTTACATTTGCAAAACATAGTGTTATATTTGCACAACTTAAAGTTATATTTGCACAATATAATGTTATATATGCATTATATTATCTTATTTGTGCACATTATCATTTTATTATTGCACTTTATAATCTTATTCATGAACGGGAACACAAAAAAAGCAACCATAAATAGCTTATGCGGGATTTTGAACTCGAACCTTTGTGCATGGGCACATCACGATACCATTTTTTGAGCTAATAGGCTTTTAATGGCACATGTTGCATTAAAGTACAAAACTGTCATAAAATTGCGGTCCATAAAGAAATTTTTTGGTAGGACACATTATGAAAATGCACATTTATTAATAATAACATTTATTGTATTATTTGTTCACTTTATATTTTGTAATCTCATCTTTTTCCCTTTTTAAAATAAAGACAAAAATTGTGATGTAACATTCTTGTTGTATTTTTTTAATATTATAGTTGCACCTAACAATATTATTTCAAATAAAAATTATGGGCTAAAATCTGTAATTTTCATAATTGAAATCAGGGCAATATTTGTATGAATGGAAAGTTTAGGGGGGCGTGTGAAATTTACCCCATAATTAGGGTCATTTAACCATTTTCCCATTTACTCATAAAATTAGGCCCATTTACACCAAAATTAGGCCCATTTATTCATTACTCATTTAATTAGGCCCATTTACCTTTAAATTAGACCCATTTACATCCAAATTAGACTATTTTCACTTTAAGAGTGATTTTCATCTTAAGCCCCATTTTCATTTGAACCTTTACCTATATATATATATATATATATATATATATATATATATATATATATATATATATATATATATATATATATATATATATATATATATATATATATATACTAAAACCGATGCATAGCGTCCTATGTGGCGCGTTGTGGTTGATTCTAGGAAGAAAAATCCTATGTGGCGAGTTGTGGTTGATTCTAAGAAAAAAAAAATTAATAAAATATTATGTTACTATAGTTTATAGAAAGTCATATAAGCCACAATATATATATATTAGTTAATTGAAATAAATATAAATAAAAAATATTTCATAGTCATACTTACCAAAAATATTAATAGATAAATATGTAGTATTTGATAAGTTTTATTTTATTGATATCTAGATTATTTTTTGGTGAAAAAAATTATTTATATCAAAATTAATTATTTAATAATAATTATTTTATTTATATTTATATTTTTTAAACTAAAATAATTTATCAAAATATTATGTAGCCACAATCCATCAGTGGATAGATATTTTAGTAAATTAACGTAATAAATATATACTATATATTTAATAAAAAACAATATTAAAGTATTTTAAAAAATAATTATCTATTAAATTACATGAGATTCAATTAATGATAGATTGATTAGAAAAAAAAAAGATTTACCTTATAAATGTGAATTTTATTTATATTTTGAGAAAATCTTAATAAAAGATATTTATTTATATTAATGTATACTCCGTATACGGAACAGGGCCTACACTAGTAGAATATATATATATATATATATATATATATATATATATAGTATAGATCATATGTATACAAGGCTTATTGAGTATAATGAGCACACATCTGGACCATTGATCTATAGAAAATGGAAGGTTGGGATATTGCCACGTGTCTTGGTGGTTTTTTTTTTTTAATGGGAAATTAATCCCAAATTCACCACACAAATATGTGAAGCGCGTGTGAAAAGAATGTAGAAAACCTAAATCCTTTTGGTCTTCTTCTTCGACTGGTTTCTGAAAGAGAGCCGCCTCCAAAAGAGATCTGCCTCATGGGTTTCAATTTCAAACCAAAAGGAGAGAAAGAGAAGCGGGATTGCGAAAGGCGGAGACATGAGATGGCGGTTGCGAGGTTGCCGGCGATTGCGAAGGGCGCTTCGACCAAAGACGGCGGTTGCGAAGGTGGCTGGCGGCGGTTGCGAAGCCGAAGACGATGACGTCGATTGCGAAGGGCGCCGAGGTGCTTGGTACAGAGGAGAGGAAATCGATTGCAATGGCGCCGAGGTGCTTGGTACAGAGGAGCGCCGGCGAAGGCAGTCGCCGGCGGAGGCATTCTCGCTCCGCCGTCCTCGCCCTCGTCATCCCACACACACCGAGATCTCGCCGTCGCGCCGCCCTCCTCCCCGTGGATGCGGTTCATCTCTCTCTCCCTTCATCTCTCTTTCCCCCTTCTTCTTCAGATTTGAGGATGAGGGCTGTGTGGTGGTTCGTGGGTGCACCGGTGGGTGGATCTGGGCAGGAGGTCGCCGGAGATGGTGTTGCAGGTGGTGGTGGCGGCTTGGGGCGGCTTTGATCAAGAGAGATGGTGAGGTTTAGGTCGAAATCCAGTGAGGCGAGATGGTGAGGCGACTCCCTGGTGGTGGATCTGCAATCGGGGAAGTTTCCGATGGTGGTGGATTTGGAGTCTAGGGTTTGTGTTTAGTTGAAATCTTTTTTGTTTGCAATTGATTTAATTGCTTGATTAAAAGAGATATTCGGGGGGAAAGCCGGATTATTCATATGTATGGACCGATTTTGTGTTTCATGAAATGTGTTTTTTTATGTTGCCAGTCATATGATTTAAAAATACATCGATACTATCGAATAATCATGGGATACTATCGAATAATGATGTGATACCATTGAATAATTTTTAGTTATAACACTACAACATCATCGAATAATCAAGTTGTATCATCGAATAATCAAGTGATACGATCGAATAATCAAGCGATACCATTGAATAATTTTTAGGTCATCCAGTGATACTATCGAATATTTGAAAGAAAAAAATAACCACCCATCGTGTGGCAAGTGGATACGATTGCATAATCTGTCGATACGATCGAATAATTCAGATATACAATCGAATAATCCAGATATAGGATCGCATAATCCGTCGATGCGATCGAATAATCCAGATATACATTCGAATAATTTTAAGAGAGTGTATCACACTCTCCCCAAATTCAGCAAGTGGGCAAGAAAAAACGTGGGTCCCACTGATTTTTAATTAAAAAAAAAGCTAAAATTGCCTTTTAATCTCACCCATCAATTTCTTCTAATCAATGGCCCAGATCTGTGCTCATTATACTCAATAAGCCTTGTATACCCATGAACCACCCTCTATATATATATATATATATATATATATATAGGAGATTTACATCATAACCTAATTGTTTTATGGGCTTATATTACATCTAACGACGATAAATTGGCTATTTATATTAACAATAACGGGATGAGAGTTTCCTATGAAGTAT
The DNA here is from genome assembly GCA_037127255.1 of Persicaria tinctoria. NCBI lineage: Eukaryota > Viridiplantae > Streptophyta > Magnoliopsida > Caryophyllales > Polygonaceae > Persicaria > Persicaria tinctoria. Next base: position 74,721,964 of record JBANSL010000014.1, on the reverse strand, counting down.
GAACCCTCCTCGACATTAGACGATAAACATGAGCTTAATCTAGACAATAATCGCAATGGTCAATAGATTAGTTACATGTGGTAAACAAGTAATTAGTCCAAATTAAACACAAGGGCCACCATCTGTCTCCCACTTGTGTTGGGTCACCCCAATGAACGTGTACCACGCTTCATTTTACAGTCATTTTAATCTTTCCATCTGACCGGATTCACGTGTTTTGTGAGATTAGAGGTTTCCACTTTCGTTTAGATTGTTCCTAAAATTTCCATATCAGGATTCATGAGAACTTTATACTTGTATATGATTTCAGAAATTCAGACCTGTTTGGTGTATGACCGGTTTGGAATTTCATTTTTTAATATTTTTTCGTGGACTAATCACTTTGAAAAAAGTAAAAAATTTGTCCAACTTCAAACCTAGAAAAAATGATTTTTTTTGCACTTTTAGAGTAGGATTTCTCTGAAAACTTCCCCACTAAAGTCGTAGCTCTTGAAGTTACGAGTCCTCAAACGCCCCGATCGGACTAACGCATCTCTTCTTCTTCCAAAAATACCGAGCACGTGTATGTAACTCCTGTTCTAAGGCACATTACGGCAATTCTGGGCCCATTCGGACATCCCGGGTGGGAGTTTTGTGGACGGATGACCTTAACAACATCACACCTAATTGCTTAACACAAAGGATTTTGGATTTTCATTTTTTGAGATTTTGAGATTTTTTTCGTGGAATATAACCCCTTTGAAAAAAGTAAAAAATTTGTCCAACTTCAAACCTAGAAAAAATTATTTTTTTTGGCCCTTTTAGAGTAGGATTGCTCTGAAAACACCCCCAGTAAAGTCGTAGCTCTTGAAGTTAGCTTTCCCACGAGTCCTCAAACGCCCCGATCAGACCAACGCAAGAGAGAAGTACTTATCACACTTGTGAACCCAGCTCCTGCCTCTGGGGTTTCTTTCCGTCGAAGTGAGGAAAATCGATTTTGGTCGGCGAACAATCCATCATTCCTCATCGGAGGTGGCCGATAAGTGTTCGTCTCCTCTGGAAATTCCCGATTCGCCATTGGAGGAGTTTTCTCTAGTTGCTCAAATGCCACACCTGCGACATTCGTGTGAGGAGCCGGTTTCTGAGTCAGAATTTTCATCCAATCGGCCATCTGTGCGACTGTTTGATCCAACCTCAATTGAAATTCCTCCGATGATCTCTTAAGATCCAGAATCTTGGATCGAGGATGACCGTTTGTGGGTCAAACAATGACTTTGACCCAGACGAGCTATCAAGATCGATTCAGTGGCTATTGGAAGAAGAGTATATGTCCTCCTCAAGAGGAAGAAGAAGGCTCCACCATGGAATCAAGGTCCAACAATGCAAATGGAGCTTATGCCCACGTTTGGGTCGTTCGTGAAGGTTTGACAACTTTTCGACGACTCAGTAAAATGGGACGTTCGGAGTCCACAGTTATCGGATTGGGTCGTGTCATACCTTGTTGGAACGAGGATGGAAAGATCTACACCTTTTCTGTTGAAGGTTTTTCTAGAATCAACCTCGAGAATGGTCGAAAATTATCATCTTTTCAGCTGTCATTGTGTAGATGAAATTGATCTCTCTCTCTTAGATATTTTGTTCATTTGATGCATGTTTTTAAGGAGGGTTGATGGAAGAGTCTAGTCATCAAGCCTAGTTAAAGGGAGTCTTTAAGGAGGAGGTTAACTACATGAGGCCATGCTATGTACTATATATAGGCTCATTTTGTATTGGAAAAATCAAGTTGAAATTAAAAGAGAAGCACTTGGCTAATTGCTTTCTCTTCGTCAACCCTAGCATTCACGTTCTTCATTCTCTATGCTACTCATTCACGTTCAACACCTTTCATCAACCAATTCAAGTCCGGCCTTGTTACTTTCTTCAACCAAGAACATCACCCACACCATAGATCTAGGTCGAACACACCAAACCCTAACCCTAAACCTAGTCGTCCTAAGCCCTACCGAACCCAAACATAACCCTAGGCTTCGGAAAGGCCTCGGTTTGGGGTTGTTGGACTCGACATCGGCTCCTTGGGTAGGTGTCGAGTGGTTTGGCATCAATTGGATCAAGATCTCGCAAGATCGAGTCAAGATTCATCTTAAGACGTTGCAAGATCTGAGCAATTCGAGTCGTTGGAGATTACAACGCATCACAGGGGATTCTTCTTCTTCTCAGAATTCGTATCTTCCCCATTTTTAGGGTTTTCGCTATGCAATTTCTGCCCTCCTGTATCACTACCATCTGCGACCTCCAATGACTCCTTCCCTTTTCTCTTCTTGTGTGATACACGTGTTAGGATTAAGGTTGCACTCGATCATGGATCGATTAAGGTCGAAGTGGTCAAAATAGTCCGGTTTAAGCAAGCTAGGATCTAGATCGATCCTAAACTGAAAACAAGAACAAATATATCAAAGACACACGCGATATGTTAACGAGGTTCGGGCTAATCCCTACGTCCCCGGCTCTAGAAGATATCCAATATGCTCTAAAGGCAAACAAGAGAAAGACATACATGGATCCAAGAAGGGCAGTATCTAAACTGAAATGGAAATACATGGAAGATAAATGCTAAGGACATAATGGCAATGATAAGCTAAGGAATGGAAACCCCCTAGTGTGAGGCTTCGTCCACTCGGTAAGGCTCGTCGAGACAACCGGCTATCGTTGGCCATCGCTTCAGGGAGCACCAAGTCCTCCAAACGTCGATTGCGCCCTTGCTGGTTCTTCTTCTCTCCATTTCGAGTCTCCGACATCCCATGGATCCCGTCTATTTCATCTCTCGAGCACGGTTCACATGGAGATTGCTCAACGAGCCTCTCTCTATGATGAACGCTCACTCGAGCTTGCCTCTATCTTCTTCTCTCGGCTTTTGCTGACTTCGATGGACCCTAAAACCCCAGCCAAACCTCACATATGCTCAGCCATGGGAGATGAGCTCCCAGGCTCTCTTGTGGAGCGGCACTACAGTGCCCAAACTCAATTAGGGTTTGGTGGTGATGGATTATAAGGGGAATAACTTAGTAAGGCATGGGCTTGGGCTTGTACAAGCCCAACCTAAACCCTAAAGCTTATACAATATATATATATATCATAAATACATATAAAAAGCCTAGAAGTAAACTAGAGTTACAATTCTCAACAATTGCCCTCTTAAATCTAGTTTACATCAAGAGAGAAAGAAGAAGGCCTACAGCATATTGGATAAATCCGTCATTGCAGTACCTGCGCTTCCTTTATAAACTTGGTTAGTGACATCAACCAAATATAGGAAATCAAAGGAATGAATCCAGCAGGAAACTACCATAGCACATCTAGCAAAGTAAATGCAAACATACAGCATGCAAGACTGATTTGAAGCTAGATTACCATGACATTAGGGTCATAAGAACCCAAGACATAAAGACAAGGGAAGGATCCTCTAGTCTCTTAGTCGATCAAGGCAAAGCAAGCAATTCCCCTCTCAAAGGAAACATAGAGCAAGCAATGCCCTCTTAAAGGGCAACCCATCATGCACAATAATCAGTGAATAACAAACTGAAATAAGAACATGACAATACCTAGAACCACTACTCAAGAAATCCTAGACAAGTATAGCAAGAAAAATATAGAAGTGCTCAAACGCAAAGATTCTGCATACTTTAAGTCCATGAATAAAGAGTAGACAATCCAAAGATCAAGCATGAATAACATAACTTGACATAAGAAGTTAACATGAATAACATGTAAGGGGTAGGCATGAAAGACAATCATGGGTATCATGTGTCAGCCAATAAACAAGCATGAATATCATGCAAGAACACAAAGAACAAGAATGAATAGCATGACTTGTCCTAAGAAATTAACTCGAATAATCATGTAAGAGTGTGAATGAAGGACAAACATGATTAACATGTATCAGTCACCAGACACACATGAATATCATGAAAGAGCCTGAAAGGGCAGCCATGACTAACATGAAGAGATAAGCACCATAACATAGAAAATGATAACAAGAGCTTAAATATCATGCCAAGTCATCATGTGATGTCATAAACAGCAAGGGAACCCAAGGATAATCATGAATAGCATGATAAAAGAAAGGTACCCAAAAGAAAGGCTTAAACCGAATAACATGTAGACATTTGGGGAAAGACAGGCATGAATACAAAATATCCTAACTCAAAACTGAAGCAAGACAATGAAGGAGGAAACAACAACAAAAGTTCTCAAGTGTGAGCAGGTAACACAAGTTAATCATGCTCTCTAGCTATATCAGTACAAGCAATCAAGGCATGTAAACCACACATGAACCATCACTTTAAACTGATAAGAACTAAGCAAGATAAGAACAAGTGGACCAAGCATTTAAACTTGAACCAAGCATGCTGTATATAGACACAGAAAGCAGCAGGGATATAGGACCCAAAGAAAAACAACATATAGCAAGATGAGATCATATATAAGAGCATGTAATTTGCAAGAAAGAACATGTTCAAACAATCCATTTAAATATGCTATCTGAGGCTGTTAATTAATCACACCAACTACAAAGCAAACACCATCAAAATTAAGGGCAAGTAAAATCTACCTAAACCATGCAAGTTATGAATATGAGCTTAGATAGTAAAAGCATACAGAAAACACATGCATAACAATAAATGCACATGTAGAGATACACCACATCTAGCAAGCAAATTTTAAAATAAACAAGCATGGAGATTTTGGGTAGGAAATACTGACTCCCCACCAAATTTGGTGAGTTTGCAAGTTGGTTTGCCCATCCCTTTGTTCTTCCAACTTTGATAACGAGGAAGCTAGAATCTCCAACTTCAGCAATCTTGGGTACACTCCATGAGATGACCATCACTTTGAAGTTGCTGGATTTGGAGTTACTTGTCTTCCTTTCTAACGAGAATTTCCTAGAAAAAACACAAACACACAAAGCTTAGTGCATTAGGAAATATTCTCAAGAATATACCAAATTGTTGGAGAAACTTAACTATGAACTTAAAATAGATTTCCAGCTCATAGAAGAGAGATTAATCTATGAAAGAACATAGAGAAGCTGCAGGGTGTCATAAGTGCTACTGAACAGAGTAGAGCAATCACTCAAGGCAATCAGATTTACTCAAAAAACAGTAGAAACAACCAAGTATAATCCTATGGTCATGATTTCTAGAACTAGCAAGGAGTTGGATACCAGTTGGAGCTAGGCATAAGAATCTCAAAGATAATCAGCCAGTATGCACAAAATCATTGACACGTAGGATTAAAACATAACCTCATAAAGCCTAACCCAGTTTCTAGAAGGAGAAAATATGATAACATGCCATGTCAGCCCAGAAAACACCAAGCAAAGGGTTCACATAACCACAACATAAACAGGTTGATTTTGAATTTTAGAATAAAGGGAAAAACAACAAGTTTAACCTTAGAATTCAGCAATGATCAAAATCAAAGTTTATGACAAAACACCCTAGTTGAGATCAAGCAAACTGATCAAGGACACATAATTCAAGCATGAGACAAAAATTCAAATTACACAAAGGCAACTTCAGAATTTATAGCATGCTAAGAAATACTTGACCAACAGCTGAACCAGATTAGCAAATAAAATATAACCTTTATCATTTAGGCTTAATAAAGAATACAAACACTCATAAGAGGACAAATGTAGGGGACCAAACGAATTGAAATAAGAGGTAAAGAGGTGCAAGAAGAAAACTCCCTTTGGTCTTCTTTAACAAATCTTTAAATGAAGTAAGCATCTCCCGGGATAATTTGATGCAGCTTCAAGCTTGAAGAAATGCCATCACTAGGCTGATTCCAGATTTGAACACCATCCTCTTTCAATTCTTCTAAGGTCATCCCATCGATCTCTTTTTAAGATTTCCTTGCAAAAAAGGAAACAAAGAGTTAGTTCTCATGTAATAAGCCAAGTAAAGATTATATAGTTTTCAATAAACTGGATCAGAAAAAACAGAGAAATTCCACACATTCAGAACATATATTTCATCTCAAATTATGCTAAGAAGAGAAGGGAAACATTAGATCTGAATTAATGCCTATCAAACACATATAACTACCATTAAAGAGCACCATGATTCTGCATAGGAGTACATCATAAATGAGTGTAAAATGCAGCAGTACAAAACAACTCATATGATAGGTAGTATTGACAAGAATGAACCAGTTTTAAGGCAAAGGAATTTCACAAGATACACCCCCAAATATGTGACAGAAAACTGAACCAAATATCTCATGACAAATGATCAGAAACAACACATTATCAACAAGAGACTAAGGCAAGCATGATAAGCTATCTAAATCCATGTCACATAAGACTAAAGTTAAGAGCTAAAGTTGTTGCACACAAGCCTGAATGTGGATTTTACAAGTTCAGGAACCTCAACCATAAGAAATTGCAAGGAAAAACAAGCATTAATATTACCGTGTTCAAGAGTAATAAATAGATATATGTTCTAGCACCAATTTCAATGGAAAGGGTTTAACTCCATAACTTAACCACATAAATAGGCAAGAGTCCCAAGTAAGGATAATGTAAAAGCCACATGAAGGGTAATAAGGGAGAAAGCATGGGGATAACAAAGCATGAGAGATATGAGAGAATAGAGCACATAGGAGCATATGGATATCAATATAGAAACTTTAAGAGAGTTCATGATTTCCACTCAAAAGAAACACATAGACCTTATGATAAACACTTCTAAAGGCTGAAAATAAAAGATATACTCATGAATATTTCAGCAATCAAGTATTCAAGGCCAAGAAGATTCCTAAGGACATTAGAAACCTCATCTCAAATTTCTTATATAAAGGGAAAAACATGAAAAACCATGAAACACTTATATAGGGCTGAATTTTAAAGCATTAAACATGAAAGCAAAAATCAGCAAATAAGTGTTCAAAGTCTCAAAGTTCCAGGACAACAACATATATCATTGCATATATCATGCTAAAAGACCACAAAACCAAGTCTAAAGTTCAAGAAACTCATATATGGCATATAGAGGATCATCAAGAACATTTTAGACATGAAAATTCAGCAAGAATTCACAAATAAGACCCTTAACAGGAGCACAACAGTCCAGAATCTATAGGCCATGAAAACAGCCTCCAATCAGTCCTTAAAGCCCAGATTTCAGCAATTTATAATACATATGAAAATGCATAAAATCGAATCCAAGCAAAAATAGAACAATGGGCAGCTGTTCAAAGCCAACAAAGTAAGCAGCGGAAGATGCAAATCGAGCATAGGCTCTGATACCAATTGTTAGGATTAAGGTTGCACTCGATCATGGATCGATTAAGGTCGAAGTGGTCAAAATAGTCCGGTTTAAGCAAGCTAGGATCTAGATCGATCCTAAACTGAAAACAAGAACAAATATAGCAAAGACACACGCGATATGTTAACGAGGTTCGGGCTAATCCCTACGTCCCCGGCTCTAGAAGATATCCAATATGCTCTAAAGGCAAACAAGAGAAAGACATACATGGATCCAAGAAGGGCAATATCTAAACTGAAATGGAAATACATGGAAGATAAATGCTAAGGACATAATAGCAATGATAAGCTAAGGAATGGAAACCCCCTGGTGTGAGGCTTCGTCCACTCGGTAAGGCTCGTCGAGACAACCGGCTATCGTTGGCCATCGCTTCAGGGAGCACCGAGTCCTCCAAACGTCGATTGCGCCCTTGCTGGTTCTTCTTCTCTCCATTTCGAGTCTCCGACAACCCATGGATCCCGTCTATTTCATCTCTCGAGCACGGTTCACATGGAGATTGCTCAACGAGCCTCTCTCTCTGATGAACGCTCACTCGAGCTTGCCTCTATCTTCTTCTCTCGGCTTTTGCTGTCTTCGATGGACCCTAAAACCCCAGCCAAACCTCACATATGCTCAGCAATGGGAGATGAGCTCCCAGGCTCTCTTGTGGAGCGGCACTACAGTGCCCAAACTCAATTAGGGTTTGGTGGTGATGGATTATAAGGGGAATAGCTTAGTAAGGCATGGGCTTGGCTTGTACAAGCCTAACCTAAACCCTAAAGCTTATACAATATATATATCATAAATACATATAAAAAGTCTAGAAGTAAACTAGAGTTACAATTCTCAACAACACGCTCCTTGCATTGAATATGCTCGGAACTACGACATTTAGCCTTAGCTGAAGGGCACCACGCGAAAATATCCCAAAGTTTTGTACACCCGACGGATTTAGCCTTAGCTGAAGGGCACCACGCGAAAATTTCGTTTAATTAAATACAGATAATATAACATAAAGGCTATTGTCAAGACCTCAAAATGACTATTGACAAGGTAGACACTTTACACTAAATTGCACACAAGTCCTAAATTGCACACAAGTCTAGACACCATCGTCGTTCTTCAATCTCCGCCAACAATGCCGGATTCGATCAAAATGAAGTTTGGACGGAGAGGAGTCAATACCTTAGTGAAATATCAGCTCTCTACATCCTTCCGCTCCCTTCATGCTTCTCTCCTCTTCCTTATCTCCTCTTCGATGTGCAGTTGGGGTTATTTTCGATTTGGGTGTTCGAAACTCAATTAGGGTTGTTTTGTCGGGGTGGGGTGCTCGAATGGTGGTGCTGAGGGATAAATGAGGCTCGATGCGGTTGACTAAGAAGATTGTGGAGCATCGATACGGCTGGACTAGGCAACTCTAGAGCCTCCACCCCGACAATAGCCGAACCCCACCCTCGACAACCAGTAACGAGGGAACATGGTGACCTCGACAGCCCTCACTGAGGGTACTCCATCACCTCGGCATCTCTCACCGAGGGTCCTCCATGAGAAAATGAGAAAACGAATGCCAATAAAAGTACTCAGTAGCATCCATTTCTCATTTGTATGACTGCTAATTGCCAACCTGGCTTGAAGCTTTGATGCCATGACGAGTAGGCACTCCTTCTCTGAAGATTCTGCCTCAATCTGCCAAAAACGTATTATTATTATTAGCACGACGCAGTTTAGCTAGCGGCTAAATGACCACATAGGTATGTGAAAACCAAGTTTCGTGCCATGGCTTTAAAAAAATCTATCAACACAAGAGAATAACAAGAAAACTCCTACGACAATGAAAGCCTAAAGCTTCATTTAGGGAAAATGTCGACTAACTTCAAACCAAAATATGTAAGAACAATTAGTTTCCCCAGGGATGAAAAGATGCACATAGCTAATGTTTCATGGATCAGAAAACATGCCAAAAGAAGATCAATTAATTTCCTAGGCAATGCTGGTGTCTCGCAATTCAAGAAAGTAATCATATACGTTACCATTCAGTAAGCTAGCACACAAGTCGATGCCTCGACTTAGCGCATCTGCTGGGATACAAGGATTCACATCAGGTTGCTGCTCATACACACAATACACAGAATAAGGCTTGGTGGATGTCTCGATGTGGCACAAGAGGTTGGGTCATTTTCCACCTCGAAGACTTGAAACTTTGAATTCAATTCGTATGGATAATATTTGTAATTCAGATTTGCAGACTTGTCTGATCTGTGCTCGAGCAAGGCAAGCCCGATTACCTTTTTCATTATTCTTTATCAAAACTAAATCTGCTTTTGAATTGTTGCACGTAGATGTTTGGGGGCCTTATCATATTCCTACATATGATAAATGTCGATATTTCTTGACATTGGTAGATGATTTTACTCGCACCACCTGGGTGCAACTGTTGCCAAATAAATATATAGCTTTCATAGCATTGAAGCAATTCTTTGCTATGCCAGAGAGACAATTCAGTAAGAAGGTTTTGTCTATCTTGAAGGTTGATACTGGGATTGGGCTCGAGCCAGTGCCTACTTTGCCTTCACAAATTCTTGAAGGTTGAACGGAAGCATATGCATATCTTGAAGGTTGCAAGGAGTCTCATGTTTGAGTCATGCTTGCCAAAACGGTTTTGGGGTGACAGTGTCGTTGTGGCTGTTCACATCATTAATAGATTGCCTAGCAAGTTGCTACCGATGCAATCCCCTTTTGAGAAATTACATGGCCAAGCACCTTCCTTCGATTACTTCAGGTGCTTTGGTTGCCTGTGTTACGTTTCTGCTCAGGCACATGGACGTGATAAGTTTGCTCCTCGAGCAGCTCCATGTGTTCTTCTTAGTTACCCCGGTGGCAAGAAGGGGTATAAGCTTTTCAATATGGAGACCCATCAGGTAGTTGTTTCACGGGATGTGGTGTTTCATGAACAAATCTTCCCATTTTCTTCATCCTCCCTCACAAATACCTCTGATGTGCCTCTGTTTACTTTCCCTGATCAAGATCATACAGCTAATGTAGATGTTGATACTGGGATTGGGCTCGAGCCAGTGCCTACTTTGCCTTCACAAATTCTTTTTGTGTCACCTCATGTTGTTCCCAAGCGTTCTGCTAGAACTCATCACCCTCCTGCTCACCTCTTAGATTATGTTTGCTCACAGTGCACAACTTTTGAATTTTGTTTCCACACCATTACTTTGAATTGTCACTTTCCTTCTGCTTCTTCTCCAACTGTCATACATCCTGATTATGAGCCAGCCAGTTTTGGAGAGGTATGTGAATTTGAGGCCTGGCAATCAACAATGCATGATGAGTTCAAAGCACTTGATGCCAATGACCCATGGGAAATTGTTGGTCTTCTTAAAGGCAAACGGGCAATCGGGTGCAAATGGGTTTATAAGGTCAAACAAAAGCCAGATGGCTCTATAGAGCGCTACAAGGCTCGGCTTGTGGTTAATGGATTCACGCAGAAGGAGGGTGTAGACTACACAGAGACTTTTTCCTCGGTGGTGAAGATGACAACAGTCCGGGCTCTGGTTTTAGTAGCTTTACAGAGTGATTGGACTATCTTGCAACTCGATGTGAATAACGCCTTCTTGCACGAGCATTTAGATGAGGAGGTGTATATGAAGGTTCTCCCGGGGCTTGTTGTTGATGGATCACACAAGGTGTGTCGTTTGAAGAAATCCTTATATGGGTTAAAACAGGCGTCGAGGCAATGGTATGCCCGCCTTTCATCTACATTGAGGCGTCGAGGTTACACTCAATCAACCAGTGACTATTCCCTCTTCTTTAGGAAATACAAAGGTTTGACATGTTTTGTTGCTGTCGATGTGGACGATATTTTGGTCACTGGGAATGACGTTTATGAGATGCTTTATCTCAAGGCTTTTTTGGATGCTGAGTTTCGCATCAAAGATTTGGGAGAATTGAGTCTTTTTCTAGGCATCGAATTCATTAAGGTTAAAGGGGGTTATCTGCTCAGTCAACAACGGTTTGTACATGAGCTCCTTACTGAATTTCCTTGCCCAGATTCTCCTGTTGTTAGCCCATTGGAGCCACATTTATAACTCATGCATGTTGATGGTGTGCCTTTGTCTGATCCTTCTGTGTATCGCAAGTTCATTGGGAAATTGAACTTCTTAGTTCACACACGCCCAGATTTGGCTTTCACAACCCAGTTTCTTAGACAGTTCCTTCAAGCTCCACGCAGTGCTCACATGGAGGCAGCCACACATGTCCTGCGGTACCTCAAAGGAATTGGAATGAAGGGTTTGCTTCTTACCAAGAGTTCGAATTTCACTCTCCGAGCTTATTGTGATGCAGATTGGGCAAGTTGTCCCTTCTCTCGTCGGTCTACAAGTGGTTTCATCATTTTTCTGGGCTCCTACTTGATTTCATGGAAATCCAAGAAGTAGCAGAGCGTCTCCTTGTCCTCTGCAGAGGCATAGTACCGCTCCCTCCGACGAGTGTGTACTGAAATTGCTTGGTTAACCAGGTTGTTATACGAGCTTGATGTTCTAGGGTTGACTCCAGTGCCGGTGAAATGTGACAATCAGGCGGCCATTTACATTGCAAAGAACTCGGTTTATCACAAGCGCACCAAGCACATCGAACTTGATTGCCATTACACTCGAGAAAAACTCATGGAAGGCCTGATTTATTTGCATCATGTTCCTACTCATGATCAACTTGCTGATTTTCTAACCAAAAACATTCCAAGTTGTCTTCTCCAGCCTTTGTTGTCCAAGATCAGAGTTGCTTCCCCACCTCCATCTTGAGGGGTGGTGTTAGGATCCGAGTAGTGTGTTCAGGTATAAGGGAAGTATTATTTTGTATTGGGTTATATGGTATTGGGCTCAATTGGCAACTTGGGCCTTCCTTTGTATAAATACCAAATGTTTCTCCTTTGTATTCAATTCAATGAAATCAATAGAATATTTTCCCTCCAAAGCTTCTTCTCCTTCGTCAAGCTACGTTTCCGGGCGAAGCTCAACCAGATCTCACATCAAACTGGAATCCAACAGATTATCTTGTCAATAGTCGTTTCGGGTTCTTGTCAATAGCCTCACTCATCATATAATATCCCCAAACTAGAGTATGTTGATCCATTGACATACACGGTTTGGATAGCAACTCTTGATGATGTTTTGAAGGTAAAATCTTCGTCAATACATTAGGTAGCTGGTTCTCTGTGGGAAGATAGGTGAGCTGCAGCAAACCTTCCATTACTTTCTCTCTAGTGAAGTGGTAGCCGATTTCAATGTGCTTCATGCGCTCGTCAAAAACTGATTCCTTGCAATACTCAAAGTTGCTTTGTTGTCACAATGGAGGGTCCTTGAGGGGATGATCAAGTCTCTTGCAATCCAGATCCTTCCATCAACTCCCCAGGGACAAGGATTTGAATGATTCCTTCCGGTATGGAACGGACCACTCAATCTTTTGCTCTCCTAGCAGATGCACTCACTGCAAAATCAATCCAAGATGAGAAGTAAAAGAAAATTCAAGTAACTTTCCCAGAAGTACAGCCAATTTAATTTGGAGAGATGCCACCGTCTGATGCTGTTGTAATTAAATCCAGGTGAAGAGGTTGAACAGATTGAGATAAAGGAGGATCCAATCCTTGCAAAGGAACTCTTGAATCAAGCGACCCACCAAGTGCTCGATGAAATGTCATCCTTTATAGACAGTAAGGATCTGGATTTTTGGATGATCTTCCGAAGGAAATTGATTAGAGTAATCAACTGAAAAGCTTATTGGCAGGAGCATGGTCTCTTGGAGGTGAATTCCTTTGTATGAGGAGCTGACTGACATGTTCATCACTCAACCTATTCTTCATGCTTCCAAACATGATCAGTCTCAATTAATTGAGAAGAAATCATATGAGAATGCTAGAGCTGTTATAGATTATGCTTTTTGGAAAGCAAAAAACATTGAGCATAAGAAGGATGGTTTTGTGAGTAGACTAGTTTTTGTCCCGGGCAGAGACTGTTTAGTGCTTATTAGTTATTAGTATGCCTCATTTATGCGTTAAGGTCACCCTAGTTTTGGTATGCACCGTAACTACTACTTTTCTGCCTTATTTGCACTTGTATGATTCAGCTTGTGTTGTTGCAAGTGTTTATGGTCAGCAGTTCTATCTTGATCACGGAGGAGAAGCATTGCTGCCCAATGGTGATTCTTGTGATTCAAGGACAATTCTTACAAGAAGAGGTGATCGACACAGTGCCTTCACATGGGGACAAACTTGTTTCAAGCTTATGGGTCTGGCACTAGAGGACATCAATCTGATTTTCTTGCTCCCTCGCCTAATAAGATCAAGGTAACTCCTCAAATCGGGGGTGAGGTGCGCCCGGTGTGAGCGATTTCACCTTTTAGAGCAAGGTAACTCCTCAAATAGAGACATAGATAGAGTAGTTTGTGTTGCTTGCTCCCGTTGTTGATGATGATATGCAATATGGAATTATTCTCTCTTGAGGAATTGATTGAATACTCTTTATGGAAGGCAACATGTGTTCATATAAATTTTGATTTTAAAATGGAAAATGTCACTTGGGAAATAATTAAGGTTTGCATAAACAAGCTCAATTTTTACCCTGGGGAATGGCTGGCATGGAATTAGTGATCAGTGGAAATACTCTTATACGAGAACTTGTTTCTTTTCTTTTCTTTTTTTTTTTAAATGTGAGTTGCAATGTACCAATGAGGAGTGGACTGAAATAACAAACTTACTTGGAGCTTGTTTATCTAGTGTGGGGGAGTGGGGGACAACTGAGAAGCATCTCATTCCTCGTAGTGTGGGGGACAACTGAGAAGCATCTCATTCCTCTTGCTTTAGATTTTGGTAATGTGAGTCTTATCCTATGCGTTGGGATATTGGTTAAAAACCCTGTAAATAATTTGATGAAGCTTAAGTATTGTAGAGATCCTCATTGGATAAAAATAAGGTTCATTTCTCCTGATTTCTCGCACATTTCCATTGTTGACAATTGTTTTTTTTTTATTTCATCCATGTTTGTTTCTTTCAGGTCTTTATTTATTTGTTTGATGCTAATAAATGCCAAAAAAATATATCAAAGATTGTTGTCTTCTAACGTGAGAATCTTTTTGAACTTCACTCTCTGCTATCATCAACTCGAAGCATCCAAGAAAGGGCGCCTTTTGGCAAATTCTCAGTGCTGAAGAAGGTATAAACTAATAATGATTCTTTTGTATCCACCATTAATAAAGATTGCAACTTTGTTAGATGTTGTTCTTTGTCCACTTACATTGAAACCTTTTCTTTGGAGGTTTAAAAAAACTCCTTTTCAGCAGCCGCTGAAGCTTTAACTGAAGCTTTTGCCAGGTACCCATGAAAATGGCTTCTTTTTCAATTATGTAAGCCCTGTTTCCCTTTCATTGTGGTTTTTCCAGGTTGACCTGAAGGGTCCAAATCCAAATCAGCAGAGATGGAGGATTTCTGGATTGCATTTTGTGGAGAATCCAGCTGTTCTGATACCATTCAAGAGCCCTGCAGTGCTAGTTTAAAGTTCCTTACTCAGCCAACTTCATGTGTCAACCATGCTTTGATAATCTGCTTTGATGTGATCCTTCTAGCCTTGCTCATATTCAACATGCTTTGATAATCTGCTTTTCGTGCTTGCAAGTAGCTTCAGCTGCCTTTAATGGCTGCCTTTGCTTGGTTTACTTCTGTTCAGCCATTTGAGTTTTGGAGGAAAAGTTGAAGAAATCTGAATCTCTATTGCCTTTACATCGGTGGACCCTAGTTTTCCTTCAGGGATTCACTTGGTTTTCAGTAGGGCTTACTGTGAGTCTCAGGGGAAGGAATCTTCCGAAAACCCCTCTTCGGTTGTTGTCCATTTTCGCCTTCTTAATAGCTGGAATAGTCGGCCTTTTATCGTTGTTATCTTCTCTTGTTAACAAGCAAGCTTCATTTAAGGGTGGTTTGGATGTGCTGTCATTCATTGGAGCCATCCTCTTGTTGCTGTGTAGTTACAAGGGCTCCAAGAGGGAAGAGAGTGATGATATTTTCGACAACATGAGTTCTCTTTACACTCCCTTGAATGGTGATGATACCATTGGAATTGATAAGGCTGATTCTCCTTATCAAGTCACTTCGTTTGCAAAAGCTGGAGTTCTCAGTAGGCTGTCATTTTGGTGGATGAATTATTTGATGAAAAAGGGTAGGGTGAAGCCTCTAGAGGAGAATGACATACCCAAATTGAGGGGTCTAGATGGAGCCAAAGCTTGCTTTTCACAGTTCATTGAGAAATTGAACAAGCAAAAGCGGACTGATCCTTCACCGTCAATCTTGAGAATCATCATCCTTTGCCATTGGAAAGAGATCCTGATTTCTGGGTTGTTTGCGCTTCTTAAGGTCCTTACAGTCTCAGCTGGTCCTCTTCTGCTTAACGCGTTCATTAGAGTTGCTGAAGGCAATGGAGGCTTCAAGTACGAAGGCTATATCTTAGCCATTACGCTCTTTGTTTCAAAGTCATTGGAGTCTTTGTCTCAAAGGCAATGGTACTTTCGGACTAGATTGATCGGTCTCAAGGTGAGATCATTGCTCACAGCTGCTATATATCAAAAGCAGCTAAGGCTATCCAATGCTGCTAGGATGACACATTCAGGCGGCGAGATAATGAACTATGTGACAGTTGATGCATACAGGATAGGCGAGTTCCCTTTCTGGTTCCACCAGACTTGGACGACAATTGTCCAGCTTTGCTTGGCTCTCTTCATCCTCTTCCACACCGTGGGGCTTGCAACAATCGCTTCCTTGGTGGTTATAGTCATTACTGTTCTTTGTAACACCCCACTTGCAAAACTGCAACACAAGTTCCAATCAAAGCTTATGGTTAGCCAGGATACAAGGCTTAAGGCCAGCACCGAAGCTCTCGTGAACATGAAGGTGTTAAAGCTGTATGCTTGGGAGAATCATTTCAAGGAATTGATTGAAGGCCTAAGAGAAGAGGAGTCTAGATGGCTCTCTGCCGTGCAGTTTCGAAGGGCCTACAATTCGCTCCTCTTCTGGTCCTCTCCAGTGTTGGTTTCGGCTGCTACTTTTGGGGCCTGCTACTTCCTGGGCATCCCTCTGAATGTGAGCAGTGTGTTCACCTTCGTCGCAACACTGCGTTTAGTGCAGGACCCTGTGAGGACCATTCCTGATGTCATAGGCGTGGTGATTCAGGCAAAGGTTGCGTTTTCTCGGATTGTGGTCTTTCTTGAGGCACCAGAGCTACAGTACAGTGTCCGAAAAACCAACATCATTACTAGCACTGGGAACCACGTTATTATGATGAAATCAGCCAATCTTTCATGGGAAGAGACCCTTTCAAAACCAACATTAAGAGACATGAATTTGGAGGTTAGGCAAGGTGAAAAAGTAGCTATATATGGAGAAGTTGGCTCTGGCAAATCGACCCTCCTAGCAGCCGTTCTTGGTGAAGTGTCATGTATTCAAGGAACTGTAAGTGTTTATCATCAATCAATCATTCCTATAATGTTGAAGTCGAATAAGATTTTGGTAGATAAGCTTTTATACAAAGCATGAGCCACTGAAGAAACATGCCCTAGATATATTTTCCTTGCTTCTGCAGGTGGAAATTCTCGGAAAGACTGCTTATGTTTCTCAGACGGCATGGATTCAAACAGGTACAATACGTGGAAATATTCTATTTGGATCTTCCATGGACGAGCCGAGGTACCAAGAAACACTTGAGAAGTGCTCACTGGTGAAGGATTTGGAGCTGCTCCCTTATGGTGATTTGACTGAAATAGGGGAAAGAGGAGTTAACTTGAGCGGTGGACAGAAGCAGCGGATTCAACTTGCCCGTGCACTCTACCAGAATGCTGACATTTATCTTCTAGACGATCCATTCAGTGCTGTTGATTCTCACACTGCGACAAGCCTTTTCAATGTATTTCGACTCCTTATACCACTCACCCTTTCTAATTCAATGTATAGTTATTCTTCTTACTAGCTTCACTTTATACAGGAATATGTTATGGAAGCTCTTTCTAGCAAGACGGTCTTGCTTGTAACACACCAAGTTGATTTCCTCCCTGCATTTGATTCCGCTCTGGTTAGTCTGTCTATAAGTGTTCCTTTTCAGTGTTTCTTCAACCAATTATGTGAATGTTGGATGCAGCTCGTGCACCAAATTGTTTCTTCAACCAAGATTTCCTCCCTGCATTTGATTGCAGCTTATGTCGGATGGAGAGATCCTCAAGGCAGGCCCTTACGACGAGCTGTCTTCATGTCCTGAGTTCGTTGATCTAGTTAACGCGCACAAACAGACTGCTGGTGGTGCTGAACAACTAGCTGAGGTAGCTAGACCCGATGAAAAAGGAAACAACCTTGCACAAAAGGAGATCAAACTAACCAGCATTGAGCGACAAAACAAGGCATCCACCGGAGATGAGCTGATCAAACAAGAAGAAAAAGAAGTCGGAGACACAGGGTTAAAACCATACATCCAATACATGAAACAGAACAAAGGCTACTTGTTCTTCTCCATTGCAGCCCTTGCTCATCTAGCCTTTGTTCTGGGTCAGGTATCACAGAACGTCTGGATGGCTGCTAACGTCGATAATCCTAATGTCAGCATGTTGAAACTCACCGGAGTTTATCTCATCATTGGACTCTGCTCGGTGTCATTATTAGTAGTCCGTTCTCTTGCCAACGTCACACTTGGCTTACGGTCATCAAGATCATTGTTTTCGCAGCTGATGACCTCCCTCTTCCATGCCCCAATGTCTTTCTACGATTCCACACCTCTTGGAAGGATATTTAGTCGAGTAAGCATATCACTTGTCGCTCTTCTTGGCTCTCTTGCTCCAAAAATGAGCTTAAGGAAGAACTCCTACGATTATTATGTTGTTTGAATATGCAGGTGTCTTTGGATTTGAGCATTGTTGACCTCGACGTTCCCTTGAGTCTAGTCTTTGCTTTCGGGTCTGCAATTATCGTGTATGCCAATCTCTGTGTGCTGGCTGTTGTTACTTGGCAAGTCTTGTTTATCTCAATACTGGTGGTTTACTTGGCAATTCATTTGCAGGTAATCAAATTGGCCTTCTTTTTTTCGCCTTTTTGGCGCGTTTTGTCACTAATCGAATCGGCCTACTACTCTGTTGTGCATCAGAGATACTACTTCTCAACTGCGAAAGAACTGATGAGGATAAACGGCACCACCAAGTCCTTTGTGGCGAACCATCTTGCTGAATCAGTAGCAGGGGCCATGACAATAAGGGCTTTCGAGGAGGAAGACCGTTTCTTCTCCAAGAATCTTGACCTCATTGATACAGACGCTTCTCCGTTTTTCCACAGCTTTGCAGCAAACGAATGGCTGATCCAACGGATTGAGACGCTTTGTGCCACTGTTCTATCTTCTGCAGCTCTCTGCATTGTTCTTCTCCCACCCGGAACTTTTAGTTCAGGTGAAGATAAGACAATCTCAGTCTATACATGTCCTTTTTTTTTTTTTTTACAAATACGAATCTTCCGGTGATTACAACCACTAGTGATGATGCAGGATTCATTGGCATGGCATTGTCATACGGTCTCTCACTGAACATGTCGATGGTGATGTTGATTCAAAATCAATGCTCAGCAGCAAATTATATCATATCTGTGGAGAGACTCAATCAATACATGCACATACCGAGTGAAGCGCCTGAAGTCATAGAGGAGAATCGGCCACCACGAAACTGGCCTTCAATAGGCAAAGTAGAGATCCAAAACTTGCAGGTCAGAGTTGGATTCAGATATACTAGTTGTCCTACGGTCAGGTCTATCATTTGCTAACGCACTTTGCTGTCAAAACAGATAAGATATAGACCGGATACTCCTCTGGTGCTTCGAGGGATCACGTGTACATTCCAAGGAGGACATAAGATTGGTATCGTTGGTAGGACAGGGAGTGGGAAGACTACACTCATTGGAGCACTTTTTCGGTTGGTGGAACCCGAAGGAGGGAAGATTGTAGTAGATGGGGTCGACATATGTTCAATAGGACTTCATGATCTTAGGTCACATTTCGGAATCATCCCTCAGGACCCAACTCTCTTTAACGGCACTGTTAGGTTCAATTTGGACCCCTTGTCGCAACATACTGATGAAGAACTATGGGAGGTGAGAAATTGGTTGAAAGTAGTATTCAAACACCTGACCTGTGATGATTGCATCCCACATTATCGTTAATGAAGGTTCATGTAGGTACTTGGCAAGTGCCGGCTCATAGAGGCTGTTCAAGAGAAGGACAAGGGCCTGAGCTCATTAGGTACAAATCTCTGGCTTTTCAGATCATTGTCTTGTATTTACACCATTTCTGTATCTGTTGTTTGCTCATGATTGTTGCCTGTATTTTATTTTCGTGTCAGTTGTGGACGATGGATCGAACTGGAGCATGGGACAGCGACAACTCTTCTGCCTGGGTCGCGCATTGCTGAGGAGGAGCAAGGTATTGGTGCTCGATGAGGCCACAGCATCAATTGACAATGCAACTGATATGATCCTTCAGAAGACGATACGGTCAGAATTTGCAGATTGCACTGTTTTCACAGTGGCTCATAGGATACCAACCGTCATGGACTGCACCATGGTCCTCGCTATCAGTGACGGTAAACTGGTGGAGTATGATGAACCAACTAAACTGATTCAGAAAGAAGGGTCGCTTTTCGGGCAACTCGTGAAGGAATACAGCAAGTAACGTGTCGATGTTCGAGCCGGTCACTGGTGGCTCCGGTCTGGTTGCCCTTCATTCTGCTAATAGCTAAAAAAGATTGATCAAGACAATGCCATTGATGAAACAAGTTGTTCGCAATGTAACAAATAAATGTTGCAGAGTTCAATATTCATTCATGGATCCAATCTTGCAGAGTTCGAATTTTTACCATGACAGATTAACTACACGGTTCAGAGTTCGTATTCGATCATGATCTTTTTCATGACATTCATAGCATCAATAAATGTTCATCATGAGCACCACCATTGACAGATGTTGATGTATTATGAATACGAATTGAATAAAAGATCATTGTTGGTCCGTAACTCCTGCTCTAAGGCACAATACCGCAATTCCGGGTCCATTCGGACATCTCGGGCGGGGGCGGGAGTTTTGTGGACGGATCGTCTTAATAGCATTACACCTTGCCTAGCGCAAATTATTTTGGATTTTTATTTTTTGATATTTTGAGATTTTTTCGTGTGAAGTAACCCAACTTTAAAAGAAATATATTATTATTTTATTCAATTTGTAAAAATGGGAGAAAACTCGTCCTCGAGCACAAGTTTTGATTTTAAAATCCTTCCGGCATCGTTTTAGAATTTGGATTTTTGACGGAATTTGATTCCGCTTTTGAGCTCCGAGTCTTGATATTATTTTGTGGACAGATGGCCTTAACAACATCACACCTTGCCTAGCGCAAAAGATTTTGGATTTTCATTTTTTGAGATTTTTTCGTGAACTAACCCTTTTGAAAAAAATAAAAAATTTGCCAAACTTCAAACTTAGGAAAATTAATTTTTTTTGCCCTTTTAGAGGAGGATTTCTCATAAAACATCCTTAGTAAAGTCATAGCTCTTAAAGATAGCTTTCCCGCGAGTCCTCAAACGCCCCGATCAGACAAAAGCATCTCTCGTTCTAACAAAAATACCGAGCACGTGTCCGTAACTCCTATTCTAAGACACAATACCGCAATTTCGAGCCTATTCGGACATCCCCGGTGGGAGTTTTGTGGACGGATGGCCTTAGCAGCATCACAACTTGCCTAGCGCAATGGATTTTGGATTTTCATTTTTTGAGATTTTTAGATTTTTTTTGTAGACTAACCTCTTTAAAAAAAAAAGTCAAAATTTTGTCAAACATCAAACCTAGGAAAAATGATTTTTTTGACCCTTTTAGAGGAGGATTTCCCGGAAAAACATCCTCAGTATAGTCATAACTCATGAAGTCAACTTTTCGACGAGTCCTCAAACGCCCCGATCGGACCAATGCATCTCTCGTCCTTCCAAAAATACCGAGCAGGTGTACGTAACTCCTGTTCTCCGGCCCAATACCACAATTCCGGGCCCATTCAAGAATCCCGGGTGGAAGTTTTGTGGACGGATGGCCTTAACAGCGTTACATCTTGCTTAGCGCAAAGGATTTTTTATTTTCATTTTTTGAGATTTTTAGAATTTTTTCGTGGTCAAACCCCTTTGAAAAAAGTAAAAAAAATTCCCAACTTCAAACCTAGAAAAAATGATTTTATTTTTACCTTTTAGATCAGTAAAGTCATAGCTCTTGAAGTTAGATTTTCCACGAGTCCGCCAACGCCCCGATTTGACCAACGCATCTCTCGTTCTAACAAAAATATCGAGCACATGTCAGTAACTCCTGTTCTAAGGCACAATACCACAATATCGCAATTCCGGGCCTATTCATAAATGTCGGATGGGAGTTTTGTGAACGGATGGCCTTAGCAGCATCACACCTTGCCTAGCGCAAAGGATTTCGGATTTCCATTTTTTTGATATTTTTTCGTGGACTAACCCCTTCGGAAAAAAAAGTCAAAATTTTGCCCAACTTCAAACCTAAGAAAAATGATATTTTGTCCATTTTAGAGGAGGATTTTAAGAAAACATCATCAGTAAATTCATAGCTCTTGAAGTTAGCTTTCCCACGAGTCCTCAAATGACCCGATCGGACAACAACATCTCTCGTTCTAACAAAAATATCGAGCACGTTTCTGTAACTTCTATTCTAAGGCACAATACCGCAATTCCGAGCCCATTCGGACATCCCGGGTGGGAGTTTTATAGACGGATGGCCTTAACAACATCACACCTTGCCTAGCGCAAAGGATTTTGGATTTTTTTCATTTTTTCAGATTTTGAGATTTTTTCGTGGACTAACCCCTTTGAAAAAAAATCAAAATTTTGCACAACTTCAAATCTAGGAAAAATGATTTTTTTTTTGCCCTTTTAGAGGAGGATTTCTCTAAAAACATCCTCAGTAAAGTCATAGCTCTTGATGTTAGCTTTCCAACGACCACGAGCCCTCAAACGCCCTGATCGGACCAACACATCTCTCGTTCTAACAAAAATACCGACCATGTGTCTGTAACTCCTGTTCTAAGGCACAATACCGCAATTCCGGGCCCTTTCGAACATCCCCGTGTAGGAGTTTTGCGGACGGATGGTCTTAATAGCATCACACCTTGCCTAACACAAAGAATTTTGGATTTTCATTTTTTGAGATTTTGAGATTTTTTCGTGGACTAACCCCTTTGAAAAAAGTCAAATTTTTGTCCAACTTCAAACCTAGGAAAAATGAATTTTTTTTTTTTTGCCCTTTTAGAGGATGATTTCTCTGAAAACTTCCTAAGTAAAGTCGTAGCTCTTGAATGTAGCTTTCCTACAAGTTCTCAAACGCCCCGATCGGACCAACGCATCTCTTGTTCTAACAAAAATATCGAGCACGTGTCCGTAACTCCAGTTCTAAGGCACAATACCACAATTTCATGCCCATTCGGACATCCCGGGTGAGAGTTTAGTGAACCGATAGTCTTAACAGCATCACATCTTGGCTAGCGCAAAGGATTTTGGATTTTCATTTTTTGAGATTTTGATACTATTATTTTTTGGACTATACAAGACGAGCAATTCTTTAATCAATGTTTTTAATGGAGGGTTGATCCAATAAATTGGTCAGTACCAGATCTATATTTAGAGTGATTGGGCTGATCCAAACAAACTAAAGCAAAAAAAAAATAGTAATGGTTGTTGTGATATATCCTATCGCATCTCAAAAACATAAAGTCTCTTATAAGATAAATAATTAATACAGTACTTGTCTGTGTGTAAACACACACACATACAGAGAGAGAGAGTGAGTGAGAGAGAGGTTTACCTTGATCAATTTCCGATTTTTTATTTAAAAATAGTCAATATAGTGTTAAACCTACTCAACTGGCTGCGCCTACCACTGAGCCATGGGGCTTCTGTTAAGTTTGCATTTGGGCCAAGTGGTTATATCCCAAGCTATTTGTTGACCCAAATCGATTGGGCTTTTTTGTAATTGGGCCATTAGTAAGCATCTGTAAATAAAAGATGTTCAATTCCATGGGAAGTCCCAAGCTATTTGTTGCAAGATCATGTTACTTGTATTATCATATTGTTGTTTTATGATATGAGTATATATGTTCAAGCACTATATTAGATCCAATACTTTTTTAAGTATGTAAATCAATTCTAGCTTTTTCTAATTATAAATTTAGGGCAAAATTGAACTAATTTGATATTATTGTCTTTTTTTATGGTCAAAATAGGTTAATGATGTTGGATTTGCACTTTATTTGTATGCCGTAAAATCATTTGTATACAATAAAAATAATTACAAGGTCTTAGGTTGCATTTGATGCAACATCATTATACATTATAAGTTCTTTATCATCTCATATACCAAAAAACAACACTAAATAGTATAAACTTCTTATGTATAAATAATCAATTTGTGCCAATCCTACCCAAAGTAAAGAGATAAAAACCCATACCCAAGTACATTATGTAATTTTAATTCTCTGTATTGTCCAAAAGATACATGTGTTGTACTGCCATACATACATATTACATGTTCTTATATTCTTCCAAATTTAATCATTTCAGTTTCCTGCCATTCCAAAGCATATTCTCCCTTTCTCCTCACTGATTTTGCACATGAACTTGTGTTTCCCAAAAGACTTAATGTGGTGTTATTTGGATCACTACATTGAAATGACACAAATACGAATCAATTAAAGCTCAAAAAGAGCTAAAAATGATTATGTTTCCACGTTATCTAACTCCTGTATAGACAGTATTTTTTACCCTTTTTCTTTTTTTCCATGCCCTTTTTTTAGTCCAAAACATTTGCAAGTTTTCAAAGTGTGGTAAGCTGGAAATGGCGGCAAATTCATTGCTTTAGCTGAAACTTGGAACTAGACATTACTTTTGGCTCCAAGATGAAATATAGATACAAAAATGAATGGAAGAAGATGAAGCCTTTACCACCCCTACTCAAAATCTCAAAGACGAGAACGCGAACGAAAGAAACCCGAGAAGGATCCTTCTCTCTCTTAGCGATTTCCTCACCGACTTTACCCCAGAGGCTGCCTGTCGTACCCAGAACCAATTTTCTTGCATAGCTATAACTTGGATCGAACACTTGTACCACATTCTTCTCGTGCAGCTTCCGGCAGATTGTATGTTTCTTTAGGATTTGGGGTTGATCACCTCATTTGCTGAGTTGCATTTTGTTGTGAGGCTACGCTTGGATGCGCGCATCTGTAACAGAGTCGCTTGTATGGAGCTGACAAGTCAAGGGTATTTCCCAGATGACTTCCAAATTCTTCCTTCAAGAGAGACCACCATGACAGTGACATCATCATGATACTTTCTTCTGTCCCCTTGAGGGATATCCAACAAGTCATGGAAATCCATCCCTGCAGATGAGACAAGGCATTGATCAAAGAATAGAAACTTATGTTGTGGTGATCTCCATTTATTAACAGAAATGGTGAAAATAAACCGATTAGATATAGAATGATCATTATAGCAGGTTTTTATTAAGACCTTACGGATTGGTAGCGAATGCAATCAGAAAAAATAGATGAATCCGTGCATATAAAATCGAACATCACCTGCTTTTTTTGCAGCACGGGAAAGGAGCTCTTCTATTAGATGCTGTGCAGGATCTCCATCGTGGTTAGTTTCCATGAAGCTTGCAACATAAGATACAACCTCTTGATTGCTCAAATACTGGTACAAGCCATCAGATGAAAGAATCAAGAACTGGTCCCTTGGTCCGAGCTGGTAATGGCAGAGAGAAGGTGTGCAAGACACATAGGGTGCACTACCAATAAACTCATTCCGGAACATCTCTAGTAGTGAATCATTAAATTTAGCCTGCATCAATGGTTTCAAAAAACAAGGAGTGCTTTAAGCAAAAATAAGGTACATCCATCCAACAAACATCCCATTCAAGCAAAAGCCGCAGATGCGGGTTACAAGGACAGAAACTCTAAGCTATCACTTCTAATTGTCAAGGAAATCTTAAACTTATGCCACAAGTAAAGATTATTTCTTTCAAACAATTTGCAGCTCAAAACTTAAAATGCAAACGAAGGGATTGACATTTTACCCGGAGTCCCAAAGAAAGTACATAATGTAACACTTTTCCATATGCCGACAACAGCTTACACCTATATATACTATAGAGATACTAGAGACAAGCATGAAGCAATTGCTTATAAACTATGGAATTCTTCAGTAAATCAGTAGCACCATTTTGCAGGATTGTCGAACGATCCAAAATGCTCAATGTTTACATAGCTCATATTTGCCTGAATGAGGTGCCTTGATATGATACAGTTCCATTACTAAACTATTCCCTTAAATTGCAAGTAAAGAGACACCAGACACTTCAAAGGAAACCTTGGCCAGTTTATTGATGAAGATGGAAAGAAAAAGGAACAAAAGACGAGAAAAACGGAATAAGAGGGATAAGGTAATGCTACTCCCCCTTGACATATAGCATGAATGAGCATTTAACATAAGAGTGAAAAAGAATATGAAGCATTGTTTCATGAAGCCATACCAACTGATGAAATTTTCACTTCAGTACATATGATTAGCAAACAAACCTGTTTAAGAAATCCAGCACCAAATGCTCGGGTGACTTTCAACCGGCCTTTTACTCTATCATTAACAATACAGTGCATATCCTCGGGATGTTCTCTCTTGATTCTTAATATTTCCTGCAACAGTGAATAAAAAATAATAAAAATCTTATCTACTCAACTGATTTTCTCTCTCTCAGAAATCATATGCCCTCATGGTTTCAGTGGTAATGTAATTGTTAAATAGCAACTAGAAAACTAAAACGGAAAAACAAAAGAATATGTAGAAACAACAAAAATGTTATGCCTCCATTTAAGAAACCATACAAGCAGTTGCTAATCCTTGCACATGACCTAATTTGAAACATGCCTCCTTTGTGGTAAACTGATAATGCATTGGCAATTACAAATCACACAGGAACCATACATTTTTAATCAGAAATCTGCGCATGAAGCAGCAACAGTAAGAAGCTGAGTGAGTCACAGTACAGAGCCATACATCAACACTGTATCAAATAGCATTATTAAAAAAAAAAACTAAAGGTAATTAATATTACAACAAGATCAACAGGAAGACTAAAAGAGCAGCTCAGCTAAAAAAAAAAATGAGCTATATTACATCCACCAACTCTTTTTTCTTTAACAGTGGTTGAAGGGTACCAGTGGGAGTCAAAGGGAATTCAATTTCAACACGTTAGTTATCAAGTTAGAGAGTCACTCATCCATGACCAAACACCTCTAATGTGAAACAAACTACCAAGCCTAGTGCAGAAGTCTACAACAACCTTCCAGATCACCCTAATGTCATTCCTAAAGGAGGCACGAAGTCCTAAGAATTAGGTTGAACCAGATCTGTGGGTAAAACCTCAGAATTGTTCGGCAACGAAATGTCCTTTATCATAATATAATAGGGATATAGCTTAGATTATTCTAGAAAAAAAGGGGGCCATGTGCTTTATCAGAAACAGTTAAGAGAGAATAGGAGATGCTGGGGGTAAGAAGTATAAATAAGGGGTTTCTAACCCTGTAGGAGGGATCCAGATTTGAGATCCTTGTGAAGGCATTTTTGCCTTGGGCTGGTTGAGAATCTGCTCTACAGTGGCCAGTTTGAGGGTTGCCCTAATCTGGTGGCTGGGTGGATTCATATCTTGTTTTGTGTTTAAATCTAATTAGAATAATTGTTTGTGTGATAATAGTGTCAATCCTGATTTTCTACTCTGTCTCTGTCAATTAGTGATCCTGGAATTCAGCTAAACCCCAGTGGCAGAATCAGGATAATGCAGGTTCTCTAGTTCAGCTTCTAGTCAGGTAACATAAGTCGGAAAAATAATATCAAGAAAAAAGTAAAACATGCCAATGGATGGGATCAAACAAAGACACCACATTCTACCAGGAAAACCAATAACCTGTAGCAACAAGAATATTCATAGAAAGGCAGCAATAAGTTACCAACTGAAATTCTGCTATTTTTCAATTCTACACTACCAAAATACAAAAACTTGGAGATGAAGAGGCAAAATTAACAGGTTACAATATCCAAGATTACAGGTACATATAATCATTCCATTGAGAAGTCAAGGTTGTGGGCCAAATGATAAATTTTAGTACACGTGAATTTTTTCCCTTTGAAGGTCTGCTTGCTGTTAGCACTTCCATACACAAGGTCAACACAGAATGAACAAAACAGAAGTACTGCCACACAATATCCAGACCTTTTGTACAGCTAGTCCATAATAAATCTAAAAGTAGACTATATATGGCTCAAAAGCACCCAAAAGATGAGATCAAACAACAAGCTCCCAAATATTTGGAACAATTAGAGAATTCATCCACACAATCACCAACAAGAGTTTGAAACAATTAGAGAATTTCTTCTTCTTTTCCCATTTTCAAGACTGGTTAATAATATCAAATTAGCCACTTCCTCAGCCAGAGTTTGAATCCTATGGTGGAGCAAGGATAAGTAGCCACCAAACTTTGACAGAAAAAGTAGCAGCTCAGAGCCTTACCAAATTATCCAACTTACTGCAATCAAAGGCAACTAACTTCAACAAAGGCTGACCAACCATCAGTTTTATTAACTCGTTAATATGAAGGTACTAAAAGTTAATGATAACGATAAAGACAGGAAGCAAGGATTTTTCTTTATGATGATTCAAACTTCAATCAACCTATATGAATTTTAAGATGTGGGGAAAAAAGATATATTCTAGCTCTAGTGCTCAACACCCCATTATCACGAGTGATAAAGGTCCTGCATAATAAACTCATAGGATATCCAAACGAGAGATATTCAACCATAAAGAAAAGTGGAAACAGTAATGTTTCAGAGCAGCAAGCCAAATCAAAAGCAACACGTTCAGCAAGGCATCACCGCATCAGTACTATCAGAGAAGTCACACAAGAACCACAGTTCATAAGATGCAATTTCGTTTACCAGAAACAGATTCTCACATGCAGGATAAAAAAGAACAAAGGGAAAATAAAGAAGCAAATTTTACTTCATCAACGCTTGTACTGTGATCCGTCGATAGCTGCAGTGCATTGAGTTTTGTTGGCTGATCAGACTCAGCAGAGGCCTCTTTAGCAACAGCATTTGAAGCGTGACATACATCACTAACAGACTCCTCAACAATACCTTCTGTCCTAAATCCATTGTCCTCCTTACCCTTCCCTTCCACATTAATGGCCTTTTCCACAGCCTCAAGCTGTGCAACAATGGCACGACTATCACCCAGATTCATCACATATACATCCTCATCTCTCATTAGAGCAACCAATAAACAAGAACCCATCAATGCAAGCTCTGGATATTGATCAATAACTTTCTCCGTTAAATCTAGATAAGCCAGTTCTGTTTTTTCTAGAGCTAGGGCTAGCGCCCTCAAGACTAACCCATGATCAACTGGACCTGATTTTCTTCTCCTACAACCCTTAGGCACTGTATCTTCAACTCGATTCACGGTTTCATGTTTATCCTTCTCCTCTGCACCAAACCTCCAAGGAAACAAGCCCTTAGCTTGTGAATCCTTATTCCTAGATAGCCCTTGTTTCAACTTTGACAACAACAATGACCGCCTGCCCACCGCAGTCCCTGCATTACTAACACTAACTGCATCAACAACAGAGAACGCAAATCGTTCCGAACCAGAAAGATCAAGGCCATCTTCTGCCTCATCTTCTGCTAGAAACTCCCACAGTTTCCTCCTGCTCTCCCTCTTATCTGATCGGAAGGTCACTTTCTTCACAGATCCTCCATCCAATTCCATCGGAGGCACACAATTTTCCACATTGGGCTCTCCATGGGCTTTATCACCACCGCAAATTTCACTGCTAACAGATGGATTCAGCTCCTCTACAGCTGCTGCCTCACTACATGACTCTATATTTACACTTGTTTGTCCATCAACTGGCTGATGTTTACTAGAACTACTACTACTACTATCCTCACTGTCCCAGAACAACCCTTTGAGCTCATTGTAAACCGCCCGGTACAAATGGCTCATCAAAAACTCAGGCGCATCCGGTCCATTAAAGCCATCATAAATCCCCACAAATAACCACCCATTCTCCTCCGAAACCACCACATGAACCCGATCCTCACCCGCCTTCCCAAGTGCCCACTGCACATTCCTCTCATTCTCATTATCCATCATCGATGCGGCAGCACCGCCACCGCCCTCACCCACACTGGCATCTCTCCCAGCGCCATCGGAAACCTCTTTCCGACCTGCAAAATTCCTCACAGGCACAACCCACGGCCGCTTCTTTTCCGACAAGCTCCTATAGAAAGCCTTCCTAATCCCCGAAAAGCTCTTCTTCCTCCTCTTACCGCTCTTAGGATACGGACCGAGGGGCGCCGAGAACGGCACCCCACCGGCATCGACGCCGGCGGCCGACACATCGAGAGGCCCCGAGAGGGCCCCACGCTCGATCGGGCCGGAGAGGAAGAACCCGCCGCGCTCGATCGGGCCGGACTGCTCCCCTCTCGGCACCGGCTGGAGCGGCAAAGAGCTGAACAGCGACGTGCTCTCGAAGCCATTGACGATGCTCCCGGAGGGGAAGTCAGCGGCATCGTTGTAAATACCATCAAGCTGAAGGACAGTCCTGGGAGTAGAGGTGTTAGCACTGACGGAGGCGCCGGAGATGGTGCGGAACCCTGTCTCGTGCGGAGCGGGCCCGGGCCGGGCCGGCTTGGGGTCAGATCTCTCATGAGAAGGAGAAAAGCGGAGGGATTGGGAAGGAGAAACAAACCGATCGGAGGGAGTAGGAGAGAGGAAGCGAGCGGAGGAGCGAACGTAGCAGAAGGAGTGACCTAGGGTTTCGTCGAGCGGCTGGTCGGAGGAGAAGAAGACCGCCGGCTCGTCGTCCGCCGCAGCGGCAGCAGCAGCAGCCGCGGCGGCGGCGTGGTGCTCCGGCTTGAAGCAAGGAATCAGGTGAGAGAAACCGCTTCCCATCACATTTGAGTGGTAAATCCCCCTCCCCCTCTTCCCCCTGGTTGCTGCTACTCCTCGCAGCTATCCAGCTTCTTCTGCAACTGCAGCTGCTGCACTACACTACACAACAACACAACACAGATGAAGGACAGAGAGAGAGAGAGAGAGGGTCTGCAAATTGGGGGTTTTTGGGGGGAGAAATTTTGAGGGTTTTCTGTGAGGGGAGGGGGGGAGGGTTTGTAAAATGGGGAGTAATGTGGGAAGTGAGAAATTGTTTGAAAAACTGCTTTTGTGTTTTTTTCTCTTTTTCAGACGCGAAATTTCGTTGGAGGAGAGAGATAGAGGGGAGAAAGAAGTCAAGGGAATTCCACTTTGAAATTTGAACTTTTTTCAGCAAACAGAGTAAGGGAAAATAATTAAATATATATATATATATTATTTCTATTTTTAAATTTGCCCTTTATTTATATTTTATTTAAATTTATTACTTGTATTTATTCATCTTACTATAATATTTAGAGAACATATATGTATGGCATATAAGAAGCTACAATTTTTTTAGATTTTATTAGAGATCTATTTAATAAATCTAGTATTTTATGCATTTAATATTTTATCATAGAAAAAATTCATTACAACTAAATTATTAAATGAAGTTGATTTATGGTAAACAGAGTTCTAAAAACAACTACATTAAAATGCAAAAGCTTGTATTGTCCACAAACTAACATGCTTCGATATTAAAACACTCGCAATAGTTTTAAATATTATAACTGTTTTTAAAATAAAGTCTAATTTGATTTAACCTTGAATAATATCGATACAGAAATCGTGATAAATCTAGTTCGATTTAACCTTCCATCACATATTATTTTTCATTTGAGTTTTTTTATAATAAGCCGAAAACTATATAAAATATTACTGTATTTTTTATGTAATTTTTTTACTTAAATAATAAGTTTAAAATTCTATAGTCAAACACCAAATAACATGATACGAGCCAAATAGAGTATTTTTTTTTTTACATAATATTTTATCATGAGTTGCAAATAGAGTAATTTTTTAATGTAAAAAGAAGGTAAAAGGGGATGATTTGGGTTGGTGCAAATGAACTAAAAAATGGTGGGTTTGGTTTGGTTTGGTTTAGGTGTGTTGTTGGTGGTGTTGTAGTTGCAGGGGGTGGAAGTGGTAAGTGAAATAAGGGATTAGGGTTAACGGTTACACTGCATTGAAATTTTTGGTAGTAGTGGGAGACTTTGTGACAGTAGATGGGGAACGTTGGTTTCCTAAATTTTGACCCTTTTTTTTGTTTGTTTGTTTTATTTTTAAAAGTTGGAAAATGATTTTTCCTCTCCATATTCTCAATTTACATATTTTTTTTATATCACCTTTCTTAAAGTACTACTATTGGATCAATGAAAAAAGACTTAAAAAGGGGGGGCAAATGAACATATAGCCCTATAGGAGTACAAAATGTTTAGCAATGTATTAACACATATTTTGTTTGAATATTTTGATGACAATGAACACAATTTCCATTCACATTTGTCGGAATTTTTCATTCATAATTGATGTATTAGTCTTATGCTCATTGATAGAATCCGTTAGTACTGTATTATATTATTCTGTATATATTAGGTGTTTGTACGTTTACATTGATACGTTCACATTTGTAATCCAATTATATAAGTCAATGCAATTCATTGGAATCCCTCGAGAGGAGTTTATCCAAACCTATTATGGGACAATTTGTAGATATTCACACTAATGAAAAATGATAAAAATAATAATAATTAAATAATAGCAATAAGTACACTCATGACTCATCTGTTTGCGTGCAGATAAGATGTAAATGAAATAGTTTGCAGACTTGTAGCCGACGAATAGATCAGCTGCTGGAGTGGTTGGGATGACGTTTTGTGAAGAAATCGTCCATCTATTGGTCGATTTGTGTCTTTCCCAAAATCCATAAGAGTATGATTCTTTTTTTATTGTTATTATGTAAAAAATCGAATTTAGACATACCTGAAACTCGATGGTCGAACAAGTCGACAGACGAAAAAACCGTCAATACAAATAAAAACAATAACACAAGACATTAGAAAAGAAAGAAAACCCCAATCATCCCATACAAGTCGTCAACCAGCAGAGAAGTCGATGAAGATCCAAGACGCGTCACGAGTGTCAAGAACGTGGGAGAGTGCAAAGACTCACATCAGTATCCCAGCCGGAAAGGGCAACTCATAAGGAAGTGTGGATCGCCGACGTTGCCCCCACCCAAATGAATGATCTTCGAAGACCACGAACACAACCACAATCTGTTGTCAATCAACCAGGAAGTCCGATACTGCAACCCAACACAAAACAACCGTAGCCACACCAAAGACCCGACACCGGAAGACGGGGCAAATACGGACCAAAAAAGGAAAGATCGATCCACCGTCGGAAATGTGAACGGAACTCCCGGAACCAAACAAGGCGATTCAGGGAGTATTATTATTCCATAAGAGTATGATTCAATAGTGTCTTTCAAACTAAGATATCCGAAATCCGAATTAACTGAACCCGATTCAACCCGTCCATTTTGGACCTGAAATCCGAATGAACTAAACCCGATTCAATCGAAACCCATTAAAACCCGAACCCGTTATAACCGAAACCCGAAATAATGAAAACTCGAGACATTCTAAACCCGAAATAACCGAAACCCGATGCAACCGAAACCCGAACCCGACCCAACCGAATGACCAAATTATTAGACATTACCCGAAACCTGAATGACCCGAAACCCAACTAACCGAACCCGAACCCACCCGATTGCCACCTCTATTCATGGCGCCCAAATCAACTTGAAACTATTCGAACCAATAAGTAATAACAGTTGATCTGTTCTTAAAGAAACTGAAACTCATCAACTTGTCATTATCTAGTTTTATGACTTTTATCAAACCATATATATCCAAGATAGAATTTTGTCAAGAGTAATTTGAAAATAAGCAATGTTGAAAAGTAGGAGAGGGACATCAAAATGCCACTTGTGTTGTGTCTTAATTTCTCTCTATAGGTTCAAATATAAAATCTGGATGTTGACTCTCACATTTAGACCATACCTATGGATACCTCGAGAAAATTCATAACACCTAATTAGGTGCATCAATTTATTACACAGTGGTATCTTAGATATTGACAATATATATGTTGAATATTCACCACGTAGAAAAAAAAATTGAAAATCAGAAATTTGAATGAGACACATTAACTAATATGTATTTGAAAAAAATTGAAAAATGGAGACTCAATTTTTTTTTTTGAAAAAAAATAAATAGTCAAAATTGAATATTCTAATATTTTATAAATTTGCAGATTTCAACCTCCAAGGGTTGACTAATTTCCGCAAGTTACGTGCCGTGGAGGAACGGCCACCCATTTCCAAGCTAGCGTTACATCCAGTGTTCTTTCACATGAAAAATCATATTCATATATTTATTATTTTATTTAATCAACCAAAAATAAAATAAATAAAACTATGGTATCCAATAACAAAACTAATAATAAAATAATGAAAATAAAATAAAATACAGTAAGGTTGAATGGGACAACACAAGCCCCAAACTTGAAGAAATGAATATTCTGATTTCATCTAAGCTGCTGCGTACGGTGCTAATCCAACACTCTTTTCCAGACTCAGAATATATGAACATGTTATGAATCATTTCAAACTCTAATTAAGATCTCCAAAAAGGTACTTACCTAATTAATGTGCAAAAAGATTAGGTATTTAATTGATGAAGCTAATTAATGACCTGAGTTAATTAAATTGGCATATATTTGTACTGAGGTTTCCATCAAAGTCACTGCAACAAGAAAGATTGCAACTTGTCAGTTGGAGCCACCGGAAATCGAACAACCCGAAAAACTCCAAGAAATGCAACAGAACCATGACATTGCTAACATATGGCTAAGCTGCTGTAATGGGGAAAATGCAATTTTTTTTTCAGGAATGTTATTAAACGTTTATTTCAACCCATTTCGGATCCTTTACCTCAAGCTTGGATTTGGCCTCGTCGTTGAATGGTTTGCAGAGGATTTCATAGTTTTTCTGAATTCCTAGCTGCAATAATGTGCTTAATAAAATTAATGAAAACTGGTGCAAAACGGATAAGGTTCATGTAGCTCTAGAACCGTACCTGAGGATCAACTCTTGATGGTGAAGTTGATGATATAGAAAATCTGGAGAAGATAGAGGGCGTTAGTAAACAAGTTTAAAGGGCAACCAGATCAGTAATCTTAGCTCTGTATTTCGTTACAGCCCTAGGTAAACTTGTAACAAGAGGTAATAGAAGGATATGAGATGTCATGGAAAGATTGTGAATCCAAGTATCCAACACTGGCTAAGGAGTAAGGACTATAACCAACTTTTTCACCCAACGCCAGCTTTTCAAGCTAAACAAAGGAAAGACCAAATGACAATAGAAGCCAATCAAACTTCCAGCACGCGAAAGCTAAAACTATTATGTTTGAAAAGAGTATAGAAATTTACCTCAGCTTTGAAATGTAAAAACTCAACGCAGACAAATTGGTCTTTTGAACTGTTAGCATGATCGCAGCCATGCAATTCTGCAGAGGGAAATGAATGCCATACACAAAGAAACTTACAAGATCAATGATTCGTTGAGCACTTCTGCCACACCAGTCAGACACATTAACAACAAAGCAAAAGAAATTTGGACGAAACAAAAGATCAGATTTCCTCAATTCTGTAAAGGAACACTTTTTTAAAAAATCATACCCAAATTAGAACAAAGTAATCTTGGTCATGTTCTGAGTCTTCTGAGTTCTGACTCACAATGGATTCAGAGCTAGTGAGAATTATATATGATTACAAAGCCAATTGCTTCTCTCCCTCTTAGAAAATCAGCGAATAAATATACCAACCCAAAACTGAGAAGTTTCCTTAAATGCCACGAAAGGGAGATTTGCAGTGAAATTTGAGGAGTCTTTAGGGCAGAAAGCCAGAAACTCAATAGAATCATAATTTGATCAAATTTGAAGGAATCCAGCCATTATTCTACTTTATGTAAAATCTGTTTTACTTTCCAATGAAACAGGACATGAAGATTTATGATACCTTACAAGCAATGAGCTCAAGAAGCTGCATCAGAAATCGCCCAAGTCCTTTCCCCCGTGTATGAGACACCAGCTGCAGTTCGTACACATAGAGTACAGGTAGTTCCTCCTCTACAATAAACCGATAGTGCACAAATCCCGCAAAAACACCCTTAGGTTCAGTGGGATCCGACAATGTATATGTATCAATATTTCTGCAATCTGGTAGCTCATAAACAAATATGTAGCGTGCTTCAGAAGCAACCATATCTCTGCGCTTCCCCTTCTCTTCAGTAGGCCATTCAGGTCCATAGTGCCGTTCCATATTCAACTATAATTTAGATATTTCTGAAACATTCAGTCGCGTCATTGATATTAAGAAATTTAGAATGAATCAAAGTAGGAAGGCAATAAAAATTACTTTGAGAAGGTTTTGGATGCATTGCTTGATGGGACTTGATAACTTGTCCCCGCGTCCTGACTGAAATTGTACTGAAAGGCCTTTCATCAATAATAAAGCATAGAGTTTAATCAGTAATTGCAAAGTGTAGCCGCATAAGTGAAATAACTCAACAAGTAAAAGCTCCAGCAGAAAGAGCTGTTATGTCCATGTCCAAAAATATACGAACAAATTGAAGATGATTGCGCGTATAATTCCCAGGAATAACAAGAACCGTAGATAAGAATTTCTGAAGCAAAAGATGTAGGGGAGGACAAATGTATGTTATTTTGAACTATCTTATAAAGACTAAAAATGGATTTTGATTAATACTGTAACTTGGGTTTAGTTATCTTTATGGGCATGCTTTTAGGGACACGATTGATATGGAATTCTTTGTTTTGGAATTTATACAGAATCACAATGGTATTAGAGGATGACACCATACAATTTAGTTCATGAATCCTACTTATCCTTTATTCTATCCAGTGAGCTGCAACTTATCACATGCCTTCACAGCATCCAGTTTAAAAAGTATTCCAACCACCCATCTTCAAAGTAGCCATAAAGGTATCATCTATAAGCTGTCGAATTTCCAGATATAGAAAGAAAAAGATACATGGCAAAGTGAGTCATCACACAATGCTCAGAAGAAAGGGGGGTGTTTTTTAGAGTTGGGTAAAGGTACTGGAATGAAGAAAAGGTATATGTATGGCCATGAGTATAGGTGATATTGGGTTATTGGAATGGAATTCCCTATTAGGGCAAAGGAAGGAGATTCAGGGAATGATCAAACCCACCTCCAAGGTTGGGTACGAGGGTATGAGTTTCAAAATGACACCAGAGTCCTTCCAAAAGTTAGGTATGAATATTTACTCAAAATCATTCAAGAGTAAAATTGCAATTTAATCAAATTTCCCTACATCCCAAAACCGACCAAAAATTCACTCAAAGTAAAGACTGCAGCCTCACAATCGATAATCTTTTTTGCAGAAATCACTCAAAATCTGACGAACAAAGCAGAAGGGTTACTAGTCTTACTAACTAGGTGATCAAACGAGAGCCAATTTGTGTACCATTAGCGTTGTAATGGAGAAATGCCGGGAAAGGAGCAAGTGGGTCAGTGAGAGAAGAAGCGGATTTGATGATCGCATCTATCGTCTTCTTCTTATCAAGCACCTGCCCTCACGTAAACAAAGATTTAGCAGTCGGTATCAATTTGAGATTCGTGCAATTTTCAGATACTGGTAATAAATTGGGATTCTGTAAATCAATTTTGAAAACCACTTCACCTCTCGTCGATTAGGCCTCTTCGCGTTGTTGAAGCCTGTATTTCCCTCCATCTTCCTCCTGCACAGAGCTCAACGTGCCTGTTCAAAAACTTTCCCTGATCAGTACATAATCCCACTAAATGTCTTATGAGTGTTATTCAAGCCGAACAAGCCGAGCTTGTCAGGTTCATGCTCGACTCATACAAAATTGAGTCAATCCGAGCTCAAGCCTAAATTTTATTCGAGTTTTTTTTTATACTCTCAAGCTTGGCTCGCAAGCCCCATTCAAGCTCGGGCTTGATTACCCAGCAAGCCGAGCAAACGAGCTCAGGCTTGTTCAAGCTCGTTTGTTCGGGATCGATAGGCTCATTTGAGAAAACAAAACCAAACAATGGAGGAAACAAAATCATTTTATGAAAATTCAACAAATAAAACAGTCTTTCAAAATTGGTAAAGAGACAGAAACTGGAAAAAGCACGAGCCAAACATCATAAAAGCCAGTATTTTATACAGATTACAAACACAATTACTCTGAGAACTTGAAGCTCAGCTCCACGTGATAGAAATCTTATGTCCATATCTACCAAATGCAAAACCTACATACAGTCTACACTATCCAATTTCCCGAGCTAGCAGGAGAAGAAATAAATTCAGACGAATCAATCAACTGAAAAGGTAAACCTCCAGCGAGGCCAGCAGCAAAGAAAAATCTTACAGTGTGTAATTGACGAAGAATGGAGAAGAGAAGGCAAAGTTCTCGGGTGTCTTCGATTAACCTCCTACAATGGGATACCATTCAATTGCAAAAAAACCCTAACTAAAACAAAAGCCAAACCTACAATGGCTGAAACAACAAGTGGTTGATTTAACTAACCTGCAATTCCAAATGAAGAGCAATTCGAACCCTAGAATTCCTGAACACTTTCCAGAATTCCGATCGAAGAGAGACGAGCGTGGATGAGAGATAGGGACGTCGGGGTCTAGGAGAGAGCAGCGAAATCGCGAGCTGCTCGAGAGAAGGATGAGAGACGGGGACGTCGGGGTATCGGGGATTGTGGGAGACGGCTCAGAGACTGGATGAGAGACAGAGACCCGAGCGGCAATCAGGTGTTCTTAGGCTCCACGCCGGATAAAAAAGAAGAAGAAGAAAATCAATGTCGGAGCGGCACCTTGGGAGTGTTCCTGCAGGCGCGGCGTCTTCAACCGGCGGCAATGGAGAACACTCGACACGGCTTTCAAGAAGACAACAGAAGGTATGTGGCCAAGCAAGGGATTTTTTATTTGAAAAAATATTGGTTTTCTTGTATTTAATTATATATATACTGTATAATAAAACATATATTTAAATATAATTTAATTATTTTTCTACTTATAGTTATTGTTATTGTATTTATATATTTAATCAGTTCTGAAAAGTGTGAAAATTAATCCGTTCCGAAAAACAGAAGTCCTTACTTTCTAAAAGGTATCGGTGTAGCGAATGAACTATGAAACGGTCAGATTGAAATCGGATGGGACAACCTCACCATCATAAATGGACAACCACTTCTGAAAAGTGTGAAAAGTGTGAAAATTAATCAGTTCCGAAAAACAGAAGTCCTTACTCTTCTAAAAGGTATCGGTGTAGCGAAAGAACTAGGATCGGTCATATTGAAATCGAAGGGGACAATCTCACCATCATAAATTCCTTCAAATAGTTTTCATTTGTCATGTGTTTTGTGAATGCAATTTGGTGACAGATAAGATTGCACACCTTAGTCACCAGGGTAATGGTTTTCAACGGAAGGGAGGTGCAGATCGACAGAGCAAGGTTCATCGATGATAGAGTGAAGGAATACGACAAGGCTTGGTGCAGCTCACAGCATGTGACGAGCAGTGTGCCGAGGTCCACTATTATGGTTAATTGGGAGATGCCGGAGGCCGGATGGGTCAAAGTTAACTCGGATGGGGCGGTCAACAACCACGGCTTGGCTATGGCTGGTGGCGCTATCCGGGACGACTGTGGTCGCTGGATTATTGGGTACTGTCACAACATTGGGGCTTGCACGGTTCCAATGGCCGAGCTATGGGGGATCCTTGGTGGGCTTCGCTTAGCCTGGGATAGAGGATTCCGAAGAGTACTGCTTGAGACGGATTCCCAGCTAGCAGTCACGCTGATCAAAGGGCGCATCAACGCGGGGCACCCGCTCTCCAGCCTGGTACTACAATGCCAAGGCTTCCTCACCCGGAGATGGGAAATCCAGATCCGCCACGTCCTTAGGGAAGCGAACTTCGTCGCGGACTCCCTCGCTGCTCTAGCCTTCTCTCTCCCGCTTGGGATTCATTTTTTGTCTAGCCCGCTTGAGGGTGTTTTAAGTTTGGTTGAGGATGACTCTAGGGGAAGGGCTACTCCCCGCCTCGCCCGCTTGTAGCCTGTTCTTATTCTTTTCTTTTTGTTTGAGAGCTCGCTCTCGTTGGTTCACCAAAAAAAATCGTGGTCTCTTCGATCTCATCCGTCATAATGCTTTTGGTGGGCAAATGACTCGTCTTTAAATATCAGTTGAAATATTTCCTTATATAAAAAAGATAACATTAATGTGCTTGAATAATACTACAATTTATGTGTAAGTTAATAAATAAAAAATTATAGGTAATAAAAAAAAAAGAAAATGATTAAAAGTAAGTGTAAGATTTGGAGATTAGGATGTGAATTAAGTTGATAGAAAAGTGAATAGATATTCTTATGCTGATGTGGTGAGAAAAAAAAGGCAGTTAAGGACTAAGAGTGGTGTTCACATATGCAATTGAACTAACACTTCTTCGAATTATTTGCCCTGGGTGCAATTTTGCAATATCAACCAGCTTTTGAGCTTCGGTTGATTCAAGTTTTGCTCGAGCTATTCAGTTTCAAGTTAATCAACCTTTGCTCGAGCTATTCAGTTCACACATACCGGTCCGGCCCAAAATGACAGTTTAGTTTTTTTGGGTTGCATAAATCCACCCCTAATTTAAAATTGTTTGAGGCGGAGATAAAAATTATTCCAAATATCCGGAGTACCACGCAAAATATGTCAAATTTTGGTACACAACATCGTAAAATTTCCAGGGAGGAAAAAACATATATTATTTGATTTGCTTTGAGCATCTTCATCTTTCCTGTGGTTGACTCAACACTCATTAACCGGAAATCCAAACTTTGAAAGTTCAATCATCAAAAACTGACGACCCAAACACATATTTTAAGACATTCACAAGAAGATTCTACAGTATTCAGGACCAAAAACTGTTTTTCTTTTTTTGGGGGGAGTACAAAAGGGGACTACCTGCAAAGCTAACAGATGGAACTGTATTCAACATAAGACTTGAAAATGTGTCCCTGGATTCTTTACACAGTGCTGCCATGAACGTTGGCTAACGGCATGTTAGAGCTGACCTGTTCGCAGGTCTCTGTCCAGCCGATCAGCATTGAGTGTGCCAGGAAGCTCTCGAAAGCCTTCGTTGAAGATGGAATAGGCACTGAAACACATTATATTATATAGTAAAAATGTCATTGACAGCTGCTTCAACTGAGAAATGCCGGTGATTATGCATATAGTACAGGGTATTTAAAAGCGCTCTTAAGTTCGATAGTTTGTATGATGTACCTCACATCACCCGCCTGGCGCTGCCCAAGATTCATAAAGATGATAATGAATCCAGTTGCTAGTATCTGGAGAAAGTCACAAACCATGATTCAGCAGCACTCACAGTGAACAGCACAAGGAAATTCTAGAGCAAACTAAGACAATAATGTCAAAGCAGGTGATGCAATATGTCTAGCCAAGTTCGAAACAGTTAGTAGATATAACTACATACAAAGTCAAGTAAATCCCGAGCAATGAAAATCTCAAACAATAAAAGTGTAACAAAGATGGTAATCAAACTCCATCATTTGCCCAATTGCCCATTTGCTGTAATTTGGAGCAGCCAAGTAAAAACAGACCAATTACTTTGAGGCAGATGTAGGCCACAGTAACATGGATGTATAGGAGACCAAATAAAAGGAATAGAACTCACATATAACGGTCCAAGATTCCAGTCATGAGCAATAGGAGCCATGATAAACCACAAAATGACGACTGCCCATGCCTTTACACTGAGAGAGAAAATTGCCATCAAAACGATATCTACCAATGAAGAAAAAACAATCATCAGGCAACTGTCCGATAAAAGATGTACCAGATATTAAAAAAAAAAAAAGGTGCTCACCAGGAAGCTTGAACTTTTCGCGTAGTAACCGGTATAGCCTCCACTTCCACTTACTGGCTGTCTCAGGAAGCTGAAACTTCTGCAAGTCAAGCATGCAGAGCAAAGCCACATTACATGAGAATTTTTAATACAAGCAAGTTCCCAAGCAATGAACTCATTAGACTCAGACCAGTTCATCTTCATCATCTTCTTCATCATCGTCTCTAATTGGAAAGCGTTTGGGTGCTGCTTTTGGTTTAACAGATACCATCAGGGTATCTACAGCAAAGTTCTATATGTCAATATTTAAACATATAAAGGCACACATGTTTGAAAAGTTAAAACAAACGCAGCACAAATAGATTTTTTATTTATCAAAGATCAATTAAGTTTTTTTCCCAATTAAGTTTTTTTTCCCATAGACGTATACAAATTAAAAAGCCCAGGCTCTTTGTTTGGGTTTAAGTCTAAAATTAAGCTTAAAGATTCACTTATGTCAGAAATAAAACCTTGAGGCTTCATTTCGTCTCTCTGTTTCCCCAACCCACAAACACAACTATGATGTTTAAAAAGGCATTTAAACAAGAATGCGGATTTCATCATAAACTCATGGATCTAATATGCAGTTCACTGAAAAAAATCTATAAATGCAAATTTTCTTTCCCTGCTTTTGTCTTTTTAAAAGAACAGAGGATATTACTAATTTCCTATGAATGGTCTATGGTGTATGTAAAAACACTAGAAGATATCATGAACAAAAAAGATCATTTGAGCAACTTTGAAGGAAGATGCATACCGCCATCTTTAAAATGGGCATACACGTCCTCTCCATCTTGCTTGTCATTCAACACACTTC
This sequence comes from Persicaria tinctoria, assembly GCA_037127255.1. NCBI lineage: Eukaryota > Viridiplantae > Streptophyta > Magnoliopsida > Caryophyllales > Polygonaceae > Persicaria > Persicaria tinctoria. The sequence goes on along the minus strand of JBANSL010000014.1, from coordinate 74,679,704 downwards.
CACGCAAAATAAGACTCAGGGCTTCCATTGGTAACTGCCCATTTTCAGCTATTAATTTCCTCAAGTCACATACCTATTTGATAATTTAAAAAAAAAACATAAGAAGTAGTTTAGAAACTATTAACAATGAACATAAAATTAAGGCAAACTACAGTACTTACAAATCACCTTCACTTCTTAGAGCAATATATTGTTACAAAAAATGGAATGGGAAGTTATGTGAACAACAAGGAGCATGCCCTTTGCATAAAGTGCTTTATATAATGCTATCCAGAAATGGCAGCAAAATAATTTTTGTAGACAATATGGAGAAGAGACATCGATACAGAAGGTACTCCCACAGTCACTTTATCAGATATCATTCTAGAACCAAAGATGATCACAGGAAACTACAATCATGCCAACTTGGGAGAAAGTTTCTGATTAACAACAGGTGGAACAGGAAATTCATCTTCTAGCAGCATTATAATTTAGTTTTCTTCCAGCCTGCATCTTTAGACTTGAGAAAGACACAAAATCCCTAAATAACAACACATGCAAGATAGCTTTCAGCTACCCTCCCAATTTCGGCATCTTAAGATCCAAGAAAGGAAGAAAAATCCCTAATCAGCTAGAGATTGTGTAATTATCGGTCCTCTTGCAGCAACTCATGGAAAGACGACAAGAGCTCCCCAGAAAATAGATCAAAATACGCCATTGTTCTCTAATAAATAGATCATGATTTTGGACTAGGTCTGAAATTGAAAATTCAATTTATGATGCCTTTGCAAGCAGCAATCATCGAGGATTCTAATTAGAGATATAAAGTGGAGAATTCCAGAACCTAGAAAGGGAATCAAAGGAGGATGTGAATTCACCTTGAGACGAGGAGGGAGCTTGAGGCGAGAAGGACGGAGAGGGCCAATGGTTTTGAGGAGGATCTCGACTTTCCCCTGATCCACCTCATCGGCACCGCCATTAGGGATATGGCGTTCAATCTCCACCATCTGCTGAATTTGTTCGGACTCGCCCACAGCGAAAGAGGGTTTCTTCTTCCCTGTTCGGCGTGTTCGCTCTTTGTTCAAGCTTCAAAACGTCTAGTAATTTTACTGGTTCTCCCTAACCAGTCCAATTGCATTATACTCCTTCCGTTCAACAAAAGTTGTCGTTTACTATTCACGCACGCTTTTTTAGAATTATAAAAACTATATAAATTATTCATTTTTTTAAAAAAAAAAATTTAACAAGTTTGTACTTATTAATAATAATTACGAAATTGTTAAAAAAAATTATTTAAAAAGTCGATATTTTATACTCCCTCCGTTAATTAAAAGTTGACGTTTTACTATTCACGCACGCTTTTTGAGGTGTTAAAAACTCTATAAAATATTAACTTTTTAAAAATATTTTTTAAATAATTTCATACTTGTTACTATTAAGTATAAATTTATAAAAACAAATTTTAAAAAAAGTTAATATTTCATATATTTTTTATCATTCTAATAAAGCGTGCATGAATAGTAAACGACAAGTTTTAATTAACAGAGGGAGTATAGTTTTTAGCTCATAAAAAAGCGTGCATGAATAGTAAAACGTCAAGTTTTGTTGAACGGAGGGAGTAATATACTAGTGTAATACCCGTGCCTTCAGAGCTTGATCCATTTTAATTTGAACATCATTTTATATATTTATATAATACTATATTAATATATATACGTGTTTACAACAAAAATATGTATAAAGTACTTTTTTATAATTTATAAATTAGTCGGAAAGAGATACGATACAAATTTTGAACATGATTTAATAAGGTAAAGTAGTAATAATACTCAAACACACCACCTCATATAATTTGAAATAAATATATAATTATTATCATTAGCATAGATCTAAAAAGTAAAATATAAGCTCCCGTACAAATATTAAAAAATCATAAGCACATGATTGTGTGAATAATTTTGAAGTTATGTAGATGTACATAACTTATTCATTATTTTCATTAGAAAGATGGTTAGAAAGAGAGAGAAATAAATAGTGAAAATAAAGGTAAGATGGTAAAAAAAAGATCCTTACAATTGGATATAATAAACAAATATTTAAATGAATTCAATCCGTTAAGATAATGAATGCAGGCAATCCGAGTACATCTTTGATTAATTTATTTGAAAATGAAATACTTGAATGGTTGGTGAGAAAATATGAAAATATGTGAAAACTAATTTATACTCCGTAGCATTTTATAAACTTACAATTGGATATGGGTCTATGTAGAGTATAAATTTCCAAAAATAAAATCTACCAAGATTCAAATTTAAGTTCAATGTATGTAGACGAATTATGAGAATATTGCAATCGGAAAAAAAAAAGGAAACATGTCTCAATATTTACGGCAATATAACCGAAAATTAAAAAAAAAAGAATGGATCCAAATCATATTTAAAATAAGAAACAAATATTTTAAAGTTTCCATAATAATATTGACTAATAAGAAAATCTCATTTGAATAAAAAATTCAAATTTAATTGTGGGAGTGACATGTCAGCAAAATGTTAACAGAATTAGTAATATACTAGCGCAGTACCCGTGCGTAACGCACGGGATTTGTAAAATACATTATATTTTTTAGAAGATATTATCATAATTTATTTACATTATATATATATATATATATCGATATATGAGGATGGATCAAATATTTACAACTCTTAATGCGTTTTGTGTTAACAAATAATGACCGTTAATTGAATGAAGATGAAAGGCTGTGATTAATCAAGGATTTTAATATTTTGTTTTTATTAAAAAAGTGGGACCCAGCCATATAACTGCTCCACTCTCACAATTGTAGAGCGTGTGATGCAAGCAGACATTTATCTACTTAAAACCGGGTGTGAGAGAATTAAGGAGAGCATTGATTTTTTTTTTCAATTTTCACCAATTTCCTTTTCTAAAATATTTTTGGTCGTTATCAATTAATCTGCTATTTGAAATATTTGAAAATCATATCGACGTTTCATCAGAGGACAGTGAAGAAGAGGAAGAAGAAAATCGGATGGAAACTCATTGATGGATGCCGGTAATGGGTTAGAAAACGTAATTAGAAATTGAACTATTCGATGTTGGAAAGCAAGTATTCGTTGTAACTATGAAATTTTGGCTGCTGAGGGCGGTTGTCGGATGCAAAAAAACATGGACGTAACTATTTTTTGGATTAATTGGCATCAACAATAATTGTGAAATATGCATCACAATCACTCAATTATTCATCAATAATTGTAAAATATGCACCACAATCACTCAATTAATTGTGAAATTTTGGATTAATTGGCATCAACAATTATTCATCATCGGCAAAGTTTATGAAATATGCACCACAGTCACTCAAATATTTGTTGTGGTACTGGGTTGGAAGGTAAGACCAAATAATTTGGTAGTTCAGCTACATATTACACAAACGCTAGGTGAATAGAGTTTTAAGAACTTTTGGATGGAGATCACATAAAAATGTCGGAGAATAAATATTCTTGTAATAAACTTAAAAGTAAAAAAAATTGCAATTTGGATAAAAAATGTAGGTCCTTTTATTTTTTTGGCATGTTTTTTAAGAAGCAATTTGGATAAAAATGAAAATAAAGGAAAAATAAAGTATAATTTATTTTTAAAAAAAACCCCGTTTATTTATTAATGAAAGTGAATGGAAAAAGTTTCTGGAATTTTCAAATAGATCGAGTTTATCCCATGTAACAACTCATAGTTTATCTTGTAAAAATCCTTTCATCAATTAATTTTAATAATTGAAAACACTCAAACTTGATTTATTACAAATTTCAGGCACAAGTTTATCGAGTTTCATCGCTTAATAATTAAAGAAAAATTCAAAAAAAAGCCATTTCACTTATTCAAAGAAAAATTTAAAAATCAAAAAATTTATATATGAATTGATTAATTAATAAAATGCCCACATAGGACCTCAATCAATACGCAATTAAGACGACATGTGGTGTAAAAGACTCTGTTTTTATTGTAAGTATCGACATGATATAATCAAATTATGCTATTTAATATCAAATCTTTTATATAATTGTATGCTTGTATATATACTTATTTTTGGATATAACAATCAAGAGATCTTTTTAAAGGAAGGGTTAAAGTACGTGATACTTGAAATCAACTTATAATATATCTTTCACACAAAGAATTGATTTACCAAAAAAATTATTTCAAAATTAGTGGGTTATTGTTAAGAATAATTAAAGAGGATTGTTTGAGAAGATTCAAATAGAATAAATTGGTTTTTTTTATTAAAAAAATTATTGGTTGCAATTAATGAATGTGTGACACAATCCGTTAAAAAAAAATTAAAATCTCAAATACAGAGTAATTTATTAGATGTATATAACAACCGGATAATTAAGATTCATAAATACATCAATTATCTATCAATTATTTATTTATTTAAATTTAATTTTTTTTTAAAACCTACAATTTGACACCTAGGATTGTTGAAATAATATGATATCACATAGGACCTAAATTAGTGATGAAGAAGACACGTGTCACCATAAAATTTTTCAACATATAATATATCTTTTACGTAAAAATTGAATAATAAATATTTTTAATTTTTATAAATTTATATATTTGGAATATATTATTAATTTACATACTCATAAAATAAACTGTTATTGATTTCATTATAACTTGTATGTTTACCATTTGTCATTTTCTATGGTTAAATTAGTAATTCTATTATTTAAAAAAAATTGTAGAAATATGTGTTTACTAATGAGTATGCAAAAGAATTACTAAATAAATAAAAAACTAATTTTTGGGTAAAATGTGGTAACTAAAAAATATATTGAGTTTTAATTCAAAATAAATGAGAAAAAATAAATTCAAGTTATCATAGAAAAATAATTATTTGGTATTTGAAAAATTTTAAATCATTTTAATTCGGGAAAAAAAGATATGAGATTTATTTTAATTAATAATTGAGTAAATTGAATTAATTATTTAGGTGGGGCCACATTAAAGGGGAACTTGCCACGTAAGCCTGGTTTAAGGATGTGTCGCCATGTGGCATCTTTTAGCATCTGTTTTAGTATTATATTAGATATATTGCAATCGGAAAAAAAAATGGAAACATGTCTCAATATTTACGACAATATAACCGAAAAAAATAAAAAAGGGAATGGATTCAAATCATATTTAAAAGAGGAAACAAATATTTTAAAGTTTCCATAATAATATTGACCAATAAGAAAAGCTCATTTGAATAAAAAATTCAGCTTTAATTGTGAGCGTGACACGTCAGCAAAATGCTAGCAGAATTAGTAATATTAATAATAGATAGATATATTGCAATCGGAAAAAAAAAATGGAAACATGTCTCAATATTTACGACAATATAACCGAAAAAAATAAAAAAGGGAATGGATTCAAATCATATTTAAAAGAGGAAACAAATATTTTAAAGTTTCTAAAATAATATTGACCAATAAGAAAAGCTCATTTGAATAAAAAATTCAACTTTAATTGTGAGTGTGACACGTCAGCAAAATGCTAGCAGAATTAGTAATATTAATAGATAGATAGATATTATAATATATTGCAATATTGTGCCTTATAATTATAATATATATATACTATAATGCAATATTGTGCATTATACGGAGTAAATCATAATGAATGGTCATCCAAATGAACCTAAGTAAAGTCTTATTTAGACCTTTTGGTAAACATATTTGACGAGATAGCTAAAGTTGATGAATTATATGTGTTAAATATATTAAATTAAAATGTGTATAAGTTAGTAGAATGTTTGAAATCCATTGCTAAAAGGATGGTTGTATATTTTTTATTAAGAAAAAATTAGAGACCAGTCGTACCTAGATCTCGATGGTCGACAAGTCGGCAAAACAAACCAAAATTCCAAAAATACAAAGATGGTGCAACATACGAGCAAACACGCTCTACAAAGCGAAACAAAACACAACTAATCCGAACAAGACGAGGGCGTAGACGAAGGACGAAGTCAAGCACTACTCTGAAGCAGCACCGTAGGCCAGAGGTACATCAAGAGTCACCAAAGGGCAATGAAGACGAACCCTCAAGGAACCATTCTTCCGGAAAAAGGAGACGCCTCGATACACACTACCACGACCCCAGTCTATCCCGACTCCGACTGCCAGGACCCCATCAAACGGAAAAGAAAGTCCAGTCATGCCAAATGAAGAGTCACACGAAGCCTGAACGGTTGAACCGAAACGCACCAAAAACTCAATCGGGATTTAAGCAAACCCCACAGGGAATTATTATTTTTTATTATTATTATTATTATTTTTTAAATTTATTATTATTATTATTATTATTATTATTATTATTATTATTATTATTATTATTATTATTATTATTATTATTATTATTATTATTATTATTTCCTCATTCGGGCCAGCTTTGCCTTGGGCCCAAAGAACTTGAATCGGGCCCAAAAACAAGTGGCAGTAGAGCAAGGAAGGAGGTGGAGTCAACCGAACCGCCGCCAGAGCACAATTTGGCGGATCTAATATTTTAAATCTAGGTGAGCGGTAAAATATTTCCTTGAGAGGCAAGAAAATTTTGTCCATATAATTCATATATATGTGTGTGTGAATATTAAGAATCCAAAACAATATTTAAACTATGATTTATCAATTACAAGAGTTATTTACCATTTACAATGAAATTAGTGTTTAACCAAAAGAGAGGGATGTAATGACACACCAAAAATTGGAAGCATAAGAACATACAAAACCAAAATTGACAATTTAGTTATTTATGTTCAATTGAATGAGTGGAAATTAGATTAACACAACTCTTCATTAAGCAATTAAACATGTAATACAACTCAAAACCCTAGTTGTTATAAATTACCATATAATTCAAAACCCTAATTATGAAATTTAATAATGTAATCATTATTTAAAAAAAATAGAGCTAATGAAGAGAAATATATACACCTTATCGGTGAAGATAGTAAACTAGTGACATGCATAATGAGATTGGAGTAGAAGATTTGAATTCTCTAACTTCTAATGGAGATTTTAACGTACTGAGATGACGAAAGCTATAAATGGTTGATTAATTTTATTTATTTATTGCTATAAAAAATTAAAAACAATACAATTACTGTCAAGATGAAGGTAAATTTTGTTTGGGTTGATTTTAAAATCGGTTAAAAAAAACTAAGTCCGATAGCAATTTTTTGGGCTTAGAGGTACCTTTAATTTTTTCATAATTTTAGCCCATCAATTTTTATTTTTTTTTAGCTTAACCTATAATATTCTACCCAGCAATGGCTGAGTTTGCCACCATCAAGATCCGCCTCTATGCACAAACCCCATGGAATACCGGAGGGAGAACTGGCAATCAGCCACACCAAACCGTCGCCAGCGCCACCACACGAGCAGATGTCGAGCAGCGGTCGGCCGACACCGCCAAGGCCTGAAACCAGAAGGGACAGGTCGGACGAGATGAGGGAGAATCCGAAAGTTCAGGAGGCGCGGGACGCCATGGTTCGATTCGAGGGCAAGCAGTGAAACGTGCAAGTGAATAACGGAGGGGAAGACTGTTGGAGGCAGCTGCACCGAGCAACAAGCCGGAGCCAACAAGAAGTCGGTGCACCACCACCAACGAAACCGACAAGAAAGGTGAGGAAAGGAGGGACTCTTTCCACAAACCCGGATTCGATTCTAGTTGGGGCAACAACGCAGCGTGCCCGAAGGGAGGACCGAACCCACAATACGATGGAGACGTCGCCCCCAAAAGCACCATCAAGGCTAGATGCAAGGACGAGGAGCATCGATCCATCGATATGACTGTGGATGGAAGCACATATCGGGCTCGTATTGAACCGGACACTCTCTGAAGATATATTTGGGCTCTCTAGAGAGAGATATTTGGTCGTAGATTAGACGGCAATTATTCGGAGTTGTTGTTCATCCTAGCCGGAGATGGAGTAAGAAGATGCCGGGAAGGGATACCTAGACCAGAACCAGTTGGTGTTTGGCGGTCGTGGTGTTCCAACCCCAAATGTTTTTTTTTTTCCAAGCGATCTCAAATAGAGCGTTTCTCATCCTTCTTTTTTCCTGCATTATTTACTTAATTTGGGTATGATACCATTGTTGGTGTTCCAGCCCCAAATGGGTTGTATAATTAGCGGATAATAGAGGAGGAAAATAAATAGATTTATGAATATATTTTGTATTAGACATAAAAACTTTTAACACTTCCAAATGCTTTCCAATGAAAAAAAAAATATGTACATTTTAGAAATGATGGAATATATACGGTTCGGCTATATACACCCCAAATCATGCACGTCAAGGACGTGCATGATTAAAAGGGGTTAATTTTTTAAAATTTTTTTAATTAGACACAAGGATTGCACGTCCTTAAGGACGTGCAATTTTAACCTTGTGATTTGTGGTGTATCTAGCAACACCCAATATATATTCTACACAAAATTTGGTAAAATGTGTGGGCTATCCTACAAAACTTACCTTTTTTTTTTTGATGACGAGGAACCCACCTTTGACGGTAAATCCCGAGCACGTGACCCAGCCGACAAGAGTCACGTACCAGGTAAACTGGCTTTTTGATGACGAGGAATCCACCTTTGGCGGTAAATCTCGAGCACGTGACCCAGCCAGCAAGAGTCACGTACCAGGTAAACCTGCTTGTGCTGACCGGTTCGACCCACTGGTATAGGGAGCAAGACAAATTTTGGATGGGAATCCCAGAGAAAGGGGCAGAGGCAGGGATCGAACTCGGGACCTCCTTTCCACCCCCTTGTTCCTCACCAGTGGTGAGGAACAAGGGGGTGGGAAGGTCAAGAAACGGTCAAACTTCGGACACGTATGGAAACGCCTTGGACACGGTTCACAAATAATGGACAGGGTTTGGAATTAAAAAAAAACTCGGTTCATAATTAAAATAAAAAAGAAAAAAGCAAACCCGGCTATCAACCTTTGCCCTTTTCTTCTTGAGCGTCCTTTTGCACTAGCCACCGTCGATCGTCGGACTTTCTGAACACAAACGAGTGTCGTTCATGTCAATCTTCCTTCAACTCTTATCTCCCTATCTCACTCACTCTCTATACCTTGATTTATGTTCAAATTTAGGGTTACTTTGATTGAGTGATGTTTGATTTCAATTTATATGAGATTTAGGTGTAGAATCTAGAAATTGATGATGGTTCAGGCTCACAAACTAATGAAGGTAGCAGAGGGGGTGTTTCTTTGAAACAGAACGTGGAGGTAGAGTGGACCACTTTAGGATTATGTTGATAACTTGATATAGTTGGCAGAACAACGGGAGGGGGTAACAAGACATGATGGTGGACCACCTCCTCTCTATACTTTGATTTATTTTTAGACTTAGCAATGTTTATTTGTATATATTTTGATTTGAAATGTTATACAATTATTTATTTATATCTCATTGGTCTTAACATCTAGGTGACTCTTATTAGTATAAATGTATACATCTTTGCAAGACCTTTAAAATGATACTCCGTATATATATATATATATATATATATATCATATATCTTTGCCGTGTCCGTGTCCTATGTTTTTTGAAATTCCCGTTTCCCCGTGTCTTCCCGTGTCCGTGTCCGTTTCCGTTTCCGTGCTACATAGCTCACCACTAGGCCACCCCGACTGGGGCAAACTTGCCTATTTTTTCATCCATGTAATACACATGGTCAGTTCTAAGCAATTGAGGGAGTAGCTTTCGGTGATCCCTTTCGATGGGAAACGACGGTATTGGGGAGTGAGAGACGGTAAGCTGAAATGAGCACCCAAAAAATCGAGAGTAGCACAATGGGTCAAAGTGTTTGAGGTTTAAGAGCAAGCCCAAGAGGTTTCCCATCTTGATTTTTGGAGAATATTGAGGTGATTTTTGGTCAAAGAGTTTATCTATTACATTCTCCAAATTAGAAAATTGAGAGAAAATATGGAGATTATTCTCTAAATTTAGATATTTTAGGATGAACTCTATAATGTGGAACTGTTGGAATGAGGCCAACAAAAATTCAGAAAATCTGACTTATCATTCTCTATTTTAGAGATTGTTTTAGAATGGACATGCTCTAAAACTCTTGGAGGGCTTGAAACAAACACTTTTTTCCTGAGTTCAACTCTAATAAAGGATTTGTTAGTTTTTTTTTTTTTTAGTAAACCAAGCGGCCGGTTACGGCCCTAAGCTCATCAAGTGGTTTTTCAACATCACACACATATCTCATTGAATTGTTGTGTTCATATATATGCACAATAATTCAATACCTGTAAATGTAAATGTAATAATAACTCATATAATTAATTTCACTCATTTTCAAAACAAATATAGTAAGATAAATATTATACATATCACCAAACCATAATTAACCGACATCCAAACTCCTTCAGTCCTTTCAATTCTACAATGTGGATATGAATGAGCATATTCCTTAAACTCACAAGATATCGTACTCAATATATTCACCGATATTTAATAAGATTTTGATGAAAGACCTACCTCCTTTATAGAGACTTGTAACTCATCAATTGAAAATGATACTAAATATTGAACACCATGTGATAGTAACACTATATATATTTTCGACATTCGTAAACACTTTCTTCTCTAGTAACCCTTTTTTGTTTGTTTTTTTATACTTGGATTCAAACGATCGATCTACTATATTATTTAATTTTGGTTTTAAGGAGTGATCGATACTATTGTTTTGATAAAGACAAGGCAGTAATATAGGTTCGATTCTCGATAGGCCGACAAGTCGGCAGACGAAAACCCCTTGAACATTCAATAAAAATCTACACTAAGAAGAAAATCAAGCACCGCATTTTTTTTTTATTAGGTAAAAATTCGGATGAGTAAAACCTATCCGAGAGCATCCTGACGGATGAGGTCTAAGAGACCTGTATCATGGTATAAATCAGGCCCCCTGGTAGAGTAGCTAAGGTGTGCGACCTTATCCGCTACCCGGTTACCAATGCGGGGAATATGGGTGATTCGAAGGTTATTTACTTGTTTAAGTAGTACTTGGACATCAGACATAATTAATTCTATTTCCCAAGGACACCCAGTCTGTATGCGTAGATAATCGACGATAATTTTTGAGTCCCCTTCAATTATTAGATCTGTTATTTGTAATTGTTTAACCTTTTCCACCCCAAGCCGGAGGGCTAAAGCTTCGGCCATAGGTGGGGATTGTCCATTAATAGTCTTTCCCCCAATGCTGATTGGTTCTCCCTGCCAGTCCCTGATGATGTAGCCAATAGAGCTGTTTCCATTTCAAGCACCACATGAAATAACACTGCTGGTCAGCGATCCATCTGTGACGATATGTAGTCATAGCGATAGTCCATTCGTCGAAAAAAATAAAAGAAAAAAGAAAAAGGAAAAAGAGAGGGAGCAAGTAAGGATGAGGCAGTCGTTACCCACCATTCATACAAGATAATAACAACATGGCGCCTCTCTTCTGCTCCCTCATCCTCCCCATATCTCCTCCCTCTCCTCCTCTTTTTTTTACTCTCACAATTAAACACAGGTGAACCTCTCAAGCTGTCGTAGATTCCGAAGATCGATGGCGTTGAGAATGTGGGCTTCTTCTACCGCCAACGCCCTCGGCCTCTCACGCGCCGCCGTCCGAGCCCCCGCTCTCTCCCGCTGCTTCTCCTCCGGTAAATTAATTAATCTCTTCCTTTTTCAAGATTCAAGATTACGTTTCTTGAGAGTTAATGAAACGCGTCGTTTTGGATGGGAGTAGTTCTGGAGGGGCTCAAGTACGCGTCGTCGCACGAATGGGTGAAGCACGAGGGGGGTGTGGCTACCATTGGCATCACTGATCACGCCCAGGTAGGTTTAATTTTCCCCAATTAATTACTTATCCATATCGTTTAATTTATTGAATTTTGTAATTAATTTTGGGTATTGATTTCGTTGTTAGGACCACTTGGGGGAGGTGGTGTTCGTCGAGCTGCCGGAGGGCGGCGGCTCCGTCTCACAAGGCAACGGCTTCGGGGCGGTGGAGAGTGTCAAGGCAACGAGTGATGTCAACTCCCCCATCTCCGGTGAGGTCGTCGAGGTTAACTCCAAGCTCTCCGAAACCCCCGGTTTGGTACGTTGTTTATTAATCTCCTTTTCTAGCCTCTTTATTTAGATAATTACGATAAACCGCCTATAATTTTCGTTATTTTCAGTTCGGCCATTGTGGGTTTTCAGGTACCAAACAAAAACTAAATAAGAGAGGAATGAACACACCTCCACCTTACAAGAATTATCAACTGATTTTTGTAATAGTGTTTTTTTTTTATTTATTAGATTTTTTAAAGTGACAATCCATTTAAAATTATTGTGATTTTACTGTAATCACCTTGATTTTCAAAATTGGTAACTCAAATATAATATCTCTAAGACTTCTCGCATATTATATTACACTTTAGTATCAGTAACGTATCCTCAGTTAATCAAAACATGTCACTTTACTATTTATACATGTTTTTTTAAGAGTTAAAAACTATATAAAATATAAATATTTTAACAATTTTTTAAAATAATTTCATACCAACTAATAATAAATATAAAATTAATTAAAAAATATAATAAGATGAAATGCAGAATTCAATAAGTGTAATATTTAATATAGCATTTGGAATTGAAAATGGATGCAGATAAATTCAAGCCCATATGAAGATGGGTGGATGATAAAGGTGAAACCAAGCAATCCAGGAGAGTTGGAATCCCTGATGGGCCCAAAGGAGTACACCAAGTTCTGTGAGGAGGAAGATGCCTCTCATTAGCATTTTAATTCTATATATGATTCCCATGATTTCCCTTTGAAATCTTTTGGATACAACACTTTGTTCACTTTATTAAAATTAAGCTTAACCCTCTTTTCTTTTGTATCAGTTGCTTTAATTTCTTAATTAATTATGCATGTATCACATAGTTAACAATCAGCATCTATCAAAGTCCGACTCGGTACTAACCTATCACACAAGCCGAGTGAGGTTCCATTCTAAAACCAATTGACGATAGAAAGAGTAGCCCACCGACTCATATACTAAGGCTTGTTATATTTAACTTTCGATGTGGAACTCTTTTGATCTCATTCACATCTCTCAACAACATCTTAATTGACCAGGAACAAAACAACTTTTTGCTCATAATAAATGATCCTTTCATTTGCATACCATATAGTTAAAACTCACAACACTCCATGATACAATACAAATACACAATATGTAAGCAAAACAAGTACTTAAAAGTTAGTTGATCTTTCTTATTTTGGCAAGGCAATTGTCCATGGGCCTTGAAATGGGCAAGTACCTTACTGGGCTTTCTGGATTCACTCTTTCAAGCCTTCAAAAGTAAAACAATACAGTAATGATTAGGATTAAAAAAAAAAGATCAAAGGTGAATTGATTAATAAAAATGTCTAGAAAAACATATATTATGTATAGATATGTACCTGTAGTTGAGAAGAAAATAGTGAAGGAAAATGTAGACTTCAAGCCTAGCAAGATCCCTGCCTGGGCACAACCTACTTCCAGCTCCGAATGGGATGTAATTTGCTCTAGTTTTTGGATCCTTTATATGTTAACACAAGCACACATGTTACTTTATAGCAAGTGAAATTACAAATTTTGATCTAAAACTTTATTCATATTCGCCCTTCATATTAACTCTCAATGTAATGTCATCTACGTCCCCAACTTGTTAGATTTAGTTTTGCCTAGATTCGTCTTTTGTAGGGTGCGTTTTCCCTTGTTGTATTGCACCTTTTCTGTTTTCTGTTGTATGTTTTAACGGTCTTCCATCTGCCAACTTGTCACCTATCGATATTCAGTTATATTTTATATCTGATCTAGAATTCCTTTTTTTTTTGTTGCTATGAATGTGAAGTACATAATATGGTTTTGTGATGAGATACTTACATCCCATCTAGTAGGATTGAAGTCATTGGCATTGAGGAACTTATCCTGATCCAAATGAGCACTTCTCAACCATGTCAAAATCCTCCATCCCTTGGGTACAATATAACCTTTTACAAGAACAAAGATATAAACTTTTACAAGAACAAACATAGATAACTAATGTAGTAATGTACTTAATGCATATAAATTGAGTTACCATTAATGTTAACGTCGGTATTTGCCTCTCGAAACAGAGTGAAAGAGATGTTAACAACGCGAAGGGTTTCGTCTATGACCTTGGACAAGTACTCCATTTGCCTGGTTTCTTTGAGGGTCAATCCCTTTTGTGTTGGTGGTCTCCTCCTCACAATCTCTTCTTGCTCCTCCTACATGATTTATGTACATCATTGAATTGACATGATTGTTGGCTCCAAATCACTTGAATACAACAAGGAAACAATCATAGTACACAATTTGTTACCAAGAGAACAAGATATGGTGCATTACCAAGGCCTTTTGCAACACATTAGGATGATCATGCATGAGGACTATCGCCCACATGATCGCGTGCCCCGAAGATTCATGGCCAGCATTCAAGAACATGATGATGAGGTCTATAATCTCCTCATCACTCAACTTACCACCACCACTCTCATCTTCCACATCCATCAACATGCCCATCATGTCATTCTTCTCTGCCTGCTCCTTCATCATCCTCCTTTCGTCAACTACACTTTGAAAGATCCTTTGCAAATTCCTCCTTGCCTACATCAACACAAACCTTCAAGGATTAAGGGAAACATATACATTATACATAAGATAGTTCATTAAATCTTGGATATATACCTTGAGTGCCTTATGGTAAGCGAAACCGGGTAGGTCAATTGCCATGGACTTCAATCCATGGTTCAAAGTGGTGTATTCCTTCTCCAATGCATCCATTATAAGATCACTCCTGTCGCCCATCATCACGTACATGATCACCTTGAAGGCGATCTTTCTTGTCTCGGTAAGGAACTCAATTGGCCTCTCCATGCTTGCCCATCTCTCAAGAGATGCAACCACAAAACCTTCAATGTGCTTGATGTACAAAGACAATGCCTCTTGCCCACTAAGAGGAGGAGTTGTGAGCCTCCTCATTCGCTTGTGTTCTTCGTACGATATGCCATGGAACGCCTTCTTCCCCATCAGCTTTGTGATGGATGTAGGGTATCCAGGGCCGAAAGTTGCTTCATCCGATAACACTCTTTTACACACTTCCGGAGTAGTGACTATAACACATGGCCTCCCAAACATAAAAGCCCTATATATCCCGGTTGCACCATATCTACATCAATTGAAGTCACACAATTAAGCAACTAAGTCATAACATATATATGAATCAACAAGCCAAATGAAAGACCTGTCTGAAAAATTCGAGATGAAGGAGTCTGGGTCATGGGACTTGAAGGCCTTGAGGAAGGACAACTGAGTGCCAAGAAAGGGCAAACCCATGTCACCTGGAGGCAGAAGCTTCTTTATCTCCTTCCTCAATCCACCCACATAAAACCATTCATTTGCTTGCCT
Organism: Persicaria tinctoria; assembly: GCA_037127255.1. Classification (NCBI taxonomy): domain Eukaryota; kingdom Viridiplantae; phylum Streptophyta; class Magnoliopsida; order Caryophyllales; family Polygonaceae; genus Persicaria; species Persicaria tinctoria. Next base: position 74,664,204 of record JBANSL010000014.1, on the reverse strand, counting down.
TAGCAGCACCCACAAAGCCAGTAAACCGCCCAACACAAAGGCTGAGAAAACCATCAAATCCATTGCTTTCCTGTTTGGATTCAGCTAAAGAGATTGCTTGTTGATGAGATTTTGAAGTGATCAAGTGGTGTTGTTTTGTGCTGATCTGCATTTTGGAGGCTGAATTTATAGGGGTAAATGCTGAAATCTTGTTTTCAGTTTGTGGGATATGAGTATCAGATTGCAGATCCATGGTTTGAGTAATCAGTAAGAGATTACAAATATTTCATTTGTATAGGGTGGATTGTGCAATCTGATTAGATTTGATGATTTTCCCTTTCAAATTGGTTCTGTCAACAGGTTAATCTTTGATCTGAACCTATTCAACGCTAGTTTTTAATTTTTAATTGGTTTCATCATCTTGGTTGTTCATTTCTTGGTCAAATTGAGCTCCCAACATGTAAATATTATTGTAGAAATTTTAGGTGGAAAAAGAAAACAATTTGAAGTTGTAAAATGCAAAAAAAAAAAAATGTTCTACAAATTTGTTTTTATAGAATTCTAAAAAAAATACGGAAGTACTACTCCCTCCGTCCCACAATGGTTGTCTTTAAATATTCATGCACGCTTTCTTAATAAGCTAAAAACTATATAAAATATCAACATTTTATTATTAAGTATAGAATTATTTTAAAAAATTAATTAAAAAATGGATATTTTATATACGTAGTACTTTGTAGCTCTTTAAAAAACGTGCATAAATAGTCTAAAGACAACCATTGTGGGAGGAAGAGGAAGAGAGTACTATTTTAGTGGATAGAATAAGCCAAAGCAATCAGATAATGCAAAGAAGAACAAAATCAATGACGTAGCTGTTGCAATAAATAATTTGAAAAGGACAAAAATGTTGTGGACATAATTAATCACTTTATCATCTGCTGATTTAGTTTGATTATCAATTCATCGTTCAGGACAAAATAAAATTAATAAACAATTATAAGGTCTAAGATCGACTTAATTTTCAAGTATTTTTGCACATAAAAAGGTACTGTAGTAATGAATATTGGAGATTTTGTGCATATTCAGGTGGGACATATTCGGACCAAAGTATAATACAACTAATGGGAAACAAGGTGAATAAACTGATTAAACTCAATCGAAACTCAGTTTAGTGACATTTTGACAGTAAACTTTTGTTCGATTTACTACATTTTGGTCTGAACAAAAAAAGGGTTTAACCCTTAATAATTGCCATTCAAATCACACACCAGAGGAAACTGTGTACATGGTTTTGTTGCTAACCCAACAAAACAGTTCAGTTACACCATTACAGAGTATTCAACTAAAATACAAGGCTTTTCAAAAAGAAAGCAAAGCCTTATTCACAGTGAAGAGTTGAGATGGTACGCAATCGCGTACCATCCAGGAGTTCAGCCCTCCTGGACACCAGGTGTGGGTAGGGCAATCGCGTCTGGCGACGGTACGTACGAGATGGAGATGAGGTCTGACCTAAGCTTGTCTGCACTGTTTTCCTCGGTCACTTTAGTTCCACCATTGGGTGTGGTTTTACTCCCGTGTACCTGCGATGAATTGAAAAGCTTATCGGGTCCAGAGTCGGAAATTGCAATTAGCAATTCCCTGGTCAGCTCTGATGAATCCTCCACAGGGGTAGTTTTATCCATAAAATTCAGTTTCTCCTGCTAAAATAAGAAAACGAAGAGTCATTAACAAATGATGCGAGGTTTAGATCTAAAAATTGGAGATGGAAATAAGTTTGGCCAAGTTCATTGCTGGAAACAAAGAAAAGACTGTTTAAGCTGCATATAAGCCATCAGATGGGTGCAAAAATCATTTGCTCATCTCAATAAAGTGCAAGATTGACTGCCACATCACAAACTGATGAACATATGGCAATTATGCACAACTTATACTACAGATTTGGCACAAATGCAAGGTGTTCCTTTGTAACATTCACTTCATATTGTTTATATGAATTATCAGCTACTGCTGTTGAGGCACCCATTACTCTTAAGCATGAATATGGTAAGAGAACGTAGCAAGATTCACTCTTAGCCAGCAACTAGGCCATAACCCAGACATGGCAACAAGCTGTCTTGGAAATGCAAATACATGTTAGTCTGTAATACAGATTGAAGTTGTTCAGAGAACCACCAACATTTTTCATCTACAGAAAGAAAGATAACTGGCTAGCACAATTAAAGCTCATCAGAGGGAACTAGTATTTGTTTGTTATACAGCCTTACAGGCAGATCACCAATAACTGCATTTTCTCATTGCATATCTATAAAAAATTCACCAAAATAAGCTAAAGCTGATAGGCAGCCTATATTCGGTGTTCTCAACTTCAATCTTACCCAAAACTACAAATCCCAAAAGAGAAGCAAAACAAAAGCATCAGGTTTTAAACAAAGAGCAAATATTTCATGTGAGAATGTAGAACATGCAACTAATCAGTAATCACTCAATCCCTTCAATAAGCCCACGGTTGGAACCTAGTCCCATTGTTTGGTAGATGTCACCGAAAAATCAACACATGGCTTTTCAAGATCAACAAGAAATAGTCAAAAAGAGGTGCTACTACTGATTTCAAGATTCATCAATCATAAAGACAACTAGTTTCCAAACAGTGTAAATGGGAAATTTAAGATGTGATCATTCTATTTCACTTCCTAATTAGAATCAGAGAGTTCCAAACAGGAGTCGCTACTTCATTGGATTCAAGCTAATCAGACCCTGACATATCAATTGGGAATGATGAAAGGGGCGTCAGCACAGAAGTTCAGGCGCATTCAGATTCCAATCCTAATGCCTGGAAACTTGAGCTTATAAGTCCAGTTGTCCACCAATTTGTGGCATATTTCTGGCCAATGACAAAAACCTCCTTCAGACATTGCTAATGACATAATCTAGCTAAAAAGTCCACATAGACCGCACAGAAAACTCATTATAAATCCAAAGCCATAAACCCAGCCACAGAATTAGGCAACTACGTTATTCATTCTTCAAGAATCACCACTTCTACAAGTTTCAAATGAACAGTTTTTTAACAATAAAGAGAAGAAAAAAAAAGTAAATTAGGAACTAGATAAATCAGCAACACAACAAATAAGTCATGAAGGAGAAGAAGAAGAATCCCTTCAAACCCTAAAAGTCATATCTACACACACAAAAATTGATGAATCTTGATAAAAACTCAATCCGTAACGCAGCAGCACAAGGAAACGAAACCGGATGCACGGATCGAAGCACTTCAAACCCTAAAAGTCAAAATCAGTTCGGTTTCCCGTCAAATCGTGCGTATCCTCTCAACAATTAAACCGATCAATCAACTATCGGATTTTTCCGGTGAAGAAAAAGGCAGCTGCAAAACAACCGTCCATTTCCGGCATCTAAAACCATTCCATGAGTACCAGATCCTCTCAATAACAAAACACGAAATTCACGAAATCCAGAAATCAATCGAAGACGAACACACTCGAGCGACTACAAAGATTCAGATCCGACGGAGTTTTGACTTTCAATCGATTCGAATAACATACATGTAGATTGAGAGAGAGGGGGAGGGGAGAGAGTCGCACCTGTTCTGCGTGCTTTTTCCCGTGTTCCAACGCGATCCAAACGTTTCCTATTGGAGTTTTGAATATTTGTAGAACCCCTTCAACCTTTGTGAAATGACGATTTTGCCCCCCTCATTTCTTTATCTTCGTTGTCCTAATTGGATTTTTTTTAATCATCCGAGAGATCCCACGATTCGTGCGTGATTAGATTAGTGTCCATTTTAATATTATTAGTAATGCCAATTAATCATATAAATATTAATAAGTATAACTTCTCATGTACATCGTGCCCATTTAAATACTACACCGTATCTAATTGTTTAGGAAAAAAAAAAAGAGAATATTAAAGAAATGTAAAATTTCTCCAAAATAAAATAAATTTGTCAATGGATAACCTTATTTTTACACTGTCTTTGTTAGCTTTATCCAAAGCCGTTAAACATGGGATAAGATCCGAGATTTGTAATTATAATTTAAAAATAATTTTTATATTCAGATTTCACAATTTATTGATTTTTCTATGTTTACTTTAGAGAAATTAGATTTGTATGGTTATTTATTGTAATATTTTCTTTTATTCCGGTTCAATTAGTTAAAAAAAAAGTCAGTCGGGGTGGCCTAGTGGTATGGAACAGGGGTGGTAAGGAGGTCATGAGTTTGATCCTTGTCTCTACTCCTCTCCTTTTTAAAAATTCAAGATTTGTCTTGTTTCCTACCATTGGTACAACCGTACATATGACTCTTGTCGGCTAGGTCATGTGTTTGGAGTTTACAATCGAATGTGGGTTCCTCATCATAGAAAACAAAAACATTACCGGACACTTATTTTTATCGGATATCCAATCAAAGTTTGATTAGAAATTCAAGTAAGTTTTATAAATCGAAATGTTTGATTTAAAAGGCATAATACTATTTTTCATTTTTGGGACCAGTAGTTTAAGGAACTAAAAAATATAAAAAATATTAATTTATATTTTATATTTTTTTTTACAATTTCATATTACTAATAAGTATTATATTGTAAAAAAATAAATATTTTATATTTTTTTTTAGCTCTTGAAATTACTTGGCCAAAGTAAAAAAATTGATTCAAACGATAACCATTGAGAGTACTACTAGTCGCTTGAACAACCTGGTGACGAACAAATTAATTGCTTGAACCTGTTGAGAAAATATGGTGAGTTGTGGGATAAGGATCCCACATTGAATAAAAATTGAATCCAAACCTTGCATATAAGTTGGTGGACTACCCCACCTAACACCAATTGGTTTTAAGATGGAACCCCACTCGGCTTGTGTGCTCGGCTTGGTTGGTGCGCATGATGCGCTTGGGCGTGCCTGGCCCCCCACCCCACCCCACGTCGTATATTACCCACCGTAATTTAACATGGTTTCAGAGCCAAGGTTCGGCTAAGTGCGGTGTGGTTTGTGTTCCTGGTCTAATTGGCTGGTCGACCTTAAGGCATTGAGTCGTCAAGTGCAACTGACAATAATGCATGGCCAGACAATTGTACTTGAGGGGGGTGTGTTGAGAAAATACGGTGAGTTGTGGGATGATAAGGATCCCACATTGATTAAAAATTAAATCCAAGCATTGCATATAAGTCGGTGGGATTGTGTGTTCGGCTTGGTTGGTACGCGTGAAACGCTTGGACGTGCATGGCCCCACGTCGTTAAATTACCCACCATAATTTAACAGAACCCAATCCACGAACACAGAAAACTCATAATAGTCACCTAATAATTTGGGCGATGAACATAGATAATTCTCATCCAATCCTATCCATCACATAATTTACATATTCAAGATACAACAAAAAGTGGTCTCCTAAATACTCATGTGATGAACAAAGTGGTCGCCTCAGTCCTCTTGGTCAACTTTAAGTGGCCTGGAGTGACCCAAGTGAGGAGCGTCACACCTTCCGTCGCTTGAATACTCTAAAGACTAAAGAGCAACATCCATGTGACGACCTTCCAGGCGATAACACGTTCGTTGCTTAAATGTTCAGACGACAAAAAACGCACTCAGTCAACCAGATAAGATCCGTCGCCTGAGATATAATATGCGTAGTGTTTTTGATCTCTCCATACTTTTGTGTATTTTTTTTCCCACACTTCTAGTTAAGTAAAATAGTTTTGTTTGAACTCTAAAATTCACTTAATGTAGCGTGATGATGGTGGTGTCATCAGGATGTAAGGACGATGCATATTTTGACGAGAATAATGTATACTCCATCCGTTAATTAAAATATAACGTTTTACTATTTACGCATAACTTTTTTAACATTGTTTTTAAATAATTTCATACTTATTACTATTAAGTATGAATTTATAAAAATAAATGTAAAAAAAATTAATATTTTATATAGTTTTTATCATTCTAAAAAAGCGTGTATGAATTAAACAATAAATTTTAATTAACATAGGAAGTATAATGTAAATAATTAATACCCCTATATATAAAATATCTAAAACATGCAATGTTTTAATTCAAACGTGTAACTTTTTTTTATATATAGGTTTGTATATTTACATTTTAATCTAAAAATATATTATTTTAAAAACATTGTACATACAACTAGACCTGTCAAAACACAACCCGACTCGGTGACCTGATCCGACTGACCCGAAAAATTTCCGACCCGAGCCCGAAAATTTTGACCCGGATTTTTTTTTCGACCCGAACCCGAAAAACTCGAAATTTTCTGGGTAATCTGAGTTTCGACCCGGTGACCCGATTGACCCGGTAATTTTGACCCGATTGATTTATAATTATATATAATTAAATTTTTTATATATAATTAAAATTTATCACAAAATTATCAAATAATGATTTTTTTAATTTAAAAAAGAAAAATTTGACAAACCCGAAATCGACCCGAAACCCGATCAAACCCGAGTTCGAGTCAACCCGAAAAACCCAAAACCCGTTTTGCCCGAAACCCGTTTTACCCGAAACCCGAAGTAAACCGACCCAAACCTGATCCGAATGACCCGTTTAACAGGTCTACATACAACCAAAATTATACACTTTATATATTTATGCGCATCATTTCATTCACTATATAAAATTTGTGGTTCGGTCACATCGATTTTCCTATGGGCGTGGGAAAAATGAACTTAAAAGAGAGGTGGAAAATACATATATATGTTAGGTCAATACTATGACACTAGTTAGATTACGATTCATGGTCAGTGTGTTTATGTTTTTTTTTTTTGTTTTGCTCTTTCATTACAAATGATTTTAAAAGTGATTTGCAATCGCTTCAGCTTCCACTAAATGATGTCTCACTAAAGTCATGAATCTTTTAATTGAAAATTGTCCACAAAATCACCTTCAAATTAGATATGGAGGACCGTTTTCTATCCTATACCCTAAGAAGTTCAATTCATATATTTTCTCTAGATACATGCGGTTTATTATTTTTTAAATTAGATTATGGGGTCTACCCAGCTCCTTGTAGGAGATCGTAATGATTTGTATTATTTGAGTATATATTGTTGATTTTTTAAAAGATTGTAATTGGATAAAATGTGTAGTACAGAGTAATAAAGTTTATGAAAAAAAGTTAGTGGATGATGATGTTTTTAAAAAGTGAAGGGTTTTACAAAATATATTAAAATTTGTGCAAATCTATAGCTAAAACACTATGTACCGTGTATTGTGGAACGAAGGGAGTATGTTAAATTACGGTGAGTAATATACGACGTGGAGCGAGCACACAAGTCGAATGAGGTTTCATCCTAAAACCAATTGGTGTTAGGTGGGGTAGCCCACCGGCTTATATTCTCAACAGAGTATGAGACAAGGTACATACACCCATGCACATATATATCCTCAACAATTAATACTTAATAGATCACTCAGAGTAGTTAAATCTTGTCAAAAACACAATCTCACATCAATATATAATGTTATGAGAGTTGTGAAACAAATCGGCCTTACCAACTAAAACACCATGTGTTGATCTAACAAGTTACCTCCTTTGAAAAATATAATTAATACTCCGTATGAGCTAAGCGCTCTTAGTTTAGTAATGTGGATTGGATTCCTCTTAGAACACCACGCAAAACTCTATGAAAGATCAAGGAAGAGGGAAGAAGAAAGAAGTTCTGTTTTTGGTTATTATGAATTCAGTTACAGCTTCACACTGTTGGATTGCTTATATATATATATATATATATATATATATATATATATATATATATATATATATATATATATATATATATATATATATATATATATATATATATATATATATATATATATATATATATATATATTAGGTAAAAATTCGATGGTCAGACAGGTCTGACTCATCGAGAGACAGAACAACCTAAAAACAGAAATACAAATAACAAGCGTAATGAGTCAAACAGAAATAAACACTACAACAAACGTTCCAGGAAGACCAAACACCCGAACAGCTGAGGAAGCCACCGAAGAACGCAGCCAAGCACCACCAAACAGTAGCACCGCGGGCCAGTAGTACAGCAGGACTCTAACTCCTGTGGGTAGTGCAGACGAACTCCAAGGAAACTCTATCCCGGATACGGAGTCGCCCTGAGCGCACGACCACGACCCCAACCAGACCCGACTACAAACTCAACGTCTCCCCCAACCAAGCAGAAGATCTCCTAGAAACATCGGAAGCAGAGCCGCAAACTGCTCGAAACAAGACGCCAACAATCTTTCACCTACAAAATGTCGACATGCCCTTGCGGGATTTTCTCAAGCCCTATCGGGTGGGTGCACAATTTTATTTTATTTTATTTTTTCTTCCAAACTCCCAACCTTGGGCCCGAAGGAACCCAAACTTGGGCCCGAAGGAACCCAAACTTGGGCCCGAAGGCACCCAAACTTGGGCCCGAAGGAACCCAAACTTGGGCCCGAAGGAACCCAAACTTGGGCCCCAAGGACAATTGTAGACGCTTGAACAACGGGTTACGCCGGGCCATGGAAGCCCGGACACCACCATCAGCCCATGGAGCATCATCCCGGAGACAGACTACCCAGGCGGCACTACCACGAGCATGACAGCAACCTCCGACGACAGGAGGTAGACATGCCGGCAGCAGACCGAGAGACTAGACGAGGCGACGCAGGGAGGAGGACGAAACCAACGCACAACGCTAGCGGCGAGACCAGATCGACAGAGGGGGACGAGATCGACTGAGGAAGGATGAAACCACAACGCCGGCGAGCCCAGAAACGGCCCATCCGAGGCGGTGACGAACACCCGGGCCCCAAATCGACAACCGAATCACACCCCGAACCCCAAAACGACAATCGAATCGGAGAGAACGAGGAACGGGAACTCAAAATCAACCAAACGGAAGGTCTATTGAAGCACAAGAAAGGTGGATTGAAGAGGATAGGATTCTCAGTTGGGTTCTTCAATTGGAAATTTCATAGTTTGAGTTTACACAATTTGGGGATTTCTCAAAATTCTAGAGAGAGGGCAGAGCCCTTCTCTCTAGAATCCCCTTTGTTAGATTGCTTATATAGCCGAGCCATCCAGTGCCTATAGACCCATCACAACCAATTACCAAATTGCCCTTACATACATCTATATATATACTTCTATATCCCCCCTTCAAGTTGGACTAGGTATGGACACTGGGCCTAACTTGGAAGCAAGATATTGATGTTGAACCTCACCTAAGGGCTTGGTGAAGATGTCGGCTAGCTGATGTTGAGAACGAACATAGAAAGGACTAAGGAATCCTGCCTTCAATTGTTCCCTAACATAATGGCAATCTAGCTTGAGTGCTTGGTTCGTTCATGAAATACCGGGTTCTGAGCAATGTGTATTGCGGCCTTGTAATTATCACAGTGCAAAGAATTTGGTTTAGGAATTTCACATTGCAAATCTAAAGCTAATGAATCCAACCAAACCAATTCACTAGACGTCTTAGACATGCTCCTATATTCAGCTTCTGCAGAGGACTTGGACACGGTTGTCTGCTTCTTTGTTTTTCAAGAGATCAAGGCATTCCCAAGAAAAACACAGAAACCAGTGACTGATCGACCACTGAACACACAATTACCCCAGTCTGCGTCGCAAAATGCAGTGTAGGAGAGCTCATTATTGAGTGGATACAACAATCCCAGATCAGGTGAACCATGAAGGTACCTCACAATATGGAGAGCTGCATTCCAATGAGGGACACGAGGAGAGGCCATGAACTGGCTCAGTTGTTGTACAACAAAGGAGATATCTGGGCGAGTCATGTTCAAGAACAACAACCTGCCCACCAGTCTCCTATATTTCTCAGCATCCTGAAGCTCATCACCTTCATCAATAGACAACTTCAACCCCTATACATAGGAAATGATGCACTCTTACAGTCAACCATCTGAGTATCCTCAAGAATATCTTGCACATACTTCCTTTGATTGAGTAAAGTTACATGTGCAGACCTGGATATTTCTAAACCCAGAAAATATCGAGCTTCTCCCGGATCTTTTATTGTATAGGCATTGTGTAAAGCAAGCTTAAGAGCTTCAATTTCTGCCACACTGTCCCCTGTAACCAACAGATCATCAACATAAACTAGAACCACAATCAACCCTTCAGGAATTGATTTGGTGAACAAACTGTAGTCATAAGAACTCTGAACAAATCCCAACTTCTGATGGAATCTACAAAACTCAGTATTTCATTCCCTAGATGCTTGTTTTAATCCATACAAGGATATTTTAAGTCTACAAACATGAGACGAAGATCCTTTGTCATAACCCTCAGGAAGCTTCATGTAGACTTCTTCATTTAAGAATCCATGCAAAAATGCATTATTAACATCTAATTGATGTATAGGCCACATCTTCAAAGTAGTAAAAGAAACCAACAGGCGCACTATGGTGAATTTGGCTACTGGTGAAAAGGTATGATGATAATCCTTACCCTTCACTTGGTTATAGCCCTTAGCAACCAAACGTGCTTTGTATCTCTCAACTGATCCATTAGGCCTAAACTTGATTTTATACACCCATCTACACCCAATGGCCACATGACCATGAGGTAAAGCAGTGAGCTCCCAAGTGTTATTACTGTCAAGAGCATCAAGCTCCTTCTTCATGGCTTCCACCCATAAAAAAATAGCAGCTTGTTTGTATGTATGAGGTTCAGGTGTGGCCATGACATGAGCTAAAGAGGCAAGATAAGCTGTAGAATAATAACCCTGATCAGATAACTGTGTGGCCACAAAGGACTGAGACTGAGACTGAGTTGCTGGCAACTAAGGAAGAACAAAATCCACAAACCGAGCAAGCAAATGATGTTGTCTATGAGATCTTCTAAGGGGAACAATGGGAGCAGGGATCTGAGACTGAGAATTAGATGATGCCTCAACTGGTTGAACTGAAGACTGAGAACTTGATGAATTAGGAGCAGTCTCAAAATTCTGATTTGCACTCATTGAGTTATCATTAGATGTTGCAATAACAGTTTGAGGAATCTCACAATCTGTAGCAGGATTAACCAAGGGCAGAGCTGTAGGGATGTGATCATCTTTCATCACCCTCTTATCAGCTAATTGGAAAGGAAATATGTTTTCTTTAAAGATAACATCTCTACTAATAATCACTTTGTGATTCACCAAGTCATACAACCTGTATGCTTTTTGACCAACTGGATAACCTATCAAAACACATTTGTGAGTCTTAGCACCAAATTTGTCCTTAGGCATATCCCTAGCAAGAGCATAAGCTAGACACCCAATAACTCTCAAATGTTCATACACTGGAGGTTTACCATAAAACCTTTCAAAAGATGTTTCCCATTTCAAAACTGCAGTAGGAAGTAAGTTGATCACATGAGTTAATGCTAATACACAGTCCCCCCAGAATCTTAGAGGCAAGTTAGCATGAAGTCTTAGGGCACGAGCAGTTTCTATGAGATGTCTATGTTTCCTCTCAGCTCTACCATTTTGTTGAGGAATATAAGGGGCAGAAAGTCGATGAACTATGCCCTTGTCCTAAAAAAACTGTTGACAATTGAAGAATTCAGTTCCATTGTCACTTCTGATTTTCTTAACACTAATGTTGAATTGATTATCAACCATCAAAACAAAGGCCCTTACAACAGAACTATCTTGGCCTTTACTACTGATCAGTTGAGTCCAAACAACCCTACTTTGATCATCAAGAAAAGTAACAAAGTACCTAGCTCCAGTTCTACAAGGCACTTTGTAGGGTCCCCAGAGATCGACGTGTAACAACTCAAAGCAAGTACTAGCCATTGAATTACTTGAATCAAATGGTAAAGCATGATGTTTAGCCAAAATACAAGACTCACAACTGAAATCATCAACAATGGTGCCTTTACAACTGGGAACATGAGCCATCTTGGCTACTGAGGCATGACCCAACCTAGCACGCAATACTGATTTACTAGGATTGGATACAACATTATTAGAAGATTGAAGGTTCGATAATGTAAAACAATGTAATATAGAAATACTCTAGAAGGGGGGTTGAATAGAGTATGCCCGTTTTTCGCAAATATTCTCAAGGCTTTTGAAGCTCGTGCCAAAACCTTTAAGAAAACCTGAATCACAAAGTTAGGCAATTCGAACCAAGTGCGGAAATAAGGTAAAGCAATAAATAAAGGACACGAGTAATTGTTTACGAGGTTCAGCACAACTGGCCTACGTCCCCGCCTAGGGTTCTTCCACAACCCTAGGATTCAAATGCTTTATTGAATGCTTAGCTTAGGATCCTAATAGCTCACCGAGAAGCCTCTCTCCTATACAATTGCAATCTAGTCAACTCACGTTCCCTTGGAGTCCTAGACCAATCTAGAAGAGCCCCACCTCTCTCAGCTATCTAGTACAATCCTCTAACTCTCGCAAATCAATAGCCTAGTGCAACTTCCCGAGTTATAAACTCTCGAGTAACACTTGAAATGAATATATCCTATAAGCTCACAGTGGCTCTCAAAGGCTTTGAAATAAACAACAAACTATTTGAGCGCTTTGCAGAGAGACACTTGGAAGACAGATCGCTTGAATGAATGAAGCTCGTGTGTAGCACTTATGCCTCTGTCTTCTCCTTCCTTTTCTTTAAATAATGGCATGAAGATAGCCTGGAGCGTGAGGATCTTCATCATCAGATCTCCAACGACTCTTTCCATTCAGACTTGATCTTGGATCTTCTATATATGGATACTTTGAAACGCCATGATCCAATTTGAACTGATCTCTTCAACATGTATGGAAGGATGTAATCTCGATTGTATACTTCCTGAAATGGTTAGTCCAACTAATATATGTAATATAAAGGAAGTATATAATAAGATAAAATAATATACGAATAATAAGATAGGTTTTGTATTTCATCAACTGTCAATGCTCCAAGGCCTTTGACACAAAAAACCTGTCAAAGCCTTTGGAACATCTATTTCGATTTTCATCAAGGGAGTGAGTTATCAATCTCCCCCTTGATGAAAGACAAAACCTGTGCATCCCTGCAGCTTAGTCAAACAAATATATCATAATCAAAATCAGACTAAGTACCTGCAAGGGTTAGACAAATGTTGGATCAAATAATTTTAAAGTAAGAAAACATCCAACCGAAAACCAGAAATCAAAAAGCAAGGTCTTCCAAGACCTTTAATCAGAGGTTTTCAAGGTCTAACGATTATCTCCCCCTTTTTGTCTTTCAACAAAGGGCGGAGGTAGAACAGTCACCAAAAAGTTTCCAAAAGTTTTGAAAAAGTTTCCAACAACCAGCAGAGTAATAAGTTTCAGGGTGGGATAGGGTGGGTAAGGTTTAGGCTTGGTCAATCCAGAGCATCATCAGTGAGCCTCGTCCACAGTCCTTCCAGCAACGTTGAAATCCCGCTCATCTTCGTCATCACCTCCGTCTGCAGCTCCTTAATATCCAGACGAACTTCCTCCAAGCCCAACTCTAGGTTGTCCATGCGTTCATCGAAAGCTGGAGCAGTGGGAAAGGCTTTTGAAGGAATGGCAAGACTCAAGGTCCCTTGGGGAGACCGAGTGATGCCAATCTTTTCAAGGCCTTTAGAGTCGAACATACCCGTATGACGCAGCTGCTCTTCATTTTTAAGATCAATTCCAAAAGCTTTGAAGATAGGGGTCAAGAGGGTAGCAAAGGGGAGGGGAGAGCTTTTTCGAGCTTTCCTGGCATGGGCCATGGTTCCAAGGATTGTGTTGGCCAGATCAGGATCAAGGCCGTTTAGAATGCGGTAGAGCAGGACCATGGCATTGTCGGTTATGAGTGAGCCAGAGTTGAGACGGGGTAAGAGGCATCTAACAATGATGTTAAAGATAATTTTTGCCTCTAGGGTTAGGGATGAGTGGGTCAGTTGTTTTGAGGTGCTGTTGGCTGCTTCTGGTAGGAGATATTTGGCTCGGGCTAGGATGATGCAGTTCTCTTTTGAGGGGTGGATTTCAGCTGGTGGAACAGGGGTAGGTAAGCCTAGGAGATCTGCAAAATCATTGGGGTTGAGAGAGATTCTAACCCCTTTGACAACAGTCTCCAAAGACCAACCATCAGTTTCGTTTTTGGCTTTGAGGTTAATGTAGAAGAGTCGGGTAAGCTCAGGGTAGTAGACGGTTTCTCGGTTAAGAAGAGTCCAGGCAGGGGAATTTTTGAGGAGCTCAATGCAGGGCATCTTCAAAGCTTCAAAGAAATTGAAATCTAAAAAATCTGAACAGCTAAGCTTACGATTACGAAACTCATCTACCCATTTCCCAGCAGTCTCAGCATCTAAAAACCAAGAGGAGGGCAAGGATTGATTTACCTGGATATAGGTCGGGGGTTCTGCGTTCTTTCTGCGTGCAACAGTTGGAGCAGCTCTCTTGACAGGCGCTACAAGGCTCTTGACAGGGCCCTTCCTGGTACGCTTAGGGGAGGGAGGCTTGACGGGAGCAGGGGTTTTCCGCTTCTTCGGAGACGGGGGAGGAGGAGGAGAAGGAGAGGGAGATTCTTCCTCCTCTTCCTCAGACCCCGAGTCCTCACCGGACCCCGCTTCGTCATCTTCTGGTTCCTCATCCCCTTCGGAATCCTCGTGCTCTTCCTCTTCCTCTTCTTCTTCAGGATCTTCCTCGGACTGGGCCTCCTCGGCTTCGGCTTCCTTCCGAATCCGTTCAGCCTCTTCCTCAGCCAATTTCTCTGCAAGCTCGGCCTCTTCATCGGCCTTTTTCTTCCTTAGAGCCTCCTCCTCGGCTTCCCTGGCAGCGTCTCTTTCCAAGGCGGCATCAAGGTCGTCCTCCTCTTCTTCCTCGTCGGGTTCCTCAGCCAAGATCTTTCTTTTTTCCCTTCTGTTTAGCACTGATCGGCTTCTTCGCAGAGCGCTTTTGAAAGCCTTTTGGAGCAATGGCCGAGCTCTCAGCAATGGTGCTCTGAACAGTGGTTGGGATTATGGCTTGAGTAGCCGGTTCTGGTGTGGGAGAAGTGGCAGTGGCCTGGCGTCCCTTGGGGGTGGCGCCAAGTCGTTTGGGAGTGACGGCTTTCTTGGTTTTGGGTGCCATGGAGGTAATTGGTTAGGGTTTCTTTGAGAGGTTGAAGATGAGGGAGTGGAAAGGTTGTGGTAAAAAACTGAGTGGGTTGTAATCGGGTACAGGATGGTTTAAGTAGAGAGAGAGGGTGACGGATTGATGGGATGGGTTTTGGGGTTCCAAGGAAAGAAATCATTACCTTGCCAAGTTGAGGGATTTCAAATTCAAATTTGAATTCAAATTACCATAAAATTCGGACTAAACTCAAACTAATTTAGTTCCAAACATAACAAATCTTAACGGTTAAGGAAAACATGAAAATAGGCAATTTTTGAAATCCGATTAAAACAAATATAATTGATTAAATATCTAAAAAGATATTAACCAAAAAAATATGATCCGATATATGTACTCCACTTGTTCAGTTAGCAGACCTTGACATAACTCTCAAAGGTCTTGACACTGATTGGAGATTATCTTTCGTAAAGGGAAAGCTCCCCCTACGAAAGTGCATCCTTGTCAAGCATTCCAATCTCTCGTCTACTGAAGGTGAACCTGTCCTCTGCCAAAGGCTTAGTAAAAATGACAGCCCATTGATAATCAGTAGAAATAAAAGATATGGACACATCACCTTTTTCAACATGATCTCTAATGAAATGATGTCTCACATCAATATGCTTGGTCCTTGAATGTTGAACAGGATTCTTAGTGATGGATATGGCACTTGTATTGTCACACTTAATTGGGATACCCTTGAGGTTGATGCCAAGATCTCGCATTTGTTGAGCTATCCAAAGGATTTGGGAGCAACAAGCTCCAGCTGCAATGTATTCGGCTTCTGCAGTGGATAGAGCAACTGAGTTTTGCTTCTTTGAGTGCCAACTGATCAAAGATGCTCCTAAGAATTGGCAACATCCTGATGTGCTCTTTCTATCCACCTTGTAGCCTGCAAAATCTGCATCAGAATATCCAATTAAAGTGAAATCCTTTTGCTTTGGGTACCATAATCCAAGTTCCTTAGTGCCATTGAGATATCGAAAGATCCTCTTCACAGCCACGAGGTGAGATTCTTTGGGATCAGCTTGAAACCTAGCACACATGCAAACACTAAACATAATGTCAGGTCTACTAGCCGTGAGATATAATAAAGATCCAATCATTCCTCGATACTCCTTTTGATTGACACTTGTTCCAGTCTTGTCTTGATCTAGAGACAATGTTGAGCTCATGGGAGTCTTGGCTGCTTTGGATTGATCCATTTTGAACTTCTTCAAGAGATCCTTAGTGTACTTGCTTTGGTTGACGAAGATCCCTTTCTTAGATTGATGAACTTGTAACCCCAAAAAGAAGTTTAGTTCACCCATTAAGCTCATCTCAAATTCACTGCACATAATGTCAGAAAATTCCTTGCACAAAGATGTGTTAGTAGCACCAAATAATATATCATCAACTTAAATTTGAATAACCAAAATGTCCTTTCCTTTGGTTTTGATAAAAAGAGTCTTGTCGATCAACCCTCTTTTAAAATCATTTTCTAAAAGATATTTTGACAAGCGCTCGTACCAAGCTCTTGGGGCTTGTTTCAAACCATAAAGCGCCTTGTCAAGTTTATAAACATGATTGGGAAATTCTGAACTTTCAAAACCTGGGGGTTGAGCAACATAGACTTCTTCTTCCAAGAAACCATTAAGAAAAGCACACTTGACATCCATTTGATATAACTTTATGCACATGAAAGATGCAAATGCTAATAAAATGCGAATGGCTTCAAGCCTGGCTACGGGAGCAAAGGTCTCCTCGTAGTCAATACTTTCCTCTTGATTGTAGCCTTGAGCAACAAGCCGTGCCTTGTTTCTCACAATCTTGCCATTCTCATCTAGCTTGTTTCTAAACACCCATCGAGTGCCAATGACTGATTGATGTTTTGGTCTAGGCTTCAAAGTCCAGACTTTGTTCCTCTCAAATTCATTGAGTTCACTTTGCATAGCTATAATCCAGTCAGGCTCCTGAAGTGCTTCATTTACCTTCTTTGGCTTAATAAGAGAAACAAACGCATTAAAAGCACAAAGATCTTTAAGTTTAGAACGAGTTTGAACACTAGAAGTAGGGTCAGAAATGATATCCTTTAATGAGTGTGATGAGGAGTATTTGAATTTCCTTTTGGTAGTCTCAGCTCCTTGATTCGTCACACCATCAGGATCAATTTGTGGTACATCTGACTCCGTGGTCCCGTTAGGTTCAGTTACAGCAGTTTCTGACGTCTCAACACTGTTGGATTGGACACCAAGGGCTTTGGACGCATCTTCAACATCTTGGGCCAATTCTTCAGTGTTAAGAATCGGTTCCTGCATGTTCTTATTCTCTGTGTTCTTGATGGCAGTAACATCACCTTCCTCGTTCTCTTCATGGATATTAAGATCTATATCTTTTTGGGTTTGAAGGAGCTACGTGTTTGTTTACCTCGTGTGCAAGCATTGCACATGTCAATACCTTTGAAGTCCATCTCAGGTAGCCCTCTTACAAGCCCTTTGGATACCAGCTTCTGTAGTGTATGTGGACTCACATGACCGAGTCTCCTGTGCCAAAGCTTTGGATCGTCCGTCAAGGCCTTTAAACAGGTTAAGCTTCCTTGTGCCACTTGATCAGCATTTACAGCGTATATGTTGTTGTAACGGTATGGAGTTAGAATAACTTCACCTGTATCATCTCTGCACACTATACATCTTTTCTTGTTAAATCTGACATTGTTACCACTATCACATAATTGAGAAACGCTAAGCAAATTATACTTTAAACCATTAACAAGATAGACATTTTTAATACTATGGCTGGAATTACTTCCAACACTACCAATACCAACAATGTCGCATTTCCCTTTGTCACCAAGAGTGATTGTTCCCGTGGATTGCTCCTTTAGATCATGAAAGAGAGAACTCTTCCCACTCATATGCCTCGAGCAACCACTATCAATAATCCATTTGTGTTCTTTCACCTTGGTGATCTCCTGCAAAACAAACATCAACCTTTGTGGCTAGACCAATAAGCAAATTTGGATCCATTGTTGGGGTAAACCATATTTGGTAAAATAGTGCCTTTTGGGACCCAAACTTGTGTTATCCGTTCTTTTCTCAAATGAACAGGAAATGTATTGCGAATAATATAAGGATCCTTTCTTCTATAAGGGCAGGTCTCTTTTACATGTCCCTTTCTAGCACAGTGGTGACATATAGGAGAGGTTCTGCTTCCTTTAGCCTTTACAAAAGTGGTAATGTGTTGCTTCTTTAAAAACTTTGGATTGTAACCAATACCACTTTTGTTTAGAGAATTTTGTTGCTCACCCAACATCCTATCAAGAGTGCCCTTGGATTTGGTAAAACTTATGAGGGCTGTCTGTTGGTCTTGAATCTTCTTATTCAGGGAGATCTTCTCGTTCTCTAAGTCATGATGCTCATTTCTTAGAGAGGAGAGATCTTGCTTGAGTTCAGATTTCTCCGAGTCAAGCGTCTTGACTTTAATGTCAAGACCTGAATAAGAAGCTTCAAGACCTTTGACCCTCATAGACAGATCCTCAATAGTTCTTTCCTGATCCACAGTTCTCTTAATAAGAATGTTAGTTTGGGCAATAAGCTTCTCTTCATTGGCAATCATATTTGAAAGGAATTCTGATAATACCTCTTTTGGACTTTCCATGAGTTCTCTTACAGTAGCTTCAAGCTTGTCATCATGGGATTCATTTTCTGAGGCCATAAGGCAAATGTTGGCCTTCTCATCGTCGGAGTCAGAGTCGGAATCACTCCAAGTAGCTACCATAGCTTTCTTCTTCCATTTGTCATCTTTCTTGGGCTGGCTCTTTGTCTTTTGAGGGCAGTCTTTCACAAAATGATCTGTTTCACCACATTCAAAACAAGACAACGGTTTAGTCTTCTTTTCAAACTTGTTGGATTGAGGCTTACCTCGAAATTTTGAAGACTCTGATACATCTTTGTTGTTGAATTGCTTCTTCATTTTGAGAATTCTAGCAAGGCCCCTTGTGATGAGAGCAAAATGATCTTCCTCATCGTCATCCTCATCTTCAGAATCAGATCCATCTTTGGACTCATCCTTCTTAGACTTGAGTGCCAAGTTCTTGGTGCTAGCTGGAAGTTCTCCATCGTCTTCATTAAGAATCATCTCATGTGTGATCAGCTTCCCAAGCAAGTCATCAAGGGGTAGAGTGATGAGGTCCTGGGCTTCCTCTATAGCTGTTACTTTTGGACCCCATTTCTCCTTTGGAAGGCACCTCAGTATCTTCCTCACTTTCTCAACGTTGGTAAAGCTCTTGCCGAGAGAGTCAAGGTTGTTGGTGATTTCTGTGAATCGTGTGAACATGGCTTTGATTGACTCATCAGTCTTCATCTTGAAGAGCTCATACTTTCGAAGAAAGATGCTGATCTTGGTGTCTTTTACTTGGCTCGTTCCTTCATAGGTGACAACCAACTTGTCCCAAATCTCTTTAGCTGACCTACAAGAGGAAATACGGTTGAACTCATCAGTGCTAAGACCACAATAAAGTAAGTTAATAGCCCTGTAGTTTTTGGAGATGGTTTCAAGATCTGCTTGGTTGTATTCAGACTCCTTCTTTGCAATTTTGGTGTCATCTGGTCCATCCTTCTCTGGAATCTTCGGACCATTCTCTATAATGTTCCAAAGCTCTAGATTTTGGTCTATGATGAACATCTTCATCAAAGATCTCCAGTGGACAAAGTTGTTTCCTACAAAGAGTGGCGGTCTACTTGTGGACCTTCCCTGTGCAAATCCTCCGCTTGCTTCACCAGACATGATCGAAAACTCACAAGATTGTTAGATCAAAAACAGTGAGTAAAGCTCTGATATCAATTGAAGGTTCGATAATGTAAAACAATGTAATATAGAAATACTCTAGAAGGGGGGTTGAATAGAGTATGCCCGTTTTTCGCAAATATTCTCAAGGCTTTTGAAGCTCGTGCCAAAACCTTTAAGAAAACCTGAATCACAAAGTTAGGCAATTCGAACCAAGTGCGGAAATAAGGTAAAGCAATAAATAAAGGACACGAGTAATTGTTTACGAGGTTCAGCACAACTGGCCTACGTCCCCGCCTAGGGTTCTTCCACAACCCTAAGATTCAAAGGCTTTATTGAATGCTTAGCTTAGGATCCTAATAGCTCACCGAGAAGCCTCTCTCCTATACAATTGCAATCTAGTCAACTCACGTTCCCTTGGAGTCCTAGACCAATCTAGAAGAGCCCCACCACTCTCAACTATCTAGTACAATCCTCTAACTCTCGCAAATCAATAGCCTAGTGCAACTTCCCGAGTTATAAACTCTCGAGTAACACTTGAAATGAATATATCCTATAAGCTCACAGTGGCTCTCAAAGGCTTTGAAATAAACAACAAACTATTTGAGCGCTTTGCAGAGAGACACTTGGAAGACAGATCGCTTGAATGAATGAAGCTCGTGTGTAGCACTTATGCCTCTGTCTTCTCCTTCCTTTTCTTTAAATAATGGCATGAAGATAGCCTGGAGCGTGAGGATCTTCATCATCAGATCTCCAACGGCTCTTTCCATTCAGACTTGATCTTGGATCTTCTATATATGGATACTTTGAAACGCCATGATCCAATTTGAACTGATCTCTTCAACATGTATGGAAGGATGTAATCTCGATTGTATACTTCCTGAAATGGTTAGTCCAACTAATATATGTAATATAAAGGAAGTATATAATAAGATAAAATAATATACGAATAATAAGATAGGTTTTGTATTTCATCAACTGTCAATGCTCCAAGGCCTTTGACACAAAAAACCTGTCAAAGCCTTTGGAACATCTATTTCGATTTTCATCAAGGGAGTGAGTTAGTTCTACAAGGCACTTTGTAGGGTCCCCAGAGATCGACGTGTAACAACTCAAAGCAAGTACTAGCCATTGAATTACTTGAATCAAATGGTAAAGCATGATGTTTAGCCAAAATACAAGACTCACAACTGAAATCATCAACAATGGTGCCTTTACAACTGGGAACA
This sequence comes from Persicaria tinctoria, assembly GCA_037127255.1. Taxonomy (NCBI): domain Eukaryota; kingdom Viridiplantae; phylum Streptophyta; class Magnoliopsida; order Caryophyllales; family Polygonaceae; genus Persicaria; species Persicaria tinctoria. Next base: position 74,643,131 of record JBANSL010000014.1, on the reverse strand, counting down.
TGAGCCATCTTGGCTACTGAGGCATGACCCAACCTAGCACGCAATACTGATTTACTAGGATTGGATACAACATTATTAGAAGATGACTCATTATTTGATCTATATACAGTTCCCTTTTCTTCACAGTTGCTTGCCAACCTCTTGTGAACTTCAACTGCAACATCTACAGGTTTAAGAGTAGCCCTGAACAATCTGCTGTGTATTCTGTCTCCAGTAAGGACTGCATGACCCTTCTTAAGGTCCTGTAAAACACAGTTTCTCTTGTGAAAAATGACCTCCACTTCAGAATTATCAATCACTTTCCCAACAGATAACAAGTTGATCTTGAATTCAGGAATAAAGAAAACATCATACAACACCAATCCTGATGTCAAGTGTATATCCCCAACCTCTGTGACCAACTTAATTGACCCATCAGGTAAAGACACTTATCATCAATTTCCTTTTAAACTGTAATAATCGATCATCAAACACCATGTGATCCGTAGCCCTACTGTCTATAATCCATACATTCCTATTCTCATAGTGCTTCCTAGCAATACTTAAAGCTAAAGCATTACTGAGAGTGCTGAAGGTAAGAGGTTTACCAGCAAAATGAGCCTCTGATCCTGCAATTCCTTTCCCTTTCATTGCTTTGATCACCTGTTGAACAACTGAACTGATGAAATCCTCATTGTCATCCATGCTGTTACAATTCCCAGCCTCTGATAAAGGAGATTCATCAATCTCCATATCTGCTGCATTTGCTTTGGCACCAGTTTTCCATTTTGGTGCTTTAAACCATTCCGGATAACCTATTATTTTGAAGCATTCATTCTTGAGATGGCTAGTCATCCCACAGTGAGAACACTTTTTGTTTGCCTTCTCAGCAACTCTTTCTTTCTTGTAATCTCTCTTGACGTCAGTCGGTTTGTTAGCAAAGAAGGCCTTTGAATCATTGCTGCTTTCTCCAGTAGTCCATGTACCTTTCTTGTCCACTTGTTGAACAAGGTACAAAGCTCTATTCAATGTTGGCAATGGATCCATAGCAAGAATCTGGTTCCTAGTGCTCTCATATCCTCCACCCAGTCCCATAAGAAACTGAATCAATTTGTCTCTATCCTCCTTTTCTGTCATCTTTTTGTTCAGATCACATGTGCAATTGTTGTAAGCTCCACACGTACACTGCAATTTTCCATCCAGACTGAAAATCTCCTCCCACAATTCGTTCAATTGACCGAAATAATCCACCACGCTCATGTTTCCCTGATCTAAATTGCACAGACTCTTCTTCACCTGATACAACAAAGGACAATTCGAAGGAGCATACCTGTTGTGAGCCTAATTTTCCACGTTTTACACTTACTTTTATACCGATTTCTGCATGCATTTCATACATTTGGGATGGAATAGTACAGAATCTGTTTAGTACAGTTTATGTTTATTTGCAAATTATGGAGTCTACACTAGTTTCTGTTTAATTTCGCAGAAATCGAGGCATTTTGCAGCAATTCAGAGAAATGATGAAAAGCTCGAAGTCAACTACAGAAAGTCCGAGGTCCAAGAGTAGCGAAACCAGGACAAATCGAGCAAAGGACAAGGAAAATCACAAAGAGGTCGATATCGACTAGAGTAGGTCGATATCAAGTGGATTACATCGAGCGAAAATATCAGAAATCAACCAGAGAGCAGAGCAAAATAGGAGAGGTCGATATCGACCTAGTCAATCAGGTCGATTCTCCACCCCCGAGGCCAAGATCGAGTGAAGAAACAAAGATAGGTCGATTTCAACATATACTGGTCGATATCGACCAAAACCAAGTCAAAATTCTTGCCAGAGCCGAAATCGAGTTGTCAGAAGCCGAATCCGAGAAATCAACTCGATATCGACCAACATAGGTCGATATCGACCAACCAATGTTTTAGATAGAAAGTTTAAATATAGATAGATTATTCTTTCCTAGATTAGCTAGGGAATGAATACTATAAATAAGGCATTAGAGGATGGATTTTATTCATTCAATCAATCCAAGCCAAGCCACATAGAGAGAGAGAGAGAGAGAGAGAGAGAGAGAGAGAGAGAGAGAGAGTCTTGGAGCCAAGTGGAGTTTGTGAAGCGAAAGCGGAGTTGGCTTTGTTCGGTTGTAAGTCTTGTTTGAGTTTATTTAATGCAATTTAGTTCCTTTTTATTATTGATGTCTTTCTTGATGATGAAGAGCGAGTAGTCACCCAGTTTCTAGGGTCGGGGGGAGCCTGACGGTGGACATGTAAGGTAATGCGGTAAAGATACAATCTTTGAATGCAATCCGTCTTCTATCCCTATGAGCATGATTCTTTTGCGAAAGTTGAAGGTGATCTTTGTTTGTGTTATTGAAGCAAAAGTGATCTTAATGCAACTTGGATTAATTATGTGAAAAAGGGTTAGTAACAATTAGGGTTTATGCGAAAGCCTCTATATTCCTATTTGTTAATAACAAAAGTTATTTGATGAAAAGCATGATCTTTTATGCCTTTATGTGTTATTTTACATGGTGTTGTCAGTTGTGGTGTTGAAACCCTGATCTTGGAAGTCTTTTAGTTTATTGATTTATTTCATCAGTTTCGTGTTCTGTCTTGCGAAAAGTTTCGATCTTTGGTTCTGTGATTAGTCGATTTCGAGCATTGTTGGTCGACGTCGAGGAGTTTAGTCGATATCGAGTAAGTAGGTCGATATCGACCAGCTTGTTTCTTTTCGTTTCTGCTTCTGTTGTTTCTGTTTTATAGTTTCTGTCGACAGTGTGGTCGATATCGACTAGATAGGTCGATATCGAGTGCTCTTCTGGTCGAAATCGTGCTGAGTTTGGAGCTGAAAAGGCGGGCGCTGACACGCTTCCTCGTGGATACGATCCTGACTACCTTCTACTACAACGAGAGGAAGTCTTGTATTTATTTACTGAGACAGGGAGTCAGTTTGCTTTATATTTTATTTATATTTCATACTTGACACATCCTCCTGAACAACAATACCTCTCAATGATCTCGTCCCAAAGTTGCTTTGCTGATTCAGCGTACATGAAGCTTTCGGATATGTTTGGCGCCATGGAATTCACGATCCAGCATCTGATCATGTAATCGCACCGCCTCCAGTTCTGCATCTCTGTCGGATTCAAGTTTTCTTGACGAAAACTTCCATCGATAAAGCCAAGCTTGAGTTTGGCCCCGAGCGCCATTTTTACTCCTCGGCTCCAGCTTAAGAAATCCGTCCCGTTGAATACGTTTGCCACCAGCTGCGCTCCTAGATGATCGGAGCTCGACTAACTCAACGGATCATTCATGTTATTGATGCCTCCGATCTCGCGCCGAATTGATGCACTTAGCTCTTCCATTGTTCTTCACCAATTCCTTCAGATCTTGTCTCCACGGAGCTTCAATTGATCGGATCGGCTCCCTGTCGCTCTGATACCATGAGAAAGTGTGGATTCCTCTTAGAACACCACACAAAACTCCATAAAAGATCAAGGAAGAGGGAAGAAGGAAGAAGTTCTGTTTTTTGTTGTTATGAATTCGGTTACAGCTTCACATTGTTGGATTGCTTGTATAGCCGAGCCATCCAGTGCCTATAGACCCATTACAACCAATTACCAAATTGCCCTTGCATACATCTATATACTTCTATAGTGGAGAGCGATTACTAAGAGCGCTTATCTATTAATCTATTAATATTACTAATTCTGCTAGCATTTTGCTGACGTGTCACGCTCACAATTAAAGTTGAATTTTTTATTCAAATGAGATTTTCTTATTGGTCAATATTATTATGGAAATTTCAAAATATTTGTTTCCTATTTTAAATATGGTTTGAATACATTCCCTTTTTTTCCGGTTATACTGCCGCAAATATTGAGACATGTTTCCATTTTTTTTTTCCGATTGCAATATTCTCATAATTCGCCTACATACATTGAACTTAAATTTGAATCTTGGTATATTTTATTTTTGGAAATTTATATTGTACATAGATCCATATCCAATTGTCAGTTTATAAAATGCTATGGAGTATAATTAAATTAACTTTCATATATGTTCATATTTTCTCACTAACCATGCAAGTATTTCATTTTCAAATAAATTAATCAAATATGCAATCGGATTGCCTGCATTCATTATCTTAACGGATTGAATTCATTTAAATACTTGTTTATTATATAACATTTATCCCAATCATGTAAAAATTTACTACTCTCTCTATTTGTTTAGCTAAATATGTTGTTTAATATTCATTCACGCTTTGTTAGGATGGTAAAAATTATATAAAATATTATTTTTTCAAATTTTTTATAAATTAATATTGATAATAAGTAATCTATTAATAATATTAATTCTACTATCATTTTGCTGACGTGTCTCGAATATTACTAATTCTGCTAGCATTTTGTTGACGTGTCATGCTCACAATTAAAGTTGATTTTTTTATTCAAATGGGATTTTCTTATTGGTCAATATTATTATGGAAATTTTAAAACATATGTTTCCTATTTTAAATATGGTTTGAATACATTCCCTTTTTTTTTCGGCTATATTGCCGTAAATATTGAGACATGTTTCCATTTTTTTTTTCGATTGCAATATTCTCATAATTCATCTACATACATTGAACTTAAAATTTGAATCTTGATATATTCATTCACGCTTTGTTAGGATGGTAAAAATTATATAAAATATTATTTTTTCAAATTAATTTCGATAATAGGTAATCTATTAATAATATTAATTCTACTATCATTTTGCTGATGTGTCACGCCCACAATTAAACTTGAATTTTTTATTCAAATGGTATTATCTTATCCACCCCTTATACTAGAAGCAGCTTCTTTGTAAAAAAAAAATGAGCCACGTGTCCTCTTTGAGCAAAATTAAAACCAAAAACTTTCAACCTTCTCTCCCCCACGTTCTCTCCATTCAACTGCCTACCCCTCTTGGTTAGGGGTGGGCATTTACAATTAATTGTTATTTCAATTAATTGCTTAGCAATTGATGTTTCAACATTATCTACGCGAGTTGAGATTTCATTATTTCAACATAATCTACGCTCGGTGACCGATTCATTCTCTACCGTCGAACTCTCCCAGAAGTCCAGAACAACCTGCTCAATCCAATCGAACGTCGTCGTATACATCCCTCAACGGCGACAGCGACCTGGTCCTCCGCCGGATAGATTTCATGACTGGAATCGACATGACCGTCCGAATCCGTCGCATCTGCCAACGGAGGCAGCGCTTGTGACATTCGGAGATGTGTGGAGAGCTTCAAGGACCGGATCTGGCCATTGAGGAAGAGCTCATCGGCGGCAACGAGGATCCGATCTCCTCCGCAACAGCGAATCTCCAGACAATCCGGAACCTGAATTCGACAACGCCGGATCCGATCGGAGGATTTGATAGCACCGAGGAGAGGGTCGTGGTGGCTGGGCGACGGTGGCTCTGGCGGTGGCTTCGAGATGAAGATCCTAAGGGAATGAAGAAGAAGAAGACGCAAGGGATGGAGAGATCTTGGAGATCCAGTTCAGAAGAGGACTTAATTAGAGGAGAATGGAGAGATCCTGGAGAGAGAGGGGAGTATGAGAGCGGCAGAGAGACAGATTAGGGTTGAGCAGCTCTTCTTAACAATTAAACAATTAATTGCTACAATTAATTGGTAGTATTGTTTTGAATTGAAAGATAAAAGCAATTTAGTTAACGGTTTTGAAACCTAACCTTATTTTAAAACAATTAATTGTAAGATGGAGCAGTTTTTCAATTTTTCAAAACAGTTTTTCAATTTCAATTATTTTTACCCACCCCTACTCTTGGTTGAGATTTGGGTGGTGGAGGGGCGAGTGCTTTTCAACAAGACTCCATATGAACAAAATCTTTCAATCTCGGGGTAGATGTTTCAAGCAAAGAGAAAACATTGAGAGATTTGCCAAATTCAGGATTACGGGAGATTTGAGATCATCAAAATTCATGAGATTTGTGGGTCCTTGCTTTGAAATATACGGAGATTGCAAGAAGATTTAGGAAGAATTTTGAAGATCTATATTTTGGGCAGCGGGTGTTACTGTTTAGGGTTTGTGTTGGGTTGAGCATAGGTGGGGATAGTGAATTTGAGGACGAAATCCACATCAGAACCGGCGACGGAGGGGGCAACGATTTCGTGGAGGTCTTGAAGGTCGATTGCTGGGAAACTCGGGGAGGAGGCGGAGTCTTGGTGGAGGAGAAAGTTACCGGAGTGAAAGCGCTCACAGAAGGCGGTGAGGAGTCCACACGAGGGGTTTCTTTAATATACTCTTTCTCCCCCTCCACGTTTCTATTCAACTGGCTTCAAGTCCTAACCCTAGAAATTAATTAACTATTTCTGAACAAGCGATATCTTTCTCGCCCTCCATCTCTCTCATACGGTATCTTTCTCATCTCTAATTCTCAATAGTTTCAATTCTCAAGGGGTTTCGATTTCCTCCTCACGTTCTCCATATCTTGAATCGTGGGTACCTAATTTTTTATTCTGAATTGTAGGATGGTAGCGCCAGATTTGTGAGGGAGCAGGGGGCGTCGCTCGGAGAAGAGGGCGGAGGAATTCAAGGCATCGATCTCCTGACAGCGAAAACCTCGAAGGCAATGGAGATGAAGCCGTTCTCATTGTTGCGATCATCGACGAGGTAATCCTCCACCGGCGATCAAATGCCAGCGCCCAATCCGTCGCCGAAGAAGAAGCCTAATCAGCCAGGAATGCCAAGTAGTGACTACGCCTTCGAGTTCTCATCCATGGTAACTTCTTTTTTTTTTATTTCAATCGGCAATTTGGGGAATTCATCTTATTTTTCAGGCATATCTAATATCAGCTATGGTTTGATACAATTTCATTTTGTCATGCACTTTAGGTGTTTGATGAAATGTCATCTAAAGAATATTTTGTCAAGAATTTCAGATTCCTCATCCTTACCCATGTGTGTTGTATTGATACAGTTTGTGACTCGACGCTGATTTGCGCACCAATAAGGGCGGATTCCATTGATTAGATGCTCGCTCTAGTGCACGGCGCGAAGGAGTAAGGCTCATTTTTTAATATCGATCGTTTTATCTCAGCACGTTTCACAACAATGGTGTGAAATAGTTAATGGCCATGAAACACATTTTTTAATATCTAATACATTATGAATATAAAAACCTATAAATTTGTTGTCGTTGGGTTACATTTGGAATATATGGACTCCCATGGTAACATGCCGGTTGCCGCACCTTAAAACCATCACAATGATGAATCCATAGTTTTATCTCAGCACGTTTCACAACAATGGTGTGAAATAGTTAATGGCCATGAAACACATTTTTTAATATCTAATACATTATGAATATAAAAACCTACAAATTTATTGCGGTGGGGTTTTGTAATAACTACAGGGGAACTTTTGTGAAAAGCAATATATATAAAAAAAAATATGTATATAATTTTTTTTTGTGTGTGTATATAATGGAACTTTTGTGATAATTAGAAACATATTAAGTACATAATGGAACCTTGTTCGGGTGTTTTCATAATATTCTGTTTCTAATTTAATTATCACAAATCCCAATTTAATTTGACGTGTCGATATTTTAAAATATTTTAAAAGTTCTAATTATCACAAATCTCCATCACATCCCAATTTAATTGGACGTGTCGAATATTTTGTACTTAATATGTCAAACTCAACCGAAAATATTATGAAAACACCCGAACAAGGTTCGGGAAAAGTACTAGTTGGTCAATATTATTGCTGAAATTTTAAAATATTTGTTTCCTATTTTAAACATATTTGTTTCCTATTTTTATACTAAACTATTATTTAATTTGATATGTTGTATGTCAATTTGTGATCTATTTTAATCATCTACGTACATTGGACATTCGTCAAGTCTTGGCTGATTTTATTATTGGATATTGAAATTGTTGATTTATCATATTTAACTGATTGCAATATTCCCCACAATGTCTACATACAACAAACAGGTAATAATCAATTTGTAAATATTCGATTTCAAAAAATAATTATAAAAATCAATCATGTGCTTATGATTTTTTTAATATTTGTACGGGAGCTTATATTATACTTTTTAGATCTATGCTAATGATAATAATTATATATTTATTTCAAATTATATTTGGTGGTGTGTTTGAGTATTATTACTACTTTAACTTATTAAATCATTTTCAAAATTTGTATTGTATCTCTTTCCAACTAATTTATAAATTATACATATTTTTGTTGTAAATACGTATATATATTAATATAGTATTATATATATATATATATATATATATATATATATATATATATATATATATATATATATATATATATATATATATATATATATATATATATATATAATTGACATGCTAATTTTGTTCAAGTTGTACAACATTAATGAAATGTTTTTAACTTATACTCCGTATATATGTTGTAGTTGATAAACATGGCAAAAGAGGCTTGTTTTTGTCGGAATGTGGTTGTCCACGTTACAAATTGGTTTTGAGATGAAACCCCGTTGGGTTTATGTGTTGTTCGAGTTTCCCATATGTGGGCCCGCACACACGACTTCTCTCCAGCTTGTCTTAGCCCCACCGGGTCCAACTGACTTTAACATGGTATCAGAACCGAGTCTCTCGTATGTCAAGCCTTACTAGCTTAGCTAGTAAGGGTGACATGTAGGGATCAATAGGCCACGAGTTCGAATCCCCCCTCCCCCAATATTGTAATGGCCTAAGTGCCTACCTTTTAAAAAAAAAGAACCGAGTTCGGCTAGTTTCGGTCTGGATTTCGGATTAATGGGGTTGCTGGCCTTGTTGACATGTCGCGGGCATTGGTTCCTATATAAGCACGCATGTGGCAAGTGCAACTTGTTAGCTAAAAATTGTCGTTACTATTGGTTTTAAGATGGAATCCCGTTGGATTTAGGTAATGTTCGAGTCTCCCGTATGTAAGCCCACACACACGACTTCCCTCCATCATCTTAGGCTTCTTAGCCCATCCGACTTTAACAGTTTTTAACAAGTGTACATGATTAAAACCAAGCCTAAGAAAATTATATTACTGTAAAATCTGCAGTTTCATAAGTAAAGCATTGTTAGCTAGCTTTCTACTAAATAAACTTAAAAATGTGTGTTCGTGACTAGTGGCGGAGCCAGAAAATTTTCGGAGGGGGGCACAGTTCGATATAGTTTTGTATTAAAGTGACGTAAAGAGTTATATATAATACAATAATAAATTATGTTATTTTAAGATAAAATATCATCGATTTTTGATAAAAACAATATCATTTTTTTCGCACCTATAAAAAGAAATATAAATATATAAATGAAATATCCGAAAAAATGAACTAAATAAGTATAGAAAACGCAATATAATAAACATTAAGTTAAGATTATGGTTGTTATATGAGCTAAGTAGCTCAAGTTTTGCTCAATAAAAGCCGCCCGAGCATCATTTACAAATGAGTTAATTATGAGAACATTTTAATGCTTGATTCAAAGCTCACCAGGGCTCGACTGAAACGAAACTAGCACGAATTTTGTGAAATTTACAGATTTTCTTTTAATCTACTATGTCATGAGCAAGTAATGTTGCATAATACTTGGGAAAAAGACTCAGCTTGATCAAGCTTGTTCATTTACTAAACAAGTCGATCGAGTATGAGCTCAAGTTCAAATATATGTTCAACTCGAGCTTGACTTGTTTGTAAATGAGCTAATTAAATATAATGAAACAATAATAGACTTGTTTGACTCGAATAATAACCCTAATTAATATAGAGTATAACTTGTTGCGCTCATAACATATAATAATGTATAACCAGATATAAAAATTTTAAACTTGTGTAACTTTTTATCTAATTGTCGAAATGATTAGTATAACCTCGCATTTCGAAGCTCTCGAGGTGAATTATAGTATGTAAATGTTAATTTAAGTAAAATATAAAAGCATTATAGTCTATTGAAACAAAATTAAAGTGATTAATATACCCTTGATTTTAAAACATTCATAACTTTTTACTCAGATGTCGGATTAAGGCGTATTATATATCAAAACGAAGCTATCGACGAGGAGAATACACCTAGGTTGTTCGTCAAATGAGAGAGCGGGCACGTGCCCCCCTAGTCCCCCCTCAGCTTCGCCCCTGGAGGTGGCCTTGACCTCTGGAAAGGGTTCAAATCCCACTTCTTACACAATTTGTGTAATTAGTGGGTGCTCAAGTCTTCATTGGCTTGGGTGAGCATGTCTGGCTTAACCAGTTCACGTCCTTTGCAGGCTAGGGTTCGGACCCGTGGGGGACTAGTCGATAACCTCGTAACCCCCACGTCACAAAAAAAAAAACTTATAAATGTGTGTTCATTTTACTAATGCCAATCCCTTTCCAATTCGAATCCTTAAAAATGAACAAAAGTTAAAAAGGACACAACAAAACGTTGATAGTACGTACAAAGTAGATCAAACAAATTAAATTATATAGACATTATATATGCTCGCCAACTAAGAATTTTACTTACTGTGTTAATGTCAAACAACATCTAACAAAGTATATACATATGGACTATATAAAACGTTGATGAACTATCAATAGTGTCAACCACCTCCATTCTCTATACCATATATGGAACGTCCTGTACTACTGTACGTTTAAGTTAGTTTAATTTACCTATACGTACTGTTTCCTTACACTAGCTAGTTTTATGTCCATTAGTTTGACTGGTTTAGATTTCAACAAGTGGAGTATAGGAATTCATATATTCTTAAAAAGATTTGAAAACATTAAACAATCAAGATCTTCCACTTAATTGGATGAAACCCTCTATTAAACCGTTTTTTTAAGCAAGATAAAAATTCAGTTCACGGGAATCTTATCCTAATGTCTTAATTGGTTTTAGCGCGTGTTGCACGCGCTCGGCTTGTGTGCTTGCGCGGGTTGGTTAGTGGGCCGGTGTTGCGCTCGGGCGTGTGATCCCCACGTCGTATGACCCACTTTTATTTAACAAACACGAACGCTTGCATTTGAAGGGGTCCAATTCAACAATGTCGGATCTCCAACCAATAGAAATTTAGAGAGGAGGGCCAACCGACTTCAAACTCGTGACATATTAACCACTACATATCATTGCTTAGTAAGACTTAACATTTTTTTTCTTCCAAATTAATAAACGGTTTTTCTATCCTATAGGATAAGATTCCCGTTTTAGTAAAATTATATCCTTAGTTAAAATGAATTAGCAATTTTAAATTATATTTCTATGGTCACTTATTTTTAGTAGGGTATAAGATCTTATCCTATGTCCTAAAGACATAGGATAGAAAGACCGTTAATAAAAATAGGTAACTTATACCCTGCAAAATTGATACGGAATCGTATATCTGAAGTATGGGTAGTCAAATCTCCTGTCCACTACCTTATCCCCCTCCTATCCCCAGCCCCCCCGCCTCACAAACTCCAACTTAAAAAAAAAATAAAAAATAAATTAAATTAATAAAAGAATTATAAAAAAAAAATGTGAGAGGGGATATATATGCCTGGAGATCAGGGACAGAGAATTTACACCCGGAGTCTGGACTTCATTTATGTGCGATTTTCCTCAAAATAATGCTTTCAATTTTTTTAAAAAAAACCATTTAAATCATTAATAAATTAAGTAATTTGCATATATATATATATATATATATATATATATGGATCGATTTACTACATAATTTTCTTCGTATCACACACACAAAATAGGAAAATTTTGAGAGTATTAAAGTAGACACTAACCAGATGACCTAATTTGTGATAGCGATCGAAGTAATTAAACAAAATATGATGACACCATCCGAAGATTTGCTGATGCCACGTCCAATCTCTAATAGAACTAACCTAAATTTTCTGTACCATCATCTTTCCATGTCATCTTTTTATAAATTGGAAATTTATAACATGAATTTGATTTTTTAATTCATTTAAATATTCCTAATTAATGGTAATGGACTGTGTTCCAATAGCAAAATCCAAATTAGCTTTCCCCTCTACATTTGTAAAATCCAAGCTACTAGCTAGGTAACATAAAAAGTTGGATTATGATCTAAAATTAGCAGTAGTTTGGATTATAGGTTCTTTGAAATTTCATATAGGAGTATAAACTGAATATAATAGTTTGGATAATTAATTTTCATTTGAGTATTGAGATTTTTTTTCTTTAAAAAATTGGCTTTGTTTCAATCTAATTTTTTGTATATCTTCTATTGACAATAGGGCAAACTCATGATAAAAAAATTTACTGTACCAATTGTCCAACCGACTATCAAACCGTACCAATAAGTTTTGATAACCGATAAATCGGTAACTGGCAAATGTTGGTATGGTTGATGGTAAACGATCTTATAATACAAAGGTACTGTACAATGATAATTTAGGTAAATAATAATAAAAAGTTGGAATATGATCTAAAATGATCGAGCTCAATTAATTAAACCAATATAAAATATTTTGAATTACTATAATTTTTTTTTAAAAAAACTTATTGGATAAATTAAATTCAGGATTATAGCTTCTTTGAAATTTCATATAAGAGTATAATAGTTTGGATAATTTTTACGTGAGTATTGAGATTTTTTCTTCTTAAAAAATGGCTTTATTTCAATCTAATTTTTTGTATATATTCTATTGACGATTAGCTACATTCTGTATATTTCTCTCTCAATTCAAGTGTGCTTAATTTCTCTTCAATAAATGGTTAAAGGAACATTTTATCACTATTATCAAAGGAAATAACTGTTAAACTCAGCTAGGTCAGGTGAGGTCAAGACAAATTGGAGGAAGGTCATATGTGGGCCCACATATGAGAGATACAAACAACATATAAACCCTACATGTTTCATCTCAAAACCAATTGACAATGAGATCAATTCCAACCAATACCATAGCTAATCTCAATATTTTAGATATGGGATAATTACATTCCAGCTGTAAATCATGACTGCAACACTCGATCACTAGACTAGACATGATAGAAACACAACGTACAATATAATCAATTACAATTTATGGGTATAAATGCAAGTGCCTATATGTAATACATATAAATATGTGTGGTGATAAGTGACAAATGATATGCAAAAAGCAAGATATATAGGAGCAATTGCTTTTCATTGTCATAAAAGACCATTAGTGTATACATATTCAAATGTTACATCTTTTGGCTATTTGAAAGGCTGAGATATGTTGCCGTTGAAAGTTTCATTGGCCTTGAAATGTCTCAATTTCTCTTTGATAGCCAATGCAACTTGGCAACTTGATTGGATACTACAAAAGGCTAGAAATGGCTGCGAGATGGTGGAGGCGGTGGTCCTCGCCCTAGTGGTTGTGGTGGTGGTAGGGCTGGTCGATTGGGGGTACGTGGAGGTTGGTTGGTTGATCGTCGTCATCATATATATATATGGTGGTTGTTAAATTTGTCTGTTCTAGCTCTAGCTAGTATGTTTTATTTGATTGCGTCTCATTCACTCATATTGCTACAAATAGTGATCAATTAGACACAAAAGAGCAAAGTTTTACTAACCTAGTAAAGGATCGATGTAGATGTTACATATATAAGTTGATAAATTGAAATATTCTCCCCCTTATTATAATGACTTGTATATGTAGCCGATCAATTAATATGTTTTATTCTAACATGGAAATGATCGATCCCTTTGGTTATTTGAGTTAATTGCAAGAAATAACCTAAATTGTACGTAAAAGTTGCAAAATAGTTCGGACAATAGTGGCTAGGTTGAAAATACTAATCCAAAATTCCATAGTTTTTTTTATTAAGTAAATATTCGAGCTCAGACGAGTCTGAATTGAGAGACCGAAAATTCGATAGATGGACTAACTGTCAACATACAACATAGTAAGCAAATCAACAAGGATGAAAGAAAAACCCTAACAACTGATAAAAAGCCGTCAGCCGATGGAGGGGTCGATGAAGATCCAAGATAAGCCACAAATATCTGAAACTCCATAGTGACAAGATTTTCTATTAACACCCCTTGTAGAATGATAGAATTGATGTAAAGTCCTCCTTGAGGGTTTCCATTCATTGATAAACATATATATATAGGTTACAAAGGTATTGGGCCATAACGGACTTTTAGCCCACTATACATGGGGAGACCTATGTAATCTATTAAACCCCCGCAGTCGAAACGGGAGGGGTCCGTACAGTGAGACTGGAACGAAAATCAATGAACAATTGTCTAGGTAAACCCTTGGTGAATATATCAGCGTACTGATAAGAGACGGGACATGTAGAACGCGGACATGTCCAATGGCAACCTTGTCCCTGACGAAGTGGAGATCAAGCTCAATGTGCTTCGTGCGTTGATGTTGGACTGGGTTGCTAGCCAGGTATACGGCGGAGACGTTGTCAGTGTAAACCAGAGTGGCCTTCTGAAGGGGGCAACGGAGCTCAAGCAGGAGATTACGAAGCCAAGAGCACTCTGAGACAACGTTGGCAACACCCTTGTATTCAGTCTCAGCGCTGGAGCGAGATACGACGGACCGACGCTTGAATGACCATGACACAAGGGTGTCGTTGAGGAAGACACAGTAACCAGACGTGGAGCGACGTGTATCTGGACAACCACCCCAATCTGCATCAGTGTAAGCAACAAGATCAAGCTTCGAGGAATGAGTGATCGTGGTGCCGAGCTCGAGGGTGCCGCTGATGTACCGAATGATCCGCTTCAACGTCTGGAAGTGAGGCTCCCTTGGTGCATGCATGAACAAGCAGACCTGCTGAACGGCGTAACTGATATTTGGCCGGGTGAAAGTGAGATACTGAAGAGCACCAGCGAGGCTCCTGTACAATGTCGGATCATCAACCAAAGGACCAGAATGAGCACTGAGCTTGTTGGATGTATCGACAGGGGTGGCGACCGGATTGCAGTTGACCATCTTAGCCCGAGCAACAATCTCAGCAGCATACTTACTCTGTGAGAGAAACAGACCAGACGCATGACGCTGTACAGCAACTCCTAAGAAGTAAGACAACTGACCCAAATCAGACATGACGAATTCCGCACTCAATTGCGAAATAATGGACGTCCGAAGAACATCAGAAGAGGCGGTGAGAATGATGTCGTCGACATATAGCAGGAGGAATGCCAAGTCTGAGCCTCTGCGATAGATAAACAGAGACGTATCCGAACGGATGCCAGTGAAACCCAAACGGAGCAGATGAGAGGCAAAAAGCTGGAACCAAGCCCGCGGAGCCTATTTCAGACCATACAGAGAGCGCTTGAGGAGACAGACATGCTTCGGACGCTTAGCATCAGCAAACCCCGGCGGCTGAAACATGTAGACCGTCTCATTCAGATGGCCATGCAGAAAGGCGTTCTTGACATCTAACTGATGGATGGCCCAGTTGCGCGATAGCGCTAGACTCAAGACCACTCGGATAGTGGCAGGCTTGACCACAGGGTTGAACGTCTCATCACAATCAATACCTGCTTGCTGAGACCTGCCGTTGACCACAAGACGGGCTTTGTAGCGCTCCAACGTCCCATCAGAGCGGAACTTGTGATGAAAGAGCCACATACAACGGATGACATTCGCCTCAGGAAGGGCGAGGGACCAGAACCCAAGTGCCATTCTTCGTAAGGGCCCTGTATTCGTCTAGCATAGTCGCCTACCAGTTCGGGTCGAGGAGGGCTGTTTTGTGGGAGGTGGGAATGGGGGAGATGGAGGGCGGGGGGGAGGCAGAGGTTGATTGGGAGTCGGGGGAAGAGGGAAGGACGGGGGCAAAGCCTAGGGGAGGAGCGGCGGGCGCAGCAATGTTGTGGGCGTGGGAGGTAAAGGCAGCGGGGGAAGCGGCGGGCGCAGTATGCGTTGCTGCGGCCGCCGCCAGTAGGTGAGTGTTAGGTGTTGCGAAGTCATGGGTTTGGATGGCGGGGCGATGTTCGGTGGTCATGGAGACGATCTGACGGGGTCGGAAGACACCGGAGACGCTGCGGGTGTGTGGTCTGGTGGTAGGGGGGTGGTGGTGGTGGAGGGGGAGAGGCATGAGCACCGGGAGAGCTCTGGGGAAACAGAAAGTTAGGGAATGATGACTTTAACTCTGACTGAGACACAGGAGGTGTGGAAGAGGGGAGAGGAGGAGGAGAAAAGGGAAAATGAGACTTATCAAACGTGACATGACGTGACACAATAAGCTTATGGGTCTTGACATCGAGGCAAAGATAACCGCGATGATCAGACGGATAGCCTAGGAAGACACATGGAGTGGAGCGCGGGTGAAGCTTGTGTGGGGCTGTGGAGGACTGGTTTGGGAAACACAAGCACCCGAAGGTGCGAAGGTGATCATACCTAGGCTCGGCGTAATAAAGTGCCTGAGCTGGCGAGCGATGATGTAGGGTAGTGGAAGGAAGAATGTTTAGGAGATAACATGTGGTGGATAAGGTGTGAGGCCAATAGGGAAGGGGAATAGATGCGTGGAAGAGGAGAGAGCGCATCATGTTGGTAATGCTTCTGATGATTCTTTCTGCCTTGCCATTCTGCTGAGAAGTATAGGGGCAAGACAAGCGATGGGAGATCCCGTTTGCGGCAAAGAAGGAGTGAAAGTCTTTGTTGTCAAATTCACGGCCATTGTCACATTGGAAACATTTGATGGATATGTGAAACTGTGTTTTGATGTAGGTATGGAATCTGACAAAGACAGGAAACACTTGGGACTTGAAATGCAACGGGAAGACCCTAAGTAATGAGTGTAATCATCAAGAAACAAGAGGTAGTACTTGTGACCCTCCTTGCTAGGCACGGGAGAGGTCCAAATGTCGTTGTGAATGATATCAAAGGGAGCAAGGGTAGAGGTCAAAGACCGTTGGAACGACAGTCTGGCATGTTTGCCTAGTTGGCATGAAGAGCATAAACCAGAGCGTGGGTCTTTAGGACAGGTGACAATGCTCTGAGAACGGAGGACATCTAGAATGGCAGCACTGGGATGGCCCAGGCGTGCATGCCACAGGCTGGACGACGATGCCGAGAGGGCGACCGGACACGACTGACTGGACGCGGGAAGTGGTGTGACAGGGTAGAGCTCACCGGTGCTGTTACATCTCATTCGAGTAACCCCCGTAGTAAGATCGTTCATAGAGAAACCATAGGGATCAAACGTAAGGGAAACGTTGTTGTCAGTAGTGAACCGACGGACAGAGATAAGGTTTTTTACAATCTTTGGGGCAATGAGGACATCGTTAAGGTGTAGTGGGTGGGTTGGGGTCTGTAATGTGGCGTGGCCAATCCCCGAAGTAGCAAGACGACCACCATTTCCGACGATAATAGAGTGTGCAGGACCCTTAAAAGAAATAGATGAGAGGTTAGGAAGAAAAGGCTCTGATACCATGTAGAATGATAGAATTGATGTAAAGTCCTCCTTGAGGGTTTTCATTCATTGATAAACATATATATATAGGTTACAAAAGTATTGGACCTTAACGGGCTTTTAGCCCACTATACATGAGGAGACCTATGTAATTAATCTATCACCCCCTAAAAAATAACGGTTAAGGTCACAAAGACCAGGAATCCAGAACATATGTAAATAGAGAGTGTTCTTCTGTAGAGTGACCCAGGTGTGCGACCATGCTCGCCACTCTATTGCCTGAATGAGGCACAAATAAAATGAACCCCATTATTGTGATTATCCCATGTGAGGTGTGTGAGAAGAACTAAATCTTAACCCCTGATTTTAATTCTATAACCACATACATGGAACATCTATCTTAAATTGCATCAATGCATGCATATGCTTAAAAAAAACGATTTTTTTATCTTATGTCTTTGGGGCATAGGATAAGAGGCTACAAATAGAAAGAATTTTCAAATTTAAATGATTTTAGTCATTTTTAATAATGCTTTCCTATGGTCTATACATCCAAATATAGAGAATCTTTCCCAATATGGATTACTTGATGTATAAGATAGAAAAACCGTAAAAAAAAAATTGTCATTCATGAGAATTTGGATAATTTTGGCCACTCACCTCATAATTGATGTAATTTCTCACAAATGTGATTTCAAGTATATATAAGCTAAAATTTTCAGCCCTCTTTCAAATTTGTAACCATTTTCCATGAGATAGTTTATTAGTTAGCCCTTATTATTCTATACTTGTACGCAACATTTTATGCCTAAGAAAAAGGGAAAAGGAAATTTGTCAACTTTTCTGAAATTAAATAGCTTTTATGAAACATGATCATAATATTAGGTAAAGTGCTTCCCTATATAAGAAATGCAACAACTAAGTCCATATATAGAGAATTAAGCATCACAAATGTAGTATTAATAAGTCTTAAAGTTTTATTTAAATTGTTTACAAATGGTTTAACCCATAAGGGTTGGGGATAAAAGGAAGACCACTAATGTCCACTTCATATATATATATAAATGTATATATTTCTCTGCACCAATTGATATGGGAAATTGACGTATGTTTATCCAAATTGGAAGGGATAAATCGAATAATTAACAAATTGAAATTGGCACGTAGATATTAAGAGAATTCATTCAAAAACATAGATTGTGTTTAAAAGATGTTTTTTTTTTCAATTCCAAAAATGTTACTAATATATAACAGATATTTATATGACCCTAACTATCTGTTATATATATATATATCTTAACATTTTTTTTAGAATTACATTGTATAAAATTATTTTATAATATAATCCTATAAATCTATGTCATTTTCACACAAAAAAAAATTCACACATTTATAATGGCTGTAGAAAATAATATATTGTAATTATATTTATATATATTTTTTAAAAAAAGAACATAGTGCGATCTTTACCTAAAAAAAAATATGTTTCCACTTTAGAGAGCACGAATTTTTTTTAAGAAAATAATACTCGTATTATGTAAACTTGAACATCAAAATGGTAAACAGTGTTGCGTACGTACAGTGGTGGAATCATATCTGCAATTGAGATATTCCCTAACACAAGTATATATCAATTACTGTACGTATATATATACATGCCAAAACTATAAGTGATGTAAAGTCAAATATATATATGATGGCCGTTCATCTTATAAAAATAAAAATAGAGTAACAATATCAGTTATCGTATCAAGATAGGAAAGGATGTAAATTACAATTAACTCAATCAAATAATGACGAGTTTGAAAAATATTTATGCCCCGGATATAGAGTACGAATTAATACCGGTTTGTCTAATTGGTAACGTATTCTTTATTAGAAAATAAAACCCTAAAAAAATAGATTTTAAAAAAAAAACTAAAGATTAACAAATTTTATGAGATAATTGTTGTTTAATATAGGTTAGAAATACAAGAGGAATATGGCATTCCGCCTTGGGGTGATTTGCCAAATATACAAAAATGGAGGCCATATTAGCCTAATATACACGATTTTGGGAAATTTGCCAAAATATACACAATATTACACGGGACACGCGCAACCTCCCCCCCTGATCTCTCCGACGCTGACGCGAGATAGACCTCCCTCCGATTTTCGATCGCTGTAGCCTGTAGGTATTGATCAACGCCGATCTCCTCCTGATTTTCGGTACTACATCTATCACTACATCTATCTAATATCAAAGCATTACTGAATTGTGGTTTTGATGTCAGCATTCGTATAATTGGTAGATCTGTCGTTCATAGATCTGTGAAAAAAACTTCAATTCGTTTGTAAATTTCGTTTTATATCCAATAGATGAACTCGTATAGTGTAGATCTTGTAATTTCGACTTCAGTTGTTACTGTTTCGATACAAATCAGAGTAAGTCGTCAACAATATATAGAGTTTCAAGTTCTTCATCGATCTGCTCGATCTGTCAACATCACGATCCTTAAAATATCTTTGTTGGATGAATTCGAAATGTTTTGCTTGAATGAATTGAAAGGAATTAATTGTATGAATTGTTCTACATAGATCTGTTTTGATTTCTAGCCTCGTTGTATAATGCTGACACTGTCTGAGATTTCGTAAATAAATGCCATGTATCTAACTTATTTCTATCATGCTGACACGGAATCAAATGCAATTCATTGTACTTGTATACATATTGCCTGTATCTAACTTATATCTATCATGCTGACATGGAATCAGAGTAAACTCATTGTGACACTGCTTGTTTGCATATTGTCTCTAATTAATTGATAGGTCAATCATAAATGGAACCTCATGTGATTACAGTAGTATTTGGTGGATCGTGGGTGTTTGCTGACACAGGCCTGGAATTTGTTGGAAATACAACATCAAAGGTGTTTTTGCTATATGATTCAACCACACTACAAGACTTGAAGAGAAAGGTGTGCACTAGATTCAATGTAGACAGTGTGCTTGAATTGCAATTTAGTCATTTGCACCCATGCAAAAAGCTGAAAGCCCCACTTATAGTTGATTGTGACACTGATTTGAAAGAATTCCTCGATATATCAGCACTAGATGGTGTAGACTATGCTGTTGAGTTGTGTGTCAGCATACAGACACAAACACTTGCAATTGTTGACACAGCTGACAGGGAGAGTGGGAAATCAGTTGGATTGATTGAGTATGACAGGGAGCAAAATCATATGATTGCTGACACTCAAAATCATATGATTGCTGACACTCAAATGCAGACGGTGGGGTCAGATGACATGAATGATGATATGGAGGATGATAATGACATTGATTGTGATGCTGACACCTGGAGGAGACTTTACTCTTCCATGCGCAGTAGAGATAAAACAGTTGAAGATTGCAAGGATGACAGCTCTAGCATGGGTAGTTTCAACAATACCTCATCCAGCACAATGTACATTGGGAGAACCTTTGAATCAAAGAAGGAAATGAAGGATGCTTTACGTATATTATCGGTGACAGAAATATTTGGGTACCGAGTAACGAGATCTGAACCCAAGTATTTTAGGGCGCATTGCGTGGATACTAGCTGCAGATGGAAGTTACACGTAAATACTGTTTCTCAGAATTGCTACGAGGTGTCAGCGTACAATGGTTTGCACACATGCACATGGGATGTGAGAACAAGCAATTGCAGGCAAGCACCTTCCTCAGTGGTGGCAAGCATAATCCAGCCAGTGTAAGTGTCTATATGTCATCATCAAAGTAACACTCAATTCAAGTATCACATCATTCATTCTAATGTATACATTATTACAGTGTCAGCAGCGGCTACAATCCAAAGCAGATAATGGATAAAATGAGGACTGAAAAAAGAATTCCCATTAGTTATTGGACAGCATGGAGGTCAGGAAGAATTGCACAAGAAAGGGACAGAGGGACACCGGAATCAAATTTTGCTGACTTGCCATTATTTTGTCACATGATTATGGAGAAAAATGATGGAACTGTTGCATTGATGTCAACAGATGATGATGACAGGTTTAAATACTTGTTTTTATCATTTGGGCAGTGCATTCGGGCCTTCCCTGCATTGAAAAAGGTATAAAATTATCAGTGTCAGCACATATCACTTTTGAATATTTCTTTGTCATCACACAACTTATAATCATTATTTTACAGGTTGTTGTTATTGATGGAACATTTTTAACTGGGAAATACAAAGGGACTTTGCTTGGAGCAGTAGCGCAAGATGCAAACAGAAATATTTTCCCGCTTGCATTTGCCATTGCTGACACAGAAAACAACAGCTCTTGGGAGTGGTTTCTTCGCCAGCTGAGGAAGGTTGTTCCTCCGTCAAATGATCTAGTGTTTGTGTCTGATAGACATGTCAGCATTTCAAGAGCAATTGGCTTGGTTTACCCCAGTGCACATCACTGCCTTTGTAAATGGCACATGGAACAAAACATTAGAAGCACATTCAAGAAAAGATACTTGGGGAATTGGTTCAAGAAAGCAGCGGATAGTTATAGTACTGGGGAGTTCGACAAATATTTTAACCGCATAAAGGAAAGCTGCCCGAAGATGGCGACCTATTTAGTGTCAGCAGGAGTACATAGGTGGGCTAGAGCACATTCACCAATCACCAGATACAACATGATGACATCTAATAATGCAGAGAGCTTAAATTCCATCTTCAAGGGGAAGAAAAATTATCCTATTGTTGCACTGTTGAATTTTGCTAGAGAGAAACTCGGAGCATGGTTCCAAGAGCGTAGAGAAAAGGCATCCAAACATGAGGACACGCTGACACCAGCAATACTTGATTTGATTAGGAACCTACAAGATCAAGCTAGAGAATATAAGGTTCAGAGGCTGGATGAATATAAATTTGAAGTAAAAGGGCAAGGGTCTCATGCAATAGTGGACCTGTCAGCAAAAACATGCACTTGCAAGTTTTTCGATATAGAGAAGATCCCATGTGTTCATGCTCTTTCAGCCATCATGAAGATTAAGGCAAATGTATCAGACTTTGTTGCCAGATTTTACACAACTGATGCTTGGAAATTAGCTTATGCTGAAACAATATACCCAGTGCTGACAGACGATGAATCAGGCGTCCCTGAAGCAATAAGATCTATAAAGTGTTACCCTCCTGTTGTTAAGAGGGGACCAGGAAGACCTCCCTCTAGGAGACTGTTGCCTGCGTGTGAGCTAAAGAGAAGACTGAAGTACTCCAAAAAATGATGGTGTCAGCATTGCTTGAGACCGGCTCGCTTTATATCATATACTTCTAGGATACAATCACTTAGAAACACCCTCAGTCATATATATTGCATACAATAAACCTGTTTTGTTTGGAAATTACTTTTTTCATAGTTTACATAACCCCATGTCAGCATTATAGGCAATGCTGACACTGATACATTCCCATATGTTTTCAAGAAAATTCAATGCACTTTGTTTCAGCATTACTTATGTCATATTGGATTTTGTACATTGTATGTGATTGGGGACTATATCAAATTCGATCTAAAGAAAAAAGCCAGATGCTTAATTGCGAATAAGTACGTTAAACACAACAAAATACATACATTCAATATACGCGAACGATGTTCAGTGGAAACAGTTAATATCCAAACCCAGAATGATGGTGTCAACAAAATACACACAGTTATATCCAACTTCATATCCAACTACAATGTCACTTAAACTAAGTACTCAGAATGATAGTGTCAGCATTGCTCAAATTATGAAGCTCCAAGACTCCTTGATCAAGTCTGAGCAAATAAGCTCTCTGTAGCGGAATAGCTTCTCATATGTGATTGTGGTGACATCTCCGCCAAATACAACAACCTCGATTGCTTTCACTGTAAACACCCCGCAAGCACTTCTGCACACACTCACAAACACAGGCAAATAGGGGTGTGTCAACAACAGATAAATAGAAAGTAAATGTATGTCAGCAATTAATATAAAAGTTAGGTAAGAGTACAAACCCAGATTTATCATTGACCATGTCAGGGACCTTCCTTATCTCAAATGGTGTGGAGCTAAAATTTTCATATATTCCACACTTCTCCAAGTGTATAGGAAGCCAGTGAGAAATAGGCTGCAGTTCTGCATCTACTACACCCTTGCCGACACCGTAGAGATTGCAATCATAGACATTGATCACCTTCTGATCAATTATGATCTCTAAGGCAACCCAATGTTTGTTGATGACGTTAAAGGGTGTGTAAATCTTGTTTGCAGATGCCCATGGTTTGCCATACTGGTCAGGGAAAAGACCCAGGAAATAGCTCCCAATCATATCTGACACGGGCAAATCTGGTTTGTACGCTTTGGCACTAGCTGGCAGGTAGTTCTGATAGAAAACCCAATCAAGGACAACGAACTATGCATACTTATTGGCTTCCTCATGGATCCTCTTCCTCAAATAATACAACCCTGCTTCAATATGCTACAACACACAGTAACAAGCTACTGTCAGCACTAGATATACCGCGACAAATATCAATAAACAAAAACCAGAAGACAAACAATATGAAATATAAATGCTGCCAGATCATTTACCGAACACTCCAGCCACATGTCCTTGTTAAGAATTGGTTTAAAAAAGGATTTATCAACTCTTCCGGAAGTAATAACCACAGAAAAATCCCTGAAAACAAGCAAAAATTATGAATTAAACACAGAATCATAAGAGGTAGGGGTGTCAGCACAAGACAGTTAATGATTATATAACGAGTAAAAAGATTAAAAAAATACCGATTACTCCTCATAGTTTTGTACAAGAACTCATGATCGTCTTCACTTAAAAGCGACTTCTTCGCATTGTGCTTGGGCCACCTCCCTTTCTTTTCTTGCTGCTCATATGGACTCGTCAGAAAAGTACTCGCTTTTGGGATACGCTTGGATCGCCTGAGTTCTTCAATCTCTTCGACAACTTTAGGGTGCTTGCTGTAGGCACCCCAGTCAGTCACTACAGGCAATGGAAGCGTGTCAGCTTTTTCATCGCCTTCAGGAGTATCCAGGTTGATAGTCAATGGTGGTGCAATGGTAGGAGGTGGAGTTCCTGCAACATCAGCCTTCTCATCCCCATCACCCTGGCCACCTAATGGGTTTACAACATCCTTACACTCCTCACTACTTGGCTTCACTGGGAGGTCAGCTCCTACATCCTCGCCAGTGCTCTGCAGCCCCCTGTCAGCATCTTCATGAGCTCCGTCATTGCTGTCCTTAAACTCTTCGCCTCTTGGCTCCATGGACATCAAATCAGAATCACGGCCTAGGTCAACAGCAAATTGAACTGAATCTGACTCTATTGTCCTCTGTCCTTCAACCAATGTGACAGGAATGATAGACTCCGGAACCACAACATCAACTGTAATTTTTTGGGCTTCATCTCTCTCATCACCACAGGAAGATGTCTTCATTTGTATACAATCTTTGGGTGAATCCAACTCAGCTTCCTGCTCAGCAATAGCATCCTCAAGGATAACACCCATCTTCTTGTCAGCAATAACTTCATTCACCATCTTGGTACTTGGTTGATCAATGTTGACAGATGACTGTGATCTTGCAACAGTAGATTCATGCATTGTGAACTTATTCTCAAGTGAATTATACTTTTCCATCAGGTCTGTCACCATTGCAACAAGTTCAACCGCCCTATCAACACGAGAGCCCAACTCATTTAGACGTGCAGGCAGCTCTTCGAGCTTTTCAATCCTTCTTACTAAATCATCTACACGTGCCGGAAGCTCTTCAAGTTTTTCAATCCTTTTAATTAAATCATGTACCCAAACTGGGTTGGATTTAGCGTCAGCCTCACCAGCAACAACATGCCCTTTTGCATTTTCATCTTTATCACCACCATCCAACTCTGGCTCTTTTGAATGCTCGTCAAACACTCCCTTCCGGTTGCCACCACAATCCCCCTTGTCATCACCCCCACTGTCTCTGTTGGCACCTACCTCCAGCTTTTCATCACCACTAGTGTCAACATCTTGACCATCACCAACAACATCTTCAGTGTCAGCATCCATTCCTTTGTTCAGAAGTAATAGAGCATTCTCAATGATAGCATCAACATTGGTGTCATCAACCCCTTGCCTGCCGTCATTAGGGTCAGCATTCTCAGTGTCAGCATCAACACCTTGGCTGCCATCTAGTTGATCATCATTGGGGTCAGCCTTTGCTGTGTCAGCCTGGGCTTCACCTTGCACCTCACCAAAAGGTACAATCACTCTACAGGCATCATTCACAACTTCAACGGGAGATAGACACGCATCAACAGGGGGTTGGGGGATAGAGGAAGACTTGTTTGAACTGCTACTTTTGTACAACATTCTACGTTTCCCTGTACTTCCCATAGCTTTCTTCCTCTTCTTCAAAATATACTGAATAGGTTTATCCTCGTCAGATGTATCACAAGCATATACAACAGCCTCCTCCCTGTCAGCACCACCCTCCTTGGAAACCCTGTCTGCATCCAGTGTGGTTGTCTCTGTGTCAGCATAAAGAATCACATCTCTCTTAGATTCCTCACAACTGTTAAAGTTAACAGCCTTCTCCCTAATCCTCCCAGCCTTCCTCCTGATTGATTTTATAACTTCTATGTCAGCCTTCCTCCCATCTTGAGGGTTGGTTGGTGGAGGTGATAGCATGCATTTAGGTAGGCATAATAGGTTGCATTTAGCTTAGTTAAGATGCATTTTATGGATGGATTAAGCATGATTTGCATATTAGTTCTCTATGTTGTCGGAGTCGGAATCTACACGCTTTTATTGATTATTTCAGGTAATGGTAGATCCGAGGAGAAGACATGAGTTGATAACGCATTTGATGAGAATGTCTAGTTGATCGAAGAAGCTTACATGAAGATCTCAAGAGGTCCTGAGAAGAAGAAGCGAACCTAAACGAAGAACAAGTCTGCAGAAATTGTCGCCAGACACGCTGAACTTGTTTTGCACTTTCTGGAGGCCTCGGTTGTCCGATCGACTATTATGACCATGCGTTGGAAAGCTCTTTCAGAGAGCTACAACTTTCATGTTGACGTCGAGAGCTAATTCCAGACGGAATTTTCGGGAAAAACCAATGACGTGCCCGCGCTGCAAAGTGACGCGGCCGCGCTGCTACCCGACGCGCCCACGCTGCTAGGAGGAAGTGGCCGCGCTGCTGCACCAGAAGGAAGAAGAAAAGAAGAGGCTGGCGCGCCCGCGTTGCACTTGGCGCGCCCGCGTCAGTCCTGAAGACGGATTCTTATCCGATTCTGTTTATCTTATTAGTTTTAATATTTTATTATTATAATTGTACGGGATGTTAAACCCGATTTTATTAGGTTATATATGCCGAGAAGGCAGTAGAGGATTATTAGGTTATTTTCCAGAGACATATTTTCCCTTTTGTTCATCTCACAAACCCTATGGAGAACTAACTCTCCATTGTTGCACTTGGTTCTTTGAAGCCTTCAATTGATTTGGTTGTGAGTATTCTACTCTTGTTCGTCCTTTGTTAATTGTTTCGATCTCCTGAGCTTATTGCTTGATTGCTTATTATTGATTTATCTGGATTGATCACCTAGGTTTATCGATACTAGTCATACTGCTAGGGTTTCCAATTCCAGGTTTGGGGTTGTAGATTCATTGTAGCAAACACAATCTCCATACGCGGTTGCTTGTGATAGATTGTGAGGGAGATTCGATTACAGGCTATTTTAACGGGTTGTTAGAATCGCTTGTATCTCATTATAATTCATGCTTGAATGCTATTGCTTTATTATTGGGTGAAGGTTTTCCCTTGTAATTTGGTGATAAGTGCTTTTAGGACTGGTAGGACTAAAAGCTATTACACGATCTGAATTGAGAACAATTACTGGACATTAGAACTTGAGATTCATAGAATGCGATGATGAACCATCTCAATTGTTGTGTGGATAATTACCTGGTGTGATGCCTTTCCATCATATATTCACAACCTTTACTTGCAACTTGTTCTGTTACTATTTCTCACACACAAAACTCCCCCTTTAATCGGTTACTTTTGGGTAATAATACTTGCTTTTACAATTGATTCTGTTTCCCTGTGGGTTCGACCCTAACTTACCTACTATACTTGTTATAGTTTGCATCTTAGGAATTTACTTTGATTTGGCATAACGACTTTAGGCCTGTCAGGAGGTCCACTAGAACGCCCTCTCCTCACAGCAACTCTCTTCCCCTGGGTCTCAGTGGATGTACCTTTCTGCTTCTTCTTAGAAGGCTTTCCTGTGTCAGCATTTTTCCTCTTTTTCCCCTTCTCTACATCAACAGATTTGCCCTCAACATTTCCTTCGTCAACCTCACGTTTCCTGTTCGTTCGCTTCTCTATCTCAGCAGATCTCTCCTCTTCCTCTCCCCCAACAAAACCATACTCAAAAGACATAAATGATTCAATCTCTGACCCATCGTTACGTAAAAACTTGTTTTCATATGCATACTTGCGCATATACCGACAATCATACAGAATATCAGTAGGTGGTTGAGAAAACATAGGCTCACCAATGGCATCACAAACATCGCCAGCCTCTTCATCAATATAACCCATACCTGGGGTTCTTGCAAACTCTCCGTAGTTTGGGAACAGCGGTGTCTATCATGCACATCAAAAAAAATATAAATTAAGAAAACACATGTATATAAGAAGACAGAGTTGGTGTCAGCACTGATATATTTCTCTTACCAAGTCACCATCGAATAGCTCGTCAGCTTCGTCATAAGTGTGCCTAACCTTGCAAACTCAGTGCAAAGAATGAGGATCTCTATCATTCATCCTCAAATTACAGTCAAACTTTTCAGCCAACGCCGGAAAAGCTTCCAATATCCAGGCCTGTAAAAACAAAACAAGTGGTCATGCAAACACAATAACAATGCATAAGAAGCTGCCACATGGTGAGAAATGATGACACAAGTAATGAATGCTGACACATATCAAGGAATACATGCAATGCTGACACAAGTAATGAATACATGCAATGCTGACACGTAGTAAGGAATACCTTCAATGCTGACACATAGTGAGAATTGATTGCAAGGATATATCAAACAAGTAAACAGAATACCTGGAAAGCAATCCAATATCCATACAACTCATACGAAGGCCTAGCTTTCTTGCGATCCATCGTAGATGACTTCTTCAAGGCCTTCAATAGAGCTTCATAGGACTGTCTGCCCCATGGATATTGTCCAAACGTCTCGTCATCGCAAGCAAAGGATAGATTTTCCTCAGTGATATAGTCTATCCGCCTATAACACACAACCATCTCGATGAGCAACAGCCTTGCTATAATTAACTTCTTCTTCGACGTCTTCTTCATCTGTCGGAAACAATCCATCAAATCATCATGGGAGCATTTATCAATCCCAAGAAAATCAGAAAAAGTCACTGCTTTCGGAGGTTTGCAGACGCGGTCTTCACATGGAAGACCAGTCATTACATGAAACTCAGCAAGAGAAAAACGAGCTATCAGTCCATCAACTTTGAACCAGAGTTCCTTCTTCTTCTTAGTCTTAACCTGCCGCAACATCATTTGATGGATTAACTGGAAGTTAACCGTCATATTGTTGCCCTGGGAAAGCACCCATCCCAGACAACTCTCCTTCAACATCTTGTAGTGCAAAGGCAGCAACTCTTCTTTAATAATGTCACAAACTGCAGGCCGGCAGTATAGATTAGATCTGGCATGGAATCGTTCTTTGTATGGAATGCAAAACTTCAATTTCTGCAAAAAATGTATACAGATTCAATACAAAAACACTTGTCAACATTTGAGGCAAACAAAATGACAACAACTGTTATATAAATTTCATAGACTCACATCAAACTTGCATTTGTAATTATCGAGATCAGTTGAGGTCCCTGTCAACATAACAAAAACAAGATAACCAAAGAGACACATATATGTCAGCCCCACAGAAATATGAACCCAAACACAAACACACACACCACACCCATAACACGCCAAAAATCAAAGACGACAAATAGTAGACATGCAAAGGGATGGAGATGAATTCAAAAAGAACGGAATGAGATGCCAAAATTGATGTCAGCATTACAGAAGAGAGGTCGTAACTGCTCAATAACGCACATACTAGTACGATTGAGAACGAACAACACACATTCATCCCAAACAACCCTAACGACAACAATCGCAACATCGCACAACCTCACCAACGCATAATCAGACATAATCAAAACCCTAACACACAGAAACGATCCAAAATCAACAAATCACTTACCTGCGCTGATAGCCATACTGAATAACCTTCAATACCGGGCGAAAACGAGCACGAAACGGCCGGAAAACGTCGCTTCTCGGATGAAACCGTCGAAGAACAGTTGGAGAGAGGAAAACCGCGATGGAGAGAGTGAGAAACGAGAGAGAGAGAAAGAGAGGGAGTGAGCAGTTGAGTGGTATCGGGGGAGGGGGGGGGGAGTGTGTTTGTGCACGTGCCGTGTAGTATTGTATACTTTTGCAAATTATACAAAAACGTGTATATTTCGCTAATTGGGCCGAAAATTTGCGCCTTCGGCGCAAATTTTCTCATAATATTATGGGGGCTCAAAGCTAATTCCTATTTAAAAATCTATATATATTTTTTTATTAGGAAAAAATTCGGGTGGGCTGGCCCTACCCGGCAGCATCCTTGCGAATGAGGTCAAGAAGACCTGAGTTATTTTTAATATCGACTCATCGGGCAGAGTGGCTAAGGTGTGCAACCTTATCCGCCACTCTATTGCCCATACAAGGAACATGAAAGAAATCTACTTCTTCCACAGCCGATAACATGACTTGAGCATCCGAAAGTATTAGTTCGATCTCTCAAGGGCATTTAGATTTTCTATTTAAGTGGTCAATGATTATCTTGTTATCTCCTTCAATTTGGATCTTTTCTATATTGAGTTGCCGCACTTGTTGGATTCTTATTTTAAGAGCTAATGATTCCGTTGTGAGTTGTTTTTGTTTGCCCAACCGTTGGTGGTGTACAAAAATTGGGTGGCCTACCCAGTCCCTAAAAATCTATATATCACTAATATATGAAAGCTAACAAATTGGAAAAAAGAAGAAGAAGAAGAAGTAATTACTGTAGTTTAACTTTGAAAATGGGAAAGAGATGGGAAGGCATATAAAACATGTGGTGATGATAGGAGCAATTAGAAATTAGAATTACCTATTGTGATTGGAATATTAATTAATGAAAACGAAGGCTGATGGTGGATCATGTATATGTGCGTATACCTTCTTTCACAATGCAAACGTACTTATTATTAAGGGCGATTTTGGTACTTGGCCTTTTTTAAATATTCAATTAATCACCTAGCCCATAAATCAATTTAATTAGTTTGTCCTAGCCCCTTTCCCAATTGGGTGGGTTGGTCAATGGTCAACCGTTTGACCATTGACCGGTCAACGTTGACCAACCCATTTTGATGTCAACTTTTTTTTTTCTTGATGCCAACTTTTTTTTGATGCCAACTTTTTTTTTTTAGTGATGTCATATTTTACCGTTTTGATGCCAAAATTTTACTATATTTTATTTTCACTTTGATGCCACTTTTTTATGTCAATTTTTTTATAATATTTTTTTTACCGTGATGCCATATTTTTGATGATATTTTTTCAAAGTAGTATTTTTGATGACATTTTTTTCTTTAATGTGATACAAATTTTTCAAAATGGCATCAATGGTCAACGTGACATTAGAGTAAACAAAAAATGTCATCAAAGTTTAAAAAAAGTGTCATCCAATAATTTAATTAGAAAAGTGGCATCAGATTGAAAATAAAATGTAATAAAATTTTGGCATCAAAACGGTAAAATATGACATCACAAAAAATGTCATCAATGTTTTAAAAAAGTGGCATTAAAAAAAAAGTCATCCAATCATTTCATTAGAAAAGTGACAATAAGGTAATATTTTGATTCCACGTTTTAAGCTCTTATGCCATCAATTATATAAAATTGTCACCACAAAATGTTGGCATCAAAACGGTAAAATATGGCATCACAAAAAAAAAAAAAAAAGTTGGCATCAAAATGGGTTGACCGGTCAAGAGGGCTAAGCAAGCTAAAAAAAAAATTAATGGGCTAAGCATACTAAAAAAACAATTAATGGACCTATCTAGCTAACCAAATATGCTAAAAGGGTTTTTTCACCAAATTCCCTCTATTATTAATTCATACATTAATGGAATTCATCCAACGTAACACTCTTCTCCACGTGCCTTCATCATATATAATTCATATAATTAAATACACATAATTGATTATATAGCTACATTGGAATGGACCTAAAAGCTTGTACTTATGGAGACTAAACTAAGATTTCTAGAGAATCCTTAGCCACCTATATTAACCATTTCTATTAAATCTTTAATCTTTTATATATATATATATAAAGATTAAATAGAAAATTTGAATGCCAAAATTATTTGTATGAAAAACATGATTATTCATACTTACTTTGTATGAATAATCATATTGCTACGTACGTATGTGCTTGGTTTCGTTCTTTGTTTGGTTGACATTCCAAAAATCCAAGAAGTTAAAATTCTAAGGAATTGGAGACAGCGTTTGGTTGGTTTTTTGGTTATAGAAAAACCCAGGAAGTTGAATTCTCGGGAATTTAAATTCCCCCGTTTTGGAGGAAGTGCACTTACCTAGTCCCCCTAGGTAAGTT
Source organism: Persicaria tinctoria (assembly GCA_037127255.1). Taxonomy (NCBI): domain Eukaryota; kingdom Viridiplantae; phylum Streptophyta; class Magnoliopsida; order Caryophyllales; family Polygonaceae; genus Persicaria; species Persicaria tinctoria. Next base: position 74,611,056 of record JBANSL010000014.1, on the reverse strand, counting down.
CGAATTCCACCATTTTTAATAGGAAAATCCTATTTTCTTATTTCAATCCTTTAATCCAAAATACAAAACCAAACACAATTTCTCAATTCCCATGATTTTCAATTTACGGGAATTGAATTCCTAGCTAGGAAGTTAACTTCTCAGGAACTATACTTCCCACGTTAACCAAACGAGCCTCTAGTTTCATTCAGTCCAGGGCATATGTTAGGTGATGGTTGCACCCCCATTTTTTTTTTGTAATTTTGGCTTTATTGTACTTTCGACGGTTCACCCGTCTACCAACCCGCGGGCAGTATTCAAAGATCCTCAGTTCGAATCCCGCTCCGGGTGGCCACTGAGGGCTAATTGCCTGGTCGTAAATTCAGGGCCCATGAGATTAGTCGGGTGCTAGCAGTCTCGGATACTCATGTAAATTTGTAAAAAAAAAATGATTGTATATATTGTAAACATTAATTTATTGGCTCAATTAATAAATCTCTGATCTTAATTAGTGGCGAGGCATCACAATCAGGGGTGTTATATGAGCGCGAGTAGCTCGAGTTCGACTCGGAATCGGCTCGAAATACTCGGTTTGAGCTCGAGTAGCTCGTATAACTTGTTTTGGTTTGCCTATATATATGTAGCTACAAACCAAATGTAGCTCATGAGCTTAATACGAGCTCAAATCGAGCTTAATACGAGCTCATGAGCTCGAACTTGGCTCAAGCGAAAAACGAGTAATTCGAGCTCGAGCTCCAAAGCTTGCGAGCCAAATACGAGCAGGATCTTAGACTCGAAAAAAAAAATGAGGCTCAACTCGAACTCGACTCGATAAAAAATGAGCTGAACATGAGCACCTAGGTACTCGATTAGTTCGGCTCGAACATGAGCACCTAGGTACCCCTGATCACAATTAATCGGTACATAGAATATTCATTTGGTTAAAACTTAGGGAGGGTAAACCTGATCGACAAACTATTTTAAATCCAAAAAATGCTAATCTCAACTTCTATAATTTAAATGGTTCAATTTTTCTTTTTGAGGTATGAATTCCAAAGACAACTGCAGGATGGATGAAGGAAGGAGAAAGATACATAAACAGTCGGAATCAGCTGACTAACTAATTCTCATTCTGATCCCATTTCGATTGAATGAAACCCCATCCATCAATCCACATCAACAGTACGTGCTAATCAAGTCAAGTACACGTTCAAACGCACCATACGTTAACCAAGTCGAACATATTATAATGAAATTCATTCACCAATTGACATTAAAAGAACAACCAACTTATATATAAGATATATTTGGATTTCAACTATAATATTAATATATATATAGGGGTGCGTTCCGGTAAAAATCAAAATTGCGGTAAAAATTTATGAGGGCCGGCTTTTTAGTTCGGTTCACTTGATTTATAGTCCGGTTATGAATAGAACCGATATATAAAGTCATAAATTTTAGCCCGATTCTGAATAAAACCGAGCTATAAACTATAAAGTCACTATGTAATTTTAAAACATAAGTTTTTTAGCGCGATTTTTAGGTTTGACTGAACTATAAAGGCATGTGTTATTTTAAAGCTGGAGTTTTTAGCACGGTTTTTAGATTGAACCGAGTTGTGAAGTCACCGTGTGATTGAGGTTTTTAACATAAGTTTTTGTCGAGATGTGAATGAGACCAAAAAGTGTCCCATATCGGAAAGTTGAACATAACAAACCCAAGTATATGAGTTGGTGGGCTACTCCTTCTATTGCCAATTGGTTTTATAATGGAACCTCACCCAGTTGTCAATTGGTTTTATAATGTAACCTCACCCAGCTTGTGTGCTAGGCTACTAGCGCATGTGAGTCCTTACGGTTTTTACCACAATTTGAGGTTTGCTAGATCTATATATACTCTCCATAGATCTTTTCACATCTACCACAAAGAATTCAAAAAGAATCAACATCACTAACACCCTTTCTCTACCAACTAATGCTACAATCAACATCATACCGTGAAATTTTATCCTAAATTACCCAAAGACCGGAAATACTATAAACGTTTTTATTTTTAAACTAATACCGGATCTAGTAATTTAACAAATACAGAATCTGGATTGAATCCAATCCAAAGCTTGAAAAACTTTAAATTTTCAACAATGGTAGGATTTGTACTTCAATTTGTAGATATGGCCTATATATATGTATGGGACTCTCTTAAGTAATCCCTTCAGGCTATCAATAACAACTCACAAGGAAAAAAAACCCAACTTAATTAACACCCAATATGACAAAAAAAAAATGGTTAATACTAATAGTCATATTTTAGGGATATAACCTACTTAATTATTACAATATATAACACGTAATATTCCACTAAAATAAAGAAAAGTAAAAAATAAAAATAAAAGGAGAGATAGAGAGCGAACGAAATGCAACAATTCACACAAACACCACCTTTACTTTATTTATTAAATTAAATTAAAATTGATTATTTAATTAATCAAAATAATAGAAATTGTAGTTTCATTGGCCTTTAGTTGTGCCTATATCTCCTCCAATCTGGACCGTTGATTGCAGCTTCAAGTGTTGTATAAATACCACTCTCTCTTGCTCTCCTCTTCTTTAGAGGTTGTGCTCACAAGCTTTGTACAACCCCCTACCTCCTCCTCTCCAACTCTCTTGCATTGTACTCCTTCTAGTTCTAGTGTCTTCGAATTCGCAAGCAACTCATTGCCATGGATGTCTTCGACGTATCCAAGGAGGTTGGTTTCTTCTCTACCTTGCTTTTCGACGTTCAAGTCAAAGTCTTTCTATCTGTTCCTCACAATCTATGCATGTTTCAGGTGAAGATCAAAGAAGTCGATGAGGTATACACACTCGATGGCTCGGTGGATCGCGATGGGCAGCCCGCCATCCGACACAAGACGGGGCAATGGGGTGCCGGAACCATCATACTCGGTATGCTCCTACTCCTATAACTAACAATGGCATCAACATGTTGGATAACTTGCGCGTTTAAATCATATATAATCGGGTTATAATGTGTCGGGTTCTTAACGTAGGTTATTTTAAAATGATTACATATCAAGCAGAATCGGGTCATATTTTGACAGGTGTAGTACGTCTTTGCACGTATAGCCATATATATACTCCTAGTTGAAGGGGGGTGGGCTCATCTTATTGAGTTAAACAATTGATGTCCACAAGAAAAATTCAACTCCTTACAAGTTGAGAAAGGTGAGGCTGAAGCAAGAGAAAACAATGGAAATGAAGTGAGGCTAAAACACACTTAAGACAAATGATTTAAGTTCATGTACCTATATAAGTAGAAATACAACATGCATTCTACATTAATAACTAAGAATTAAAACCAGGTATAAGTGCAACCAATCAAAACCACTACTAGTTCCTGTCCTCCCAAGTTTGTTATGATCCTTCATTGTCACATTTATAGCTCTTCTTGACTATGTCAAGAAGATGAACCCACCATATTAATGTCTGGTACATAAGTCGAGTGAGGTTTCATTCTAAAACCAATTGGGAATAGCAGTAGTCCACATCAAACTTTCGAATCCGAGACTTTTTTGTCTCTTAACATCTCAACAACCTAACTGTCAAAGTCGGATGGATGCATTCTCAAAACGTCCTGTCAGGTGCCGGGCCTCCTAGGGTTTGTTTAACTCATGGTCTAGAGTGATTGAACGTTAGGATTGAATACCTTGGCCAACACATAAATGACTCAACCTTGTCCATTGAAGCATCTAATTCTAAGTATCCAACACAAACCCGTAACCTCCGGAAATGTAAAGAAGAAAACAGGGTATAGAACTGCACTTAGAAATTGCAGTTCTATTGATCAAATTAAGTTCAAGTTAAAGCTATGGCATGACAGATTGCCTATCAGAATTTAACTAAATATGGCATCAGTTTCTATACAGCTCTAACAAACATCCGACGTAGCGCAACCAGAGAATTTTAGATCAATGATAGATCACATATTCAACCTATAACTCAAAACTACACACCGCGTAAGTGATCAAGTTCAAAGGCCTATCGCCTTGCAAGCAAAAGAAGTTCAATCAGACACTTAAAACCTGCTATGATTGATTGCCAGAAACAGCTAAAGAAACACAGCAGCAAACAACTTATTCTGAAACTAGGAATTCAAAGTGGCATGTTTTCAGGTTCTGATGGAAACCTCTATATATATCATTTGCCTAATCTCTTTATATGGAAACATAAGCTTACCTGACCAAGTGTACACATACATCATATGGGCATTAGAAAAATCAATATGTAGGTAATGCACATGAACAATAAATGATGTAACAAACTCAGAATTTGCGCACCTGGGGCGTTTGAGGCTAACTCATAAACCCGATGAGCAACAAGTATAGGCTGTACATCAAACTCATCAAACAACACAGGCAGTCAGCATTAGAAAAATCAGTTGAGAAGTAATCGTAAGGCGAAAGATGTAACAGCTAATGTGTACTTCTTTTCCTGAACCTTGTGCAGTAAATCAAGGGCTTGCTACGTTGGCATTCTTCGGTGTGGGAGTGAACATGGTGCTTTTCCTAACGAGGGTGATGGGGCAGAACAACGCGGATGCTGCTAACAGTGTTAGCAAGTGGACAGGAACTGTCTATATCTTCTCCCTTGTGGGTGCCTTCCTGAGTGATTCTTACTGGGGCAGATACAAAACATGTGCTGTGTTTCAAGTGATCTTCGTGGTGGTAAGCAATGCATCATTTGCACTATCTTATGGACTTTTCGGACACCTTCACAGAGGCTACAACTCTAATTTTATCTGTCTTCAAATCACAGGGACTCGCGTTACTGTCACTATCTACACAGCTCTTCTTGCTCAGGCCGAGAGGCTGTGGAGACGCGAAGACAGCATGTGCACCCCCTACAAACATGGAGATTGGACTGTTCTACCTCTCCATATACATGATAGCACTAGGCAATGGAGGGTATCAGCCTAACATAGCCACATTTGGTGCTGATCAGTTTGATGAAGACCACCCAAAGGAGGCACACTCCAAGGTGTCCTTCTTCAGTTACTTCTACCTAGCACTGAACATCGGCGAGCTTTTCTCCAACACAATCTTGGTATTCTTTGAAGACGAAGGGATCTGGGCTCTCGGCTTTTGGGTATCCACAGCTTCAGCCTTTGCTGCCTTAGTCTTGTTCCTTATAGGGACACCGAGGTACAGGCACTTCAAGGCAACTGGCAACCCTCTCTCGAGATTTTGTCAGGTCTTAGTCGCCGCCTTTCAGAAATGGAGGATTCAGTTACCACAAGAAGGCAAACCCCTCTATGAAGTGAAAGACAAGGAGAGCATTGAAAACACAGGCAGAAAGATGCTTCACACCGAAGGATTCAAGTAAGAAGCAGTTTCAAGTTCTTATTTGACTCCTCCAAGTACTATGGCTTCCAGTTCCTAATTTCAGTTCATGTTTCACCTGCAGATTTCTAGACAAAGCAGCACTTATGACAGCAGATGATGTACCTGACAAAGAGATCGGTCTTCGCAATCCATGGCGCCTTTGCCCAGTTACACAGGTTGAAGAGGTGAAATGCATCTTGAGACTGCTTCCTATATGGATGTGCACCATACTCTACTCAGTGGTGTTCACACAGATGGCATCCCTCTTTGTCGAGCAAGGTGCTGCGATGAGAACTACCATCTCAAGCTTCCGAATCCCAGCAGCAAGCATGTCAAGCTTCGACATACTAAGTGTAGCAGCCTTTATTTTTATCTACCGCCGTGTCTTAGATCCAATAGTGAGCAGAATAAAAAAGAGTGGCTCGCGAGGGATTACCGAGCTGCAAAGGATGGGAATCGGCCTGATCATCGCCATAGTGGCAATGGTTGCTGCTGGCATTGTGGAATCATACAGACTGAAGTACGCCCCGAAAGACTGTCTGCACTGCCGGGGCTCCAACTCAAGCTCACTGAGCATCTTCTGGCAAGTTCCTCAATATGTACTGATAGGCGCCTCAGAGGTTTTCATGTACGTCGGGCAGCTGGAGTTCTTCAATGCTCAAACTCCAGACGGGCTTAAGAGCTTCGGGAGTGCGCTCTGCATGACATCAATCTCGCTGGGGAACTATGTGAGCAGCTTCTTAGTCTCCATAGTCATGAAAATCTCAACCGAAGACCGGATGCCAGGATGGATCCCAGGAAACCTAAACAAGGGTCACCTGGACAGATTCTATTTCCTCCTTGCAGTGCTGACAATGATAGACTTTGCCGCTTACGTGCTGTGCGCAAAGTGGTACAAGTACAGCAAGCTGGAAGGCAAATGTGAAGAAGAAGATTCAGAAGATGATTGCTGTGCCTAATTCCCTTGTATGGTGTACCTAATCCGACCCATCCACGGAGCAATCATCGGTCAGAATGTCAGATAATGTACAAGAGATGAAGACTTTTGATCCAGCTAGTGTAGAAGCTTATATGACCAGGTTGATCAATCAGTTTGCTGTGCCTAATGCCCTGTATGTCCAGACTATCACCGCTACCTGTTTGGTCATGTAATCTAACCAGAGCTCCGGAGGTATTGATCAGATTACATGACCGGAGCGGTCAACCAGTTTGTTGTTCCTAATGCATTGTATGATCATTTATATATATATAATCATAATGTTAATTTTCTCAATCTTTCTGCACAGACATGCTACAATGTCCACTCCAGTCTCCAGATCTAAACATAATCTTCTTAGCTATGCATTCACCAAGAACACAAATTTTTAAATATGGATGAAATTTCTATCCATAAATAAAGAAGATGATGACAGTCTGCGTCTTTTACGGCATTTTAACCTTACTGAGATGCAACTTATGAACTCAATGACACAAGAAAAGAGAAAGTACACTCAAGTAAAACACAGATATTTTGACATAGATCAGTAACCAGTAGCGATATAAGCACATTGCAGATGATAGAATGAATAAAGGAAGTAAAAATGTGAAATGAAAAATACTTCAGAAGGAAATAAGCTTGAAGATTCAAATAAGCTGAGATTGAGCAACTAAAAATTATAAGAACCGCTTTCTCAAAAATAGCACAATTGCATAAATAGAGTCTTATCAACTACAAAAAACTTGGACATGAGGCAAAGCCTGCACAAGATACAATAGCCATTAACATTTCCATCTACTTATCTAACTAATGAGGACTGAAAAGATACAATAGCCATTACTACTACTACTAATACGCTAACAAGTTGGAACAAGGAAACCCGTGACATCAATAATAAATTTATTTGAGGGGATCCATCTACCAGAGTCCAGACTACCACCATTTTAACTGAAAACTTTGTCGAAAAGATGATTTAGCCTTGCACCTTACGCACTTGTATATGACGAGTTGAGTCTTGACGCCAGATTGGTTGAGCTCCACTTTGGACAAGGGTTACATGTTCTTCTTTCAACAGTTTCTTATTCTGAAGCATGTTAAATGAAAATTAATTTTACCCTAGGAAGAAAAACGAGTAGTCTAAAACTGAAAAGTTCAGGATACTAACCAATAACAGCTTCAAAGCCCGAGAGAAGGTCTCCTCGGCATCATCTGAAAACTTCATGTATATGGGTGTTACTCCTCGATAAAGAGACAGTCTCTGCTTGACCCTTTGTCTGGCATACAGAAATATGAATTAAATACAAACAGATAAATTTTGCAGGGCTTGAGTTACGAAAAAGAGAACTCTATGGGACCTAAAACTATAAAGCAACTACTAACCAAAATGGTAAGCATATACATCAAATGCCAAGACTGATCTAGAGACAGAAAACACGCTATACATTTTATCAGAAATACTTTCGTGTCTAGAAACTTACTCATTGGTGAACGCAAAGATGGTTGATGATGGCCGATAATGGCTTAAGAGGACACCCATGGATCCTGTTCTTGTGAAAACAATGATGGGAGTGCCAAGAGTGTTGGACATTGTAGTGGCGTGGAATGCAAACATTACATCCATATGGCTCTGAAACAGTTAGAATAGTATCAGTTTGCAAGACATATAACTCCCACAAAGAGCAGAAGTGAATAAAGTGTGATAAACTCTTATTACCAGCTATAACCAATCTGTTTATACAAACAAAATTAATGAAACAAGAAATAAATTATATACCTTATATTCAGCAGATTGTAGTGGAGGGCTTATATTTGTAGGTTTTAAACTTGACTCGGTTCTCAGTGCAACAGTGTGCATCACTTTGACAGCTTTCAGAGGATACCTTGAACAGTTCATTAATGAAGAGACATAAGCAAAAATGAGAAAATTTCACAATTCATTTTACAGGAAACTGCATCAAAGATGACACAGAAAACAAAATATAAATATGATCATTTATGAAGAATTTTCAAATGCCTTTAAGAAGAGGAACAGCCCAGCACCTACTGTATCATTATCATTACAAATTTACAACCACGAAATCTTATTAAATTAGTTAACAGATTGCAGGGTACACTTACTTCCCATGGGCAGTTTCACCCGATAGCATAACTGCATCAGAACCCTCTCGAACTGCAATAGCTATGTCAGAAACTTCTGCCCTAGTCGGTGTTGGATGATTAATCATACTTTCAAGCATATTAGTTGCCACAATAACTGGTTTCTGCATGCTGTGACACCGTCTAATGATTTCATCCTGAGAGAATACACGGGTTGAACATACAACTTAATTAAGAGAAAAGGGATTCTTAAACCTTCAACTGCAAGTTTCAGTCTCTAATCGTTTATGAAGATAAGAGCAGCAGAAGTAAGATATTCATTATCATACTGTCATTGAAGTTTTAACATTTTAAAGCCTATTTTTAAGATTTCAAGATATATCTCAAGGGGTTTTGCGACTCCATAGATGTGCAAATATTCTAGATGTTCTATTTGTTTTTTCTTTGAATGCGTAGTTTATTTTGTTTATTATGTTAGGGTGATATGCAAACTCAGACATTGAACACCAATTTCTCCTTCAAATGGACTGCGACATTCAATTTATTTCATCAGAAATAGAGTGATGCCAAAAATGACATTATAAGTTGAATTACCTGCAACAAAGGAACATCCTCAATAGGAAGCTCAGCTCCTAGATCTCCACGTGCTACCATAGCCTGATAGAGCCGATGGCAAGATAAGCTAAATCAGCATGAGACAACCAAATCTCAACGGTCAAAGCAGACCATAGACTGATAACTCATACACGTGCAACAACAATCCAATAATTCAACTCATCCTAATCAGAGGATTTGATGAAGGTCAAAACACAGAAAAGTAGGACAGCGTATGCACTGCAGTATTGCACTTGAATGGTCAATAACAAATCAGAATTGATTTTTTTTTTAAAAGACAGATTCTGGGTTTCGGAGGAAGGATAGCAATGACGATTATCTTTGATTATTTGATATATGCTTATTCAGCTTAACAACTTTTAAAACAGTCATTAAAGGCATATATGACAAACTTGATCAGGCCATTGAGCCTTTACTTCTTTCACTACTTGATTACACTTATCACAACATAACCAGGACCTTCTTTCCTCCTGTCATCATCTTGGTTAAATGGGAAGTTTAGTGCAGAAATTGGCCACAAAAGCATGCAGAATTGATTCTCTAAAATTTTACAATAAGAATGCAAGAACTAACCCCATCTGAGGCAGAAAGTATTGAATGGAGATTCGGAATGGAATCTGCACTTTCAATTTTTACAATAACATGAATGTCCGCGTTACAGCCTGTGAAATTGATACAAATAGTAAGAAACACATAAATTGAAGAAGAAAGAAACTTTGATGCATGCCAATTAAAAAAGAAACTAATTTACCTTTGAGATAATCTTGCAATTCATGGACAACCTTAGCATCCTTTACAAATGAAACAGCATAAAAGTCAACGCCATTGTCTACTCCAAACTTGATATCGTCCCAGTCTTTGTCTGTTGACATTAAAAAGAAATGAAACCAACCATAAGGTGTAATAATATGATGCAAAAAAAGAAAGATAACCCAATAAAAGAGTTAAAAAAAAAAAAAACTATAAGCAACCTGTTATTGATGGAAGAGTTGCACTTTTTCCACGCACATTTAAATGGCGCCTGGATTTTAGTTCTCCTCCATCAATGACTTGACACTTCACAGTTTCTTTTGTCTTGGATTTCACAGCCAACGACATCATACCTCCTGAAGAAGAAGATAGGACACATATGCATGAGAAGCAGCATAACAACTAAACATGTTTAATGACTTGGCTATCAATTCTACTGGTTGAGGCTAGAGAAACTCATAACGAGGTATGAGTTGTTTTGCCCTTGCACCTCCGAAATTTTATGTGCAGTACACTTCTATACTTTCCATCTGAGACTATAAAAACTTACACATTTAACATTTCTAAACGCAAAGTTGCCCTTTTTTTTATTACGAAATAATTTAACTAATACAACATTCAGTCACCTTCAATATGCTCCAGTTTAAAGGGCTATAACCACTATCACAAGAAACTGGACAAGAATTGGCAAAAGAATGTTACAGGTCACAAGAACCAATATAATATTAAGTCAATCTATATGTCTAATGTCTTTATCACATAATTACTGGAGTGATGCTAACAAAACCAGCATAGAATAGTATAATCATACATACCATCAACAAGAATAATATCTTCAACCTCCACATCGTTTATGAAATCATCATAGTTTACACTGACGGTATCAGCCGTGCTTACTCCTCTTGTGATAGTAAAATTGAAGTCTTGTCCTTCCTTTAGCACTATAGGTTGGGGAACATCTCCACTCCTAACCTCTGGACCCTACACGACCAACTAAATATATAAGAATATCCTTTCTAATTAAGCACATTTGATATGGGGGAAAAAGGATCAAGATGCACTTTATTACAATTCACTTATTCAGCGCACCAGCAATACAAGAATAATAGCAAGAAACAATTTTGGCAAAAATCAACATTTTCTTCAAAGATAGTGAAACTTGCTAGCTTAAATATTTTTTAGTGGGACAAAAGAATAGCCATTAGTTATATTAACTTAATCTAGAATGTCCAATAATTGACCTAATAAAGAAGAAGAAAAAGCAACTTATTCTGGCAGTTTTAACATCAATAACCATGAAAAGTACTTAAACAAACTGAAAATAAAAGTGAAATAACTGCTCAGAGATGGAGATACCTTAGTATCCAACATAATGGATATGACTTTATCCTCAAACTGAGCATTGTACTCCTTAACTAAGTCGATGGTCTTCTGATGAGATGCATGATCACCATGGGACATATTTAAGCGTGCGACATTCATTCCACATTCTGCCAGTTTCCATATCATGTCACGCGTGCTTGTAGAAGGACCAATTGTACAGACTATTTTCGTTTTCCTACAAGCATCTGACTCTGCTCTTGAATGCATTACATCATAATCACTTGATAGCAGTTCAAAAGGAGCCTAAGATAGAGGAAATAGTAAGATTCAAACCCAAAAAAATAACTTTGGCACTCTTCATTTGTACTATATGTGAAATGCTTCAAAGTTCCCAGGCACACGGCATAATTACTTAATTAACAGAAATTTCCCAACGAATTGGAAACATTGTACCTATCTGCACTTTTATTTCTCAAAGATGGTCGAGCTAGTTTTGAAGCCAATTTCTATACAAAGTATTTTGACAATTTGTAACCACAGTAATTTGACATTTACCATTGACAATCTCATACCACGATTTTTCATCAGCATTTATCAGATCTTGTCAATTCATCCCACTATGCGCCAATGCATGTCAAATCCTCATAAATTATCACCAAAATTCTCAAGAACATCTCAAAAAATATTTTCTACGGAGAAATTAGTTCCGCGCTAATGGCAAATACAGGGAATTATACATACGCCAGTCCAATTAACAACAAACCTTCCGAATTGACTGACTTGAGAGACCGAAAAGCGGAGGGAGGAAGAGAGACTCACAGTGTCGAGAGCTCCGTTGGAAGGAGCGACATTATCGGTTGGGATCGGCTCGGTGATCTTGACAGATCGAACGACGAACGCGGCCTTGGAGAGGCAGCGACTCCTGGTGGCGCTGCCTCCGGCGGAATTCAACAAGAGGAAGTCGTTGAAGTTCCTCGCGGATAAGAGGCGACCGGAGGACTTGACGGCGTCGGGCTTCAACATAGACCATTGCACCGTCGAGAGACTCGCTGTCGCCATTTCCAGAAGCACGACTGGATAAGCTTAACAAGTGGATTTTCGGAGAGAGAGATAACAGCAGATAGAGGAACAAGAGTGTATAGACAGTGAGTCGCAGTGTAGGCGGATCTCCCGAGGACAGACAAAGACGGAAATATTATATTGAGAGGATGACAGGTAAGAGTGGGGCCCACATGGATCAGTAGTTCAGTACCCATAGGATGAGCTATTTGCCTGTAACCAAGATGGAAGGAGCCTCAAATGTTTAACGACAGGTTTATATGCACCGAAAATATGTGATTCATACGAATAAATCTTACATCCGTTTGAATTTATGTATGATATGTGTCAAATATTAAATAGGTCTAATATTAAAAATGTAATGAACGGATTTTTGAATTGTTCATTTTTTTCAAGTTTCAACTTTTTTGTTTTAAAATTTTAACACAATGATCCATTTATGTTATTTTTTAAAATCGAACAGATCTATGATTCGTATGTTGTTTTTTTGAAAAAAAATTTATAATAATTATTGAATACATGTCAAACTATAGGGCTATTTGTTCCATCTGGGTGCATATAACACCTGATCTTGGTACATATAGCAACAACCATGTTTAATGAAGTCGAAGAATAAATAAAAACCAAAGCAAAACACACCACACCAAAAAAAAACAGAGAAACTAAGTACACCATAAATCTGCACGACGGAATAAGCGTGCAGGTTTGCAATAGACTAATTAATTAAAAAAACGTGCTAATTAATTAAAAATGGTTGCATATTGGAATAGACGTGCGTTTAAGAAGGAGGATTTGCGGTGTATTTAACAACACACAAAAGGAAATCAGGATTTTAAAGTGGAAGAGGCCACCATTGGGGATAATAAAATTAAACTTCGACAGATCGACAATTCGACAATGGTGAAAGCATAATTGGTTTCAATCTATGAAATGCCAATGGAGAACATATAAGTATTGGATATGAAAAATGTGAGACACAATCCTCAATTAAAGTTGAGGCACTTGCCCTACAAAGGAGTAAAAAAAGCCAAGGAACTGCGGATTACAAAAATCGAGATTGAAGGGGGCTCACTCACGACACGACCATTAACTCCATCTCCGAAAAATAGAATTGCTCATAGGAAATCGAGATGATGCTCTTCGATTCCCATACACACACATTGACCTTTGCCCTACAAAAGGAGTAAAAAGAGCCAAGGAACCGCGGATTACAAAAATCGAGATTGAAGGGGGCTCACTCACGACCATTAACTCCATCTCCGAAAAATAGAATTGCTCATAGGAAATCATAAATCGAGATGATGCTCTTCAATTCCCATACGCACACATTAACCTTTGCCTTTGTCACATTTAATCACCCTCCCTAGAGGGTAACATTGTGGCAGACATGATTACACATCTAAGCCACCAACACCAGGGAATCGCAATTGAAGATAATCCCGGTCTCTTCAACCTCATCAGCAAAGACGCTTCGATCTTCCAGTCAAGGGTCCGAATTATTACGTCATAAAAATAAAAATAAAAATCTTTTGGCATGGAATTTTTCTAAATCTTTTCTCAAGTTATGGTACTCCGTAAATTATATTCTCGGGAGTTGTAATTTACCTTCGTTAATGAAGGGTTCAATGAATCCACACTTTTTAAATCCATGACATCCCTCTTGGTAGAAAGATGAACAATGTATCTCTATCTGAAGTATAATCATACCATGATACAGAAACCAAAGATGATAAATAACATGTAAGATAACCCAATTAAACGATATGAAACTCTCTTTTGATTTTAGAATAGTACAACTGAGTAACGAACTTGGATAAGCTAGACATAGCCTACACAACATACAAATGCAATCACGAATTTCGATCAAAACCGACCCAACAACACACGAATGTTGAAAAAGGAGATTTGTCTAGTCGCATCGACTCAAAAGAATGTAATGGACGTAGCTGCTCAACGAAACTAACAGACTACTAAGGCAACCAGGAAACAATAAATAAGGGCAAACATAACTTAACTGCGCGTGATCTACCACATCGTAAAATGAAAACCTGGTTGAGAAGAGAACACGACTTAGGGTTGCACCTTACGCACTTGTATATGATGAGTTGATTCTTGACGCCAGATTGGTTGAGCACCGCTTTGGACAAGAGTTACGTGTTGTCCTTCTTTTAACAGGCTCTTATCCTGAAGCAGGTTGAATGGATAAAAAAATAAGTTCTGCCCTTAGAAACAGTAATAATAGGTCTGAAATGTGAACTTTCACCAACACTAACCATTAACAGCTTCAAGGCACGGGAGAATGTTTCCTCGGCGTCATCTGAAAACTTCATGGTTATGGGCATTACTCCTTGATAAAGAGCCAGTCTCTGCTTGACCCTTTCTCTGGCATAGACAATAGGCTTGTATTAATTACAGAAGAAAGGTAATCTAAACCAGTTATACCATATTCCTGAATAACAAAGAGGGCGTAAATAAACTTTTGAGTCCTTGACTCAATGAATAAAAGGAAAATGTTTTGAAATGACTTGCTCTTAATCCTTGGCCATAATAGATTATCACATGAAAGCAATCATCAACAGAAAGTGAAATTGCTTCAGGTTGCTCATCAAATGCATAGTTTAATAGTCTTATGATGTGTGAAAAGAAATATATGATTCTCGAAGTTGCTGGGCAGGAAACACAACTTTTTTAAATCAAAGTACTAAGTTTATCAACTTACTCATTGGTGAAAGCAAATATCGTTGAGGATGGCCGGTAATGGCTTAAAAGGACTGCCATGGATCCTGTTCTTGTGAAGACAATGATGGGAGTACGAAGAGTGTTGGCCATTGTAGTGGCATGGAATGCAAACATTATACCCATGTTGCTCTGAAATAGATACGCGCGTTAGTTTGTAACGCATACAAGTTCCCATAAAGATCAGGATTCGATCAGATCATTTTTTTTTAAATCATCTACAACCTATTCATACAAACGACTGAAAACAAGCAATTCATATATACCCCACAAGTTGTATACCTTATATGCAACAGACTGTACTGGAGGATGTGTAATTGTTGGTTTCAAACTTGACTCAGTCCTAAGTGCGACAGTATGCATCACCTTGACAGCTTTCAGAGGATACCTTGAGCAGTACATAAAACAAGAGAGAATCAGCAAGAATGAGTCAAATTTTCATATATGTTCTACAAAAGCAAAACAAAAAACTCGGTAACAAATTTTGACAGAATAACAAAAAAAGATTGTATAATAGATTAGCACCATAAATCATTGTACATGTACTAAAAGCAGACTATTTTATGCTGAAAAATACACACAGCCTTCTTTAGCCTCTAGGGTAACAGTACTAAACTACTAATTGCCTTGTATTCTTGCCGAGTCACTGTATCAACTTTTTCCTCGTTGACTGCCCATATTACGAAAACACGGTAACATTCAATCTCCCCACCGTTCACCCCCTTGACATCTCAGTTGCTTGACTTGAGCAACTAAAATCAGGGGCTGCTCAAAAGGAGGGAATGTGACATAGCAAGGAAGAGAAAGAAAGAAATGGGGGCAGGCAAGGGTGGAGGTAATGCAGTAAGAAAGAGACGCTATGGTCAGCAAACAAAATCTTAGGCAATTTTCACCAAATCATGCTGATGCTTTACATAAATGCAGGTATCGCGCTGAATCTATGTCATAACCCAAGGCAGTAGTAAAGTATACAGTAGATCACTGGTTTACTTACTTCCCATGAGCAGTTTCACCAGAAAGCATGACTGCATCAGCTCCTTCTCGAACTGCAATAGCAATGTCAGAAACTTCTGCCCTAGTAGGGGTAGGATGATCAATCATACTTTCAAGCATGTTAGTTGCCACAATCACTGGTTTCTGCATGCTGTGACATCGTCTAATGATTTCCTCCTGAGTGAATTACATGGACAAAACATGCCATTTAATTAGGGGAGAGAAGCAAATTACTAGCTAAAAATACAACTAGAAATTTCAATCTACATCCCCATCTATGATGATGAGGACAAAGTGTATTGCATAACATTTGAAGCTTGGATCTCGGTGACCACCAATGCATAGTTGGCACTATAGACTGTATTTAGAGATTACATCAGAATAATATTTGCTTCCCTTCAATACACAACCAAAAAGGAAGGTTAGGATCGAAGGAAAAAAGTACCCTGGTCAGACTTATTCATAATTCATCATAGTTGCATATATGGATCCCATTTCCTTAATGGTTATTTAATATTTATCCTTCACATGGAAAGGAAAATAGTAACGGCTCCAAGATCACCACGTGCCACCATTGCCTGATAGAGAAATTAGAAATCAAATTACCTGCAGTAGGGGCACATCTTCAATGGGAAGCTCAGCTCCAAGATCACCACGTGCCACCATTGCCTGATAGAGAAAAAAGGAAGAAAAAAAATAATCAGCATGAGACAACCAATAACAGGAATACAGGATAAGCTCAGCTCCAAGATAGATTGAGAACTCAAAAAGTCACAGGGATCCCCACCAACCTACTCAAGAGGACTTTTATTCACAATATATTACATGACGATTCGATTCAGTTGAAGCAGGGAAGATGTTTCACTGGAACTGCCCATGACTTGGAAAACTTTGAGGTATTATTTAAGATAGCAATGCTAATTGCAGTGTCAAGTTTGTACAAACATGCCAAATCAGTCAAAACATTGTCAAACTATTATCAAGTTCTGTCTTTAACAAACACATAAAAGCTTATTCAACATGACAGCTTTCATACCAGACAGAAAAAGTACATGGCAAACATTATGAAATATTCAAGCCCTCACTATGTTTCGTACTTGGTAATGTTCATCACATAATAATGATCATTCCTGGTGACTGGTATTAGCATCTTGACCACAAATCTTCACAAAATTTTCTTTAAACAAGATTCCAAAAGAGAAGTCTGGAAAACAAGGATTTGTAAATCTGTTTAAGGTTATAAAGGTGTCCCTATAGCAAGTGTAAAAAGAAGAATTTAGAGTCAAACCCCATCCGATGCTTCAATTATTGACTGAAGATTCGGTATAGAATCCGCACTTTCAATTTTTACAGTAACATGTATGTCTGCATTGCAACCTGTGAAAATTAATACATAATAGTAAGAACAATGTGAGACATAGAAGAAACAAAAAACAACCATGCACAACAGATCAAGAAAGAGTAGCTTTACCTTTGAGATAATTTTTTAATTCATGGACAACTCTAGCATCCTTTACAAATGAAACTGCGTAAAAATCAACCCCGTTGTCTACACCAAACTTGATATCGTCCCAGTCTTTGTCTGATGCAATTGAAAAGGAAACAATACCATACACAATGTGTAAACTTGAGGGGGGGAAGGGTAAAAAG
This sequence comes from Persicaria tinctoria, assembly GCA_037127255.1. NCBI lineage: Eukaryota > Viridiplantae > Streptophyta > Magnoliopsida > Caryophyllales > Polygonaceae > Persicaria > Persicaria tinctoria. The sequence continues at coordinate 74,593,498 of JBANSL010000014.1, read as the reverse complement.
AAAACCTAAGGAATAAGCAACCAGTTGTCAATCAACAACTGACCAGTTATGGATGGAAGAGTTGCACTCTTTCCACGGACATTTAAGTGGCGTCTTGATTTCAGTTCTCCTCCATCAATAACTGCACACTTAACAGTATCAGCTGTCTTGGATTTCACACCAAACGACATCATGCCACCTGAGCAAATAAGAAAACAAGTGGAACTTTATCAGCATAAAGAACTTAAGTTGTCGAATGAAATAGCTATCATTTTTATTGATACCAAGTTAGAGAAAGACACCCACAAAACTCAAAAGATTCTTTTCGTACTCAACACTGTTCAACTAAAACCGGATGATTTATGAGACTTTGAGCTGATCTGCCTTTACCTTCCACTTTTATGATTTAAAAAAAAAACTACCTTATATTATCTAAGTCTAAAGAAACTTGCATTTTAAAAATCAAGGCTTCAAATTCTCTGAGAATAACTTTACTAATTCAGCATCCATTTTTCATCATATATACAGTATATACTTAATACTAATTACATTCCTACTCAAAAAATATATACTCGTTATGGTATTTTTGTCTTATGCCCTTAGGGGATAAGATAACGATCCAATATTGGTAAAGATATCAAATCTAAAATGATTTAAAAAAAAAACAGTTTACTCTCTGATTGGAAATAAATGATTTTTAATATTCAGCATGCTTTTTAATGAGGATAAAAACTATAAAATATCAACTTTTTATTAATTTTTTTTATAAGTTTATACTTGTTAGTAATAAATTAAAATTATATAGATATTAAGAAAAAAATTGATAATTTTATTTCCAATTGGAGGAACATCTATTTGGAGATGGATCGATCATTAACAGTGGACATGGTTACTGAAAGAGGATATGCCTTAAGAAAACTGTTATAACTGTGGCACAATCTATGTTTCCATGTCTTCCTTCAACTTAACCACCGGGAAGATGCAGACAAAATCACCATTAATTCTACAGAGTTACATACCATCAACAAGCAGAATGTCTCCAGCCTCCACATCATTAACAAAGTCATCGTAGTTTACACTGACAGTGTCCTCTGTGCTTACTCCTCTTTTGATAGTAAAATTGAATTCTTGTCCTTCCTTCAACAAGATTGGCTGAGGGACATCTCCACTCCTGACCTCTGGACCCTACAAGGCATGCTAAACTCGTAAGCATCAAATTAAATGCAATACCATATGGGATTTTAAATAGAATAACAGAGAATAGTGGAGCTTAGATGTCAAGTCAAATAGACTATCAGAATACCATATATGGGAAATTAATAGCTGCTCACATATCAAGTTAAGCATGGAAAAGTACTAATATGGGATTATTTCTAAGCAGCTGATAATACTTCTATTAAAGATAGTGGAGCTTAAATATTTTTAAGAGACAAAGATGTATGAACTATGAGCTACATATTAGATCTTGATAGGTTCCACACAAATCAGCATGATGGTAGATCACTTTTAGGAAGAAGTTAAATGGAATATTATAAAGTAAAAGGATTGCACTTGAAATAACATAATCAACTTCAGCATATAAGTTAAACAACATCAGTCAAAGATGAGATACCTTAGTATCCAACATAATGGCAATGACTTTATCTTGAAACTGGGCATTGTACTCTTTAACTAAATCAATAGTCTTCTGGTGAGATGCATGATCACCATGGGACATATTCAATCGCGCAACATTCATTCCACATTCGGCTAGTTTCCATATCATTTCACGTGTGCTTGTAGAAGGACCGATTGTGCAGATTATTTTCGTTTTCCTCTGGGAATCCGATGCTATTCTTGATTGCTCTACATCATATTCACTTGATTGCGGTTCATAAAGAGCCTAAAACAGAAAGAAATAATGTTAACTAAGGATTATCACAGAATAAAGTAATTTCAGTACAAAGTAGTACACCTCCATACATTTCCCCTATTTGCTGAGCGCAAATTCTCGATAAAATCGCGTAAATTCTTTCCAAAGACAGCATTAATTCCACTTACATCACCAGATTTAGGGATATCCCGGATCATTAAACAATCAGTCCAATAAGCATTAAATAACATGATGATTGATGAGTATTGAGTGATCGACAGAAAAACAGAGATGAAAGCAAAGATAGAGAGACCCACAGCATGACCAGCTCCATTGGAAGGAGCGAAACTAGCACTTCGGCTCTGCTCGCTAATCTTGACGGATCGAACGGTGAGAGCGTCCATGGAAAGGCACCGACTCCGGTTGTTGGTTCTGCCCTTGGCGGCGTTCAATAAGTGCAGGTCCTTGGAGCTCCTCGCCGATAATAATCGATCGGAAGCCTTAACAGTGTCGGACTTCAACATAGACATTTGCGCCGTCGAGAGATTCACTGTCGCCATTGCCGCTTGTCGCTAGCCTGATCGCTAGCTTAACTGTGATTGCTGGATTCACAGATCGATCGAGAGAGAAGAGGAGAAGTCGCAAAGGGAGAGGGCACGCAGTGTAGGCGGAAATCCTGAGGAAAGAGACAGATGGAAGGGCGAGATCCTTGGAGGGGTTTAAATACGGGGGCGGACGAAGCGAGGTGTTCAGGGATTGTGGGACCTACAAGTGTAGACCACCCCTCGCCGGGTGTCTTCTAAGGGCAAGGGGTCCCATTCGTTTGCAAAACGGGTTAACCCGATCCACAAACGGTTCCTGATTGGATATTCGATGGAATTATGAGGGCTTGTTCGGTGAAGAAATCAAAATGTTCACCTCCGAATTAGGGAACGCACCCGATAGTTTTTTTAAAAAAATTATTGGGAAAGATTTCGGGGAGTAGATCCCTACCCGATAGCAACCTTGTGGATGAGATTACGGAGATTTAGATCGTTGATAATGTCTTGTTCCGTAGCAGAATGTTTTTTAATTATTGGGAAAGATTTCGGGGAGGAGATCCCTACCCGATAGCAACCTTGTGGATGAGATTACGGAGACTTAGATCGTTGATAATGTCTTGTTCCATAGCAGAATGTTTTTTAATTATTGGGAAATATTTCGGGGAGGAGATCCCTACCCGATAGCAACCCTGTGGATGAGATTACGGAGACTTAGATCGTTGATAATGTCTTGTTCCGTAGCATAATGGCTAATTTGTGAAACCTTATCTGCCACTGTGTTGCTATGCCGGGGCACGTAAAGGAACGAAATGTCCCTCATTTTCATTGTGAGAAGTTTAATATTTGTCATCAGGAGCTCTGTCTCCCATGGACAGATCGTTTTTCCATTGATGGTGTGAATGATTATTTGTGAATCACCCTCAATTTGTAGGGTTTATATATGTATGTGATTTGTAGCTATAATACCTCTTCTAAGGGCAAGCGCTTCCGCCATGAGTGGGGATTGAGCTCTTATCCTATCAAACCCGATATAGATCGTACACCCGTCCCAGTCACGGATGATGTAGCCAACGGAACTATGATCGTTGGCCAAAATTGACCCATCAAAGTTGAGTTTATGAGAGAGAGATCCTCTTGACGGTTTCCGCCAGGCTTTTGTTGTTCGTTTCCAGCATTATTGTCCACTGCTTTGCTTGGGGGGTTGTTGTCTAACCTCATACTCCTCATCTTGTTTGCTAGCCCATTTTCAGTTCTTAATGTGAGTGTCAACTAAGTGGTTTACTTTACTCATCAAGAATTGCCTCTTGTATGGAGAAAACTTGATTCTAAAACATAGCGGCTTTAGGCAAGATCTCAAAACGGCTATTGTCAATATAATTTTAATTAAACTGTACACGTACTTTTTATTTTTTCCAAACAAATTGCAAATAGGTCCAAAAAAACCCTAATCATTTTGCCAGTGCCGAAGTCCACCGTGCGTCGTCCTCCTGCTGTGTCACCTACCACCGGGATATTGCCGCCACCGCACTAGCCTGTCACTGGGTGCTGGTTACTGCCACCGTCACCTTTGCGGTTGGCTATTGTCGCTGTCGTCCGAGGAGATCAAGTGGAAATTGTCAATTAATTTCATCGATCAACCGGTCAGCCCCTAATTCCTTAATTACTTAATTTGGGAATTGAATTAGCGCATTGGGTTGGGTGGAGGAGCGAACGGAATAAGATTTTAAAATACTGTATGAAGTTTCACCATCCGAACGTATGAAGATTTTACTCCGTTCAATTCCGGTACCGTATGAAGATTTTGAATTAGCGCAGTGGAAAATGTCAATTAATTTGGGAATCTTACTCCTCAGTCCTCACCCTCCAAATGGCCTCGGTATTTCAAAACTTAAAAGAGTAAGATTTTGAAATACTGTATGAAGTTTTACCAATTTGTTTTGTGGTTCACCGAGTCAATTTAATTAGTTGGGTTTTCGGGTGAGGGACGGAAATAAATTGGGGTTTTGACGGAATTTTTCAAGCGACAAGAATTTCAACCATCAATCAATTCTAGCGGAAAACCTTTGATTGAAGGATTCGATTGAATTCAATAACAAACCAACAATAAGAGATAGATCGGGTTGATGTGAGGAAGAAAAGGAGAGTTTCAATTAATTGTACGCTCTCAAAGCGATTCGTTCGTTCTTCCACCAATTTTCTGTCGCAATGTAGATGAGAGAGTTTTTAACCTATTTGCATTTTGTTTATAAAAAATATGAAGAACATGTGTGCAATTTAGTTGAAACTGTCTTGACAATAGTCGTTTTGAGATCTTGTCTAAAGTCTAACTCTTTTTTAAAAAGGCCAAAATGTATAAAACTGTCATTTATTCACCATTGTTTTCAATTAACCACCCGTTACAAAAACTTTCACTTAACCACCCCTTATAACAAATTGTTTGCAAGTAATCACCTATCCTCCCATTTTCCCTTAAACTTCCATAATTTAACTTGAAAGTGGAAGACTAAAATGCCCCTAAATGTGTTTTTAGTACACTGTTATTTTCCTATTTTTATAGTCTTGTGATAAATCAAAGGTAGGCATAAACACATTCAAGGCGAAGCACGAACAACCTCCACCTAGATCCTTATCAAGTAGACTTATCAATCGGGTCATTCGGGTCAGGTTCGGATCGGGTCATGTCGGGTTTCGGGTAAAACGAGTCCCGGTTTGACTTGTACTCGGGGTTGACCCAGTTTCGGGTCAAATCGAGTCGATTTCGGGTTTGTCAATTTCTATTTTTTAAATTAAAAATAACCACGATTTGGTAATTTTGCAATATTTTTAAAATGCTAAAATTAAAGATGTGGCTCTTAAGTTCTAGCGCTTGTAATTAGTATCAAGCATAGAATTGTTTTAATATTTTAATGTTTTTTAGAGTTTTTTATCTTCTTAAAAACGTGATGAAAAATCAAAAATCGAATATTGTCGATCGGAGGGAGTATTATACAATGCAAATACAAATAAATATAAAAGTTGATTTGAAAATTAAAGATCAAGTGATTGTAATTATAAAATGTAATAAATTGGAATCCCTATAAAAAAAAATTAATCATATATAATTATAAATCAATTGGGTTAATCGGGTCACCGGGTCAAAATTATTGGGTCAATCGGGTTCGGGTCGGAAAAAATTTCAGGGTCAAAATTTCCGGCTCTTGACCCAAAATTTTCGGGGCGTTCGGGTCAGGTCAACCGGGTCGGATCGTGTTTTGATAGGTCTACTATCGAGCATTGCCAGAGAGAAGGTTGAAAATAAAGAGTCTACGGCCGAAAGAGGTATGACTACATCTGACCTACTAGTACAGGTGGGCACAACTTGCATACATTAATGATAATTTTGTATAAATAATACTGTAATAAATAAAAACTATAAAACTAAATTTGGGGGCATTTTCGTCTTTTACTTTCGAGTTGAATTTAATAGAAGTTTAATTTAAAGAAAAATGGGAGGATGGGTGATTACTTGCAAACGGTTTATTATAAGGGGTGGTTAAGTGAAAGTTTTTTAATAAGGGCGGGTTAATTGAAAATAATGGTAAATAAAGGGTGATTTTATGCATTTTGGCCAATTAAAAATGTATTATTTTATAAAATATAATTATAAAAAAAATGATTTTTTTCAAAATTAATATTTAAAAACATTTAACAATAAATGTTTAGAATAAGTATATATTTTCAGAAATTTTCATTTTTCATTTTTAGAGTTGACAAGTTCTTATTAGACGTACTAATCCGTTAATTGGGAAAAAAAAAAAGGTACTGATAAACTGTAAATTTTCCATGTCATTCTAACATCTTAATTTCACAGTAGAACAAGATCAGGAGACGGGATGAAGTGATGAACCATCAACCATTAAGATAAGACACTAGATTAGATATACATTCACAAAAGCCATTGATTAAAAGTCTTATATACAGAAGGATTCATCCTCGAACTCGATCGATCAGTTGGCTTGATTTTTAGTTTTACCACCCGCCCATCTCAATGGCTTCCCTGAACCGCCTCTGAAGCTTGTGGGCGTCGTCCGGTTTATCCTCGAGAGGCTGCGCCGACGGGGATAGGCGCGTGGGGTGCACCGAGTCAACCCAGGCGGTGAAGAGCTTCTTGAACCAGCTGCCACCTTCAGGTTCATGGGCGGGCTTCGTGGTAGTCCGGTGGTGATGGTGCTCCCACAGCATCAGCATCGCTGCCGTAGGCGACATAGTTGCTAATTAATGATTTTAATTTTGAAGGGGTCTATCTCTAATTTTTTTTTTTATCTGCATCTGAAATACACCAAATCGGTGATATATATCTCAAGTTCTCAACTCACAACAACTCAACAAGTGTCTGTGTCGATGGATGGGAACAAGGCCAAAGCTGTGGGCGACATTTTTGAGTGGTTTCATACTTATGTGGGCGATGTTCTGTTTGCCTGATTTATCCCTTTTTTTCAAACAAGCCGCCAATTTTTTTACGATTATTTAAGAGGTTATTTTATATAATATTATTCTCTAATCTAAACTAAATATACGGTAAATCTTGATTATATATGTCTCATAATTAGTTTTTAATATTTTTTCTATTGGTTATCCATATCATCTTCAAATTATAAAAGTTAAATTGTTTTATGTTGGATTAAACCATTGGTGTTGTTTTCACTTCAAAACTAAAATATAAAATCGGTTGGCTTGATTATAAATATATTATAATTTATACCGTCTTTAGGATATGGATATGCGAAAACTATAAAATAATTTTTTTTCACCACTATATATATGCATATATATATTATTGAGTTAGGTACTGAGTGTTGTTTCGATCTATAATTTCATATAGCACTAATTAGATTCTAATCAGTTTTTCAATAGAAAAATTAATATCAAATTTATGGTTATTATGCCTATTATATGATTGAGAAAATAGTTCTCATTGAGTCTGTTCATTTTATCGGATTAATATCAAATTTATGGTTATTGTGGCTATTAAATGATTGAGAAAATAGTTCTCATTGGACCTGCTCATTTTATCGGTATCAATTATAATTGGTATTATATCAAGGTATAACTATATATAGACATAGTTCTATATAATATAATCGAAGTAAATTTTGTATTTATAACTGCTAAACCTAATCCATAATTGTTGAATAGTTTAAATTTTAAATAGTTATTGATTGATGTTATTGTAAACACCACGACAAAATTCTTTTAAAATATTTATATCTTAAAAATTGCTATAAAATATTATTTTTTTATTAATGATTTCATACTTATTATTCATAAGAATTAATAAAAATTAAATAGTAAGTGACAAAAAATGGACGTAGTATCAATTAGTCCATAATCCACATTATTTATTTCTATAATCTAACTTCTAATCAAACGTGAAAATCTTCAATAAAAAAATATACAGATCAATGATTAATAAACTAAAAGAAAGACTATGGACGTGAGACAAACTGAAATTAAGTTATCTAAAAATATCTTAAAAAACTATCAATACCAAACAATAATTTAAAATAAAAAAATCATGAAATTAATCAGGTAAATAAAACGGAGAGAACAATTAATACGGGTTACACTTTTTTTTGTGTTAAAAGGATAACTTACTATACAATTTTTATGTAGTGGTATCTTATTTTCTAGTATTTACAAAATTAAATAAAATCAAGGGAAACCAAAAGGGATTTGATGAGAGAATTATTGGGGGTTTTCCTACCCCTCACAACCAACTCGATTATTGAAGATGATTCGAACTTTGAACTTTAGAATTCAACACTATTTACCATATTCCAAATTCAACGCTATCTACCTTATATTGTCAAATGAATTGAGAAGATGGGGCGAGAGGTTGATTCCTATAGAACTTAGTGGCGACATATTGACTTATGTAGTCAGAGGAATGAGAGCAGCTAGAGGCGGTGAAGAAGGCCTTGGAGGGCTTGTTGTCCATGAAAATGGAGCAAAATTTCCCAACTATTCTGGAATGGCTCATTGGAAAAGACTTTTGGATAGTACACAAAGGTCCCCAGTTCGAACCCCGGATAGAGCCGCTCTTTATTTACAAATTCAATGAGCAGAATTTCCCAGAGGATTCTCCATTCTCTTCAACCTTCTTCTTGGAAGATGACGATGACGACGCCACCACCAACAGCTACACTAATTGTGGAGTAGTTACGGATGAGAACGTCGACAACAACAACGACGATTGCGACGACAGGGAGGACGGAATTAGTGGAGAAGAATTGATGAAGATTTCTTGTACCTGCAATGCTTCGGTGTACGCACCGTCGGAGATTGAGATGAGTTCATCGTGGTCGTGGAGTGCAATCAAGTATAATTCATCCACTACAGATTCAAACTCCATTTTGATTAAATTTGTGTGGGAGACTGGAGAGTGGTCGTCGGGCTTCAATTGGTTCCCTACGCCGTTATTAAATAATTAAGTGATGTTGTGGAGTGGATGTTAACATATCCATCATCATATATGATTCCTCGTTAGCCGCATGATATAGGTTAGTTTTTATGCTGGGTGCATTCAAGAAATAGCCATTTTGGAAACATTAATTTGGTATTTATTTAAGGATTGATTTTGAATGTACCCATGTCACTTTTGGTTTATCCATTGGTGTCATAATTCATACTCTTACAAAATAAAAATATTTATATCATTATCTATATCTTCTACTAGCTTTCTTCTATCTATCTATCTATCTATCTATCTATCTATATATATATATATATATATATATATATATATATATATATATATATATATATATATATATATATCTATATACATATACTAAAACCGATGCATTGGTGCCTGCATGCCGGCATGTGAATGAATTTGCCTACGTGGCAGCGCGTGAGCGCGTCTCGCAGAACTTTCTGCCGTCAAAAAAGAAATCTAATAAAAATAATTATTTTATTTTACCATTAACATATATAATTGGATAGATGGAATATCTTATAAAAGAGTAAATATTATATAAGGAAAAAAAACTATATCAATATAATTAAACGTAATAGTAGTAATAATAAAAATAATTAATAAAACTAATTTTTATAGTCATACTTACCAAAAATATTAATAGATAAATATGTAATATTTGATAGGTGCTATTTTATTTATATTTAGATTATTTTTTGATGGAAAGAATTATTTATATCAAAATCAATCATTTAACAATTGTTATTTTATATCTATCTATATTATTTTTTGAGGAAAAAATAAATAATTAAAACATTATATAGCCATATATGTAGCCACAATCCATCCGTACATAGATATATTTTAGTAAACTAATGTAATAAATATATACTACATATTTAATAAAAAATAATATTAAAATATTTTTAAAAATCAACTATCTAATTAAATTACATGAGATTTAATTAACCATAGATAAACTTTTACGTAGTACCTTATAAATGTGAATTTTATTTATATTTTGAGAGAATCTAATTAAAAGATATTTAGAATATATATAACCTGTCGAACTAATTTTATTTATATTTATATTATTTTTTGGAGGAAAAAATAATTTATAGTTAGCTTAACGCATTCCCCGTACACGGGACAGGATTTACACTAGTATATATATAAATTGGGTGAATGCTCTATTAATTACATCCATTACATGATAAAAATAAACCTAATATATACTACTTGAAGAGTCTAAAATTAAATAAAATCAAGGAAACCATATTGGTATCATGTTTTCTAGTATTTAAAAAATTAAATAAAATCAAGGAAAAACCAAAAGCCATTGAAGTGATTTAATACAAAATTAAATAAAATCAGGGAAAAACCAAAAACCATTGAATTGATTTAATTTGGTGGGAGAATTATTAGGGGGAGTGATACGAGGTAAGCCGTAGGATGACCCGATCTTCGACAATCAAGACTCAATTCAAGAACAAGAACAAGAACAAGAGCATGGAATATGCAAGACTCGAACAAGACTCAAAATATGCAGCTGTAATTGTGAAGAACAAGACTCGAAATTGAATTGAAAGACTCGATAGATTGGTGAAACGATCTATATAGAAAAAGATTAAGACCCTAGGCTCCCGTAGGAGGTAAGAATCAACACCAATGACTATATAACCCGTCTCTACAACCCTACACAACCAAATGGACAACTTGGAGGCACAGGGGGCTCGTGGATACTAGGGATTACCAAACATTCGCGAGATTGACAAACACAAGGCAAACCAAGTTGAAACGATACCAATTTGCAATCGATGAGCCTAACTACGAATCAATCGACTTGCACTCAATATGTTTCACACAAAAGAGAAGTTTCTTCAATGAAATTGTACGTACGTGAGTTTGACAATGGAACATCAGCCGTTCTTATAGAAGAACCATAGGGCTGATTTTTAATGAAAACTAGTGAGCATGCACGTGCTACGCACGGGACTTATTTTTAATATATTTTTTAATTAATATTATCATTGTAATTTTATTACTAATTATCTTTATCTCTAAAAGTTTTAATATGTTTATTTATCTTTGAAATTCGACAAATATATTAACTTGGCTCTATTTATCTTCTTATTCACTTATATATACAATTCAACTACATAAGCAAAAAAAATGATAATTGCTTTAGAAATGCATGTGTATAGGTTTAAAACAAATAAAAAAACAATATAGTATAAACTTAATTGAAAAATGTTGTAGTTATAGAATACTTATTTTAAATATATATTTTAATTAATATATTATCATTGTAATTTTATTAATAATAATTTTTATCTCTAAAAGTTTTAATATGTTTAATTATTTATCTTTAAAATTCGATAAATATATTAACTTGAATCGGCTCTATATTTATCTTTTTACTTAGTTATATATACATGCAATTCAACTATATACGCAAAAAAATAAAATAAATGCTTTAGAAATGCATGTGTTTAGGTTTAAAAAAAATAAAATAAATATTTTCCTAAAAAATATTCATTTTGCTAAAGAACATTATATAAAGAATTTTAACTAAAATAGTGCAAATATGGAGAATTGAACCCATGACTTCGTGTATAATAACTATACCTACGTACAACCACTATGCTAGAATGTCTTTTTGATTTCCATGGTAATATTGAATATATATTAGATTATTTGTTATCATTTAACTAGTGCAATTAATTGTGCTTTCACCCCACTTTATATATATAGTATAGATAGATAGATATAGATATAGATACTAATTAAAAGAATAATTCAAATAAATATCTAAAATTACCTAAAATAACTTAAGTAAAAGAGTTACTAAAAATAACAATGAAAATTAGGGTTCCAACCTCCAGCCTCCAGGTCTCGGTGTCGAGGGTCCAGAGTTCGGCGCCGAGGGTTCTCAGCAAGAGTAGAATATAAGTATGTCTCCAATGGCTCCTTGAAGTTGAACCGTGCTCGAGAATATGACATGACTCACAAACCTGAAAGAGTGTCTTCGGAGGTGTCTTGGATGGTCCCGCGTCAGGGAGGGTCATTAGGGTGGTTAGGAACACAATTTTTATAGAGAAGAGAAGAGATAAGAAAAGATAAGATAGATAGATTCCATAGAAGTGAGAATTTTAATATTCAGCCAAACGAGCCCTTACGCTCTTTCATAAAGGTTGATTCTGTTTACTTCCGAGGGGTTCGGAGGGAGACTGCAATGGCGACTGGAAGAGGAGGATCCACCGCCCGTGAAGGGACGGCGAAATCGGCAGTGAACGATCAGATATCTCAGGCTATACAATCCACCTCCAATCTCCTCAATCTCATGCAACAATCGTCCCCTTCCCAGGCAATTCATTCCTTCCTCTCCCTCCCCTCTTTCTTAATTGCCTTCATCTGTTATTGATCGCCGCAAAATCTTATCTTAATGGCTTCTCCGACTACAATTGGTGAATCAAACACCTTTTCTATTTAATTTGGAGCTGGAAATTGCACTCGAATTATTCGATTCTCTAGGGTTTGGGAGTGCATTGGATTGACTTGCTGCATATTGAACTGTGAAAGCCACACGTATGGTCATAACCTTTTCATTAGCACGCCAGCACAGTTTGCCTCTTATGTTATCAGAATTGAAGGTGGTTGATTGAGAAATACCTCCCTTGGGCATGGCTGCATAAATGATTAAATGCTTTATTGTATTAATCTCTCCGTGTTACAACTTACATTATGTTTGCCACTGTCTGAAAGTTTAGAACTTTAGACTCGCTCAAATTAGAAATTCAGACTTACAGATGTGAATTTTGTTCCTGGTCTATATGAAACTTGTACATGTGAATTGCTAAAAGAGGAGTGAGTTACATAAACTATCAGAATTGAAGGTGGTTGATTGAGAACTACCTCCCTTGGGCATGTCTGCATAAATGCTTGCACTGATATTGTTTAATGTATTGATCTTTCCGTGTTACAACTTACAATATGTTTGCCACTGCTTGAAAGTTTAGAACTTTAGACTGGCTTAAATTAGAAATTAAGACTTACAGATGTGAATTTTGTTCCTTGTCTATATTAAACTTGTACATGTGAAGTACTAAAAGAGGAGTGAGTGGCATAAACTATCAAGAAACTCGCTCAAATTTTTCGATTTCATTTTTCCGTTGTACCAGAGTAGACTATTATCCGTATTTCTTTATTTCGTCGGAGATTGGCTGGTTGCACTTGCATATGTAATTATGTATAATAGATGGATGAAAATAATCTTATCCCTGTATTGTGGTGCCCTTGTGCCATTTGCATCAATACTACAATGTACTATACTATCTTCACTATTATATTGATTTCCTGACTTGCAGGCTCGCTTGGCAAAGCTTCCAAAAAGCCTTCTTGAAAAGACGGAAACTATCAAGAACACTGGACAAGTATGTAGCCTATTTCTGAGACTGGGATTACTCCTATTCGCCTCTGGTAAAATGATGTCATTTTGAATTACAAGAGGTAATATTGATACAGATATTAGAGCAGCTGCCTTCAGTGATATCATCCTTGGATGCTCATATGGAACTGGGGTTGAACAGGTTCTACACTATGCACTCTGATTTTCTTTGTTCTTGTTATAATTAGATTACGCCATTTCCGTTGTCTTTATGAGCTGTCATGAGAATTGGTTTAGCAGGAGGACTTTACTTTTTGACTGCTTAAATTTGCTCAAATGTTTGTAGTGTCCCTCACCTGAAAACGGTTACTCAGCTGCTTACAAACATGGAAAGCTGCCAGCTTAACTCCTTATCTGAAGCTCAAGTCCATATTTCATCCAAGGTGCTCTCTCCCTCTCTGTAGAGCGTGTTGCCCTCAAATTCCAAATTACTGAAACAAAATGCTAAATTAATGATTAATCTGAAATCTCCACAAGCTTAGTGTCTACATTTTTCACTCTCTCAAGGGAGAGCCTAAGATCAGCATGGTGAAACATAGGGTTCAACTAGATAATATGATTTCATAGGCTAAACTGCGTCTCTTTTACAAGCTTAATAGCAAAATATCTGAGTTTTTCGTAAGTCAATGATTTGTTTTCAATTTTTCATTCATATTTCAGAATACAGCAGGATAATAGGTTTATCCTCCCCTCAGAGGCCACTTACAGCGCAGAGATGGCTTGGAGGCTAGCAGTCGATTGTTTCCAGTGAATTACCATGATTTTTGATGGAGTTGCTTTCTAAGTCGACCACTGTAAGTCAATGTTCTACTACCCTGATGTTCTATCTTGAGCTAAAAAATGTAATTAAACCAGATTGTACAGGCAGACACTGTTACAGAGGCGTAGCTCAAATGTAGTTGGTACTACTTATTAGTTGTTCCTTTTGATATGATGCACTTTGGGATGGCATTGCCGCTTGCAGCTACTTGACAGACACAGACTTTTCCGACCTGATAAAACTGGTGAACCCCGAAAATACTCTTTTAAAAACCGAAAAAGACCAATAAAAAATTCCTTCTACTGAATATCATTAAAAGAAATTGGCCGATAAGAATTAACAATTAGATGTATTTTACATCCTTGTGAGATCCGTATTACAACCAAGTACACAAAACTGGAAAACCCCATCTCTTCCATTTCCACTATCTTCACAATAACTGTTGAAGCACAACTGTTAGGAGCATAAAAAAACCTCAAAACTAGCTATGATCATGAAAGCTGAAACCCAACCCCAAACAATTTAAAATAACAAGAGAAAGTATGACATTTGTAATATTCTACACATCATTGACAACTCCGTAGCCCTCGGGTTTTCCACGAATGATCAGAAGCTTTGATGATCTTTGTACCTTTCGCGTGTTTGTATTGTTTTTATGATCACCTGTATGGAGAGGGGATCAAAATCAGTTCTCTGTGAACTGTCATTCAAGTGCATTTTACCTGTTTAGATTCAAGCCTTTCGAGAACATAATAGATACCAATGGATTACAACTTACAAGTATCCATCTCCATCTTCGTTAGGGAAAACCCGTGCAGGATGCACAGCTGCATTGTTGTAGTTGAGAACTCTCTGAAGCTTTCTGCAATCTACTGCTTCAATCTGAAGAGAGAACATGGAACTAACTGGCCGGTGATCCGACATCCTTATGTCTGCTCTTCTGTAGAATTGCTGCTTTATCCCCTTCCCGGACCATAGTATCCGATCACACCTGCAACACAGAGTTGGTCGAGTAATGAGTCCTTTGATAGTGTTGTTTCGGTTTTGCTTGATTTCCCGCAGTTATCAACATGACCCTTAGTAAGATTTTAAGGACTTGCTGCTACTCACCAAGCTGGGGACCTCCTCTTCTCCCCTTCTTTCGGGTTTTCACCGACATATCTATCTGTGTTAATCTCATACTTGTAAGTGGGAGGGAAGGTAATAGGCCCTTCTGTCCATCCATCAAACACATGCCCTGTGCGAAGCTCTTCCGTTAGCTGCAACAAACATCATACCCGGTAAAAATCAAGGTTATCGCAATTATAAGAGAGTGAATTTCATGTAATGTAGGTAATACTGAATGTTCTTGATGATCATTTTTTCACAACTACTGCTGCAATGGTGAACTCTTACCTGATCACTGCTGATTAGTTCATCCAACTTTTTGCTCACCAGAAGCTTCCTTATCTCTGCATCCGACATGTTGAGACGGTAATTCAGATCCCCGAACCAGAATATCTGGCTGTTTAAAAGCAAATGACAGTCAAAATTGCAGGTTAACACAAGTCCACATAACAGTAGATGTGAAGTCTAATGATTCTTACTCATGAGAAGGTATTGTGAGTGGCGGATCAACGGTGTTGAGCACAGAAGTGAAACGCGTACGCCTCAGGATTTCATAGACATCAGCGTTGCGTCTTTGTTGATCCCCTTCCTTGTGGCCAGAGGTCAGATGAGAGCAAATGAAACACATCCTGGATTGATATAGTGACATGCTCACAGAAACCGATCCCTACACGAGCAATCAACAGACTATGTTTCACCTCTATAGTTAAACATTCCGAAGCATGAACCGGGAAACATACAGTATATCTTACCTTATTGCCCATGTAACCCATGAGACCAACTCCAACAGGAGACACTTTCAAGTTGTTTATGTGCCGCCTTAACCTCCTACGAACCCAAACCGATATGTAGATCCCCACCATCTGCTTGCTGATGATCCTCACATACTTGGGTCGGGCTTTGATGTCCTTGGCGTCCTCTAGCGAATCAAGAAAGAAGCCATCATCATCCTCTTCAAAGAATTCATCAGACCCGTCCGGAAGATCTTCAAGAGGCTCAGTTCTTTGCTGCTGCTGATCACTGTCAAATGACTCCCTCAATATGCTGTTGTTAGGGTTCTCCATCCAGTCGAAAATCCCACGCCTTTCCAAGCTGCTTTGCACGCGACGCAGTTTGGAGCCAGAAGGCGCAACTCGAGAATCTAACCGGCTGTCAATGTCTATCCCATACATCCTCATCACCGATTTTCGGTCCTTAGTTATAAGCTCCCTTGTAGGAGTGTCAGCCCTTTCTGCTAAAAGGTCACTAGCATAAGCTGCTGCCATAATTGGAGATGATGGATCGCTGTAGCTTTTGTAAAGCGATTTTGGTTCCGAAGTTCCATTCAACGTTCTTCGGATGATTCCCTCCCATTTCGGTATTGGTGTACTGTCCTCGGCTCCTAGTACGTTTCCAGCATTCAGCGGAACCACTTCTTGGAACCTACCGAAAGAAACCAATGATTTTCGTCACACAAGACAACGAAATCTACGAACAAGCTACATTCCAAGTGCCTATATAGATGTGTATTTACCCAAGAACATAAATATCCGCGGGTTCTTTCATACAAAGCCACTCTTCTATCTCCAGATGCACGTCGGGAGCCCTTCCAGCGACGTTCCAAGAGCCTACTGTCACCCTACACAGACAAAAAGCGACGAGATTTATCATTGTTTCAATTTTGAAACATTTCATCACAACACAACTTATGAGCTAACCTCACATCTTTGGTGTTGATGTATTGGACGCGAAGAGTCTCGGATATGCCTCTTCTGTGCCTCAATCGGTAGCTTCTAGGATGGCAGTCTGAACAAAAAATGTCGCGTGTGAACACAAAAAGATACACAAATGTGTCTATTGAGCTAAAGAAAAATGCTCACCTGATGTTTGAGTTGCTAATTGAGATTGTTTTCGATGAGTTCTACAAGAACGCTCTTCGTCTACACCCAATCCAGTGTCTTTAATAGAGCACACTGTGAAACGAATTCGAAATGGATGAGAAGGGAACGGATTCAGCAGAATCAAAACAAGCAAAACAAAAAAACACGAATAAGATACCGTCATCTTCACTCTCGGTCTCAGTATCGAAGTCGTCCTCACTGAAATCATTCACTGGAGGTTTGATGTTAAGCCATTTCTTCATGACTATAGAAGGCCAGAAAGCCTGCAAGAAAAAAAACGTCGCCTTATGAGTTGATAAGAACCGTCGCCATATGAGTCGATAAGAAACGTTACCTCTGATCGCCTTCCTTGTCTGGCTTTCATTCTATAAGAGAGAGCTAGCAAGCAGAGGGATATTCGCGGATGGGACAAGTTCGATGATTGCGGATGAACGGATTTGTATAGGAGCAAAACGAGGGCATTAGAAGACAAAGCATTGTATGGGTGGGATTTGGACGGGTCCGTCGCAAATGGAAGGAAGAATCATAGGAGAAAGAACAAGCAGATGTGACAAAGCAGCAAAGGGGGTTAGGCTCAAGTGCTTAACAGGCAAATCCAACTCTGAAATGCTCAACAGGCAAAATCCAACACCACTTGCAGAAGCAAACCAAGGAAAAGAAACAACAGTGGTCCTCTCTGAACTCCTTATGTAGGTGTAAGACAGATGACTAGAAGGATAAAAATATAGTATATTTGTGAGGAAGAAAAATCTGTCTTTGAAAATCTCCAATAATTTGTGAAACAAAATAATGTGTCGTTTTCAAGGAGGGTTAATAGTTCTTAAATTCAATCCTCATGGCAGAACCATTGCTTTCTGAAGTTGGGTTTGGTAACCGGCCCTTCGGAGCTTATGACCCGAAATCTGAATTGACCCAATACCCGAAATGACCTGAACTCGAATCGAGTGGATCTCGAAATTACACAAACCCGATATGAAATAGAGCTGACATAATAATGACCTGACCCGACTAATCCGATTTAGCGTTGTTATATGAACTGAATAGCTCGAGCTCGGCTTGAAAAAAGCTCGACTCGTTTAATTTAGGCTCGAATAGCTCGAATTTTATGAAATTTCTAAAATTTTCTTTTAAGTTAATATGTTATGACCAGGTAAAACTACTTAAAGCTTGAAAAAAAGCTTGGTTCGAGCTCGTTCATTTACTAAAACAAGCCAAGTTTGAACAGAAAAGAAAGCTTGTTTAAAAATTGGGTTCGGCTCGGCTCGAGCTCGTTTAACAAATGAATCAAGCTTGAATATGCCAAACTCGGCTCGAATAACACCCCTAATCCGATTGTTACCTCTCCATTCACAACAACCAGCAAAAGAAGGGAATAAAACAAAAGAAAAAAAAAAGATTTCATTCTGGACAGATGGAACTTTTACAGTTTAGAACTAAAACAATTAGTACAAAAGAACACATTTGTTGATTCCTAGTTTTTTTTTCACATAACCCTAACATCTAGATTCCAATAAACAAAGCTCAGAACAAGTAAAACCTAGAGACATTAAAAAAATAAAAGATTTGGGCAAAACAGAGATTACCCATTTGAATTTGGCAGCTGAATTGCAGAAAGTGGTTACCTAATAACTTAAAAAAATACAGCAAAAAGATTTGATCATGTAAGCATCAACAGAAACAGTGCTATGATCAACCACTTGTAATTTAACTAATCAATCATATAAATGAATAATTAGATGATGATGGTTTCAACTCTCAACTCTAACCACCACTCACCATCATAGTTAATGACTCAAAAGTCTGATTTTAACCAACCAATTGAAGACACTAAAGGATCATAAAAACAACAGACAATCAAAAGATTAAATTTTTTTTGGATCAACAGCTGTGAATTGGAATTGGCAGGCCGGCTGATTGTTGAATTTTTTTTAATTCAAAGGAGAGAATGGGGGAGGAAAGGTAAAGTGGGGCCCAGGGAGTGGAAGGGGGATAGGTGGGCCCAAAGCAAACGCACCATGTGTGGCTTGGAGATATATGGAAGATGATGGCCTAAAAAACCTGCCATTTGAGAGACTCTGACTTTGAGCTCAGCCATGAAAATTAATACTACTTTTATAAATCAGGAAAAAAGAAAAAAAGTTGAAGAAGATAGAGATTGAGACCGTGCAAGTTGTACATATGGTTTGTTGGCTGTGAAGGTAATATCTATTTCAAGATTGAAACTTTATTGAGTGACATGAAATGTAAAGGAGCCCGACCACCAACTAAAATGTTAACAGGATATGTTCGATTTCTGGTGTCGATTTATTAAAGTTTTGGCGGGAGACGTGTACAGTAAATCCAACATAAAAGACCCGATTTTTGTTCAGATGTGATACACCCTAACATCTTAACTCAAAGGGTGTCGACGCAAACCTTAGCTACATGTTTGATTGAAGGAAATGAATGAAATTTTATTACGAAGGGAACAGAATGAATCAATTTCTCGTGATTTAAGCGTTCAATAGAGAACAACAAACCGTAGTAAAGAAATAAGTTTCCTTCCGTTTCTTTCTTACTCTTCTTTCTTATTCTCATTCTCGACATCATTTGCTAGTTTATATCTTCCTTTCCTTTCTACCCGTTATTAGTTTATCAATCAAAAACAACATAATGGTAGAAATAGAGCCGAAACCGCTCTAGTTTTTACGAAAACGAAAAAACAAAGGAGCCCATTATTTGGCTAGTCAGTGGAAGCAGGCAAAGCATGAGGGTATGGGCAGCCAAGAAAGGGATAAAAAGTTTGAATTTTTCTTTTCAAATGATGGGAGAATTTGGAATCTTGATCGATCCTTCAATTATGAGTTGGATAAATGTAGCCATTAATGTGAAAAAGGACCTATAACGAACGTTTTCCCTATCGTCAGGTCACAGGTGAAGTGGTCAAGTGGGTGAAAGAAGCAGCAAGGAACTGTAGTGCAGTACACAAAGCTCCAATCTTTTTTTCTGACAAGAAATAATTGAAGGGTAATCGAACAGTACCGCACTGTTTTGAGTGTTTTCCGTCCAAATTAATTAACAATTCAAAAATACTCCGTATAAATACAGTAAATAAACAAATCGCAATCGATTTTTGTCGTCGCACTCGGCCGACGTCGTCGCTTACGTTTTGCCCAGACGAATTCAAATCATAAACCCCTTCCTTCCCAAAAAGGGTGAGAGCGAAGGTGCTAGAAAAGATGGATCAAGCAAACCCTAGTGAAGCAAAAGAGATCGGTGAGGAAGAGGAAGGAGAACAAGTGGGAGATGGGGTGGAGGGGAATTCTAGGGTTTGAGTATGGAATTGTGCAGGCGCCTTTGGGTCCCGACATCTCCGGCCCTGAGCTTGTTGCTGCCGTCGCCAATGCCGGTGGCCTTGGCCTCCTCAGGGCTCCTGATTGGGTCTGTTTATCCCCCCCCCCCCTCTCTCTCTCTCTCTTCCTTCCTCTAATTTTTGTGGAAGATGATTGCGAATAAGATTGAATCTTTGTATAGATTGAGCGAATTTGGAATTTCAGTTTGATGATATGCTCTTGTCATCTTCCTGAACTTACTCTGTCTTGCTTTTGGGGTTTGATTTCGTTTTAGGGCTTTCTGTCATGCTTTTAGGAATTTCAATTTGACGATTTGCTCATCCGAATATTGATACCGAGATATAATACAGTATCTAGATTATCAATGCCAAATGGGGGCTGATGGTATATCAACCTATCAAAATGTGATTCCTTTTGGAAGATGAAATACCATTCGAATCAAAGAGAGACAGGATGGGACATTTGAAAAATCAAGCAAAGGAAGAGACAAAAGATACTATTTTTTGAGTTTTGGCGTTATAAGACTTGTGAACATCCAATTTTGGGGTTCAGCTATTGATTCTGCATCTTACCCTCTTGCTTATTCCTTTTTCGAATGGTTATGGGGAATGACATGATCCGAAACGAAACACGGCCTAAATGCTTTTGACCTTCCTGTCCCATCAGGAAGCCCCGGAATATGTAAGAGAGATGATAAAGAAGACTAGGAGCTTAACGGACAAGGGGTTTGGCATTGGTGTTGTTCTGGCTTTTCCCCATGAGGATAACTTGAAGGTAATCCTCGATGAAAAAGTGGCTGTATTACAGCTATACTGGGGTGAAGTATCTAAGGAACTTGTCCAGAAAGCTCATGATGCTGGAGTGAAAGTTGTTCCTCAAGTAAGTGGTATATGTCTGTATTTAAAATTGTCAAAGATTCATTATTTTGTGTCTAAGATTGAGATTTCATTGACAGATGAAAAAGGATTATTTCCGAATTCTATTTTCTGAGTAAGCATGATAAAGGACCATATCAAGTTATTCGGTTACTGTATGAAGTTTCTTTTTCATAGAAACTTTGTTAGCAATAGGTTTCTGCCTTTCCGGTGCTTGTGGACGTAAGCCTCTTATTTGAAGTCGATCACAATACTTATAAGTCCATCAATCTTTCGGGGTTTTTTGTTTAGTAGCTATCTTTTTTGTGAAGGCAATCAGAAATTCAACCCCTCTTCCTCAAAAATATACTGTCATTAGACCCTTGTGTCATATTTAGTCCGAGGATATATATACTTTAATTCATTGTGGAGAGTATTATGTATTTTCTATTGACTGGATGAGGGTCACGATAATCTGAAGTTTGTATGTTGGTATATATCTAATAAATTGCGATCCCTAATTTTCCTTTTTATTCTTCAGAAACAAATATAACATAGAAAGTGTTTTTGGTCCTCATCCAGGGATAGGAGATGGGTGAGTAGTATCACAAAATAGACTGACTAGTAGTAGGAGAATGGGGGGTATAGAGTAGGGGAGGTATACTTTTGGAGAGAGATGTTTTTTGTAGGAGTTGGACACACCGGGTAGGCTAGGTGTGTGTGGTAACCTACTTTGACAAGGCTCATTGCATTGTCCTTTTGTAATTACGTATTACATTCTATAGATTTAACACTTCTAAAAAAAAAAGTGTTTTTGGTCGTTTGAAGGTCGGTAGTGTTGAAGCTGCAGCCAGAGCCATCAGTGTGGGTGTTGATGCTATTATTGTTCAGGGACTTGAGGCTGGTGGGCATGTGATTGGCCAGGTTTGTGTTAGAACTCCGCATCCTTTATGCTTGCATTGTGTGGATGATCTATATCAAAATTTTATTTAGGTTTTCTAATTACATGTTACTTTCTATTGAGTTCTGACTTAATTTAGTTTAAAACCTAATTGTTTCCTCTGTTCAGGATGGACTAATCACATTATTGCCTAGAGTGGTTGAGCTAGTGGGAAACCGAGACATTCCAGTGATTGCTGCTGGGGGCATTGTAGATGCGCGTGGATATGTTGCTGCTCTTGCTCTCGGTGCTCAAGGTGTCTGTATGGGAACTAGGTACGAAACTTTGCAAATAAATACATCATTACATTGACCTTATTATAGCGCATATTGGCACATACAAAGTGGTGAGTTGATCATTTTTTTACCTAAAACATATTTTTTTTATAGCTGATTGTATCATATGTTGTCCAGGTTTCTTGCTACTGAGGAGAGCAACGCGCACCCTACTTACAAGAGGAAGTTGGTCGAATATCAGCAAACCGAGTACACTAACGTATTTGGGCGTGCAAGGTGGCCAGGAGCGCCCCAGCGTGTTCTGCGGACTCCCTTCTTCACCACTTGGCGATCTCTTCCTGAACACGTGAACGAAGCAGACCAACCCATCATCGGTCACTCAACAATCCATGGAGTGGTGAGCACTCTAAATCACATTTTCTATCAACAATCAACTGTCTGTTCTCATTTTGTCTGTTCTCATTTGCTTGTTCTTTCATGACAGGAGAAAGAGATCAGGAAGTTTGCCGGAACTGTTCCAAACAAAACGACGACAGGGGACCTGGAGAGCATGGTGATGTACGCTGGCCAAGGCGTCGGGCTCATCAAGGAAATACTGCCTGCTGGAGAAGTTGTAAGGAGGCTCGTCGACGAAACCTGGCTCCTAATTCAAGCCAAATTTGCTCAACCTGACTGTCAAAGTTGAAGCTGCAGTTGTGTAAAATCACCCTTTACTTGTTAGGCAAAGATTGCAGCAAACATGACAGTTTGGACTATGAAAAGGATCAAGCTTTGCTTAATTGTTTGGAAATTGTTTAAAATCACCCTTTACTTGTTATGAAAAGATTGCAGCAAATTGTTTTAATGGGAAAAAAATGTGTGCTTTTTTATTATCCAAATCACCCACCAATTATAATCTCATTCAATTATTTTTCATTTTTTTGTTGCTGAAATTGTGACAGCGAACATACATATATGACATTCCACTTTAGACAATCAATGCCCTTGTTCAAAGGAAGGTGGCCCTCAAAATAAAGGTTGTTCTTACTCCAATTTATAGTGATTATTATAGGTGTCGAAAATATCCTTTTGGTTTTATTGAAAATTGGATATATTATATTGTATATTCGAAAATATCCTTGAAAATGGATATGTACATTTTAACCTCCTGATCCTGTTCTAGACGGAATTTCATCAAAAAATTGTTGCTGTCTTAGTATTTTCATAAGTTAAAAGGATACACTATAAAAATAAATAATTAATTAAGTGTCGGTAATATTTTCTAAATGGGCTATCTTAGAGTTAAAAGGATACACTATAAGAATCCTTCATTACTTTTTTACCAACTGTTAGAAGAGAAATTTCGCATTATTTTCAACATACTATTGTTTGTTTGTGCTAGACTGTTAGTAACATCTTTTCAATCCTTAACTTTATGTCGGTGTTATCTTCTTTGATTGATGATATTTTTTCTTATATTGTTGCTTGTTGTCTTTATAGTTATATGTTTCCGAATTTTCAAATTATCCAATCTAGTACATCAAATACCTTTCCTTTTAAAAAATAAAAACAACTAATTTTGTTTATTTTAATTACTTTTTTGGTCAGAAAATAAAGGATCTTATTATTTGCACGATGATTACAGGCTGGTTGCGCACTTGCACTACGCGTACGGTCTCAATGCGTACTCATAATGCGCGTTCGCATTTCCCCGGACTCGAGGTGAAGGGATTGAACAATCTCGGAAGTACTGTCATGAATTCGATTTTGCAGGCCTTGCTTCACACTCCTCCGCCCTACCAGCCCCGAAAATCGAAGAAGAAAACAACATATATCCGATCTGTGTGTCTTCCGTCGAACCAGCATCCGATCTGGGACCGAAGAAGAATGGGGATGACGAGAGCCTCCGAGATCTGAGCCACACGAAAAACGCCGGTGACCAGCAGCTCCGGCCACTAGCCTCGATCTGTGCGTCTTCCGTCGAACGTGTTTCTTTAATTTCTTCCCCGTTTCTTTTGTCAATTCAATTGATTTTTTCTTTTATTTTGAACTAACGGAGGAATGAGGAATCAATTAAAATAAACGGAGAAGGGCACGAGGTGAAATGATTTAAAACCTCAGGGGTACCATGTGAAAGGCGTAAAACAATTGGTCACCGCGTGAATTAAGCGATACCTCAGGGGTACCTCGTGAAATTTCCGAAAATAATTTACTGTGGTAAAATTAGAGGCAAGATCAACCAGGACGTTATTTTGAAGCCAAAAAAGGAAGAGGCCGTTGATCAACGGCTGTGAGGGCACAGGAAGACATGCGCTTGCCAGCTGGCCATGTTCTTCGCCGAACACATCAAATATGTCAAACCTTTTTCTCTCTCTCCGCCTCTCTCCCATTTCCCTATTTCTCTTTCTCTCTCCCTCTCTCTCTAAATTCCTTCCCCTCTCGAAGGCGCCCGAATCTATAGAGCGCTCCCGCTTTTGGGCCAAAGATCCTGTAAGTTTTTCTAATTTCATCTCCCCGTTTCAATTTCGCCTTTCATTCGTTGCGATCTCAAGAAAGTATTTACTTTTGAATTCTGATCATCCCTGCCGCTGCGGATTTTTTGAATTTTGGTGGAGTCGTTTCGTTTTTCTTCGCGAAATTCGCGGCTGCATTTGTTGCGGGATTTGTTCTGGCATTGTTAGGTTCCCTATTCGATTGATCGGGAGATCTTTTGCACTATTTCTCGAATTTTGTCCTTGATTAGGTTTGCCTGATTTTCATCGTCATTCAGTTGCGAATTTTGTCCTTGATTAAGGGAATTGAATGGTTTTAAGAAAGCAACAGGTTTATCTGATTGTGTTTAGATTACAGGAAAATGGCGTGTCGCGGGTTCTTAGAATGTGTGTTGAAGCTGCTCAATTTTCTGATGACTCTTGCTGGGTTAGCAATGGTGGGATACGGGATATACTTATTCGTCGAGTATCAGCAGTCGTCTTCTTTGAATTTGGTCTCAATGGCACCAGGGAGCAGCGAGGATGATCTAATTCGGCTTGGGCGACCGCTCCTTGCAACGGTGCCGCTGTCCAGCAATATCTGGGATGATATATATTCAGCTTGGTAGTCTCTCAATTCTATTTAAATTTTTGTAATCACCTCGTGCATTTATCTTTCTGTATGATATAATTTTGTTAAATTGTGCAAGTATCTGTGTTGATGTTTATTACCTATACAGACATTTCAATGCAGGCATTTTTTGTTGTTTGTCTTGATGCTGTTCTGACATAAATAACTGTTTGTTTTACTTGTCGATTACCAATTTTCTGCCATCTCTCTGAGTCTCATTCTTCTGACAGATGATGTATGTTTTTTGTGCACTTGTCTAGAAATGATATAAGTATCTTCAATTTCGGAGTATATTTCACCCCCTTGGTTCTATTATTGTTGCGATATTAGCATGAAATTATTGCAGCACCTTTCCTTTTCACAAATATCTAACATCAGGAAGGGAATTGTGGACCTTATTTGCCGAAAAAAGAGGAATGATGATATATTCTTTGATTTGCACTTGAAATGCAACATTCAGTGCTTGCTTTTGTGCTATGACGCAGTTTTGATGAATCTATGTTAATCCTTTCTCTATTATAATATCTGCAGGTTTTTATGTGTCTTTGTTGGAGTTGGAGTTCTCCTTTTTATTATCTCATGTTTTGGCTGTATTGGAGCATCAACAAGGAATGGTTGCTGCCTTAGTTGTGTATCCTTACATGATGTCTGTCTTTTATTGAAGTCATGCTTTGGCTTTCAAGCTAGGGTTTCAAACCAGAAACTAGAGTTGATGATATCGCCATACTGGAATTCACTGAGAAAAATTAATTTGATCCCACAATAGAAATGAGGAAAAGGGGAAAGAATAAAAAGACTACTTACAAGCTTGATAATGGTTAATTTTATTTCATAATATTGCAGCTACTTTACAGAATATAGTCACCAATAGCAACATAAAATTTTCCATACCACTCCCCTTCACAAATGAACCAGAGTGAGTAAGAATACCAACTTATCTTTATTATTTTCTAGTAACTTATGTTCTACCTTGACAAAAAATCAGTATGCTTTATTGGTGGTCTTATTGATACTCATAGAGCTTGGATGTGCTGCTTTCATGTTCTTTGACAGCAGCTGGGAAAGTGTAAGTTTCATGACTGCTGATTTTTTAGTGTTGACAAATGATATAGATTCCCTAATGCCTATTTCCTTTGTCCTGTCCAGGAAATCCCAACTGACAGTACTGGATATTTTGACAAGATCTACGACTTTTTAAAGGAGCATTGGACCATTGCAAAGTGGGTTGCTCTTGGTATTGTTATTTTTGAAGTAAGCAACACTAAAATCCCTTTTTTGTATGTGTGAAAAGCATTGGAAGAAGGAATTGATTTTTGGAAATAGGAAACTTTAATTCAAGACATAGTCTAACAAACCATCTACATTGGTCAAAACACTTAAAATACCTCCAATTTGCTGCTATAAAAACTCGCTCAATGCTACCGGGCTTGTTCATTCATATCTTCTGCATCTGTCTCTTCCTTTGCTCGCACATGCGTGCACTCATTCTACTGTGCACACATTCTGATGATTTTATTGATCTCCTCTGGATCCTCCGTGCTTTTTAACACATCAGAAGTGCAAAACTTGCGCTTATTTATTTACATAAACCAAAACTACCCCAGTAAACTTGAGCAAAGATCTATTCTAGCTGTTGATATTCTGAGGTATTCTTTGCATTGCTACTTTTGTGCAGGCTGTTCTTTTCTTATTAGCGCTTCTAGTTAGGGCTGCAAATGCTCCACCGGAATATGACAGTGATGAGGAGTTTATTAACCCAAGGCAAACCGTCAGGCAGCCATTAATCAGTAGACCCCCTCCAGCAACAGTAGCCCCTGTTGTTGGCGTTGTGGACCCACGCACTCCCAGGAGTGATGCATGGAGTGCACGTATGAGAGAAAAGGTTTGACCTTTCATAACTTCATTAGTTTATAATCTATCATGCTTTCAGATCATCATCTAGTGATGCTTCAAGAGACTAATTTATTTCATTAGAGCTCCCCAAATGATAGAATTTTCAAGTGAATCAAAGCTCAGAAGTTGTAGTCAACTTGTCTTGACCTCATCCCTAAACTCACTTAGGACAGCAAAGCTATTAGAATTGGATTCTAGATTTTAAGAATCATTAATATTGAGTATTGATCTAACTCCAACTTCTATTATGGGATATTTTGAGATATCGACGAACCTCACAAGTTATTGCTACCTTCTTAAAACAGTATGGCCTTGACACTTCTGAGTTCACATACGATCCAAATGACCCTGGGAGGTCTGGGCAGATGCCACAGCAGCAGAACGAGGAGAGAGGACGCTGTACCATCATGTAAAACTGCAAGAGACTCCACAGTCAAGGATCAGAAAATTGTGCTGGATTCAGGTACTCTTTTCTCCAGGATAATGGTTCTAGAACTCGAGCTTTGTAGGGGCAAAAGGAAATCAGCCTCTCACCCTTCTGGAGTCAAAATTTTCGTTGTCCAGGATTCTTGTACTCACCTTGTATGTCCCGTCTTTTTACAGCTATGGTTTTGTTTTGTTTTCTTCTTGTTACTATGCATATGTTTGTGCAGCCAAAAAAAATGAGAGAGAAGTTGCTTGCCTTTGTTGTCCAAAAATAGTGTCTTATCCAGAGTCTTAGCTTTGTAACTTGTAAGCACCAGGTTTGATTTTGGAACCTCTGTTTGGGTGGTTGTTTTCCTCAGAATTTTGTGATCTAATTCAAATGCCCAATGTGGGTTTTATCTCAAAATTAATCACTGATTGTTTTTACCCTTAATCTCAAAATTATTAGCTAGAGGATCAACATCTCATTAGAAGGAAATTCTTTATTTCCGGAACAAAAGAATTTAACAAGGGTAAAATCTAATGTTTGAACTTCTAACATGATTGAAATCTATGGTTCTGACTAGATTTTTTACCCTTTCTAATGTACAAAAAAATGTTTGGGCATATTTGTAGAACACTGATGATTGAAACCGGGAGAAAAAGGTAGCTTATCTAAATCTTCATAAATAAGTGAATAACATGCAATTACAACTTCTCCAATGCAAGTAGTAAACTGCTACTGCTTTGCTGCCAATATCATCTGCAAATTTAACAACAAATTACCAACATTCTTGCTATGAAATAAATTAACAAGGCCAAGTTTCCTTTCCACCCTCTGACATTCTTTTCTTACAATTGTGGAAGGACCAAAAAGAAACGGGAAAAAAAATTCGACACCGATTCTGACCCTAACCAGACATCTTTCAGATGCTGCTCTTCGTTTGCGATCAGCTTATGCGTAAACTGGATGTCTCAAATTAGAAACCCAGCAGAAGAAGCCTTAAATGCTTGTTTTGGCTCTCGTGTTCACCGGCTGCTGTCTGTTGTGTTGCTTTCACCAGCTGTCCAGTACTGTTTAACAGCAACCAGGATTTTCTCGGGTACCAGAGGGCCGTCCTCGTGATCATGCATCTTGACGTCCCATCTCATGCCCCGCGCAATCAGCTTCACCTTGTTAAGGGCGTCAACTTCGTCCCTGAAGATGACTGATCCTTCAGGGCGTAGGATTCGGTCCATCTCCAACAGAATGTCTTCAATGTTACACCTACAAGATATAGTATTCATTTAGATGTCAATCATTGTAAGGATATACCAACAATCGCTGATTTCATATTTTTTTCCCGCAGAAATAAAAAGTACACAAGGAGCGAAGAGCTTACTTGTCCTGGTACACACTGAACACACCATTTGCGTGAATTAGGTCATACGTTCTCGGGTAAGTAGAGAAGCCCTCACACCTGCAAGCAATACAGGAGCCATTTTTTGTTGAAAGTTGGTTTTTAGTTTGAAGATTAGAAATTGATTTTGTAGAGAATGGAATTTAGATCCTATGAACATTTGCAGTCCTTGCTAAATTTACATGAAAGGTGTGAGATTGAGAACTTACCAGTCATGGTATATGCCAATAAGACCTCTTTCGTATACTACTCCAAGCGTATTGTCTGCAATTGTCGGTACAACATTCATTACCCACAACTTTGATGAATCCAGGGCTGTGGCAAAACCTCCAAGACCAGCATTCATATCCATTATGTTACGATATCTTGAAGTGCCGAGTAATCTGATGATCCTTTTATAAGCATTTACATGTTTCCTCCACTTCCCACTGTCCTCTGCATAAGACCGCACTGTAACTCCAGGAACTAACCCCTTTGCAATTCGAGGTGGCACTGCATATAGCCTGTCAGGGAACTTCTTCAGCTGCCCCCCTGCGACTTCGTCTGAACTTGCAACTTTAGGGTATGGAGTTCTGCATCCTTCCATTTTCTTGTACCTATTGCGTGTAACAAGAATAGTTTAGAAAAACGTAATGGCCGCTAAGGGATATAATGTGAATCTTAATATGAAATGACCAATTAAACACAACAGCCATCACAATTTGACCGTTAAGGGATAGACCAGGTTAGCAATACATCACATGTATAGCATCAAATAACTGTATAGAACGGAAGAGGATATAGCAACTAACCAGACATTATCAACATCTTCAGATTCACAAACATCAGCCAATTCTCGTTTGCAATTTTTGTCATTTTCCCTCTTCCTAAAGATGGCAATATCGCCTTTTTCATATGTCTTCTCCCAACAAAGCTGTTCAGCCAGTTCTTCGATCCTTTGCTGCTCTGCTTTGGCATCCTCCTTGCTCTGCTTCCACACTTTATAGTACGTCTTCCAATTAATTGGAGGGCCAGACAGCACCCAATAACCCCCAGGTCTGAGAACACGATCTACTTCCTTGAGATACATTCCATCTGTGATCAGATGCCCCGGAATTAGTGATCAGGTCGAATTAACTGTAAAATAAGGTGACTAATTTGTTTGGATAAAAACACAGTAATAAGAAAAGGTAGTTTATAACACTCACCATTTGCAGTCCACGGGATTAAACACCGAGAGCACTGAGCCATATCAAAGGCTCTAGATGGATATGGGAGATGCATTGATCCAAGGACACCGATAACAGCTGGCACACCACGCTCTAATGCAAATTGTACCTGTGCTTCGTGATTGTCCTTGGGGGCAAATGACATGGGCAACAAATTTCTCTTGAGCGCATAAGCACCCCAGCTCGCCACCTGCAACATGTTTTTGGCACACAGTGGTTATGAAACTAGTACAGCCACACCACTTGAAAAAGGGAGTAAATAATGTAAACAAGCAATATCCAGAAATAAACCAACACTGATAACGTAGCCTAGAGTCTGGACTCCGATGCAAACAAGCAGTTCAAAACTTCAGATAAAGAAACACTCTAGCTACTACATCCAAATCATTCAAATGTGGAAACACTTAAACGTATGGATACAAGGTTCGTCAATGGTGGTGTTATCTTACACTATATAATGTGGAAACATTTAAAGACTAACGCTTTAATACACTATGTAAATGTATGGGAAAAATACACAAAGGGAATTATGGAACTATACACTTCTAGATCATAAACTAATAATATTGTGTCACGAAATTAGCATGCAGCTGCAGCATACTTTTAAACTGTTTAGTAAAGGTCCCGGAATTGTTTTATCCTTTATCTTGTAGAAACACATGTCTGCCCTTTGCAATTAGATTCTAATATATTGAACCAAGATTAGTGCAGTTCTCACAAACTGAAAGACAAAGAGAAAGCAAAGAAAATTATGGTATGCCAATCTCAGGTAGATGAAAAGGAAAAAGAGAACACAAAGACGACTAAGGTATAACAATCTCTCCTAACAAACTGAAGACACTTATACCAGGGAAATCACATACCCCGCAGCCTGTATCCAGCGCAGTTCTGACAGAACCATTAGCAAATGGAATCACAGAGGCAAGCTCATCAATATAAGCATCTGCACCTTGAGGGAACATGGTCCCACCACCAGGAAATTTAAAGACATCGCCCTGATACTCCACCCAGTGCTGAACAGCCTTTTCCACAGTCAGATGCTTGTAAGGAACATTGGCATAATACGCATAGTCACGGCTTTTTGGCCATGGAAACGGAGTCCTATACCCCTTAGGAGCTGGGATAAGACAGTGTAGCTTCTCTTCTTCCGGCGGGCAGTGCCTCTCTCTATAGATCATATTTTCTCTAGGAAATTTCATAGCTCGATCTTGCTCTTCACATGGGGTGTAATCAGCATACTTAACACTACAGGCCTTGAATTTCTTGACTTTAGGCTCTATTGAACCGAAAGACCCAGTGAATTTGTGGTGTGGTTCAAAATCCAAATTTGTGACAATAGGGCATTCTGCCTGCTTTGTTATCTCCATTGCAATGTTGTCGCCCTTACCGAAACCACTTCTCTGCCATGCTCCAAGGAGGTAAAAGAAACAGCAGAGCCCCAAAACAATTAAAATCGAAAACGGCCGAGTTCTCCCACCAGGAGGGCTATGCTTAGTACCCATGATCTTGTTTAGCTTAAATTGAGCCTATTCAAGGCAGAAAACCAAGAAGAAATTCCCTGCTTCACATTGCCAATCATGAAAAATGTCAATTAATCTGTGCAAAAGTATAGTATGAATCAGAGGAAAGTCTTTCTGATCTGAAAAGGAACTACCAAAACAAGAAAAATCAAAACATAACTTCACATCAAAATTAGTTAAAGCAAATGAAAACGATAGGTGTTAAAACACCTTAACATGGAGGAAATAACGAGGCATGTGAAAAAAGCCACGAGATTTATACCAATTGATAACATATGAGTGCATATTAAACCCCAAATCAACAATCAAGCAAGTAATTCACTTCGATTGAGGAAGATCTGGACTGAAACACAAGAGATCTCAACTTACTCCAGCGAGTACAATCGATCTTTTTCGGTCACAGACTCACAAACCCCAAATATACCCTAATTGCAGCCTGATCGCTGATTAAATCAACATACAAATACGCATACGGAAATGCTAAATAAGGAAAGACCAGGGAAAATTAGGAATCATCAATCCAATTCAAAATCTTGAATGCCAAAAATTCCAAATTGAAATTATAAAAGAAACGAACTTTCGAATCCGAAACGATGCAGAATCTGTTAACATTGGAGATGAGATTGAGACTTACCGGGAAATAGGCAGAGAGATCGAACAATCAGATCTCACCGCGTAGGGCTATTAAGGCAATGAAATCATGAGCAAGGGAAACACTGGTCGTTGTCTGGAAGTGTGAAAAGTAGAAATTGGAGAGAGAGAGAGAGAGAGAGAGAGTGATGAGAGTGGAATGACTGAAATGGTCAGTGGAATATGATGATTGTGTCAAATCTATGCTTAAAAACCTAAACTTGAAAATATTAAATTAAAAGGAATGGGGAATTATAATAATTTTGGAGGTAAGATTGGATCTGGGAAAAAGATGAGATTGTTAGTTTGATAGGCATCATCCTCATCCCACAACGGTTTAGGACTGTCGGTGAGATCCGGGGACCATAGTCCATGTCTACATAATCAATGAGTCCGGCTTCAATTTTTTT
Source organism: Persicaria tinctoria (assembly GCA_037127255.1). Lineage (NCBI taxonomy): Eukaryota > Viridiplantae > Streptophyta > Magnoliopsida > Caryophyllales > Polygonaceae > Persicaria > Persicaria tinctoria. The sequence continues at coordinate 74,560,565 of JBANSL010000014.1, read as the reverse complement.
TCTTCAAGTTGTATGCACTATGCAGGGTTAATGTGAGTGTGACACACGTTCCGCTATACACATACCTTATCGTGTACGCATAAATTATTCGTCTATTTGCTAATGATTATCCATCTATTTTCACATGATTATTTGTCTATAATTATGTAATTATTTGATTGTACGAATTGCAAAAAAAAAAGTACTCCCTCCGTATCAAAAAAAAGTACTCCCTCCGTATCAAAATAATTGCAAAAAAGTACCCCCTCCACTATACAGTATAAAATATCAATGATTTTATTAATTTACAAAAATAATTTCATACTTAATATAATTATCTATAAAATTATGAAAAAAATTAATATTTTATAGATTTTTTCGCTTCTTAAAAAGCGTTCCAAGAAGTAAAAGGACAAGTATTTTGAGACAGAGGTAGTACATTTTATTCTACAGTATTGAATAATCGTTCAACACCGTCGAATAATTTCATTCCAACGAATAACCTCTCAATACCAACCAATAGTTAGAGTTACTTTTAATCTCATCTGTTAATCTTCTTAATTCAATGATCCAGATTTGTTAACATGATAATAAGGGTTGTGTACATATGATATATTATGTGTATATATATAAATGGAAAAATCTGGTGTCGGGTCTGGCTGGGGTCGAGGCGGTGTGTATCGAGGCGACTCCGCGATACGGAAATTTCCTTGGAGGTTCGTCTTCACTGCCCACAGGGACTCCTGATGTACCGCCGGCCAGCGGTGTCACTGCTTGGTGGTGCTTGGCGTCAGCTCTTAGTCTATGTTGCCTCCATCTTGTTTAGATTAGGTTCGCTTGTTCGATTGTATCTGTGTGCTTCCCACCTGTTGTATTGCACCTTTTTTTTCTGTTTCTTATGTTGTATTTCTTGACGGTTCGCCGTCTGCCGACTTTGTCGGCCTCTCGAGGTTCCGGGTATGTCCGGCTCTCGAATTATTTCCTAATCAAAAAAAAAAAAAAAAAAAAAAAAAAAAAAATGTGAATATATGGAATAAATGAGTTTAAAAAGTTATATTTGGCATATGGATTTTTTCAAAAATGACTTGTTTGATCATAAGAATTTTTTTTATATATAATCAAGTCTTACTAACTTGGCCGATAAAGATGAAATATAAAGTGATCAACGAGTTCAAATCCCATTTGCCTGTTATAGACTCGTAATGACCTAAATATCTATCTATTAGAAAAAAATTATATATTAATAATTGTTTGAATTTATGGAGTCAATGAGATCTTCCACGGTTAGTGGCAAGCTCAACGATGAGAGGGCCGAACATTATTACAAGAAAAAAAAAATTGATTAGGGTTTAGAACCCGAGCAACCTAGGAGGGTTACCCTCACACATAATCGACTAATCAGATCAAGTGAATCTACCATTTAAGAATTTACATAAACTTTATTTGCATCACTCTTCCTAATCACTAGTTAGATCAATTTAATTATACCTATTGGGACAAAATTTTCACAACCTTTACTGTAATTGAGATTTGAGGGAGACTAGGAGTGGAGAATACAAAGTGAAGGGGGGGGGGGGGGTCGATCGTCTCATTACTATCAACCTATGAACCAGAGGCGAAACTAGGAGGGGTCCTAAGGGGGTCACGTGACCCTCCCCTCATCCGAAAAATTACCTAGGTGTATTATCCTCGTCAATAGCTTTGTTTTGATATATAATATGCCCTAATCCGATATCTGAGTAAAAAGTTATGAATGTTTGAAAATTATAGGTGTATTCACTTTAATTTTATTTCAATATATTATAATACTTTTATATTTTACTTAAATTGACATTTACATATTATAATTCATCTTAAGGGCTTTGAAACCATAGGTTATATTAATTATTTTGAGAATTTGGTAAGAAGTTACATCAGTTTAAATTTTTTAAATCTATTTATACATTATTACATGCTAATAATACAATGTTTATTTATTGCGTTTTATATCCTTATTTTCGTTTTATATACTTATTTTTGTTTTATATCTTTGTAGTAGTTTGTAATATCGTTTGACACTGGTTTAAACCATCGAACACGTTTTCTCGATCTTATTGTCTACAACTATGGCGACCCCCGCTCAAAACTTTCTGGCTCCGTCCCTGCTATAAACTAATAGGTCAAGAATTTAAATTTCCCTTCTCATATTATAAGCACCTAAGTAAGTATACTAAACCCAAAAAAAAAAGTTTTATTTTTAAAAAATGAAAATAGGGGGAGATATGGGTATTTAAGGATAGGGCAAATTTAATAGTAAAAAACAATTATTAATTCAATCAATTGAGTTTTATAAAAAAAAAATTACGAGATCTCATATCACCACAAGTCACAACACACAAGATTGAAAAACTAATGTTAATAACATAGTTTATTTTATTTTATTTATTAGCTCAATAATATTCGAACTTGCATCGTAATTATTTTCTTAGATTAAAATAAAGAAGTTAAAATGTGAGTGTCACACTGTCACCTATAACATCACAATCGGATTTATTGCTTTGGTAGGTAGAAGTTTGGATGTGTCGACGCCATCCCAATTACTCACCCCGTTTTATAAACCATTTCGCTTATTTACGTATGTTATCATATTTGTTTATAAAGATAAAAATTATATAAAATATTTATTCTTTATATAAAAAAAAATTCACAATTTTGTACTTATTAATATAAGTATAAAATTGTTAACAATTTTTTATAAAATAAATAGTTTTTATCATCATAAAAAAACACACGTGAATAACTAGCGCAGTTAATCGAGTCGAACAAGCCAAGTATTTATCGTTCATATTCAACTTTGTTTAGTAAATGGACGAGCTCGAGCCAAGCTTTTTTTTCGAGTAATGAGTAACCCTAATTACTAATGACATAGTAAGTTAAAAGTAAATTTTATAAATTCTACAAAATTCAAGTCAAGCCGAGCTTTGAATTAAGCTTAAAAAAATGTTCATACTCGGCTCGTTTAGTAAATAAATGAGTTCGAGCCGGGCGAAAAATTCAGCTCATATAACAACCTTGTAAAATTTAATTTCACCTTTTCACTACATTTAAATTTAAAGATAAAAAAGTGATTGTTTTTCATGATTTATCATTCCATTACATTCATGCAAAAATGATACTGAAAACCATCAATTTGTGAACAAATTAGTCAATAACACGTCTATTCACAACCATTTATTGTCTATTGACATCTTTCGAATGCATCTGATGTAGTTTAGAAAATTACAAGTTCCATGGGATCAGTCTAATAGGAGTAGGAATGAAAAATGGACGTGACAGAGACCACACGAATTAAGCATGTTCCCCACCAAATAATACCGATTCACATAATTTCTTTCATGGAAACTTGAATTACACCGACAGACGAGGCCCAAAAATAAATAAAAAAATAAAAAAATAAAAAAATTCCAATCATGGTGACCAGTCTGACCACATGAAAGACACTTTAAAGGTTCACACATTTTTCAATTTCAATTGAAAAGCTTTACAGCCCGTAAAGTTTACACAGTAGGTAAGTATTTCAAGAAGAAACACTACCAGAAATGCAAGCAAAAAATCCAAATGACAACCTAGCAAGATCAAAGACATCTGAGATGAACACCACAACAGCTATCCATTAATCTGCAGCAGCATAGACAAAGTGATGGTATTCTAGCAAATTTCCCTTCAAATATTTGATACGAAACCTTGTGTGATTAGCAGCCGGGTAATCAGTCAAAGAAACGCCTCACCCAAACTTTTGCGGTTTCCTCTCCTGCACAGGAAGACATTGCTTATCCATTTGCATCACAGTTCATAACCCAAAGAGAGAGAAAGTGGCCCAGGCCTGAAAAGAAAGATGTGAAACAAATGAGAATGTGTTGAAAATCGGAAGCTGATTCTATACGCAGGATATAGTAGGTCATCGGCCTTGTCCTTGTAATGAAAGTATGTCTCTGTTAGCAATGTTCCTGTGTATTCATAATCTCTTTGATGCTGCTTCAGCAAATCAGGCATTTAAAAATCTTAAATGTTGATGGAGCTGAGACCTTTTGCAAATGGCGTGCTCTTTTTCCAACTCTAGTGTGACCAATTCAATTGAACAACATCTTTCCTCCTGCAGAGGAGAAAAAGGCAGGCGATGGTAATCTTTACTTTGAAAACACAGGAGATAAAAAACGCAATCTTTTTGTGGACATAAGAGTGACTTATAAGCACCCACCAAAAGGAGATGATCTTTCGTTCCTATCAGATGTCTTTGCATCTGCAGAGGAATTATGATGAGATGACCCGGGCTTCTTCTTCCTTGAAGAGCTCAGAGACCCTTCAACTGGCCATAATGCCACAGAGAACCAATAAACAGCAAGATATAAATATAGAGAAACAAGTCCCCTTGGGAACAAGGTGGGCATAAAAAGATTCCAGAACTACAAAATGTACCAGAAAATGATATGTAGGCATGGTCCACAGTGATTTATCATTGGTAAATGCAACACATTATGTTGGAATGCCTTGTTAAACAGAGCACAATGACTGAACTACTCTTCTGATGTACTGAAAGAACACAAATATATGCTATAAATACCTTGCCACTCCCAAACCACTTTCGATTCACCCTTCACAAGCTTTGGATAGCATTCCATTCTAGAATCTTCAGCCATTAACTCTTCAACCTAACATAACACCAAAGGAGAACTGATGGATGCACACAATTACTAGAAAATGTAGGTCCATAATAACATGTCTCATTGCCCCTTTATAGTATTAAAGAATAAAGAGAGCATTTGTAGAGAAGCGGAATTAATTATGTTGTCTTATAATATTGTATTGTGGTGCCCTTTGTTCTAGAATTATTAGATTTAATGTAGATTTCTAAGTACTGGAACAAATATATATTGTTTTGGTAAAGAAACAAGAGGCAGGCTAAGCCCAAATAAAGTGATGCATGCATTGTCTCACATCAATGCTACTCTATGGCATGTATGCACCTCAACTGAGTAACACATTAGTATTTGTTTATTGAAGGACACATTATTCACGACCATTTGTATACTGTTCTCCTAATCAGTATGTTAAAACTCTAGCCTGAAAAGAAAAACCATAGAGTAGATACGTTCATATACATACAAAAATGGATAGGGTGAGGCAAGACAAGTGTTCCATCTTCTTTCAGAAGGGTTATTTAGCATAGGTTTTGTTGTCTGATGAATGGTAAACTAGAGTAAATTCACACCCTGCCATGGCCCCAAAAAAAAGGACAAAGGGAGAAGAAAATAGACCTTCTTCCACAACTGGTGGTCCTTTCTTTCCAGAGGTGAAAGAACATGATCCCGTAACCTGGAAGCAACAACCCAACTCTCTCCATCTGTCATGCTTCTTGACATCAATGCATTCTCTTCAAGTATGTCGCATACCTAGCATACAAAAGATGTAAATATATGTAAAGTTTCATGAAATCTCAATGAAACCATGCAGACATCATAATCTTTCCATTATCCATCCAGGATAGTTACATTATGGAGATGAGATCAGTTTGCTGCAGACTCAGGTAAATGCATGTAAAATATGGATAACAATTTCAACTATATCCTGCATATACTAAAAACTTATTAGGTTATAAGAGAAGCTCTAGCAGTTAAATAGTGGTGACAACAGACACAGGAAAAAACACATTAACCTTCTATCCACTATGAGAGAGGGATGAAAGAGCTAGGCCAACCTGATCGTATATCTCTACTGCCTTACTTGATAAATACAATCTTCTACGAACTCTCAAAAGTAAAATCGTACATCCCCCAAACTGCAAAAATTATTGTCATCAATATCCATTATCAGGTTCATGTAAGCATTAGGTTTTAAGAAGATGTCTATGGAAATTAGATACCAGTGCACAAACTGACATGAGAATTAGAGAATGCTTAGCTATCCATTGCTGAATACGGCAAAAAAATGGTTTATAATTTTCTGCCAGAGGAACAGGACATTTATACTCCTTGGTCCTGCATGTGAAATGAATCGTGAGATAAATAATTCAGATGTTTAATCCCATAAATCAGGGATTCGAAGTGGAATAGCCTGTTATTATTCAAATAGCATACCCCATAGCATTTAGCCTTGTCTCGTAGAGCTCATAAATTTTCTTCATTGCTCTTACTTTGACAAACTCATATGCCACATTGCTCAGGGGAGAGATCTCAGCCCAAGCAAAACCATCCAACGTAGCCCTTAATTCATCTTCAGGAACCTAATTGAAGTTACAAGAAGACATTAAACTCATTAAATATTACCAGTATTTCTAGATATAATGGAAATTTGATGGTTATAAAGGTTACAAACCCAAATTGATCCACTTCCATCACACACAGCCTTGACATATGATTTGCATAGCTGAATTTCTACCCTTTCTAACTGCAGAGGTGTTTAGAGAGGTTTAAATTAGAAACCTACAACACCTTAACCAACACAGAAGAGCATAGCACATCAAAGGAGTTAGTAGAAGGCCATACAAGTTTGCTAAGTGCCACATCAACATAAACATCTTCTACACATTTCTTTCCATACTTCTTATATCCTTGCTTACATTCCAACTTCCCCTCGTAGCAGCGGCCATTACTTGGACAAGGCTCACATGAATCTGCAATAATCAGGAGAGGGTGTGATTCCATGATGGAGTATGTAACTATCCAAGCAAGCAAAAACATTCAATTTTGAAGTTGGTTAAAAGGCACTTGTGACTTTCAATTTCGCCCAAAATTCACTTCCGGAAATATCAAGAAAAAGAAGTTTGCGTTTGCCCTAGGTTATCGCATTAATCATAAGTTCCCTCCCTCAAAATCAAGCCACCGTAGCTAAAGGAGACAGAAGACGACACACCGAAAAATGAATCATCAGCCTCGGAATCGCAGAAGGGGATGGGCTGGCGATTATAGAGGGCGGCGAAATAGCTGCAGGCGGCGGCGACGAGGAAGGCGACGGAGAAGACGACGGCGAGCTTGAGGAAGTCGGAGCGGGAGGGGAGGAGATCGGGGGGAGGCTGGGCGAGGAGAGAAGTGATGGAGGAAGAAGGAGAAGAGGAAGCTGGTTCGTGATTGCTGAGGGGTCGGCGTTTGGGGCGCTTTGAGGGCGTCGAAGACATGATCGGGGGAGCTTAATTTCTTCTTCTTTTCGAAATTGGGCTCCTTTCAGGTTTCAAAGACTCGACGTTGCACCGTTTTAAATCAAGTTGTCAAATGTCACGATGGCTCTGATGAGGACTTGTGGATAGTGCCCCCGGAGCATAGCTCACTGGTTGAAATGTGGTTCGATTCCCAAGAGAAGCATTATTTTTTTTTCGGAAATTTTGCCAGGTACCCCTGGGGTATTGCAATTTTCGCGAGGTATACAACTTTTTTACATATTTCGCGTGGTGCCCCTGAGGTTTTAACCCATTTTGCCTCGTGCCCTTCCCGGTTAACTTTAACAGTTTTTGCTTTATTCCGTTAGTTTGCAAATAAATAAAAAAAGAAAAAAAAAAGAAAGAAAGGTCGGATGAAAGAAGGACCGGACGCGATACCAGAGAGCGAGGAGAGAGCGAAGAGAGAAGGCTCGCCTCGTGTCGGAACAGCTTCTCGGACCTGCTGCAACCGTCTGTCGAAGGCCCCTGCTGCGAGTGCTTGAACTTGTGAACTTCCTGGTTTCGAATTCGCTTTGAAGATTTCCGATTTCGAGCTCTTTGCCTTCGAGGTCCCTTCTTGGCTACTTTCTTTATTTTTTACGGAATTGGGCTTAGTATTGCTAGCTTCCGTTGAATTCCGGCTTTGATTGCAGTAGAATTAGGGTTAAAACAGTATCTATTTGATTTCTGTGAGATCATGAAAGTGATTGTAATGTCCTCCTTGAGGGTTTCCATTCATTGACATATGATATATATAGGTTACAAGGTATTGGGCCTTAACGGGCTTTCAGCCCACTATATAATAGGAGACCTATGTAATCTATCAAACCCCCGCAGTCGAAACGGGAGGGGTCCGTACAGTGAGACTGGAACGAAAATCAATGAATAACTGTCTAGGTAAACCCTTGGTGAATATATCAGCGTACTGATAAGAGGACGGGACATGTAGAACGCGGACATGTCCAATGGCAACCTTGTCCCTGACGAAGTGGAGATCAAGCTCAATGTGCTTCGTGCGTTGATGTTGGACTGGGTTGCTAGCCAGGTAGACGGCGGAGACGTTGTCAGTGTAGACCAGAGTGGCCTTCTGTAAGGGGCACCTTAGCTCAAGCAGGAGATTGCGGAGCCAAGAACACTCAGAGACAACGTTGGCAACACCTCTGTATTCGGCTTCGGCGCTGGAGCGGGACACGACGGACTGACGTTTGGCTGACCAAGACACAAGAGTGTCATTGAGGAAGACACAGTAACCAGACGTGGAGCGACGTGTGTCTGGACAACCACCCCAATCCGCATCAGTGTATGCCACAAGATCCAGCTTAGAGGAAGGAGTGATGGTGGTGCCGAGCTCGAGGGTGCCGCTGATGTACCGAATGATCCGTTTCAAAGCCTGAAAATGAGGTTCCCTAGGGGCATGCATGAACAAGCAGATCTGCTGGACGGCGTAACTGATATCAGGCCTGGTGAAAGTGAGATACTGAAGAGCACCAGCGAGGCTCCTGTAGAGGGTCGGATCATCAACTAAAGGACCAGAATGAGCACTGAGCTTGTTGGATGTATCAACTGGGGTTGCGACGGGATTGCAGTTGACCATCTTAGCCCGAGCAACAATCTCAGCAGCATACTTACTCTGTGAGAGAAAGAGACCTGACGCAAATCGCTGAACAGCAACTCCCAAGAAGTAAGACAGCGGACCTAGGTCAGACATGGCGAATTCCGCACTCAGTCGTGAGATGATGGACGTTCGAAGAGCATCAGAAGAGGCGGTGAGAATGATGTCGTCGACATAGAGCAGCAGGAAAGCCAAGTCTGAGCCTCTGCTATAGATAAACAGAGACGTATCCGATCGGCTACCAGTGAAACCCAAGCGGAGCAGATGAGACGCAAACCGTTGGAACCATGCTCGTGGAGCCTGTTTCAGACCATAGAGAGAGCGCTTGAGGAGACAGACATACTTTGGACGCTCAGCATCAGCAAACCCCGGAGGCTGAAACATGTAAACCGTCTCATTCAGATGACCATGCAGGAAGGCGTTCTTGACATCCAGCTGATGGATGCCCCAGTTGCGTGACAGCGCCAGACTCAGGACCACCCGGATAGTGGCAGGCTTGACCACTGGGCTGAAGGTCTCATCACAATCAATACCGGCCTGTTGAGATCTACCGTTAACCACCAGACGGGCCTTGTAGCGCTCCAATGTCCCATCAGAGCGGAATTTGTGGCGGAAGAGCCACATACAGCGAACGACGTTCGCCTCAGGAGGGCGAGGCACAAGAACCCAAGTGCCGTTCTTCGTAAGGGCCCTATATTCGTCGAGCATAGCCGCCTGCCAATTCGGGTCTAGGAGGGCGGTCTTGTGGGAGGTGGGAACGGGGGAGAGGGAGGTCTGGGTGGAGGCGGAGGGTGAGAGGGAGGCGGGATAGATGGGGGAGGAGAGGCCAAGGACGTGGGCGCGTGGGCTTGGGGCGCGGGCGCGCCTAGGTGGGGCGCGGGCGCGCCAGGGAGGGGCGCGGGCGCGTCAGACTGGGACGTAGGTGCGGGGTGGGGAGAGAGGACTGCGGCGGGCGCCGCCAGGGGGGGAATCGTGCGGCGGGCGCCGCAGCTGGGGGGGGGGGGGCGCGGGCGCGCCAGGTTGAGGCGCGGGCGCGTCACCGTGGGACGATGTGTGAGAACGGTGGATAGCGGGGTGATGGTCGGTGGTCATGGAGACGATCTGTCGGGGTCTGAAGACACCGGAGACGCTGCGGGTGTGAGGTCTGGTTGTGGGGGGTGGCGGGGGAGGTGGGGGAGGGTGAGACGCAGGAGCACCTGGAGAGCTCTGGGGAAGAATGAAGTGAGGAAATGGTGCCTCAGACTCTGACGACGACATAGGGGGTGTGGGAGACGCGAAGGGAAATCGCGACTCATCAAAGGTGACATGGCGAGAGAGAATGATCCTGTGAGTCTTGATATCAAGGCAAATATAACCGCGATGATCAAACGGGTAGCCAAGAAAGACACAAGGGGTAGAGCGAGGGTGAAGCTTATGGGGGGCGGTGGATGCTTGATTGGGAAAGCATAAGCAACCAAAGGTACGAAGGTGATCATATATGGGCAACGCGAAATAGAGTGCCTGAAATGGTGAGCGATGGTTGAGGGTGGTGGTAGGGAGAATGTTGAGGAGGTAGCATGTGGTGGCCAAGGCGTAAGGCCAATAAGGGAGGGGAATGGATGCGTGGAAGAGAAGCGTGCGCATCATATTGGTGATGGTGCGGATGACACGTTCGGCTTTGCCATTTTGTTGCGAGGTGTAGGGGCAGGATAAGCGATAGGAGATCCCATTGGTATGAAAGAAAGTGTGGAAATCTTTATTGTCAAATTCACGGCCATTGTCGCATTGGAAACACTTGACAGATGTGTGAAACTGTGTTTTAATGTAAGCATGGAATTTGGCAAAGATAGGGAACACTTGAGATTTAAAGTGCAAAGGGAAAACCCATAAGAAGTGTGTAAAGTCATCCAGAAACAAAAGGTAATACTTATGACCCTCCTTGCTAGGCACAGGAGATGTCCAAATATCACTATGAATAATATCAAAAGGTGCAAAAGTAGTGTTTAAAGAACGCTGAAACGGAAGTCTGGCATGCTTTCCTAACTGACAAGATGAACATAAACCAGAGCGGTGCTCTTTATTACAAAGGACAAGACTTTTAGAACGAAGTAAATCTAAAACTGCAGGACTGGGATGACCAAGACGAGCATGCCAAAGACTGGATGATGATGCCGAGAGGGCGACTGGACTTGACAGGCTGGATGGTGAAGGCGACGACACAGGATAGAGCTCCCCAGTGCTATTACATCTCAGGCGGGTAACCCCCGTAGTAAGATCCTTCACAGAGAAACCAAACGGATCAAACTCAAGGGAAACATCATTGTCAGTGGTAAATCGACGGACAGATATAAGGTTTTTGACAAGTTTGGGGGCAATAAGGACATTGTTTAGGTGCAAAGGATTGGTAGGGGTTGGTAGTGTGGTGTGGCCAATGCCCGAAGTAGCAAGGCGACCACCATTGCCAACGATAATAGAATGAGCAGGACCCTTAAAAGAATGAGATGATAGATTACCTGAGGAGTTCGTCATATGAGAGGTCGCGCCAGTATCCATGTACCAAGAGCCGTCAGGAGGTGTCAGCTGCATGGAGGAGAAGGCGTTGTGCACATCCGTCGGGTATGCCTGATCGGACGATGGGCGGGGAGCAGGACCCAACAAGCCCTGCTGGCGGTTGGGATATGGGGCAGGTCCACGAAACGACGCACCAGGGTAGCCATAGGGCATCCAAGGAGGGTAGCCGGGATTGGGGTACCAAGAGGGGTGGCGGTTATCATGTTGTTGCGGGCGCCAGGTGCTGCGGCCGCCGCGGCCGCGCCCGCCGCTGCGGCCGCCGCCTCTCGGTGCTTGCTGATCGCTGTTGCGGCCTGGCTGGAGGGCTAGTTGCTCAATGATGTCGCTGGATGAGACCAACGCCGTCTTGTCTTTGGCGGCGTCGGTAGTCTGGCGTTGAAGGCGAGTCTCTTCCAGGATCAGTTGAGACCGAGTCTTCTCGAAGGTAGGAAGAGGCTCCGTCTGCTGAATATGCGTAGCAGCAGCGTTGTACTCAGAAGGGAGACCAGAGAGAACCTGAAGAACAAGACGGGTGGCACTGGGTTTGGAGTCGACAGCTTCGAGCTGATCAGCCAGGGTCTTGATGTGCTGACAGTAGGCAGATATCGACGAAAAGGAGGAAAGCTTGCAACTTGAGAATTCGTGCTCGAGATAGACAGCACGGGTGGACTTGTTGTCTTGAAAGAGATCCTGAAGTTTCTTCCAAGCTTTCAAGGCGTTGTCTTTGGGGTCAAGGATGGTGGTCAATAGATCTTTGGAGATGGTGTTAAAGATCCATTGAAGAACAATGGTGTCAAGCTGAGCGAAGAGATCGTCGTCTTCGCTTGTAGGGCGGGCAACGGAGGAGTCGATGTGGTGGAGGACTTTATGAGCCTTAACATGGGTCGTGAAGAGGTGCGACCACATGGTGTAGGTACTGGATTCATGATCAAGAGTGATGGGGATGCAATTTTTGATGTTGGAGATGGTTAGGGCGGAATGGTAGGGTGGCTTAATAGGGTCGGTTGGTTGTGGGTTAGCCATTGGGATGAGAAGGGAAGGCTAAAGGCGGGGTGCGGAAGGGCTAGCGAACGAGAGAGAAGGAGGGGGCCGACGGTGGGAGGTGGCGCGGCCGCGTTGGAAGGTGGCGCGGGCGCGCTAGGGTGTGGCCGACTGTGGGAGATTGGCGGCGAGGAGAGAGACGGCGAGGAGAGAGAGGGAGGTGGCGGCTAGGGTTAGAGAAAAAGAATTTAGGGTTTTTGGATCTTAGGCTGTGATACCATGTGAGATCATGAAAGTGATTGTAATGTCCTCCTTGAGGGTTTCCATTCATTGACATATGATATATATAGGTTACAAGGTATTGGGCCTTAACGGGCTTTCAGCCCACTATACAATAGGAGACCTATGTAATCTATCAATTTCGAGCCTATAAAATTGCCTGAGTCGATTAGGAGTTTTTTATGGAGTGGAATAGGGTTTTGATCTATTTTTCTTGCCTTACACAGAGAGCTCTACTGGTCGAATTTGTCCTTTTCATACGAAGTTGTAAGCATAAATGATGCCACTGATTTGTTTTCTATGACCAACTGTAAGTGGTACATTGTCTGGTGGTGAGAAACATTCGCTACCCTCTCCATCTTGTAGTAGCTGGCTGATTAACATAATATTCATTTATAATAGTGGAGTATTTTCCAATGGTTTGCATTATGCTTAAACTGCTAGAACACTTCGATCGGAATTGGTTCCATACAAAAAAAAATGTGGCAATTGCCTTGGTGTTATTTTTCATTTGCCTCAATGTTGTGTAGCTTATACAGACTTCTGTTGACCTTGCATACATTTCATGCATAATATATTATTATATGGTTCTAACATGCTCACTTCCATGGTGCTTCTACTAAATTTTGGAACAGTTGATGCTAATAGATAATTTGCATCTAGAATCTTGAGGTTTTGATGACTCATTTGTGTTATGCTCTTTCTTTAGTACTACTAGCAGAGATCCTGATTTTATGAGTCTATTTTTCACATCTGTTTGAAGATTATAGAAAACCTCATCATTAGTCACCTTGGCTGACTAAGGATATGTAATCATCAATGTGGTCTGCAGTTTTGTGCCCCAAGCTCTCTATTTTATTTGGACATGGGCTATAGGTGCTAACATGGATTATTATTGTTTTATTTAAAAAAAGCTTATTAGCTCAATAGGTAGAGCAATGTGTTTCGGCACAAAGATGTGGGTTCGAATCCCACATAGGTTGTCGAGAATCTAGATATTGAGTTGCTTTCTTAATTTCTTGAATAACCAACAACTAAGCTACATGTAAGATATACTCTTTGCCTGGCTAAGTTACTTGGTGTTACATCGTTTGCTTCATTCACGACACTTGCACTTAAGCTTCATGTAATTAATTTGGGTCTGCCTCGTTCACTTCATTCAGGAATCGTCATCTAGGCAAAATAACATGGATTAAGCAGTTCCTAGTAGAAAGAGATTGAAATCAAATGAGGAGTAAGAATAAGAATTTAACTAATTTTGTTTTCTTTCATATCATGCAGGTGGTTGATGGGCTGTGCAGGCCCTAGTAGAAAGAGATTGAAATCAAATGAGGAGTAAGAATAAGAATTTAACTGCTTATTTTTCAAACTTATCTCCTGCAACTTTATGCTTCAGTAACCTATTTAGAGGGTTGTGCTTGTGTGCTTGACTGAGTGCTCAGAGCTTAAAGTCGCTAGGATAAGAGTTTCTTCATGTTTGCTATGTTTTGTGGTGTAATCTGAGTTTTGAGCTTGTCCATGGGATAGCCATTGGGTTACTTTGATATTTTAGGACATTGTTTGTGGTTTCTGGTTTGTAATTTTTAAGTTTGTTTATAGTTGTTGACCTGCAAAAGGATATCAAAGGTGATCTATATTGATCTAATCAATAATGAAATTAATTGGCTTAGGATTGGTTTGTCGTGTTAATTTGCCTGCATTATTATAACTTTTGTCAAACCAACTATTTTACCCCTTTTCCTTAATTTTTGTCATCTACCTATTATCTTACCTCTATCCTTTTGTGTTGCTGCAATTGGGGTGATAGAAAGCTTATGGGAAATCTTGTTTTATTGTCTTGAGCATGATTTTACTTACTTGAGCAGTGTTGATGTGGCTGAGGACCAAGTAGAATTGTCGATTTATACTGATTTTTGTTGCATCTTTTTTGCAGGTCAGTATTGCCTGAGACAATCTTAAGGGAAGATGATGTAAGATAAACATTTTTCCAATTCCTATTATTATGCACGTTTGATCCACTTTCCCTTTTAGATCAAAAGAATTGCCAATTTTTTTTTGATAAACAGAATTGCCAAATTTTGATGATGCTTGGCATTGAAGATTTGAACAATCTTTCCTGATCTATCTAATTTAATATAGTATGCCCCCATAGATTATTTTTATGCTGATTTCGAGGCATCACTTGTTAATATGATGCATATAGTAATGCATTTCACCTAGTTAATTCCTCTAGAAGCGATAAAACGTCATTTTTGTGAGCATCTTGGAGTAGTGGTTGAAAAATTTGCCTGTTTACTTTATTTAAGACGTGTTTTTGTTAACTTTCTTGAATGATCTACACATTTGAGTTGTTGTCATAGTTTTGCCTATATTACTTCATCATAAGCACACAACCATAGAGAGCCTATGTGGGAGTTGAACCCGCATCTTTGTGCGTGAGCACAACGCTCTCCCATTTGAGCTAATAGGCTTTAAATCAATTATTTTTTTCTGTCATATCAAAGCTGAACATCTGCAACTTCAGCCTTTACAGGGCAGTGCTCAAGAATATTGTTAGCTTTTCCAATCATAAAGGACATTACTTACTGACATGAACAATTTGTTAAATGCCTAAAGCTAGAAGTTCAAATTGCATTCTTTTCTATGCCTAAATGATGCATCATCAAAATAGACAACTGTTTCACAATTCACTTAACATTAATTGATAGCTTAAGCTATAGTTTCAAATTTCAGTCTCTTTTTCTGCCTTAGCTCAATAATCAGTCTCTCCTATATTACTGAAATACCAATACTCGAATACCATACCAGTGAAGATTCAACCTGAACAAATGAAATTGAAAGCAAAGATGAAAACAATATAGTAGTGCAACACCTGACAGGTGACAAAACACAACCATGAAACATATACAGGGAAATTAAGTAATTTCGGCCCTAATTTCAAATCATCATCCCACAATCGACTAGAAAAAACAAAAAAAAAAACTCAGACAAATCAGTCAAGAATCAAAGCCCCAATTTCGATTTTGAAGAACTGAACCCTAATTTTCACAATTGGGAAACCCCCCTAAAACTGAAAGAGCACGTACATGTCGTCAATCCGATCGATCTCATTGTACACCAGTCACTTTCCTTCGATCGTCACTCCAGTTGCCAGCAACATCCTCTAGCAGCAGTGCTCCTCTTCTTCTTCTTCGCTCTCTCTTCGCTCTCTTCGAGCAACAACGCTCCGTTCTTTCTTTCTTTCCTTTTTTTTTAATTGGCAAACTAACGGGATAAAGCAAAACTGTTAAAGTTAACCGGGAAGGACACGAGGCAAAATGGGTTAAAACCTCAGGGGTATCACGCGAAATATGTAAAAAAGTTGTATACCTCGCGAAAATTGCAATACCCCAAGGGTACCTCGCGAAATTTCCGTTTGTTTTTCTTGTGGAGTGGGGCTCCTGGAGCCAAATGGTATAAAGGGGGTTGGTGAGGCACATCCCGCGGTTTAACTCCCCAAGTCGATGAGGGGCTGGAGACTTTGGGTCCAGGACTAGTCTAAGTGTAAGTTTAGGATACCTGGATATATAAAAAAAGGACTTGTGGATAGTATTGAAGGTTTTGAATGATCGTTCTTTATTTACCAAACGACGGTCGACTAAATTTGGTAATCGGGGACAATTGAGTGTGGTATATTTTTTTTGGATGACAAGGAAACCATTGTTGACAAACCTTGGGTACCAGTTTAGGTGGAGACAAGGGTCGAAGTCATGACCTCTAAGTCTCTGAGAGCATGAGCAACCATGGGTTTTACCTTAAGGTAAGAGAATGGAAGAAGTTACTTTAGTAGAGAGAGGTAACCTCTTCCCCTTTCTAATTTTCTTTTTCTTTTTTTAATCAAAAAGTAAATGAAAAGATGTAATGATACACATAACAAAGGAAAAGAAAAGGTGAAAATAAAATTGAAAATGAGTAAGAGGTTACCCCAGATTATGACCGCCTTCGTGTCTTTGGATGCTTATGCTATCCTAATCAAGCTTCTGTCGCTTCATAAGCTCGCACCACGTTCTCTTCTTTGTGTCTTCTTGGGCTGCCCCTCTCATCATAGGAGGTATAAATGCTTTGACCAAATTTCTAAACGTGTCATCATCTCTCGTCATGCCACGTTCGATGAGAATAGTTTCCCTTTTTCCAATCCCCCCACATCCTCAAACACATCCTTCTCCTCCGATGACTATCCTACCATACCTCTTCTCCACCCACTATATCCCTCTTTCTCTCCGAATGCTATTACATCTCTGATCCAGGCACCCAACCCTCCCTCATCGCAACCTCCAGCACCTATCCTGCCACAGGCAGCCTATATCTTGCCGCATGCAGCACCTATCATGCCACCTCCAGCCTTCGTCCAACCTCCTGTAGTTCCCGTGTTGTCACCTCAAGCCTTTGTCCCAACAACTGCGGCCCCTGTCCTGTCACCTAACCCCACCCAGTCGGTCAACCAGATCCAAACTCGAAGCATGAGTGGCATCTTTCGACCCAAACAGATTTTCGACCTCTTCGTTTCTCACATATTTCCATCCCTACTTCTCACAAAACAGCCGCCTTAGACCCAAACTTGAATGTTGCCATGCTTGATTAGTACAAGGCTCTTATTAGCAACAACACTTGCGTCTTGGTTCGCCGGCCTCCTGGCGCCAACATCGTGCGGTGCATGTGGCTCTTTCGGCACAAATTTCACTCTGACGGATCTCTTGAGCGCTATAAGGCACGATTGGTTGCCAATGGGAACTCTCGGCAGGTGGGGGTCGATTGCGATGACACATTTAGTCCGGTTGTCAGACTGGCTACCATCTGTACCGTCTTGCATCTCGCTATCTCTAGGGATTGGCCTATTCATCAACTTGATGTCAAGAACGCATTTCTTCATGATCATCTGAATGAGACAGTGTAAATGTTGACATGTTCCGGACGCCTGGTTTTGCTGATAGGACCAAACCAGGCCATGTTTGTCTTTTGAAGAAGTCTCTGTATGGTCTTAAACAGGCACCTCGGGCGTGGTATCTTCGCTTTGCTGCTTACCTACACATGCTTGGCTTCGTCAGTAGCAAGAACGACTCCTCTATGTTTGTCTTTCGCCGAGGTAATCGGCTTGCTTATCTGCTATTATATGTCGATGATATCATCCGTACTGCATCTTCAGAGACTCGATCTTCGGGCTGCCATCATTAATCAACTCAGCAAGGAGTTTGCTATGTCTGATCTCGGGCCTCTAAGCTTCTTTTTGGAAGTCTCTGCATCTCGATCTGCATCTGGTTTGTTTCTCTCCCAAGAGAAATATGCTAAGGAGATTATTGCCAAGGCTAACATGGCTAACTGTAAGCCTGCTGTAACACCTGTTGAGACCACTGCCAAACTGGCCCAAGCAGCGGGTCAGCCTGTGTCTGATCCGACTTTGTATCGTAGTCTGGCTGGTGCTTTATAGTAATTGACATTTACTCATCCTGATATTAGCTATGTTGTTCAGCAAGTCTGTCTATTTATGCATGACCCCAGATAGTCTCACTTTGCTGCTCTTAAGTGTATTATGAGGTATGTTCACGGTACTACTTCTCTTGACATCACTATTACCCCATCAGCTTCACCGCTCTCCATGGTTGCATACACGGATGCTGATTGGGTTGGTTGTCCGGACACCGACGATCTACGTCAGGATATGGTGTGTTCCTAAACGACTCTCTTGTTTCTTGGTCTTTTAAGAGACAACATGTTGTCTCCCGCTCTAGTGCTGAAGCGGAGTATCGCGGTGTTGCTAATGTTGTCGCTGAGTGCTCCTGGCTTTGCAACTTACTGCTTGAGCTCCACTGTCCACTCAGTCAAGTGTATGTTATGTATACAGACAACGTCAGCGCTACTTACCTTGCTCACAACCCGGTTCACCATCAGAGAACCAAGCATGTTGAGATTGACATCCACTTCGTTCGTGAGAAGGTAGCTATGGGTCATGTGCGTGTCTTACATGTCCCGTCCCCGTTTCAGTATGGTGACATCTTCACTAAGGATTTGCCTCGCCAACTATTTATTGATTTTAGATCCAGTCTCACTATCCGCTACCCTCCTGTTTCGACTGAGGGGGTATGTTAGATGTAATAAAGGCCCATGGGCCCAATAGTCATTAGGCCGTGATGTACACCTCATATATATATATATATATATATATATATATATATATATATATATATATATATATATATATATTATAATGATAGCAAAGACAACCCCAACGTGGATTATTCACTCTGACATGAACCACTTTCCAAAAACCAATGGACATTACTATCAACGATTTGGTGGAGTTTATGGACAATAAGAAACAAGGTTTTATTTAATGATGAGAATTACATGAACTCCCAACAACATGAAAGATACATAAGACTACAACTACAGAACTGGAAACAAGCAAAGACTTTCCACTGGGATGAAACTGAAGCTAAAAAACCAATACAAGCACCTAAGGCTAGAAAGAGGAAAAATCTTCGTTGGAAGAAACCCGTTGATGGATCTTTCAAGATCAATTTCAATGGGTCTAAGTTGTCCACATAAGTTGCTGTTGCTGGTTTTGTAATTAGAGACCATCATGGCAATGTTCGGGCTTGCAACGCCTCACTCTGTGGTACAGTTTCAGCATTGATGGTTGAAGCTTTGACTCTCCATATGGGGTTGACGACGGCTCTACAGTTGGGCTTCTCTCGGATTGAGGTTGAAGGAGATTGTTTGACGGTCGTCAATTCTTTAAAAGGCCGGGGGAAGTGTCAATGGGAGATCGAGATGGTGATCTCTGAGTCTCTGACGTTCTTTTCTTGCTCCAGTCATTTGAAACTTATTCTCTTGCCCACATATTCCGTGAAGTGAACCAAGTGGCGGACAAAGTGGTTCATCTCGGATCGGCGCTTTTCCAGGGGCCATTTGTTTCCCATCCAGAGTTTCTTGCTTTCGTCTGAAATGACATTATTGGGTGGTGGTTCAATAGGATATGACATCACCCAAATATTTGCCTTTTTCAAAAAAAAAAAGTAAATTTAGAAAACTTCAAAAATGTTTTATTTTACCTTTATTATGGAAAAATGACATTTTTTTTAATTAATTAAGACTAATACTACAGTAGCTTTTAAATTAGGGAGAGTTTGCAAAATGGGCGTCAAAGATTAGGCGGTGGCGTGTTTGGATAAGCGTGCGGCCGATAAATCCCTAGCAGGCTTCACTCTCTCAATCTCCGACTCCCCCCAAAACTCTCAGGCCGGCGACGTTCGTGCTCGGAACTGACCATGGGTCTTCTCTGGTGGAGAAGCAACGGCAATCCGCAACCCAAATCCCCGTCCGACCCGAAACCCGACCCCAAATCCCAACCCCAAGCCCCCGGCATGAACGGCGCTGTGGAGGTGCCCCGCCCGCCGCCTTCAGCCTCCGACGTGACGGTCTTCGAGTTCGGCTCCGTCGCTAACACCGCCGACAAGGTCACCGTTGCCGGATACTGCCCCGTCTCCGACGAGCTCGAGCCCTGCCGCTGGGACATTCTCCCTGCCGATGACTCCAACGCCCCCCAGTTCCGTATAGTTTTCTGACCTAATTTTTTCTCTTGTCTATGTAAAACTGTTGAATTCCAACTTGGAGGTGAAATTAAGAACTCGATTAGGGCTTTTTTTATTGGCGTAACCTTTTGTTTTGCTGGGAATTGTCTGAAGTTATTGAGAAATTCATCTTTTTATCCATTGGTTGAGGATTGCGATTTACATGCTAGGGTTTTCTCGACTGGTATTGAAATCTGTTGAACCTGTGAGCTATTGTTAGTCTCCATCTTCAAAAGGATTCATCTTTGAGTCTCTTCATGTTTTGTTGTGTGATTCTCTCTCCCAGCGGTTTTTTTTTAGCAACTCTTCCAGCATATTTTCCTAATCTAGATAATTTTGATTATGGTAGCATTACATTCAGACAACTATGGAAGCAGAGAACTAACAGCTAACCAAAAATCGTCATAAAATTGAGGTGTAGGCTGTAGCCCAATTTGTTGTCAATGTTATTGTAGTTTGTATTTATCTTTGGTTTCCATTCCATCAGTACATAAGCTGAATGAAAATTCAACTATAAAATGAGCAGACCTTAAACATAGATACTACTATACTAGACCACAGCGGAAGATCTTGCGCAATCTTCCATAGACTGAGAGCTCCTCATATGTCATTGCCATGTCTACTTCATCAAGCTGTTAAAAAAACGTTACATAATGAGCTTTGATACAGAAGTGAAGATGTATAGCATTTCAGAGCATTTACATTATAATATGCATAAAAAAAAGTATCTTCAGCAGTGCACCATAAACCCTTTTGCAGCCAGGATCTGCAACAGTAATGTTAGGAAGTGCTGGATATAGTATTATAGACATACTTGGGTATAATCTGATCGGATTGGCTCCGGTTCAGCAGTTGGAGGAGCAGCTTCAACTTCTGCCAAGGAAGCATAACCTAGATGCTTAGCAGCCCACTTCAAGAATGACAGAAGATCTGTCTTGCTGATACTACCAATAGGGTTTATGTCAGCTGCACTGCAATCATACTGTGAACAAAATATAAAAAAAATGGAGTTTTAAAGATGAAATGTCACGGGAGAGTTGAGAATCCTTCAAAGCTAATGGTTTTGTACCCTAAACAATTTCTTATAGGACTTAGTTGTCTAGGACACATACGTGTATTCTTATAGGATTATAGGGTTTAGGCTTAACATCAGGTCAAATAACAGGATCATATTAAAATATTTGGTTCATAGAAGATAATTTGGAGTCTATGGAAAGCATGTTTCACATTGGCTGGGCTAACATTCATGAAGAACTTGGAGATGATACCTACCTTCGTTAAATGACCACGCAATCCTTCATCCACATTTGAGCTTCCAATTACAAGATAAAACCCTGATTTTCCGTGAACCCAAGGCATCAATGATGCCAACATGGAGGCTATTACCATTCTAAGTCGAGGGGGCTTTGGATGTTTTGCAGCCCCAAGTTTTCAGCATTCAATCCTCCATCAACCTATTCCCACGAGAATGAAATGATCAGTGTTGAAACATAGACAGTAGTCTAGTTGTGACAAGAATAAGATAGACCAATGTACAGTCTATCTTATTCCTTGTTATCAGTTGGAAACTGTCCATCAGGATACTGGCCAATCCGAATAGCATCAGCCTTCACTTGCTCGTCTCCTTTCTGAATGTCTGGTTGCCAACGTGCATAATTGATTCAACAATAGAATTGTAATGTCAAGGAAGAGATAAGATGATATGTATATAAGAAATGAGTACCATACCAAAATCTATACTCTGGATTTTCAATTGCCCCAACAGGAAACAAAGATGAAAAGACAAGAGGGGGAAAATGCGACTAGTAGGAAAATACATATGGCCGTATACATAGTTGTTGCAGGTATTGGGATAAAATGTTGATATGTGGGAGAACAAGGACCTATCTTTACCTTGTATTATCAAATCTAGACCTTAACAGTGCAAAATATTGCCTCAACTGACCTTTGACAACAAGCTGACACATGCAGCCAACAATGGCAGCTACAAAAGAGCTATCTGCACCACCAGAAAGGGGTAGCAAGAAACCTGATGCTTCACTTCTTCTCAGGTAATCCCACAGCCAACAAGCAGGGCCAAATGCGATCTCTTCCTCAGGCACATATAGACCCCTCCACAGGTATGAGTAGCACCATCACATCCTTGGTGATTACTGTACATATAAACCCCTCCACGAGTATGAGTAGCACCTATAAAAGCATGCATACGAAGATCAAGCTTTCTTAGTTGGTGATGGCTTCCGCTAGCATTCATAAATACTTCAACACCGTTTAGTGCAAGCTCCCCGTGAGGTGGAACAGGAGTAAAAAGTTCTTCACAAACTTCCGCTGCCACAGCTCTGACATGAAAATGAATCAAATGATTGTTTGAATAGATTGCCCCTTTAAAGTTCAAAACGACAAAACACTGATTCAACCATGCAGAATCTCAGTGTTAATAATACAAGGATGTTACTACAGACACTCAAATAAGTGATTTATTGCCCGCTTTACCATCAAATGATCCGATTATGAATGAGATAGAGTACAATAGTACATACATGCTCCGACTACAGATGCTTGCCATATGCAGCATTGCAATGGGAAGCTCCTTTTGGCAACAACCGGGTTAGGGAGTCGTTTAACTTGAATTTTTATGCAAACTGGAAGTATGGAGATGCAGGCTATGCAGTAATCTGACATTAAAGCTTGTTACCCATATGGACGGTTGATTGCTTTACATAACATGAAATTTTATGCAAACTCAAACCGAGTCCAACATATGGCCAACCTCAAACGATCAGAAAATTAACCCAGTGTACATCTAGCATTTTTGTAAACAAAATCAGGAAGCGAAGACGCATGAAAAATCCTGTTTTCGTTCCATCTTACCACCCCCAAAATGAAATCTAAACAAGTCACGATTGGGTTGTTAGGAATGACTAATAAGTTACACAAGGAAATATCAATGGCTAATAAGTTGCACTAGGAATTAAATTGAGGACACTCATTGCTCCTTGTTGCTGCCAAATCCAAGGAATTCGTCCACAGTGTGTGCTACAGCATTGGCTAAACAATCTGCTGCTTCTTGGGTGGCTGCTTCAGCATAAATTCGGACAACGTCCTCTGTGCCAGAAGGCCGGATAAAGCACCGTCCCTGAGGATACTTTTCTGCACGGGGATCCATGGCATATTAGAGGTTTCCAGTTAGTGAAAGGAAGAACATATAAATCCAAAAGAGATGAGAAAGCCAAAAAAAAAAGTGTTTATTGATGATGTCACTCAGCCGCTGGTAATTCACCAATTATGAAACCCTCATTCTTTAACCATATTTCACTTTCAAAAATGAAGTGGTCTAACAATCATTCAAGATCTCAGATATTTCCCACTTCAGTCATTAGTGCTTAGAAAGGTGTGAACTTGAACTACATTAAGTTTATCCATGTTCAGGGGTGACAAATTATAGCTCGGAATGGAAAACCAGATCAACAGTTCTAGAGATTCCAATCCATTCGTGTTCTGATAACTAAGGTCTGGCTTATGTTTTTCCCTTTAATCAAAGAATTATGTTTTCCCCTTTAATCAGAGAATTATGTTTTCCCCTTTAATCAAAGAATTATGTTTTCCCCTTTAATCAAAGAATCAGTCATTACGTTTTGGTCATGTTACTAAACAGAATTACATTGTATTACACCAGAATTCTAAAAACATGGGTACATCCCTGTCCATAACATTTATTATCTTTTCCAGATTCCAGCACCAACTTCACATGAAAAAAGCAACCATAGGAGTATCAGTCATGGATCATGAAAATTCGCCACACACGGTGATAGACAATGTAAGACTCAAAACCAAAAACTGTGAGCATATGTCTAACCCATACTAACATATCAGATTTCCACAATTTTAAACCACCTTCACTACCTCCTCATCTAAAGAAACATCAAGTACACAAAACTAGTAGGTTAATGTCTAATGTTAGATAATCCTCTCTCGCAATCATGTGTTGCATGGAAATGCATAATTAGTAATTTTACTTCCACAAATTCACAACCATTCATCCTACCAATAGAGCAAGAAACACAGATACTATACCTATTTCAGAATTGATTGCTTCTTGAATCCCTGAGGGCTTGATGGCCACAGTCTCTGCATTTGCAGTAACAACAGCAGTTCTATCCACAACTTTAACCTGCGAAGTGAAACATTTAGTAAGTTATATATATAAATTTGTATAACTGACAGTGCAGAAAAGGAGAAGAACATAGACTAAAAGAGCTGTATACATTAGGGAGTTTCTTTTACAGGATTCCTTTCATATAAAACCATTTTTCTCTTCATAATGTCATTTCAAGGTGGACCAAATGATTAAGAAAAATGAAAAAATAACTAAAAATATTGTATAATTGACAGTGCAGAAAGCCACCCTTATGAAAGGCCTTTATATCATAAAGGAAGTTGAACCTTTACCACAGTATGAAGGCTAAAAAGTGATAAGCTACTCAAAGGGGAAGGAAATGCTAAGTTTCAAAATGTTAATTGTAGACAATGAAGACAATCTGTAAGCAATCATGTTAAATAATTGCGATGCATTTGAAAATCAAAGGGAAGTGGAGGATTTGAACCCCGTCAAGCAGGAGCAAGAAGGGTGAAGGAGAACAAACCTTAAGTTGTCTGCTGGGAAGATCATGATAAATATTATTCCATTTTTCAATCGACCATCCCATATGACGTAAGATGGCCTCCACCAAGAGCACTCCACTTAAAGCATCACCAACCGCCTGGTTGATCAACTTACTCACTGCCAGTAGCCGAAGAGCTGTTTGTTGCTTCTGTGAACCTGGAACAAGCAATCATAGAACTGAAATAAAAAAATAAAAAAAACAGAAAGATAGGGAAGGAAAAAGCAGAAACAGAAAATAACAGATATGGCAGACTGGATTTCACCTTCAGATGTGGATGTCAATTCCCTAGCTCTAAACTCTAGCCATGATAAGTAATTCTCTGAAAACAAAATTGTCCCATGCCCATTTGCCTCAAAGTATATTCCTATATCATATTTAGCAGCTTCTTCATGCAAGTATTTCACTCCAGTAGGAGTCAAGACAACATCTAAACCCAAGCTCTTTAGGTAAGCTGTAGATGCCCCATTGGCATATGCTGTCTGCACCACACCAACACGGGCATAATGATGAGCATTTGTGCTTTCCTTTTCCTTTTCATCTAGAAATCTTAGCTGCTCCTTGATGAATAAGGTAAACAGGGAGAGAATTTTGTCTCCGTCAACAAGATCAATCTTCGTTCCATTTGGTTGCACAAGAAAATATACAAATCGGTCAGCATCTCCATCTAAGCTTGCACACCTGGAATCCTAGAACAAACACATTGGTTAGAGTCATATCAATCAAATTGAGAGAAGTTTTTTTTCCAACTAAGGTTAAATCAAATGATATTTCTTCTTCGATTATTTGACTAGACAGATTCCACAAATAATACAACTTTTACTTAGTGGAAAGCCATACAGAAGATTAATTTTCAATTAAAGCCTCTCAGTACACGATTACATGTCAATTTGAGCTTCTGTAATTTTCAAGGGCCAATTAAGCAAGTTTATGTCAATAAATTAGAGAGAAACAAAAGGAAGAGCACAAACCTTAGCCCCCTGTCAGCTGCACTGAAGCCAGATGGCACAATCTTCTCCTTCTGAACAAAATCAGCACCCACTCCTTCATTTAGTACACCGCCACTTTTGCTAGAATTACGAATCTCCATCGTCCCATCTTCAAACAAATCCTTGAACATTTCAAGCTTATCCCCACCAACCCCATTCGCACCATCAACAACTACTTTTTCTTTACCAATGTCTATTTTACTTTTGTCATGTATCAGATCCACCACACACCTAATTCAACCATTTCAAAGAACAAATAAGGATCTTATACCCATTAACACTGTCCCTAAAACCTCAAATTTTCTGCATACAAACCTGTAAGAGACTGACAACTGCTCAAAGTAATCATGTTCTGCTGCCTTCATTCCCTTATTTCTCGCTCGGACCATCCAGTGTAACTGTGGAGTTGTCAAAATTCCCATATCATGGACAACTGCTCCAATGATAGACTCAACTCCCTTCCAATAAAAATAATCAAGACAAGCAAGATTAGCACTCTTATCTAAAAAATTCAGATCAATCAGACAAAAACTCTATTAGTCATGAAGAAGAAATAGAGTACATGCTTTGCAGCTTCAAGGAGAGATCCTCCACTAGGCCTCGTATCTCTTCCCAATAAGACCTCAGCTGGACGCCCAGCACCAAAACAAATTCCCTCCTTCCTAACAAATTCATCCACCAGCTGCTTGGAATTTACACCAAAAGGCACAAAATTTAGCTGAGCACATATAGACAAGATTTCACAAGATCTTCCATAATTTCAGCATCTCTAATGATAAACCTCGAATAAATGTTCGATCAATCAAAGCTCTATCGAGTAAAGGATGGAATAAAAATTACTACTAAACCAATCGATCGAAGCAGTAAATCAGAGAGAGACCGTGACAAAGTGGAGGGGGTCCGAGGCGTTGGCGAGGGAATCAGCGAAGGGCTCCCACTGCTGGACGAGCATGCCACCGCTGGGATCGGCGATCTTAACGCCATTGTCAGACACCGTATTGTGGGAGGCGGTGATCATAAGCCCGGTGACAGACTGAGTCTGGATGGATCGCAAAGCGGCCAAGATTGCGACCCTGTAGACGGTCGATTCAAGGAGCGATGCATCAGCTCGGAAGCCCGAAGTCCCGTAGGAGAGCTTGACCCCTGCAAAATTGAAATTGGAGGTATGGTTGATAAGCAGAAGTTCCCGTAAGAGAATCCGACATGGACGGAGGAGAAGAAA
This sequence comes from Persicaria tinctoria, assembly GCA_037127255.1. NCBI lineage: Eukaryota > Viridiplantae > Streptophyta > Magnoliopsida > Caryophyllales > Polygonaceae > Persicaria > Persicaria tinctoria. The sequence goes on along the minus strand of JBANSL010000014.1, from coordinate 74,533,538 downwards.
GAAGAAAACTGAAGAGACCGAATTCGGTCGATGAAAGGGGAAATTTTTGGGAAAGGAGAAAACCTTGGGGAGGGGAGTAGCGAGAGGAGGAACTGAGGAAGCGGGATCGCTGTTCTTCGTTCATTTTTCTTCGATGATTAACCTTGATAGAGTTGGACTTGACAAGATTAGAAATTTAGAAGAACAAGAACACTGTGAACTGTGAAGGCCGGCTGCACTGTGGGGGGTTCGCCGCCGAGGGGATGGGATGCTGTGAATGCGACTGCGTCTGTGGGGGTCGGCGCCGGTGCGAAGGTCAGCCTCAACCGGAGCCCGGAGGTGGAGGTTGTCGCTTGCGGCGGCTGTTTGTCTGACTCTGACTGTCTGTGGTTTCGGGAGGGAGGTCGGACATGCCTAAAAAAATCAAATGTAAAAGGAGGAAAATATTGTATTGTTAAAACAAATAGAAAAGGAGGAAAATATTGACAGTCGAACCTGGAATCTGTAGACTCCCACGAGACCACACATTGCGTCCCTTGTCATTAAGCCAACGTACTTTTCTTATTTACGGAGTACAGTTTGCTTATTTACTTTACTTAATTTTATACAAAAACACCCCGAGCCCTCGTGGATCCGTCACTAACAGTATATAAGACTTGTATTGTTAAAATATTATCCAAATAGTATATAATAACAAAACATAACATCAAAAACAAATCCTGGACAAATGGTATACAAATATAAGAGACAAACATTGTATTGTTAAAACACTCAAACAATCAATCGACAATAACAAAACATGTAAAATTTTGACCATTTAGTGGAGTATCTTGTAGTTTAGAAATCAAATGTTTTTAAAAAAATGAGCAGATTTTATCAAATAAGCAGATTCTCAACTGAAACATGGCTAAGAGTGGTGAGGAAAAAACAAACATAACATCAAAAACAAATCATTCTAACACTCACATAGTCACATGTAGTGAAAACAGACCAAAAAAAAAAGATAAAATGGGACAAACTAAAAAGTTCAAGTTTAAAACTTAAACTTAATGGTTCCTTACTTCATTCCTCACGAGACAACGAAAATTCCGTGATTGGTTTTATTTGTTTGAGATCATAAAGCAAATTGGATCTCTATAAAAGGAGCTAGTATCCCACCATGCTCGGTTATTAGACTTGTTGCTACAACATTGAGGGACGGAATTCATAAAGCATTATAACTTAATATTCAAAACATTGAAATAAAAGATGGATAACTCCATTGGGCTGTTCGGGCAGAAGGAAACCGAAAGTTGGTGATCGTTACTTACGATCTGCATACAAATATGTTCCGAAAAATGCCATTGCCATCATTAGCTGATGAAATCCATACAACTGTTCTCGGCTAATCGTATGGATGACTGTGTATAGTTTACAAGAGATTGAGAATCTCCCGTGGGGTTCGTGTCTCCCGTGGGGTTCGTGTGCTGCGCGTGCAGGTGTTGAAGGAATGCAGTGGCGGGCGTTACAAAAATACTATACGCACGGCCAAAATATCGTCAAGTTCAATCGAAGTTGATGTCTTGGTGCAGTGAAAATTGGTGCAAATCAATTCACCCATATCCGGGATCCCTTCATACCAATCATCTGTTTTTTTCGTGTCCATCCACGAATCAGTTCTTACAAAAAAAAATTAACGCAGAAAAAAAAGGTGCAATTTCGATCTATAGTTTACTAATAGCAGGCTCCAAAACAGAATTTCATTGCAATGAAAGGTAAGAAGGTTTCCAAGTCATTGTTTTGTCTTCAACTTACAGGAGAGCTAGAACTGTACCTATCTACCGAATCCGAACTGTTTCCATGAGCGCTAAACATCTTCAACAGCAGGGCATTGTTATGACATTTCTCGGAATCTTGCAAGGGCTTTCTTTTGGATCAATGTTTTGTAGCTATCCCCAGGTTGCACCTCGAGGCTCGGGTCCACCTTCTTCTTCTGCTGGCTTCCTAAGCCTGCCCTGCGATCCACGGCTTGCGCTTGGACTGGCTCTACCATACCACTACCATCTCTACCTAGTCCCTGTATATTGAAAGGATAGATCCGACACAAGAGATAGACAAACCACCACCCAGATGCAGTGTTAGTGACTGTAATTCAATTGTATAGTCAACAAGGATTTCTCCTTAGCAGATGCGTCGAAAAGCAATGCCAGCAAATTGACAAATGAGAAACTATGCTGCCAGCCTCATCTGATGATTGGAAATAGGGCAAGCCTTAAACCCCGTTTTCTGAAATTAAAGATATAGGTGAGAAAGAGAAATACCGATCCCTCTTGCCAGCCCATGTTGCGAAGCATCCTATTGCCAACATTGCTCTCATCAATCGCTCGATCAGTTGTGATGACATCATAACTCTGTGCACTGCTGTCAACAGTCCCTCCTCGGCCACCAACACCAGGGGGGAAAGGCATGGACCCTGAATCTGAAGCACCTTTTCTGTATCCCGGATCTCGATCTTGCCAATTCAGAATTGAAGACAACATTTCTCATAAATTAATACCTTTTTCAAAATAATTAAACCGAACCATTGAAGCCATCCATTGATTTCAATCCACAGTCCAGGAAGGTTTAATTTTTCTTTCCATTCTCCCCCGTGCTTAGAACAATAATTCTAAGTTTCAAACCCATAGAGAACTGCTTGTTGGTACTTTGTAGAAATAAATAAATTTGTACAGAAGGGGTGGGGAAGAGGCATATCAATTAAACTAGAAATCATACTTACTTGGATCGTCACTGGTAGAAAGATCATCTCCAAAAGAGGTCATTCCGTACAAACTCCTCCTCTCCGCAGCACGATCCCTGTAAGTTGGCTGTTGTTCCTTATGAGTAGAAGATGACTGTACAGGTGTTTCAGAAAATCTCCTCCTTCCACTTCCAGTAGCTGTATTTGATGAATAGGAACCCAATGCAGAAGCATCAGTTTTGAATGGAGTTGCACTTGCAACTGTATCATAATTCCCTGAAGGAACTGGTGAGCCAGTAAAGGCACTTGCTGGCGAGGAAGCAGAGGCAGATGATCCTGGATATATAGCATCGGTTCTGACAACACCTATCCCTGAGCCTCTAATCACTCCCATCAATTGCCCCCCTGTGGTATTACCAGGCCGAGGGTTTGCCTTGGATTCCAAGGGGGTAGTCTGAGGACCATGAGACAAAGTCGGAAATCCAGAACTGGATATAGCTGTAGGATTATCCTTTGTACCCATAGTTTCAGTTCTAAACTTGCCCTTCACAGATGGTCCAGTTGCATTAGGACGATCATCAGGTGTAGATGGAGCTTGACCAACATCAAGGGCAACGCGTGGAGCTTGTCCTTCATGACTTCTCTGCTTCCACATTGACAAGACATTGTTCATTTTCTTTTTACTGGCCACGAGGGCGCTCTTTGAAGCAAGTTTGATTTCTTTTGCCTTCTCCTTCTCTTTCTTTTCCGCAGCTAGGGCTGCAGAGGCAGCAGCCTGGATGGCATCAGGTATGGAAGCAGGTTTCTCACTTGAAGCTATTGTTGCAGCAGGAGCAGAGATGATAACTTTTCTAGTATTATTACTTTCTGCCTTGGAAGCTTCAGACTGTTTCTCAGAAGCATTACTAGCATTTTGATCCACGCAGGGGACATACTGCTGATTCTGCTGATCATATGAATACCAGATCCCATTGTTGCCATCGTAATACAGGCCTGGAATAAGCAGCACAGTTAGACGGTACATGATGAACAAAAGGATATTCCTAAACACAATTTTAGTATCAATGGTCTCATTGTAGTAAAAGCAACCATGATTTTACTCATAATCATTATCATGAAAAAGAGAGCATATCCTCATGAATGAAAGATCAATCTGAGAAGTTGCTCATTAGTAGGTTATATACAACATCAAAAGAGTGCAATAGTATCAAGTCAAACAGAAATACAACTATAACAACAGCAAGCAGAAAAATCCTTGTTTTCATTATCCCAATGTTCTATTTTGAGAAAATTTAGAAAGACAATAGCAAATTATCATATCAATATAAGAAACCCAACCTGTATTTGAATCATAATAGAAACCAGAAGTGGCATCGTAGTAGTAGCCTGATGCTTCATCCCATACAAAGCCAGATTGCGGGGCTGAACCTTCACTCTGAGCTGTAGCCTGTCCACCAGCGGCTGGCTTTTCATCTGGATTATACTCCTTAGGTGCCCAACCGACAGCATCATACTGGAACAAGCAATTTAAAATAAACACGAGGAATTAATGTCGGAGACCATGAATTTCCAATAAAGGGAAAAGAGTAAGGAAAAAGGAAAAGAGACCCAGGCCTAGTAGTTTAAAGTTTAAACTAGGTGCTTTAACAGAGGGCAATGACATGGAATAGCTACTAAGTAAATTTTTCAGACAAGAAAATATTTTCAAAAGTTAACAAAAGGCCAACAAAATGTCTATGTAATCATCAGTAATACCAAAACATTAAGAAGTCCACCATGAACAGGCTGATGCTGCCACCGATAAGATCAAGTGCCACATCCATCAAACAGTTATTTATCAGATTGACATTAAATGGCCAAAATATTGGAAAAACCAGAAGTCGGGCTTAATTCAGAAAAACGTCACTTCATTCTCATGTGTACACATCAGATGGAGATCGAAAGTTAGGGAACTGCTAGGGGGAGGAAAACATCAACCCTCAAGTTATGCTTAAGTTGATATCCTGGTTTCCAACATGCCCCATATTGGATTCTTAAGGCTTTCCTGTAATCTTCAGTTAAAGCTTGTTCATTTTTACAGGCAAGCACAGGGGAGGGTTATTGGTAAATGGACAGGGAGTGAATTACCTGTTGAGCAAATGCTGCAGCCTCAATTGCTGCAGCAGCAAGGCTACTAGATTGAGAATGTCCTGATGAGCCAGATCCTAGACCAAGTATGCTTTTAGCATATGCTACGCGCAGAATTTGACCATTCTTCTCAAGTGTCGTTCCATTTGTAGATTCAAGAGCTTTTGTCGCATCCCCTACCTAGCGAATATAAAAAAACAATCAGCCTACATCTGAAGGTTTAATTGGAGAAATGGATGTATGCTATTTCATGCTTACAAAGGTTATTGAATTTCAAATGAAGGAAATGCCACGAGAACAAAAATACTGATATCAAAAGGTTTGCTGTTACATGTGACCGAGGCACCAATCAAATAAGTATAACTGAGTTCAGTCGATATTGCATAAATGGAAGCTATTCAAATTTGAACTCATCGAATCTAAGTTTTGCATGCCTAATGTCCTCTTAAAACAAAAGCCAACATGACTTCCGAAACCAATATCTTTGATTGCTAGGACAAAAGTTTTTCATGAGCAGCCACCATTTGCAATTAATCCAGTTAATAATTAAATAAAGAAATTTAAACCCTAAGCAATACCAGCCTTAATTTTACAAGCATCAACTTTCTGTTTGAACACAGCTGCACGGTTACTCCTTAGATAAAGCATTTAAGAGAAGCTAACATTACAAATCTTAAAGCTTTTCAGACACACATCAGAAATTTCCTGAAAACAGATCTGGAAATTGAACTACAATCTCCAAAAAACTCCACGTTGTTATAGTAGTAACTAGTAAGTAAACAAAGAAGACGACGTACACATGTATGAAAATACAGAGAAAGCATACCGAATAGAAATGCACGAAAGCAAATCCTCTTGATACATGAGTAAATTTGTCTCTAACAAGACGAAGGTCCTGCATATTATGAAAGGAACTTTCAAGTTACACATATGTACTCAATAACATGCATAATAAGCACCAGAAAGATAAATACTAGGACTCGTTGACCAAACAAAAATACCTTGATAGGCGCATGTTTAGAGAATTCATAACGAAGCATTTCCTCATCAGCATTCTCGTCCAATCCACGTACAACCAAAACATGTGTAGGGCCTAAGAAAGTCACAATTCAAAAAAATGAGCATTGAACATTAAATATGCTACTCCATTCAGAAGTCAAAATAACCAACCTGCCTCTGGGCCCTTTCTACCCAGTTGTGCAGAACTGGAGGATGCAACATCAGCAGATGGTGCATCATCTGTTCGGCTTTCATTACACTGACATTAAAGAAAACAAAGGATAAGCTTCAAAGGGCGATTAAATGTTAATAAAACATTTACTTCCACTATAATCTTCCATGTGGTTTATTTTGCAGAATGCACTTTTGGGCAATGCTCAAAGAAGTACGGAGTAAAAGGCAAATGTATAAACGAGCACCAAAAACAAGGAAATAGGTAAATAACCCACTGCATCAGTTACTATGAAAAAATAGGACCTCAGGAATTTCACTCCACCTTCAAATTGGGGACATATCATGAGAGCGGAAGTAGAAAAGATGAAAAAATACTACTTAATATGCATTTTTAGCACTCCATATGACAAGAAGGCACCATATAATTAACTATACAACCAGAAAGGCTGCTAGGGAGAGTACAATGAAATATCAGTATATCACCATTTAACACATGACATAAGAGGGGGAGAGATATACATCCTACAACAATAACTGTCACTGATAAGCTATTCCAAGTGCTTCTCTAGCCATATGGATCCATGAAAAGATAATAAATAGATTGGTAAGCTGAAAAAAGGTACCTGGAAACAGGATACTCGGCGTGCAAAGTTGATACACCCACATATAGTACACATCCAATCAGATGCTACTACTGCATTTCTATGACTTCCATGGGATTGTCTATCTTGTCGGTAAGGTGGTCCAGCAGCACCTCCAGTTGGCTTGCTACTGAAAAGCACCATAGTTACCGGTTGCCATATAAAAGATAATAATCATGAGAGAGTAAGGTCAATGATTTTATCTTGGTGGTGATAAACAAACATCATAACCTAATTATCAGGTGACCAACAGACGTCTTGGTATATGATTTTGTACACTGGACTGCTTTAACAAAATACTGAGTAGATCACATCCACATCCACTAGACATGTAACTTTTATGCATCGAGAAATCCAACAAATTATAGAGCAAAAGAAATTTCCATATCCAAACCTGTACTCAAAGAATAGCTTCTTTCCATCTATAGCAATGCCATCAACTCCTACTTTATCCATCATTGCTTGTGCAGCATCCTGCAACAACAACTTTGTCTTCAAGCTCAGAATAAGAAATCAAAGCACACCAAACAAAATGCTTGTAATTTACCACTGAATGAAAATCAATAAAGGCAAATCCACGAGAAATGCCAGAACTGCGCTCTTTGATCACACGAACATGGCGGAGAGGACCCCATTCAGCCTGTTGAGAGTTATGTCAGCAAAACAAACACCAGGTGCACAATAGTGTAAAAAAAATGCACCTCGTATTAACATATACCAGAATTTGATAGAGATCTTCTTCGGTTGTCTTTTGTGAGAGACCTTTTATAACAACAGTGGGAGAAGGAACCTGAAAGAAAGAGCAAAAGAAACAACATTTTATAACAGCCCTGTGTCCTACACAACTAAAAAAATGGAGGCAGAATAATAACAAATACAATACCGCAGAGTAATGGTCGTGGCGTTTTTCGTCAAGATCACGACGCCTTGAACTTCTATCATACCGATCGTCATCAAAGCTGTCCTCTCGATAGCTACGGCCATGACTTCGACCTCTTGGAGATCTTGATCTGGGGTAATCATCTCGGCCACGTGATCGTGACCGAGATCGGTCATAACTCTTGCGGGGGCTCTGATCCCGTTCATGGCTCACTCCTCTCCTATCAAGCTCTCTGTCACGAGAATCATGTCTCCTCCAGCTACCATCTCTCCTACTTCGGTCATAATCAGAATCATGACTACGCCTTCCGTAGTCATGCTCCCTTTCACGACTATCATCTCTACGACTTCTATAGTCATAGTCATCAAATCCGTAACCATCATCGTTGCGCACCTCAAATCTACCAGCCCTGTCAAATGTATGTTCTCGGTAGTTGTCAGTGCCAAATCCTTCCATAAACTAATCAATATCCTGATATGCACCATCTGATACCTGTTATCTATCTCATGATATGAATCAGAATATGACTTATCATGTCTTCTAGGCTCTCTGTCATCAGGATATTCTTCTTTATAGCCTCTTCGTCTCGCTTGAGACCACATACCATTACCACCAGATGGGTCGTCTCCAAAGTCATCTCTTTCAATAATTTCTCGATGATATGAACCCCTAGGGTAAACTGGCCCCTTAGGGAATCTCTCATCCATAAACCTCCTATCATCATATGAACCACCACCCCTGCCAACAATACACAGAATATTCCCAGTCAGATGAGATTGAACTATACAGGACAGCTTTACTCCAGAATGTAAAACAAGACTCAATGAATAAGTAAATTTCTCAAGCACACATGGAGCAAACTCACCGGAAATTTGGCTCATGAACAGTGTCATACCCCTCAAAGGCCTGTGGATTCAAGAGAATAAACTAGATCAGGAACAAACAATCATGGTAAAGACAGGGAAACCCTTTCCACATCCGCAATGCCCAGGGCTTTCTCTCACTCCTAGTTGTTTAAACAGGACAATCACATGAGCCCTAATTTCGTGTATCCGATACTTTTATAGGGTGATTGATTAAAAGGAAAACCACAAATTACGCTGTTATTTTCCCATCCTTGCTGAAGACCATAGCGGCCATCCATTTTGACTCGCAACACGCCCTTGAGACGTTCTCAGAAGCAGGAACCGTTCCCAAAAATTCTTCCTGTAATGTATGAACAACAAAGACAGACAAATATGGTTATGCCGTGATAAACCCCTTTAACCAATTCCGACGATACCGCCCTTCCCCCCTTGATCAGAAGCCAAGAGGACAATAAATTCCAGGAATTTGCCAACTTCAGTCGAAGGATCAAGGTTATGGATCTGATGTCAAGACCTAAATTCAAGAGATAATTTCACAATTTAAGCTACAAAGAAAACACCGAAGCGTAGAGGCGAAGAGAAACTCGCCTTCTCTATCGATTCGATCGAGTGTATTCCTGATCTTTACGCCTCAATTTCAGCTTTGAATTTCTCGATTTCGTTGTAATCTTGCAGATGAAAACCTTCCGGTTCCTCTCCGGCGACCGGGAAGTACGACGAGATAAGGGAGTTGGAAGTTGGAACAATGTAGGAAGACGTACGAGCAGAAGTCAGATAGTTAGGGCAGAGAGAGAAAAACAATCGCTCGGTGAATAACGGGCCGGGCCGGGATTAGTTGGGCTACGTCTCACGTGACGAGCTGGGCTCTCCATCCTATAGTTTTATTTACAACCAGCCCACAACGCACGAGCGGACGTTGTCAAGAGCATCCTGACGAACGAAGTCTAACAAACGTAGATTAGATAGGATAGAGTTGTTTGACATGGAGTAATAAAAGTGTGTGACCTTATCTGAAATGCATTAGCAAAGTTTGTAATATGTTGAATGAAAATATTTGTAAATCCGTTGAACAGTCTTGTGTATTCGATATAATCATTTTAATTTCCTAGGCACTTTTCCTAACCTCTTTAGTTGCGTTAATCACAAAGGGAATCACCCTCAATATCAACGTGGTCTAATCTTAAATTGGAGATTTTCTGAATACCCCGAAGGAGTGTTGGCGCTTCTGCACATAAGGGAGAGCGACACCCTGTTTTTTAATAGTCATTAGCACAGTGATCTCTGATAAAAAATCGCAGGGTGCTAATGCTCCGGAATCTCATCAAGCCATCGAAATTTAGTTTGACTCTCCTCATTCTCGGTTTTCTCCATGTTTTATTTTGTGTCTGGGCCCCGGGGGCAAACAAGAAGGTGGTTGTGACTTAAATTTCTAGTGTTGTCTTCTCTCCCAAAGCGTTTTGAATCCTCTCAATGTTTTTTTTTTTTAGAATCCAAACCCTAAAGAGGAGTGGTGGGTAAATTCATAGAAAATAAAATAACGCCATAAAGGTTAGTACAATCATGGAAATAACAAGTAAAAAGATCAAAGTATTCCTAATGGTACGCAGACCCTTTGGCAATACTCAATACCAATCACATATCTCGGAAGACAAATTGCCAAACTGGAATACGGAACTAAACGCATACCAAGTATCTAAATTGTCTCTACCATATGTAATGGAAATAATCCATGCAGCAAACGAAATGTGTGCGTTAGGATCAACCTAGCGACCACAACAAGCGAAATCAAATTGCCATCATATACATTAGCATTTCGAGCCAGCCAAACACAATAACTAAAGCAGAAAAGGCAAATCTATGCGCCATTGCATGAGGATCGGTTCCCTTAGAAAATCTTCGAAGCCATCTGAAACATCTGTCCAAGGATGAGACCATCATTGGGATCCCAAGCCTTTGACACACTATGCTCCAAACCTCTTTGACATACGGGCATTGGAAGAAAAGATGATCATGCGTCTCAAGATCAAAGCCATAAAACCGGCAAGTGTGATCGATATCAAGATAATACAACCTATCAAATGTGGATAGCCTCCCAAGAACCGCAAGCCATAACAAAAACATGTTTTTTGGAGTGTTTCGTCTCACCCAAACCTCTCGAACCCATCTGACTCTCGGTAGCCGATCACGGAGCGCATCATACGCCTTTGAAATACAAAACCTCCCGTCTAAACACCACGAAGCCAGCAATTCACCTATCGGACGGTCTCTCCCCACAAGGGCATCAACCTCATCACGCGCAAGCAATATTGCTTTAATTAGCGGAGAGTCACGATTATGCAGTGACTAGTCCGGAGCATCAATGACCTCAAGGTACCGATGGTGAATCCAGTGCACCCACAGAGATTCCCGACAAGACAATATATGTCAATAATGCTTTAGCATAAAGCTAGTATTCCATGTGCGAAGATCTCTCAACCCAAGACCACCTTCAACTTTTGGAACACAAACCTTAGCCCATCTCACCTTCGGATTCTTCCAAAGAAAGTTTCGACATAACGATTCCAACTTTGTAATAATAGCAGCCGGAATGGGAAACAAAGAAAGCCAAAAAGCTTCATTACCTTGCAAAACCGATGATAAAAGCTCCTTCCTTCTCGCAAAAGATAGCGATTTTTTAGCCCAAGCACCAATAGCCTTCGAAATTCGATCAAGCAGGAGTTGATAGTGTAGCACCCGAAGCTTATGAGGAGTGATGGGAATCCCCAAATAGCGGAAGGGAAACCGTCCTTCAACAAAGCCTGTGACAGCAATAAGAGAGGCCTTATCCACATCAGACATAGATGCCGTGATAACCGATGACTTAGAAGTGTTAGCCTTCAATCCAGACACCTCCTCGAATGACTTTAAGCACTTTAAAAGCACGTCAACAGATCCCGAATCACCCCAGCAAAACAGAACAATATAATCGGCATAAATAAGGTGGGACAATCGAGCTTTCTCACAATGCTGATGAAAATTGAAGGACGGATGGGCGGTCTCCTTCTTAATCATACGAGATAAAAACTCCATACAAATCACAAAAAGCAAAGGCGATAGCGGATCACCTTGTCGAAGCTCCCGTTTGCCTACGAAAAAACCATGAATACTCTTATTGACCTTAATAGAGTAGGAAGCGGTAGAGACGCATTCCATTACCCATGCAATGAATTTCGGAGGCAGCCCTAACCCCTCCATGGCAAAGCGAAGGAACCGCCATGAAATGGTATCATAAGCCTTCGCAAGGTCTACATTTAAGAAGCATCTCTTGGGATCTCGCCGTACATTGTACCGACGAAGCAATTCTTGGACCAAGAAAACATTATCGGACAAAAGCCGACCACCCACAAAGGCACTTTGAGCCTGATCAATGACACCGCCTAAGCACTTCCCAAGCCTATCTGTCATAATCTTCGCAATGAGCTTATAAAAGACATTGCAACATGCAATCGGACGAAACTGCTCTACACGACACGGGATGTCCACCTTCGGAATAAGCGCAATGGTAGTGTGATTAAATTGCCGGAGGAGTTTCCCGTTCACGAAAAAATCCTTGACCGCTACGCAAACTTTCGGTCCCACGATATTCCAAGATGCTTTGAAGAATTTGGCCGAAAACCCATCAGGATCGGGAGCTTTGTCACCCCCCATAGACCACAAAGCGTACTTGATCTCCACATTCGATATAGGTTGCTCAAGCATGATACCATCATCACTAGAAAGCATAGCTCCCAACGCAAACCTCCCTATTGGATTCTCTACCACATCAACATCTGTACCAAACAAAGATGTGAAATAGGCAATGAATTCATGTCCGACCTCCTCCTCGGTAGTAGTAAGACTCCCGTCGGTGCGAGTAAGCGACGACACAAGACGCCTCTTACCATTAGCTCTCATGAGGCCATGGAAGTATTTAGTCCCACGATCGGAGTTCAACACATACTTAGCCTTAACCATTTGAGCAAGAAAAACTCTCTCCGCCCGATTCAAACGTTGAGCCTCAAGTCTAGCCCTATCGGCATCAGTCCGGACCAAGTCAGAGTGAGGATTAACTCGCAATTCTTCCAAAACCAAAGCATAATAAGAAGCCGCTCTCTAGATGCACGGGAAGATATATGACTAAACTCTTGCCTATCCAGCGCCTTCAAAGGCCTCTTCATACCATTCAGCAGCCGGGACAACCGGTATTGATACGTTCCGCTAACATGGGTGACCCAGTTCTCCCACATAATGTGTTTGAAATCTACAAGATCAACCCACATATTTCGGAATTTAAAACAATGCTTCGCAACAACCTCCTCTCTACACAAGGTAACCACAGCCGGCTTATGATCAAAGGTATGCCACATCTGAAAATTGGACGCCACAGACCATGTTACAATTCACCTAGTCATGGTTCAGAAGAACTCGATCAAGTCGACTCCAAATTCGCTGATCAGTCCAAGTGAAGATAGATGTCGTCCGAGAAGGAGCATCTACAAGTCCAAGATCATGACAAGCATCAATCATGTCCTTGCATTCATACATGGTGACAGACTCTCCATTGACTCGTTCATCCAATGCCATAACGTTATTAAAATCACCTAACACCATCCAAGGAAGATTCACAACAACAAGCTCCGAGGCTACCGAGTCCCACGTACATCTTCTCTCCACGACGGTATGCAAACCATACACAAAGCATTGCCTGAACCGGAATCCCGATGCACGACACTTAGCCAAACAAGCAACATGTTGGGCCGATGCACCACATATCTCAACGTCCAGCTCCGAAGGGTCCCAACACACCATAATACGGCCACGGTCATGAAGATGAAAATTCGTAGCATACCTCCATCCGGGAACCAACCGATCAACAAGAGCATCAAGATCATTAACCCTCCTCAACTTGGTCTCTAACAAACCACACATCTTCACCTTATTATCAAAAATAAACTTTCGAACATCATTTTGTTTCGGGGGATGATTAAGCCCCCTCACATTGCAAGATAAGACAATCATGGTTGCTCCTTAGAGCTACTCTCCTTCTCACCAGTCACCGTACCCTTTCTCGGCTCCTTACTACTTCTATTATTCTTAAGGGGCCACTTCCCTTGAGCCTTAAGAGCTTGCACCACCACCACCTTAGCCTTCTTCTTGGTCGACTTGGATAAGTATTGAGTAAACCCCTCCTCAACCTCCATGCAAGTAGCATATCCTCCAACACCGGCTGAAAAATCCGATTCATCACCATCAACCTCAACCCGGTTGCCATTCTCTTCCGACGAGGACTCATCAAGCGATACATCATTCGTACTCTCTCTATGAACACCACGACGAGGAGCATTAGAACTTTCAATATGTTTCCCACCCTGTTTACCTCCCATAACACTCTTGTTATTTTGAGCACTCACACGAGTACCACCCATAGTAATTGGCGGTACATACGTTTTTTGTAATTGTGTTTCCCCACCCACATGCTCGGTGTCCTTAACACTCAACGAATGAGTCTCCCTATCACGAGCCTCGTTGGTAGAGACATTGACCTCCAAGGTTGGCGACATAGGGCCCTCCAAGTAGGAATCATTTATTGCCACTTGCTTGCCGTGACCACCACGACCAACAGTAGTGCCATCCTCAGCACGCACACCATCGTTTTGGGGTGCACTCTTAAGGACCTTAGTATCATGCCTAGAATTGACACCAACGCTCACTCTCTTTCCAATGAAAGAACAAGTATTCGCTGCATGGCCAAAAGCACAACATTTCGTACAATATAAAGGCTCATTCTCAATCAAGAACCTATATATGGAATTGAGTCTCCATCATGGAAATGAATAGGCATCTCCCGAACAATTTCATGAGCAAAATTGATCTCCATCAAGACTCGAGCATACGTAGCTCTACTCCTCTCCTCCGTCACCTTGTCCAGAAAAAGAGGATTCCCCACGAATGAAGCAAGCCTCCCAAGCGCCTCGGGAGTCCAATAAGTCCTTGGTAACCCATAGAACCTTACCCATAGTGGAATAGAAACTATGACTTTTCGGTTGAAAGCAAACTTGTCCGGTATAGGCTTCAAAATGAGTGGCTTACCATGAATGAAGTATGGACCACCCTTCAACGCCTCATTGCAGGCAATCTCGGAATCAAATGTAAAGATCATCCACCCAACTTCAACTCGGAATCGACATTTCACACCCCATGACTTCTTGAGCTCATTGATCAAGAAATTACCCGGATAGAACCCAACATAATGGCCTAGGATCATCCTCTCAATGTTTTTGTCGTTGGGTTACGAAGTACTAAAACTGCTCACTTGTAGGAATTTTTTTGTTTTCGAAAATGGCCTTGTTTCTGAAATGCCATAAGGACCACCAATGTAATTATGGCTAGTTCTTTTCTTCATTGTTAAGTGTGTTTCCTAGGATGTCAAGGACATGGCCTATGTCCGAATCCCCCGAGTGGTTGTTTCGTAATGCTCTAATGGACGCCAATGTTAGTATCCTAGCGCTCTTTCCAAATTGACATTTTATGAATAAGTGAACTGCATCTTTTGAGGGGCAATCGCATAAAATACATTACGTGGGGACAAGTATACCCTTAGTTGCTAAGCGACACTTCTTTGGGAGGCCGTCCAATTTAGGCCTAATCTCCCTAGGAAAGTTTTTTTTTTAAAATTTTTGGCAATGTTTTGATTTTCCAAATCTATGATGGATTGTTTATTGTATTCCCCTGATTTAGATGAGATAAAATATTCATTAAGCTCGCCGTGGTAAACTAGACATGTCAATCTAGCCACCGATAAAAGGCAATCTTGAATATGAAACGGGGAGATATGATTTCCTAATATTCAAGGGATCTTCAGTCAACAATAAAAAAAAACGACTCCAATTAACTAAAAGACACATCTATATAAAATACTAAAACAGAGACCGCTGAAGCGACCTCGCTGCCACGGAATTTTCTGGGTTAAACGGGTTGAAGTAAAGAGAGAACAGCAAGGGAAGTAATGCACAAGAAGAAGTAAAGACATAGATTCTTTCATTCTTCGCAGTTGACTTCTCCCCCTATATTACTACCATCAAGCAACTTAAGCTCAATTCCTTTCACTAGAATCAGAAGCATCCTACAGTTCATTCCTTTTATATGCACTTGACTACCTTCTGAACCTTACTACTCGAATCGAAAGGGTATTCAAGATTCCGGGCTAAACAGAGAATCACATCATTTCAGACATCACTTGGCACTGGACTGAAAGTCAAAGATAAAGAAGTTAGCTTTATAGTTACAAAAAAATTTTTTGCCACATCAATTAATAAGTTAATATAGTTAGGTAAAAAACTTATCTTTCTAGATCTCTGAAATTAATTATGACTATATTACAAAATCTTATCATCAAAACATATACAACCTAATATCTTAGATAGTTACAAAACCTACCATTTTACGTTGGAGTATTCTATAAATATTTTACTTTAAATTATTTTATCTTTATACATTAAGATTTGTTATGTTAATTCATTATATATAAAAAGTTTTCATTATTAAGAAAAAACAACGTGGCCAGTTAAACTTGAAGCTCAGTTCTATGACTTCGGTTCCCAACTGTATTAGTGAACTTCTTAATCATCCAATTTTTGATGAGGTTTGAACACTTTCTTTAATAAATTAACCCTAAAAAGTGGTTGAGTAGTAATATAGAGTAAAATACGTAGGTGAAGTACGTAGTTTATCTATTCGATCAATATAACCTTAACCTAACTACAAATAGTTTATCTATTCAATATTGTATAACCCTAAAGTGGTTGGTTTTTTTTTTTTTTTTTGAATAAAGTGGTTGGGGTTAGTTATAACTTATATTTTATCCTTTTTAGATGACATTGAATATATTTGTTTAAATATTCAACCTATATCTTCATTAGTTAGAAAAGTTATCTTTTTAAAATAAATAATTAAAAAACTTATCTTGCTAGATCACTAAAATTAATTATGACTATATTACAAAAGAAATCTATATAAAATATATTTATATATCACCGTTAATCTATCCTTCAAAACCGGACCATTTGAATCTATCTTTAAACTAACCAAGTGGAATATGAAGCAAGATAAGTGATAGAGTATATTTTAGTCATGTTTTAAATATAGATTTGCATATTAATTTAGATCATTTTTACATATTTTAATATTTTATAGCTTATTTTCTATTACTTGATTTTCGGAGTCTACACTCGTACTTTTATATTTTCCAGGTATATTGAGCTAATTTAGAAGGAAGAGGTAACCGGGTCAATTGAAGACGGATTTTGTAGGGGTAAAATTGGAAAGAACGGTGTATGGAGCTCTCATGTGGAAAAGTTTTACTAAAGTGTTTTGGAGTCCGATCGTTTGGAATGGATCTAGCTGAGCCGAGCAATGACCAATGCTATCCGTGGAGCAATTTAGCGAGTGAACATCGGAAGAAGCCCACACACATGGAGTCACCGTATATATTAAGTTAGATAGATAGATTTGCTATATATTAAATTAGATAGATAGCAGTCTAATAGATATATTATATTATATATTTATTAGGATAGATTACTTAGATTAGGAAATGGCATATTATATATACATTCATTCATACGGCAAAAAGGCCGAACGAAAAAAAAGGCCGAGGCCGACTGGTTTTGTTTCCTACTAACCTTAATTGTCTTTTGATTTATTATTATGGAGACCTAAACTCTCCGTTTTATCTACAATTTGAAGCTTTATTTGGTTTGATTTGCGAGTTTCTGAATCTTGTTCCTTATTTCCTATATTGAATGTTTCGACTTCTTTGTGCTTGAATGATTGATTGTTTTATTTTATCTTGTCTGATCAACTTGGTAGAATCAATTCAATTGCTAGGGTTATGTAGATTCCTGATTGTGAACCTTAACCCAAGTGGCAAACTTATCCCTTTAGGGCTGATTGAACTAATTGGATGGGTAGGAAGTTGGATGTGTTGTTAAATCCCTCTTTAGGGACTGCAAATACCTTGGTTAATCTCTGGTCTTAAAGCTATCAATTGGGTTAAATCCTTCTTTAGGGACTGTTCGATTGATAAGGGTTTCTAGGACTGATTGGACTAGTAACTATATTAGGTCGGGACAAGGGCATTCATAGGAATCATAAAAGGACAAGAAGAAGTTACAATATTAATTCAACCAAATAAAGTGGATAGTTGTAGGTAGAGCGATATTCTCTAAATTGCTTTGCATTAATTTGTTTATAGTTTATTTTATTTTCTTTCTTATTTTCACCACCCAAAAAAACCCCGTTTCATATTAATTGGTAAATAAACTTAACTTAGGAATAACTTGATTCTCTGTGGGATCGACTCGTACTTACTACACTACATTAGTTAGGTAGGTTCAAAATTATTTTGATACGGTTAACGCGACCAAAAACCGCTCATCAATAAGGTACAAGTTTCATTGTAAAGTAAGTTACATTCTAAAAAAATGTAGATCCAAAAATGTTTACATTCTCAAAGACATAACACAACTGGAAACTATATATTTACTTTATATGGAGTAGTAATTTATATTAATTCAAATATGTTTTATATAATAAAATTTATCAAAAAACCGCACAACGGGCGGATACCGAATACTAATCAACCAATAAAACAGAACACATTCTCATTCAACAATTGATAAGGATAATGCAAATTAATACAGTTCATAACAGTACACATATCATTATGGTGTTAAAAAAAAGGAAAAATGACCAGAAATAATACGAACTATCACCGGTGAACCAAAAATAATACGAACTTTCAAAATTACCAATTCATATACAAACTATAATCAATTAAACCAAAATTGATACAAGGTCCAGAATTCACAAACTCTACATTTATTTGGACTCAATAGATAATTAATAATAAATTGTGGTCAAATTTGTAAAATTCATAATATAATTAACTTCCCATCGTTAGAACTTGAAGCAACAGGTGAAGCTTTGAAGCGGCAATGGCGGACCGGCAACACGAATCAGGTCGGCGGCAACCAGACGGCCGGCGGCGAGACCACGGTAGCGACCGGACATCCACCAATCGCATAGCCCCACCCCACAATAAGGCCAGGCGACGAGCGAAAAGAAACCCTAGGGAGGGATGGGTCTTCCAGATCGGAGACATGGCGACGATGACCCACCCAGGAGGATGAACGAAAACCCACCCAGGAGGAAGGATGTCGAGCGCAGAGAAGCAGACCACCCACCAGCACCCAAACGAGCCGAAATCGACAAGGAAAGAGCCGGAACGGCTTGAAATCGACCTCACTCGTGTTGCAGGGCGCCATCGCCGGCTGGGTGCGCTCGACCCCCATTGAAAGCAACCAGTTTCCTAGAAGGTCGTCGCCGGCTGGGTCGCCATCCCGTGGTCTCGCCTCCGGCCGTCTGGTTGCCGCCGACCTGACTCATGTTGCAGATCCGCCATTGCCGGCTTCAAAGCTTCAACTGTTGGTTGTTGCTTCAAGTTCTACCGATTGGGATTTGGGAAGTTAACTAAATTATGAATTTTACAAATTTAACCACAATTTATTATTAATTATCTATTGAGTTCAAATAAATTTAGAGTTTGTGAATTTTAGATCCTATATCAATTTTGGTTTAATGGGTTATAGTTTGTATATGAATTGGTAATTTTGAAAGTTCGTATTATTTTTGGTCCATCGTTGATAGTTCGTATTATTTCTGGTCATTTTCCCAAAAAAAAATCAACAAACAATTGTTTTATTATGATACATCAAAAAAGAAAACAAATGTGATAAATTATACGGAGTATTACAATAATACAATGTGGCCTCTTAATTCACTTGCACTCCGGAGTCATACAAGTCTCCCGGTGCCCAATCACCGGGAATGTCGTTCACCGGGACGATCCATTTGTCGTTCGAATCATCGTCGTCGTCGCTCATCAACATCCTTATAGACAACGGCCCCTTGGGTGGAGAGGCAGTCGCCCAAACCGCCCCATGATCGCGAACCAGTAACTTGCAGTTGAAACCCTCTGTCTGTGATCAAACATATATTCAATTTGACTATATTTTAGATATTGGATATATCATATATATGAATTAATTAATATAACTATATATGTACCTCACATAGTTGTACGGCGGTAATGTCTTTGGTTCCTTGCTGGTAGTAAATAGCAAAAGCAAGGTAAGAAGGGTTGTTGCTGCTCTGGTCTATCTTGAACGTTATGTTCTTGTTCGGGTAGATGCAGGAGACACTGTCGAGCAACGACATTATGACATAGTTATAGCATCATTTATAGCTCAATGAAGTTATCTAAGAACATCCAGCATACGTTCCTTAGCAGGATCGCTATCATTATCAAATCCCATCAATATCCACATCATCAAGCGCTTTCATATAGTCCTTAGGATCGAGACCATCAATTAGAAATACCGTAATAAAAGAAAAGATGGGAAGCATATGAGCCGATCGAACTGAACTAAAAAAAAAAAGGAAAATAGTTCGTCGCTAGGTATTTGACCAGATAGGATTGTCCAGTTTCTATAGGACTTATCACTAAAATACCCCTAGAGATGGATAGTGCTAGGCGGAATGAAAAGGGTTTCACTGGGTTTCCATGAAATGGGAAATGAAAACTATTGCCCCCACATGAGGTTTGTGAATAAGTAATTGTCTGATAATGATCAAAGAATATCCGTCTTTGTGCTAAACAAAATGTATTGAACTCATAACTCATTAGATCATTTTGAAGAATGTCAAGTATCGTAAGTAAATTGCTCCCGTTTGTTCAAACATTTGATAACCATAGTCACTCTTTACTGTATATATAGAGTATGAATCATATATGTACCGCTGGTATTCGATGTCAACCACACCAAGGGCCAAAAGGGATTGAGCTGCATCGACGGTTTGAGCCATCTTAACAAAGGCGTGCTTACTAAGAATGAAGGCGGTGTGATCACTAGATCCACTGTCTGTTATGACTATGGTCACGCCTTTATCCGAGCAAGTGATGTTGTTGGTGCACCTTACCTTAGTCATTTAACCCAAATGCATTAAGTTAGATCAATCAATTAACATATATTTGTGACCAATCTCTATGTTGGTGTGATTGATCACCTGGTAACAGGCGCCGCAGCCTACACCATCTCGGTAGAGGTCTGATGCAGCCGAAACATCCCCACCGTTGACAGTGGCTCCGAATGAACCAAAACCACAGGCTCCATCTGCAAAGCAAGAACAAGAAAAACATCGTCCATTATGTGCTTTATTACATGCTCATTTTCAAAATTTCGATAATCGTATTTGGTGACTTACTTTGGGCTCCATTGCTGTCAGGAGTTGAGTAGAACGTTGCCCGGGACTGAATAGCATTCGCATAATTCGAAGATAGACTTACCAGTGTAAGTATCACGGTGAGGCAAATGATCATGTCGTAATGTGAAGAAAATGCCATTAGAGGGCTAGTGTTTTGTGTTCTTGGAAACAATAAGATGAAATCAGTTTGTGAATAAGTGCAAATGAATTCGTAGAATTTATAGGCAAGTAAAAACTGAGTTTAGATTGGGATCACATTGCAATATTGCATATGTTCAAAGTTGTCCATGTTTGACAATATTAATTCCATCTTCTTAACTGCAAGAAATTAAAACATATAGTAACAATATCCTAGATTTCAATCAGTAAAAAGGTGGAGATTTCAATATTTATGTATGAAAAGTAGACCAAAATGGCATCTCTTTACTTCTTAAACTTTTAGATAAGGGAAGAGATCGATAACATAGCTTTGGCTAATTACTTATGAGGAGTTTTGAATTGAATTCCCAAGTTAACTAAACTAGTTAAGTTAGGCGCTGATGCACTGCTTGATTAATTAGACTGGTTAATTTACATTTTGGAATTTCCCATGTTCTTACCTTCTGAATATCATAACTTTGATTTTTTAATACAAATGGCCAAATTCTCAATAGCAACCTTCACGTTTTGACTGTTGCCAAAACTCTCCCTGTTGCATATATACCATATGCGCCCAAAGTTTTACCCTCAAGTCACAAAGTGCCACAGCCCAGCAATTATGGGTGTCTATTCCCCCCTTTTAATTGTTAAAAAATGAGCATCTAATAGCTCATAAGCTCAAAATCATCCCCAAAGCACACTTATTATAATTTTTTTACTTTAAAAATAAAGGCTTAAGAGTACAATTGTAATAATTAATTAGCCTAAATCATGTAAGACCACTAGGCGGCACAAACACCTACGAACATGAGATACATGCACGATATGAAAATAATCATAAAATTATGTTTTTGAACTACAAACAATATTACCTCTACCACTTTTGATGAGTTTGTAAATAAATTTCACACCTAATATACCAGTTAGATTAAAATGTTACTACCTCCGTTGAAAAATATAAGGCCTATGTATAATACTATGTAAAAAAATTTAATAAAAATTTAATATTTTATAGAGTTTTTAGCTCATTAAAAAACGTGCTAAAAATCAAAAGGCCTTATATTGTGCAATTAATAAAATCCACCCCTAATACTTATTATTTCAGAAGCAGAGTCTTCACAAAAGAATGAGCCACGTGTCATTGATTGAGCAAAGATAAGAAGAGCGGTTTTCACCTTTCTCACCCACGTTCTCTTGCCTACTTCAAAAAACTGAAATTGAAATCATCCGCTCTCCGTCAATGGGTTTGGAAACCGTCATTGAGGGAGTAGGAGGCATGGCTAAGAGGGTCTGGACACAGCCTCCCCTCTCCTTCCGCTTTCTCGACCTCGACATCCCTTGCCGACCAAACCTATCCGCCATCACCGTCATCTTCCTCTCGCCCTCTCCCTCGAGCCCGAAGCTGCACCCTACCGGCCACCAAGTCGAGTCCGAGCCCACCACGCCACACCTGCAGCACCGCCGAGCCCAGCGTCCCCTTCCAGCCGTCATTGCCGTCTTCGCTCTCGCACCACTGCTGCCCAGAAAACCACCGCTAGCCAATTCCCCAAGATCCGGCCACCTATCCCCGATTCCGGCCGCCTGAGACCCGGATCTACCCACTCCGACCACCAGCAGCCCACCGCCGAAGCCCAGTTGCCCTCCCTGTTCTAGCTGTTGCCCAGATCTCTCTTCGCCGACCAACTTCATCTCCCCAGATCCGGCCACCAACCTCCGATTCCGGCTTCCTCGAGCCCGGATTTACCCACCCCGAGCACCTACAACCCCTGTCAAGCCGTGTTTCCCTCCCCCTTCATGCACTGTCAGACCATAACTGCCGGCCACAGTTGTTTCTTGCACGAAACCGAGAAACTCACCCCTTAATTCTCTCTAATTACACATTTCTTCCCCCTATTTCAACTCAAAGGTATTATTTCTCCCTCTTTTCTCTCTAAATTTTAGATTATCTATTTTTAGGTTCACCCTAAATTATTAGTACTTAATTGTTCAGCAGTATGTGGTGAAGACTGGCACTTGGTGCAGTTTGCAACTTAGGCTCCTTAAGGTTGGAATGAAGTCTGGTTAAATTGTCATTTTTAACAAGTCTCTTGCGTTCTTCAAATGCTGTAGTTTGAACGGTTTAGCAGAGCTAATTGTATAACTGAAGTTCATAATTGATCCGAATTGCTTACACTGGAAAAACCCTGATCTTTGTTTTTGGAAAATTGGAAATGTCTAGCTCTTCAGATTTATGAAACCCCAAATGACAGCCCTTTTTATTAGTCACAATTGAATGTTAAGAGGATCATTCATTAAATTTGACGAGCAAAGGAGTTGCAAATGAAAGTGACACTTTCAGATATTTGGATCGAACATAATGTGGGGAGCTTTTGTCACAGCACTGGAGTTGAAGCTGATAAGTTGTTATGATCTTGCTAAAGATGGTTAGTTAACAACTTTATTCAGATTGGCTGCAAAACCATGCTTTTTCCTATCACTTTCTTGATTGAAGGTATTATATGTGAACAAACGAAATTATTCGTTGTTACTTGAAATTGCAGAACATTTGGACCCAATCAATGTTAAGATTGCAGAGCTCCGAGAAGCACTGGAGAAGGTAACCTCAGAACAGCAGTTCTTGAAGGCACATGACACCAGACATCGTCATAGTAAGTTCTTAAATTTGACATTGGGACTCCAACATGATTCTTGTGCACTATGTGATTGCTAATTGTTCTTCAGTGAGCAGCAAAGTGCCTGCATTTTTTTCGTGCACTCTGCGATCATAAAAGATGCCCCAATTCTTTATTGTGCTGGGTTTTAGACCACAGTAGTTGAAAATATACTATACTTCAATAATGTGCTGAAACTACATCCTCATTTCACTCGTGGGTACATAGCTTGATGTTTACTTTGCTTCCTTTAACCAATTTCCTGTTGCCACATGTAGCAAACGAGAGCACGAGGAAGAGGGTCATCTTCTACACAGTTCTAGAATACGTGATGCTGGTTCTTGCAAGTGGCGTTCAGGTACCAATCATTCACCGGCTATTTAGCAAGTCAGTGGGATACAACCGGGTTTAAAAGATCCTCTACGGTCTTGTAGTTTGTCTTCCTCGACTATGTTATTACTCTACTTGGCCCCTTGCGGGCTTTTTACCCTTGATACTTTGATATTTCAGATTCACATAAACAAGTCCATTACATTTCAACATGAAGAAATGGTCAGAAAGACTACAGCATTTGACAAGATGAAAGATGAAGCTGAGAAATGTGTGGCATAAAGTGAAAGGTAATGGATACCTTGCAAATACGAGATCAGGTGGCTTCTCTTTCTTTCTTTCTTTTTTCCCATTTTAATGACCGCTGATAGTGTTGGTTTCAACATGTAATGGATACCTTGCAATCCTCCATCTCTCTGGGTTTTATTCTTCCATTTTCTCTTTCATGAGTGAATATCAACATGATCTTAATTTTAAGATTTTTACTTCAGCATTGATGACTTTTCTTTGTAGTTACTACTGGCATGATCTAATTCATATTTTGTAGATGACATTTGCATTGTTCTTTTAGCAATATTTGGTTTAATGATTAGTTATCCATTACGTGCATCCGTTATGCCTACCCGCTCTATTACACGCTCTCTCTTGATTTTGAAAAATCTATCTATCTGATGATTTAGTAAAAACTATCTAATAGATGACATGAACAACTTTTTGCCACTAACAAATCTAAATCATCTATGTATATTTCGAATTCCTTATCTTATACAACTCATAAAAACAACGCACAAAAACAAAAGTCCTAAACTTTAAATTAATCGAATAACTGATTCCTGGACTGGGTTTTTTTATTTATTAACTAATTCTTGGACTGATTATATTTAGTCCATTGTTTGCCATTTTTTTCTTCAATCAATTGTTTGCCATTTTTATAACTTTGGGGAAATGTGCACATCTGTCATGGACATTTTAGTGCAAATAGGTTGAGTTTATTGCACTGTTTCAACTTGGCCCTTATTGCTTAGTACTGCTGCATAGAAGTAGTTCTCACACTTCAGTTTCTACATTATGTCTGTCAAATTCTCTAATAAGTTTCTAAAGTCTATTTCCTTATCTCATATAACAAATCTATGGTTACTTGCTTACACAAACCCGAAGAAGGAGAAAAAAACCTATATTTGGTTTATGAATCTTAAAAAGATGCACATGTGACTATAAAACATTTTATGTGAGCGTAACTGTTCAGTAGAAGTATCCATCAGGTGCCATGAAATTGTAAGTTGTCTCATTGAAAAGTGTACATGTCCATTCACTAATTTATTAATATAGTTTTTGCTAAGATGTACTCAACTGTGCGTTTATCCTGTCTGGTGTTTAGAGAAACAAATAGAGAAGAAAGAAACTGCATACCAGGAATTGCTCATGAGAGGACATGGTGTTTAGAGAAAAGTGTACATGTCCATTCACTAATTTATTAATAAACTTTTCTCTGAATTCTTGGCATAAATCTATTGCTTCTATATGTGGTTTTATTTTGATTTTTCTTTCAGGATCCCGTGAGAAGTGCTGTCATAGATTCATGCATACGGACAGCAGGTAATGAAAGGGAAAGCATTCAGAGAATAGTGCCGAGGAATTACTCTCATTCGTAATTATTTTTAATGATCTGCTTGATGCTTTCTGT
Source organism: Persicaria tinctoria (assembly GCA_037127255.1). Classification (NCBI taxonomy): domain Eukaryota; kingdom Viridiplantae; phylum Streptophyta; class Magnoliopsida; order Caryophyllales; family Polygonaceae; genus Persicaria; species Persicaria tinctoria. The sequence goes on along the minus strand of JBANSL010000014.1, from coordinate 74,508,008 downwards.
TTTCTGATTTCTGGTTTTCTGTTGCTTTGTGTTTGAAGCTGCTGGCAAGGAGGCATTAATGATCACACCTCTTATGCAGTAAATTCGTCAACTGAGAGCTGCAAAAGTGCATTTCAGGTATTTCTCTCTTTTATCTGTCATATTAGGATGTACATGCATGAACCTTATTTCATGCGATTTGATCTTAGGCGTATAGGTAGAATATATAATGGGGTTGTCTATTTGAAGTCGGTATAAGTTGCTATTAAAGTGCTGCCAGGCTATCCCAAAATGGCTAAGTGAGTCATTTTGCCATTTGAAGTTATTTCTAAATTCAGTTTGAACTAATTGTTGTCGCTTTTAAAACATATTACTTTTCCCCCTCTGGACTCTGGAGAAACATTTGGTGTTTAGAGTTGGTACGATAACTAGATTAGTTCTGTTCTTTGAACCTGCATTGAAATCAGGGATGCAAAACTTGAAAATGTGGAGAAGTCATCTAAGAAGCCAGCTTCTGCGACGAACCAGAAGAAAAGAAGCATCTTCATACATGGGACTCCTAGAAGGCCTATTAAAATCGCCGACATGAAAGAAAACAGTACTGATTAATTATTTATCTTTGATTTCTCTTAGCAAATCCTTTTTTTTTTTAAATTTCAGATAGGGTTTTGATTTGTTTTGTTGCCCAGTTTTGAGAGATTTGGCAGAAGATGGTGGTCTATGTATATTTTGAAGTCACCATCCCAGTATTGCCTCAAATCTTATAGGTTTGCCCCCTTTTGATTCAAAATATTTCATGGCTTTTCTCAATCTCCGTTTATTTTAGCTCTGGCATTGGGGATTTGGTTCAAATTACATTGTTTGTTATGGATAACTCGGGGATTTGGTTGAATTAGATATTGAATATATGTACTGAATTCGTAAATTGAATGCATTTTTTGTAATGCCAACTTTGTTGAATTGCTTCTTTCAGTGCCAAGTTTTTGATGATTCCAAATCGAATTCGGTTTCGTTTAGTTCACAATCTGATATGCAAGAAGTGCTCAACCAATCTTTAAAGTGTGTATTCGCATATTTCCTATGAATTCAATTCAATTCATCATGCTTATGTCTGAAATAATGTGTTGCTTTGCTTTGTTCATTGGCAATTTAGGGGTTATGTCTAATTCAACCCCGTCCAAAGCTGATTTGCCCGTTTTTTGTGCAAGGTAACTCACCATTCGAAAAGCTATGGGATTTGTTTTTCAATGTAAGTATCTTTACTTGGTTTACCTCTTTCTTTTGTTCTTCTATTACCTTTTCCTTCCCATCTGACACAGGCAGTATGTTCCTTGAGAGCCGTTTATTCTAATTGGGAATTATCTAAGCTTATGATATTGCCTTCTTTTCATGTGAAAATGACCATATTGCATCATTCCTATTAGATTTAGCTCCAAAGTCCAATTAACATGTTTAATTATTAGAGCTTTTTTTTTTGGAAATACCCCAGAAATTACAGGAGAGTGTAACTTGGACAAGTAAAACAAGGATATTATCTTAAGGCATCTTTCATGATCTTTTATCTGGTTTTGTTGCACTAAATTTTAATTCCCTTATTAGATAAAGATTCAATATTGTAATAAAAGTTACAGAAGCACAATATGTGAAGATTCGTCTTTTGAGAGTGTCTTCTGTTTCTATATTTTTGCAGTGTCTTGTGTTACACAGGGGTTGGATTGGAAATAAATCTGGAGATTCATGTCTTTTTATTTGCTGTGATATTGTGAAGAAAATTAATGATTCTATGTTAGGAATAATACAACTAATTATAGCCTGATATTAATGAACTTGGGTATACCTGAATTGCTGAAAATGTAGAGTAGAACATGAACCTATTTGCTTGTCAGACACCAATGAAGAATACATATTATGTTTATATGCTTTCTGGTGACAGTTACCATTTCTTTTGTAATGAGCTCTGTTTTTTCTGTTATTTTTGCTATCCTTGACTTATGGAGTTTTTCATATGCTTTTTGGCAGGGTCATGAGGGAAAATTTACTCTGTTTATATACATGCATCAAAGGACAAACCTGTACATCAGAGTCGTTACTTCATTAATAGTGATATTCGCAGTGATAAGGTCATATTTTTTGCAAGAATGCTTTTGTCTATAAATAGTGAATGCTGTTTATTCCCTGTATATTTGTCAACCATCCGAAGAAAATTACTGTTAGTACGCTTCTTTTAGAAATGAGCTGTGTAATTGCTGTTAGTAAGCTTCTTTTAGAAATGAGTTGTGTAATTGCCTTATGTGTAATGACGTAGTAAACCACTAGCAAGTTAAGAATGCGAATCCGTGTTCGCTGCTTCTGCAGGTAGTATGGGGTGATATCTCGATGGTTGATGCGGAGAGACGGCTGTTGGCTAATGCTTTAAGGGATCCTGATAATGAGCATTTTGTTTTGCTTTCTGACAGGTTAGTAAATTTCAGTCTTATTTCCTTTTCTGCCAGAAACTCTTGCTTAAATTTGTCCACTTATTTTGTATTTTCTTTTCATTTTTCAGTTGTGTACCACTACACGATTTTGACTATGTCTACCACTACCTGTTGTACACTAATGTCAGCTATATTGACAGGTCAGTCCATTTTCCTTCATCAGTTAAGGGGTAATTTTGTTCACATGGTCTTTCTTTTCTCTATTGCAGTAGTTTCATCTGGCAAGTCACAAATGTTCAAATGTCCCAAGTTTTATTGTTGACATGACGTCATCGAGATTTGTAGTCAACTAATGCCAGATTGTATGTATTTTATTTCTCCTGATTTATCTTCCTTTTGCTTTCAGCTTCATTGACCCTGGTCCACATGGAAATGCCAGGTATTCTGAACATATGACATCTTTACACATCTATTAATAATCAACCTGACTGTTTTATTTGTAAATGCAGTCGTGCTTTTGTGTCGCACCCGATCATAGACTATATGGTGCTGAGGTGCTCTACCTATCTTCTGCAGAATCAGAGAGCAAATTTCAATCATCAACTGAAGAAGTTGTGTCTGATCTCGAATCATTAGTAGTGGTTAAGCCTAGGTTTCTGTGCAATTATTCAACCTTTGATGCATAGTTGCACAAGAAAAATTTTCTAATTTGGAATCCCATTTCAGTTCTTAGCATTATTCTTCAACACACTACACTAACTGGAAAGGAAATTTTGTTTTTCTTATTGTTGAGACTTGAGATGAGCAACAATGAATTTGAGGCAACTTAGCTTATTGATCAAACAGTATTTCGTGAGGTGTGTTAAACTTGATTGAAAATATTTTAAAAACAAATCCGAACAAGGTTCGGGAAAAGTACTAGTTAACTCTAAATATGAAATCAAAATCAAAATAAAACTGACCCACACATACCCACAAAAGCAAAAAGAAGCGGCCGGCCCAATTTCACTGGCCCAATAAAAGTCCAATCCAGGCAAGCGCACTTTTACTTCCAGGGGAGAGGTAAAAACGCCTCAATTAGAATAGCACGTGAGAAGCACGTGAACCCCGATAGGAAGCTACTCTTAAACCACCCTTCAATTGCAAATTTGCAATTTTACCCCATTCGCGTTTTCAACCAATGGCGTCCATGATGACTCATCTCACGCACCCTTTCTTCCTCCCCCTCCCCTCTTACTCCTCCCTTCGCCTGAAACTTTAAATTCCCCCTTTTCCACCAAACCCTAACCCTAACCCTCACCCACAACTCTCTCTCTCTCTCTCCTCTCCTCCCTCTTCTCAAATCACTTCATCTCTCGTTCTCTCTCCTTCCTCTGTTTCTAAACCCTAATCTGATTGCGACATCTGAGAGCTTCGGTTAAGGTTTGTTCCAATGGATTCGCAGGCCAACAATCTCTACGAAACGGCTTCACAGCCCGACACGGGCACGGACGCGTACACGTTTCTCGAATTCAACACTCAGGTGGAGGATTACGGCTATCCCGAATTCGACGAGCTCTCGCAGCCGATGCGCTCCTCCGCCTGGCCTACGCCTTCAGATTCCGTCTCTGCCGTCGACATTAAGGACCGCGGAAGCACCGGGAGCGGTGGTGCTGGATCTGATCACCATTCCGATGCCTCCCCTGTCTCATCCGCGACTCCGAGTGGCGCTGTTAAAGGCCGTGGCGGGGGTGGTGGCGCGAGTACTAGTCAGGCGGCTGCCGCTGTGGAAGCGTTGGCGGCTGGGATGAGCGGTCTGAACTTTGAGGAGACTGGGGACGATGACAATTATGATCAGTACGGTAAAGCTGATTTTGCTGAGCATGCTTGTCGGTACTGTGGTGTTCAAAACCCCGCGTGCGTTGTGAGGTGTAATGTGCCTTCTTGTCGGAAGTGGTTTTGCAATTCCAGGGGTAACACGTCGGGTTCGCATATAGTCAATCATCTGGTAAGCATCCTACCAGATATTGTTTATTTGTCGGTTTTTAATTGTGAAGGCCGAGCAGATATGTAGATTCTTGATGTTAAATTTATGGATTGAATGTAGGCTAAGAAAGTTAGAATGTCTTATTAGGGTTAACTCTCATAGAATGGATTTGTATACCGACAAGGGATAGTTAAGCTGAAGATACGCATAGAAATTATCCCAGGAAATTGGTATTCAGTACACTGAAATACTATCGAAGTTATGTCTCTAAACAACCATATCTACCTCTGATTTGAGGAGTGGTGTTTTCTGGAATGTTAACTATTGTGTAAACTGTTATGCTGTGTTTATTTCTTCATGTTTCTTATTTAAGCTTTGAGTTCGTTACATGGATGCAGGTTGTTTATTCCCGTGTAAATATAGTTTCATCACTTTCATGTAGGATCTAGCAATTACTAATTTTACTATTGGTGCTTGGAGAGTGAGGTGGCTGCTTTTAAAGTGTGATTGTATTTGAAATCCCTGGCTTCTTGTTGGAATTGATTTATACCCAGTCAGATACAAGTCAAAACTACTTTTTTCTGCATATAAATTAAGCATTCATAGTTTGCATGAATATCTTCCGATGACCGTAGGTAGTGGCAACTGGCAAGTTATTCACAACTATTTAATTTTTTGGATGCAATATTGCTATTTGCTTTCTTAGTTTTTGAATCTTAAAACTATCCAATTCTGGTTGATGCTCTGATTGCCAGCAGTTTAACCTTTTTGTTATTTTTCATTTCTGTGAGCGTTATAGTCCTACGGGCATAAAATTTGTTTCAGTGTGTAGAGTATACAATGTGCATGATTGTGTTTTTTTTAAACAATTTTCATCTCTGCCTGCAATTGCTTGCTGTATTTGATCAATACGGTTATCCTTTATTAATCTGGAAGACAAGTGAAAAACTAAAGAAAAGAAATTGTAGGAACCTTCAATTCTATTTCCTATTAGCTTGTGGTAATCTACACGATTTACTCATCTCGAGGGCTACAGTGAAAAATATCTCTTGAGCTTCTTTGCTGGTGTATTGTGAATTTGATTTTTGACGTGTATCTGATTAAACAAACCGTCGTATATCATTTGATGATGTCATGTGAGTTTACTGTCTCGTACCTGTGTTTTCTTTTTCTTTTCAGGTAAAGCCCCAAATATATTTTTAAAGTTGTGAATAATAACATGATAATGATTTCCATTTCAATGAACCATAAAAGCAGCAGGGTTTTGTACTAAACAATTTAATGTAAATGATTAGCGTTGATATTAGGCTGGACATTTTTCATGGTCTTTTATATGATTTGATTCACTATTTTTCAGGTACGGGCCAAGCATAAAGAAGTTTGTCTGCATAAAGACAGTCCTCTTGGAGAGACTATTCTTGAGTGCTACAATTGTGGTTGCCGAAATGTGTTTTTGCTTGGATTTATCTCTGCCAAGACGGAAAGTGTAGTTGTCCTCCTTTGCCGGGAGCCATGCTTAAGTGTAAATGCACTGAAAGACATGAATTGGGACCTCAGCCAGTGGTGCCCGCTTATTGATGATAGATGTTTCCTTCCCTGGCTTGTTAAGGTATTTGTAATTATATGCCACAATTGTCTTTCATGATATCTTTCTTTCATTCATTCCTCTCTTCTGCTTTAAAATATTAAAAATACAAGATTGTGAAGGTTTTTCATATTCTGGCAACTGGTTGGTTCCACATTGTAGGTCCCATCTGAGCAGGAGCAGTTGAGGGCTCGACAGATTAGTGCTCAACAAATAAATAAGATAGAAGAACTTTGGAAGACAAATCCTGATGCTGCTTTGGAGGACCTTGAGAAACCAGGTGTAGATGATGAACCACAGCCTGTGGCTCCAAAGTACGAAGATGCCTACCAGGTAAAGATTTTTGCTAGTATAGATTTCAGATTTGTCTTTGACTTTCCTAAACATTCTATAGGTATCAATTTCAACAAAGCTATGGAGAGTTCCTGTTTGCTTCTTAGGAAATCAATCCTAAACATAAATAGTTCTATTTCCTCGTGGCACCCAGCTTATCATCTACTTCAGTTGTTTTGGAACGAATCTCACTTTCATTCTCTTTTTTTGCAGTATCAAAATGTGTTTGCCCCACTCATCAAGCTGGAAGCTGACTATGATAAAGTAGGTTCTATCTCCTCTTTCTTGACGTACACATGCTTGCATACATATATTTGAATACTTTCCACGTTTGATTTCCTTTCTTACGTATGTTCATTGAGGAGTCTTTTGTTTTTCCTTGAAGCATGAGTTTCTAAATGATTTTTTATTTTCTGCTTTCAGTCGAACACTTCATGAATATATATTTGTATCTTCACTGTATATGCAGATGATGAAAGAATCACAAAGCAAGGATAATTTAACAATACGGTGGGATATTGGTCTAAATAAGAAGCGTGTTGCATATTTTATCTTCCCCAAGGTGTGTTCAAACTTCAAACCATCCTATATTATTAGTGTTGTCATTGTTACTATATTTCTCTCTTTATACTTTTCTCTTTATACCTTATATTCAATTGTGTATATATGTATACTTCTGTTTATGCAGGAGGATAATGAGTTGCGACTGGTGCCTGGTGACGAGTTGCGGTTGCGTTACTCAGGAGATGCTGCACATCCTGCTTGGCAATCTGTTGGGCATGTGGTATGTAGTGTTAATATGTTTATCCATTCCTTCCCTTATTTTAAAGTTGTAAACTCCATAATAGAGCTTAAGCTCGCTCAACTTTTTAATTGGTTCCTATGTTTTAAATTGCTGTTTCAGATTAAGCTTACTGCGCAAGAGGAGGTTGCACTTGAGCTTCGAGCTAGTCAGGTGATGAATTGTATTGACATTTTATTTACTCTCAATTCTGTTAAGAGTTTAATCAAGGTTTTGGCTTAATAGAAGTTATGTATTTGTATTTCAGGGGGTTCCTGTTGATGTAAATCACGGATTCATTGTTGATTTTGTTTGGAAGAGTACTAGCTTTGATCGGATGCAGAGTGCAATGAAAACTTTTGCTGTCGATGAAACTAGTGTTAGTGGGTGAGTCATTGCCTTCCCCTATATTATGAAAGGGAAAACTGCTCCCCCTTCTGTCTCCTGCTCTTGGAGTTTAAATTATTTTATATTTTAAGAAATTTTGAATTCATTGTCAGTGGGTGTGTGTTTTTGCCTTCCTTCCGTCGCTCTCCCAGAGTTTAGTTTCTTCATTGGCATTAGGAATTTTATCTCCTGGGTTGAGTAGACTATCAAGGACAATTGAGCTAAAATAAACAATGACCGCTTTTTTAATTGGCTCCAGTTATATCTATCATCACTTGTTGGGCCATGAAGTTGAGATGCAGATGGTCCGTAATACATTGCCACGTCGTTTTGGTGCTCCAGGCCTTCCAGAACTTAATGCATCTCAAGTACTGTTTAGCTCTCCTATCCTTTTTTTTTTAATCTACTGTAGTAATAAAAGAGTTAAAATGCACACCCTTTACCTCGTTTTTCTTCCCACAGACATTGTGATAATGGTTGTTGCTTAATCATTCTAGGTTTTTGCTGTCAAGAGTGTCCTTCAGAAGCCTATAAGTTTGATTCAGGGTCCGCCTGGGACTGGGAAGACTGTGACTTCTGCAGCTATTGTATATCACATGGCCAAGCAAGGGCAAGGACAGGTTTTCATGCTTTGCTTTTGTGTGAAAAGTTTTTTGGTTGTGCCCTTGATTAGCATTTATGTTATGCTTATTCTCATGCTCATAATTTGCATTTTTTTTTCATTCAAGGTGTTGGTTTGCGCCCCAAGTAATGTAGCTGTTGACCAACTTGCAGAAAAAATCAGTGCAACAGGGTTAAAGGTAAGCATTAGGAATGAAGTTGTTGGATTAAATGATTTTGAACCTTTTCAACTCTACTAATCTTCTTCTTGGTTATTGATTAGAAGTGGATTCTTCATTTTTAAATATAGTTTTTGTGCCTCTATTTTTTATATCTGATTTTAAATGCATCCTTTTCTTTAAATCAAATTTTGATCTTTTCTGCTGTAGCAGTCAGATTACGGTATGCTCCTTGCACCAATGTTAACTTGAACAATGTTAGTTATTGAGGTTTGAATGAATATATGACATGCTTTTTTTGTTTTGTTTTTTTATAATAATAAAAAAGTTATCTATGCGTGGCCCCTTTATTTTATCATTGTTCATATTGTTTCATGTGATGTGATTTAACATTGCTTGCAACTTAGGTGGTAAGGCTCTGTGCTAAATCTAGGGAAGCTGTTAGTTCCCCTGTCGAGCATCTTACTCTTCACTATCAGGTTTGTTCATTTAATTCCTTTATAGAATGCCATTTTTGTTCTCTTTGTTTGTGGTTTTATGTGCTTCACATGTTCTTGCCTTTATGTCTATCTTAGGTTCGCCATCTTGATACCTCTGACAAGAGTGAACTTCACAAGTTGCAACTACTGAAAGATGAGCAAGGTCCTTACATACTTCTCTCTATTGTTTACCTCTTTTTGTCCTGCTATTCAATGATTATCTTTGTTCCATTACTTTTTCTGTTTTTCAGCTTTGGTATTTCATGCATGGGTACATAGTTAGTTGCCGATGTTTGTCTGTTTTCATTTATCAATTTCCTGAGGTTCCTTTGAGGGAGAGGAACATTGTAATGTTTGTTAAAAATTTCAAGATTGAAAATGATGTTGCCCAGAACTCTTTGACATAATTAGAAACCATCTTTGTGTACCTTTGCTTCTTTGATATGTCAATTGCATAAGTTAATATTATATTGCTTTCAAGGCCAGGGGATACTGAGACACATTGAAGAATGTCTTGAACTTGAATCGATAAATATAATTGCTGCATGACATATACAATTTTAGCAGGGCTTTATTTCAATGATAACCTTTCTTGGCCTTCTCCTTCTCCGATTCCTTTGAATCTCTTGTTAATTAGAGTTTCTTTGATCTTTCCAAAAGTCATCTGTGGTTTTTATGTGTGCATAGACTCTGCACTTATATGTTTATTAATGTTCTAAAAATATTTTGTTAAACCTTCCTTACCTTTATTGCACAATATGTCGTTTGTTTACCTATAATTATTTAGAACTATTAACTGGCAAGGATTGTGATTGAATGATCAGTTGCTCACTTGCTCTAACTTATTCCATATTTACTTGGCAAACTGCATATATATTGCTAGAACTCTGTATTCTCCAATTTTACAAATTGTTAAGAAACCTGGCAAAACTTGCAGGAGAGTTATCTAGCAGCGACGAGAAAAAGTACAAAGCACTGAAACGAGCAACGGAGAGGGAGATAACTCAGAGTGCCGATGTTATCTGTTGTACTTGTGTTGGTGCTGGGGATCCTAGACTCTCAAACTTTAGATTCCGCCAGGTTTGTTAGCTGATAGCCTGATACATTAGAGAATTGCCGGTGAAGCAATGCATCTTTGTAATTGCTCATACTTTTGTGTTTTAGGTTCTTATTGATGAATCGACTCAAGCAACAGAACCAGAATGTCTTATCCCCTTGGTTCTTGGTGCAAAGCAGGTATGAATTAGCATAGTGCATATGATTTGTTTTTTTTTTCTCTCAACTCCACTTGTATAGTTGTATATGACATATTAATCTTCCATTAGGCTGTTCTTGTTGGAGATCATTGCCAACTTGGGCCTGTTATAATGTGCAAAAAAGCTGCTCGTGCTGGGCTGGCTCAGTCTCTCTTCGAACGTTTGGTGTTGCTTGGTGTGAAGCCTATCAGATTACAGGTTGGTTCTATATGGCTGAATTCTTTCTTAATTCTGCTTGAACAAATAATGATGATTGAAAAATAATGTCTTGTCCCAGTTGAATGAGTAGAAACTGGTCTATAGTTGCTGTACCTTATGAAAACACTTTTTATCTGGAGTTGTACTTTGTAGTTTTATAACTTGTTGCTCATGTATTTCTTACAGGACTCAAATAAACCTTCTCTTTCAAATTGACTTTAATAAACATTATGTGAATACATAGTGATGCTTTGCAATCCGGTGTAATTTATAACAAGTGGGTTATTTGTTTTGGTCATAATCGAATACCTTTACTTGGTTTAGGTTCAATATCGTATGCATCCATCCTTGTCTGAATTTCCATCAAACAATTTCTATGAGGGTACACTTCAAAATGGAGTCACCATAAATGAAAGGCTATCATCCGGCATTGATTTTCCATGGCCTGTGCCAAATCGCCCCATGTTTTTTTATGTCCAGGTAAGTGAATTGGGAAGTGCCTTCAATTTTTTGTGCTAATGTGTAATGTATTTCAAGTGATTCAAAATATTGGCAGATCCTCGTGCAAAATAATATTCATATGTTGATATGTGGACTGCTTCCTCCCCCTTTCATTTATTACTATGGAGGAAGGGCAATGGAAGAAAGAAATAAGAAAAAGGGAGACGAGATTTATATTTTGCATTTTAGTTTCACAATTTCTCCACCTCAAATTTCTGCTTAAAATACCGAAACTGAAAAATACGAACCTGCAGTAGTGTAGTACCTAGCAGGACCAACTAGGTGAGTTTTGTTTAGTGCTTTTAGTGACTTGACTAATCTCCAAACATTTTCTCTCATCCATTAAAAGGTTATGCAAAGGAGGGAACTGTTGCCAACTTATTTTTTATTTTTTAAAATTTCATTTTCCACCATAATTTTTTTGTCTAATCACTCTCGTATACAAAAATCTGTTCGTGCCCTCATATTTATCTTTTACGTGCTGGTTTCTCCTTCTATTGATGTAACTATCTGCATGTCTCACAGATGGGACAAGAAGAGATAAGTGCTAGTGGTACTTCATATCTTAACCGGACAGAGGCTGCAAATGTTGAAAAGATTGTAACTACATTCTTAAGAAGTGGTGTGGTCCCTGGTCAAGTGAGCGCACTTATCTCTTTATTACTTGCAAGTCATTTGAATAGCTTTAAATATAATTGTGTGCAGAAATTTTCGGTTGATCATTGGCCAACTATTTAGACAACTACTATTCTTGTAGATTGGGGTGATCACTCCATATGAAGGGCAAAGGGCTTATATTGTCAATTATATGTCAAGAAATGGTGCCCTTAGACAGCAGCTATACAAGGAAATTGAGGTGCTCTCTCGTACCTGTGCACATTACTAATGTTTTTGTCTTGTTCTAATTGTAGAAGTAATTCTGGCTTTGTAGGTCGCAAGTGTTGACTCATTCCAGGGGAGGGAAAAGGATTACATTATTCTCTCTTGCGTTAGGAGTAATGAACACCAGGTGCCTTTCCTTCTCTCTCTTTATTTTTCCTTCCTATTTAATCGAGGGCATGGAGGAGTCACAGAGACATGAATAAAGATTCTTTGTGGTTTTCTTCACCGTAAATCATGTGTCTCTGCATCCTGCTCTTTCTTGATCTCTTTCCTGGTTTTGGTGCAGTCTTCTTTATTGTTTCTTGTTGTTTGGTGAGTTATTAAGTTTAAAAAAGTCATTTTTTAAATTGATGCATGTATTGGAAGCCCTGTTGAGCTATTGCCATGCTGGAATATATAATCCTATTGTTATCATCTTATGAGTTTCATCATGTGACAACTTGATTTCCCCCCTCATTAGTTCTATGTAATACTGATTGGATGAATTTCATTAGTTCTATGTAAAATCTCTTTCTTTCATCTGCCTGTTTGTGCTTGGTATCATTATGCTAATGAGTCATATACCTTCTTATATTCAGGGCATTGGGTTTCTGAATGATCCCCGTCGATTGAATGTTGCACTAACAAGAGCTCGTTATGGAATTGTCATCCTTGGGAATCCCAAAGTTCTGAGCAAGCAGCCTTTGTGGAATAGCTTATTGACACATTATAAGGTATTGTCTTTGATGTGCATAAAGTTATTTAGTTTGTTTGAGTTTAATACCTAGATGTTGCTTTATTTTTACTTTGATCTCCAGCCTGCATATATTTCCTAGTTGCTCTAGCAATACATAATCTTACCTACTGATGACAGATGGAAATTCAAATTTGAACAAAATGTTTCAGGCCAATTTTCTCACTATTGTCAGTTTATATACCAGCATCTTCACTGAGCTTTTCTTTATCTTATATTAAAGGAGCATGAGTGCTTGGTGGAAGGACCCCTAAGTAACTTGAAGCAAAGTATGGTTCAGTTTCAGAAGCCTAAGAAGGTAGCATGGCTGGAAATTAGTTTATATATTGGAGTTTTGACTAGCATTTCAGCTTTGACTATAGCTATCTAACTGACTACATGGATTTGCTATGTTACAGATCTACAATGACCGCAGGGTATTTTATGGTTCTGCACCTGGTCTTGCTCCCAATGATAACTTTGGACCTGCAGCTGGTAATGGAACAGACAGGAGAGGCAGTCGGTCTAGGGGTATGTTTATAATGTTGCATTTATTTTAGGTGATCAATTGATCATACTGGAATTTTATTGCCAAAGAGATGAAATATTTGGTAGAGTTAAAAAAAACAGTGGTTCTAATTTATGTGTGTTTTTATATTATTAGTCCTGACATGGATTTTCTGAAATAAGGTTCTTACATGCCTCCTGGCCCACCTAATGGTACGCATAAGCCCGGACTTCATCCTGCTGGCTTCCCAGTGCCTCGTGTTCCAATGCCTGCTTATCATGGTGCTCCACCTTCTCAGCCGTATGCTATTCCAACCCGAGGAGCTGTTCATGGTCCTGTTGGAGCTGTACCTCAAGTTCCTCAACCTGGAAATCGTGGTTTTGGTGCGGGTCGTGGCAGTACCACGCCTATTGGGAGTCATCTTCCCCACCAGCAGGGAGCACAGCAGGGAGTTGGAAGCCTTGGGCCTAATTTCAACTTCCCTCCTCTTGAGAATCCAAATAGCCAGCCATCGGTTGCTGGTCCATTATCTCAACCTGGATTTGTTTCAAATGTTTGTATCTTATTCCCCTTTGTGATTCTAGTTATCCGTTCTCTCAAATTCAATACTAAATGCTTTTTGTCTACCATAAAGCAGATGTCAGTTCAAGGGCCAAGCCAATCATTTCGGGATGGATTCTCCATGGGTGGCATGTCACAGGTAGTTCATGACTGTGCAGACTTCATAAAATTTGATTATTCCAATCTGTTTTAAACTTACATTTTGTGATCGCTGACAGGACTTCATAGGTGATGACTTCAAAAGTCAGGGATCACATGTTCCTTACAACATTGCAGAATTCTCAACACAGGTATTTCAAGATTTACTGCCATTTACAGAATCTAAAACAAAAGTGCTTGGTTTTTATATTGCTTGAAGTTACAGCGTTGGCTGTTTCAAAATAGTCCTTGGAAGGTGAATATATATATTTTTTGATGCACAGGCATCACAAAGTGGATATTCAGTTGATTTTCCCACACAAGGAATGCAGTCAGGGTTTCCTGGAAGCTTTATGAACCAAAATTCACAGGCTGGATATTCTCGTTTTGGCAGCGGGAATGATTTCATGTCACAGGTAAGAGAATGGTCTAACTAGTTGATGTGTTGTTGGCTTTGTTAGGTTTCTTGGTGACATTCTAGTTATATTTATTTCTTAATTTTGCAGGATTATATGGGACAGGGATCCCAAGGTTTGTTTACACAGGTTGGTTTTGCTGACCCGTCTCAAGAGGATGGTTCACAGGGACACTATGGTGTTGCCGGCACAAATCCACTTCAATCTCAGGTTTGTTTTACCAAACAATTAATATTCATATGTACACACTACAAGCACGTTAACTGTGCGATTAGCTAGCAACACGGTGATTGTATTAAGTCAAAAAAAAAAAGGTGTTTCTGCCTCTATTTATTGGCAGGTTCTTTCTTGGTGTCAAATTGTGGTCATTTTAAGGTTAATGGTCGCCACTATGTACTTTGTTTCTGCAGGGACTGTTGAACCCTCTCTACTCTCAGCCATTCAACCACTATCCACCAGCCATGAATGTGCAGACTCCTGCCAATCATCAACAGGCTCCACAGCCTCCCCAGCAGCAGGGTCCGAGCTCTCAGAACCAGAAAGGCCATTATACTGGTTAAAAGTATCATAATAAGCTATTTTGATGAAGATGGGTTATAGCCTTTCGCATCCGGCAACTTGGTTTTTGCTGTTCCGTGTGCCATTGTTGGGAAACAATAACAAGGCGTTTGCAGTTGGCAGTGTCAATTTGGCTCTACACCTGCCGGTAGGAGACCCATTAGCTGACTTCGGCATACTGGATACACACTTGACACGGGCAGTATAAACTAAGGCTGGAAAGAGGAAGGATAACCCTAGTTATCATCTTCGGATAGTTGACAAGGGCTTTAGTCTTTATGTGGAAGAGAAAGAGCAGTTGCATGGCTTGGTCTTGTCGGAAAGGGTTAGGATCGACCGAAGCAGATAGCTTTGGTAAAGATATGCTTACAGGATTATACAAAAGGAGCAGCTGGTCCCAGAATCTGTACAGCACGCAGGTATACACGCGACCAAAACCCCCCTTTCAGCGTTTCCTTGACATGTAATTATACTCTGAAAGAAACAGTATACTAAGCTAGCGGCATTATTGCGTTAGGTGTGTTATGGTTTGATGTTGCATTCTTTTGTGGTTTCTTTTGGCCCTTTTTTGCTCATTTCGGAATGAAGGCGCTCCTGAACTCCTTATTTAGACTTTGTCTGGTAGAAGTTGGAAGTATAGTGGTGTTTAATTTGTACTTTCCAGTCATTTATATTATGAGTGCTGCCCCTTTAGTTTATGAGTCACCTGTTTATCTAGATTCCTGGTAATGTAGTAACTTAAACTGCCAGGAATTGAATAAAAAAGCCCTAGCCCATAAATTATTGAATATGCCCTTTGAAATTGAAGCTATAAATTTCGAAAATAAATATTTGGTCAGTGTCAAATTTTAATTTTTTTTCTCATTTGTACTGTTAAAGTTGATGGGTTTGCAACTTTGCACATACATCTACATTGGATTTGTTTTTGTTTTGAAATTTATGGGTTTCGTCATAGATATATATTGTGCAAAATTTGATGCCGGTTTCAACAAAAGAGTTTGTGGCAAAACATCCGAATACACTCCGAAGTTTTAAAATAGAGTGGGTGATTGTCTGTGAAACCTTCACATTACGAATATAATCAAAATACGAGTCTATTTCAATTGCTTTGATTCTTATACATTACATTGAACTAAATTAATCTAAACACAAACATAGAAGGCAAAGCCCCAAACACTGGCCTATCTTCATCATGATTTTATTTCGTTTGTAGAGGACTATTTTTCGGAGCCTACCCATCAGGTTTATCTTCTTCCAAGTGCGACGAATCAGCGCTTATAATGTCGTTCTCCACGCCTGTTGGGCTAGTTTCATAACTGTCATACACAGGCTCTTCATGTGGTGCAACCTGTTGAGTCTTGTTTGCGTGATCTTCCGCTTTTTTGGCATCATCGTTGTCTGCATTCGAGCCTTTTGCCTTTTTCTTGGCTCCGGATGATGATGAAGATGATGATGAGGAGGAAGAGGATGCAGCGGAACCTTTTCCTGTTTCTTTCCTTGTGTCCTCCACTTCCTGCTTGTTTTCATTCATTTTGGTCTCGGACGATGTCTCACTCGTGCTCTCATAATGTCCAGCCTCTTCTTGATCTTCCCTTGTGGCTCTAGGACTCGACGAGGTCTCACTCTCGCTGCCTTGGTTATGTTCGTACTCGTAAGAATCCTGCCCATCAACACTGTCTGAATGGTCATCATGCTCATGGACAAAATGAGGCTCAGTTGGAGATGCAGGCTCTTCATTCCCATCCCATAGGAATCCATAGAATGAGGCTCCTACAACACCGAAACTCCGGTACCTACGAAACAATTCCTCCCTTCCGCTGGCTTCCACCTCCTCGGATGGCGTTCCACACTCCTCTTGCTCGTCATCCTGCCTTAGGTCAAAGCTCACATGCCTATGAAGAAGCGATGGATCCCTATCGAAGCGAGCCTGTGATGATTTTTGTTGACGCCGATCAGTACTACTCGTAGGGCCATCTCTAGGAGTTGTTCTATAATGGTTGACAGTGGCTTTATAGTCATGGAATTCGTCGAAAGGGTTTCGTCTTGGATAGAAGGCCGGAGCCGAGCCAGGGACAGGATGCATTTCGTGTCGGTGACCCTCCGGGGAATTGAAAGGGTTAGTTTTTGATGTTGAGATGTGAGCAACATGGAAGGATTGATCAGTGAGGTTCTTTTGTGATCTCCTCCTTTCAATGATCTTCTCTAATTGTCGATTTCTTTCGAGCTCTAAACTACTAAGATCTTTGAGGTTTTTCTCATCTTCTTCTGTCCAATTAACCACTGATTCTATGGACCCTTCTTTCACATCATCCTCGTCTTCTTCATCGTCCAGTTCTTTGTGTTCAACCTCTTCCTCATCACCATTCACATCGATGTCGAAATTGTGACTTGTTTCCCCTATTAGCTTCTCCAAGTGTTGTTTATGTTCATTGTCTGAGCTGCTGTGGGCAAGAATCACTTCATGATCCTCTTGAGCTATTGATGATACCCCGTCATCTTCGATCACTTCTTCATGTATGGCTCCGTATATTCCCTTCAACTTCATGGATTGCTCAACAATAGCCATGGGAGATTCACCGTGCAAAGCTTGGTGATCTTCGGGATCCATCAAGGGATGGTAGTCAAGAATCTTTGGCACATAGTCCCTTGATGAAGCCTCCTTGGATGATGTAGGTGGCATATCAGAGTCCTCTGAAGCTATCGAAGACGATGATGGTGATGAAGAGGAGCAATGATCCATATGATCATCTTCCTTCACCTTCCTTCTCAGCTCCGCAAATGTGGCTGCTCTCTCATTGCTTTGAACTTCGATTTGTTGCTCGTGTTCACCATTTGATTGCTCCTTAAACTGCACCTTTGGGAACTTGTCGTTGTAGACGAACGTCAAATTATCAACATTATTACCCGTGCTTTCTTTCATCTTATGATGATGATGGTGGTGGTGATGGCGGTGATGATGATGATGATGATGATTGTTTCTATCATCTATGAATCTAGACTCTTTCATCTCTTTCTCAACAATGTCATTCCTCAATTCCGCAAACTTGTCCCTAAAAGATCCTCCTCCCGCTCCTCCTCCACCACCATCATCGACACTGCTGCCACCACTACCACCACCACCGCCTCCTTTCATTGTAGGAGGTGTAAAATCCACTTGGCTCGTGTTGTTGGCCCTAGAAGGTGAAAACTTGTTGCCCTTTAGGGCAGCATTTTCGGTCCCTTGGGCATGCTTTTGTCCGAAGGCTACTAGGGCACATAACAAAACCGCGGTGCATATAATGACAGGAGAGGCCGAGATCAAGAAAAAGAACATGTATGGAAACGATATCCGAAGGTAAATCAAGAACAAAAGGGTAAACAACAACGGAGGATGATTGAAGAATAGTCGGTAACAAGCTCGGATCCATATCATCCTCAATCGCCTTTGTTCGGATCCAACTCTCATGGGACCAATATAAACTATCTATCACCTTCAAGCTTGGATCTTACTCTCTCTATTTATCAACCCTACAATCAAGAAGTTGCACACAAACACTTAGAACCAAAACAAAAAAGTGAAAAATGATCTAAATTGACATTAATTTACCATCATAAGATGTGAGTTTGAAGGTGGGAAAAACAAATACTTTGATCAATATACCTTATGAGAAAATGGGTATGAAGATTGCACAAAATTTGAAGAGGAAGTGATCAATTCAAAGAGGAGAACAAACCCTAAGTGATTGAGATCTAGAATTTCAAAGTACATGTGAAGATGGAGTTATATTTGGGACCCTTCTTTATTTAGAAAATGGATCACAACTGAATTAACTACCGAAGTGAATGTTAATTACTTGGTTCAAAATTAGTCATTAACCATAGCCATAAAGCACTACGCCGTGCTTTGCGCATATGTATTGCTCTCTTTTCAACAAGTCACTAATTAAATGTCTTAGGCCCAAAATAAAACCTCACAAATGTGCTTCAACTTTTAACATGTTTCAACAACTTATGCCTTTGTTACTTTTATTTAAAAAGTACACTATAAAATGGAACCTTTAAAGTTTAAACTATCTTTTTTTTAGGTTTTTTTAATTCGATTTGTCTAATTTATACATAATACTTGTTAGGAAAAAAAACTTAAATGAAAATGGGCGAACTTTTAAAAAAATAATTAAAAATTGACTAAACTGGTAAATTCAGTAGTCAGAATCTTTTCTAAGTTGGCGTGGTTAACATATACATTAAACATTTAGAGTATAGATTAGAAAATCCGTTTTCTTACAAAACTATAGTGGTAACTGGTGACACTCTTTGCTAAACAAGGTTAATAACATAGTAAAATGCTATTTTTTTTATATAGATTTTAATGATGAATTCGAACTCTAGACTTTCTTGTCGATAATGCATCTCACCTCATGAGGTGGATAATTCATCTATTTGGTAAAACATATCATTTACTGTTTACACCATTACATGGACAGATGTACTCACTTTTTTAAAATAATAAAAACTACTATAAAATATCAACTTTTTAAATTAGTTTTTTAAATTAATTTCATACTTATTACTAATTTGAACTATATTAAATTATTTTTAAAAATGAATAATTTTTTTTGATATTTCATACGGAGTATAATTTTTTTTTTATCATTTTAAAAACCGCATGTAAATAGTAAAACAGCATGTTTATATTTATAGAGAAAGTATGATTTTAATATGAATGGCCAACAAATTATAACCACATGGTAATTGAGAAAATAGCATCTAAGTGGTAAGTGTTGATTATTTGGTGAAAGCCGGGCATTTAATATAATGATTATATTTATAGGTGACCCATAAAATTAGACAATTGATTGACATTTGCTATTTTATTTTATCATGGTACAATTTCATTAAGTTTGTCATATCATAAGCCCCAATTGATAACAAGCTTATACAAATAAGATTTAAAAAATAGGGCGGTGCACTTGGACAAGGATCCACCATTAATTAAAATATGGAGACTGTCAATGTCCACAAAAATAAACACAAAAAATATTCTTTAGAATCAAAATCCCACTTTGGACAGGTCATTGTCTTCCTTTCATCTTATAATATAAAATTATATGATAACAAGATCGAAAATCTAATAATAATTCTCCTAACAATAAAATCATAACAAATTGCAATTTTCTGCCACACTATATTATTTTAGCATGTGATAAAAGTTTTAATAAAAGGAATAAAGATTTTAAAAATAAAATGAAATGGTAAGCCTAAGTAGGAAACACCCACTACCGGCACCAACCATAGGCCCTCATGATCACCGGTGGCTTAGTTTGATTTTTTTATTTTTTTAATCAAGGTAAAGATTCGAAACACCCAATACACCAATGTCGAGTAAAATGAGAGGTCGAAACAAGCGACAGACAAGTTAATCGTCATGATATTAACAATGTAAATCATAAATATCCTAACCTTGCTCGAATAAAGCAAAAAAAAGTCTAGACAAAAGAGCGATGGAGATTCTGGGTTGAAACAATGAATAGCAAGAACACGTGGAAACCAATAAGCACGAGACTGGAGCAGAAACACGAGAATGTGACGTCTCTTGGGGAAGTGTGAACCAACGGCGTTCTCCCACCGGAATAAGAGATTTTCGAAAGCCACGAACACGATCGTCTTGATCAGCATAGCTTACGAGACTGCAAACTCCTTCGAAACCAAACACATCCATACCCACAATCATCTGTTTCACTGGGAAAAGAAAACTAGTTTGATTCTGTTTGCAGTTTGTGTAAATTAAACATTTAAATAATCAACATTTGTTGATCTAAGTACCAAAATCAAAAGCCTCAAACCCTAATTATATGCTAGGAAAATTGAAAAGGAATATTTTAGAACTCCAAAAAGCTCATTGCCATATGCAGGCGGCGGAGCAATCAAAAAGAATTTAAAGAAGTAAGATCTCCAGACCCACATGGTTTAGCTTTTCAATGTTTCAACAATTTCATTAAGGCCTAATTTATTTGATTAATACATCTAAGTTATTTGGTTAAATATTGAGCCAAAAAAATGATGTTATAGATTTGGGTGAGTCTAACGGTAAGATAGGCGATAAAATAAAATTTATGTATTTAATACTCGGGGTCCTTGTCATTTTTTTTTTACAAAATAACTCCCGGAGTACTCAAGCGGTTGCCGAAATCGAAATCGTCCCTCCCGGCCCCATCCACTAGTCCCCATCGACTCAAGTTGTTGCCAGAATCGTCACTCTCGGTGGAGAAGGAACGAAACCCAATACAAATATTAGTCCTCTCTCTAAAACCTCCAGAAAGTAGACATCAATGGCGCCAATCCCCTATGAATTTATCAAACCGTGCCTTTTCTACTTCATCTTTCTCCTAGGGTTTTGCTTTTTGCTTCATATGGCTTTTGAACTCTATGAAAAACGAAGATGAGTCCGCAATAGAATAATGCAGTCCACGCATATAAATGTGCAAGTGCTAGCGGAGGCTCGGTCGGGGGCCGGAAGTATGAGCACCGTGAAGGTGCCAATTCCCGGCACGTTCTGTTCGACGACTGAAAAAAAAAGAGGAAACCGAGAGAGGGAAAAAATGAAAAGGACTTAGAGTGCAATTAGATGAAATGTATCTTTTTTTTTTTATGACGAAGAACACACCTTCGGTGGTGAACCCCGAACACATGACCCAATCGGCAAGAGCTTCGTACTAGGTAAACCGATTTGCATCGACCGGCTCGATGTAGTAGTATGGAGTGAGGCAAACCTTAGATTGCCATTCAAGAAAAGAGGCTATAAACATGTATCTTGCTCATTAAAAAAAAAACAAGTATTGCTAATAGACTTGATGTATACACCTAAACTATGTGATCCTATATAGAGTATGTCCAATTTTCCAAACTTAGTGAAATATTCAATCAATCAATTAATACTAATATAAGGGTTACTTTCACGCATAAAAAAAAAAGGCAAGTGAGCAATAATTTTTTCTTTTTTAGTTAGAGGTCTCATTCAGCAAGATTTTGAAACTTCTGACCTTTCTAATGCTTGATCAAGAGCTCTTACTCCACCATGATTCCCAATTTCACATACATATAATAGAGTTTTTTCATGTAAATAAATTATTGCTTTTTTTGTTTACACTCCGATAAAAAATATAACACGTTTGACTTTATAACATATATTTTAATTAACTAAACAACATATTTTGCAGAATATATAGAGTATAAAATATTAATATGTTTTAAAACTTAGTATTTATTAGTAATAAATTTATTATTTTTAAGTAATAATAATAAAATAAAAAAGTTAAACGACTTATATTTTAAGACAGAAATACGTGTAGAAAATTAGAAAGTAAGAGAGTACTTGTGAACCTATCTTACTTACTATAACAAATACAGTAATTATTTAAAAGATAAATTCTAATTAATAATAAATTATTATTTTTATATTTTTATAGATAGTTAGTTATGCTCTCTTTGAATCTCAATCCTTGTCTTATACTCCGTAGTTTTGAGTCTTTTGACAATTTTGTTTATGTATTATTTTTGGTATTTAGATACTTTATATATTTTTCGGGTTTTTTTTTCTATTCTATACCCCAAACGAATAGATGAATAAAATTAACTGAAATATATTTTTTAAAATTAAATTATTTTAATTTTCTTAATAGGGCTTTCATAAGGTCATTTCTTTATTTTATATAGAATCTTTTTTTAAAATCTTTTTTCGATTAAAATTCTTAACCTATACCTTTAAAACATAAATTATAAATGTAATTATAATCTTACAAAGCCAAATATTTCCAAACAACCAATTACCCTCTCCAAGGAGTATAATACATTATAAAACGCATATTTGATTAAGTAATACGACACATTTTAAATTGGAGTGTATTTTAAAATAATTATATTATATATATATATATATTTTTTAAAAACATATATTAACAATAAAAGTTAAGATCGAATCTTAATCGATTTTTTTTCCTACCAAATATCGAAACAACGTTAAAAAAAATACCTATAATGATAAGTTTTTTTAAACAAAAATAACACCCTAAAATAACAAGTTTTGTTGAACAAATGGAGTAGTATATAAAATATTTAATTTTTTATTGTATTATTTTTTTAAAAAAATTAATATTTATTACTAGTAAGTATTAATTTTTTAAAAATATTACTACCTCCGTTGCAAAATATAAGGGCTTTTAGTTTTTGGCACGTTTTTTAATGAGCTAAAAACTCAATGAAATATTAAATTTTTATTAAATTTTTTATATAGTATTACATATATTGTTAATATGTATAATACTATGTAAAAAAATTTAATAAAAAATTAATATTTCATGGTGTTTTCAGCTCATTAAAAAGCGTGCTAAATAGTCAACGCCCTTATATTTTACAACGGAGGTAGTAATATTTTATATAATTTTTATCTATTTAAAATACGTGATAAAAAGGTAAGCATCTTATATTTTTAATCGGAGTGTTGGGAAAAAGTGGTAAAATAAAACAATTAAAAGCAGAAAGATGTAGAGTGGAGTAATGGAACACCAAAAATAGGCAGTGGTCAGTGGTGTTAATGGTGCAGTGCAGACGTGAGGTGAGGGAGGGTGTGGGAGCTCAGCCTCTCCCTCAGGCCTCTCAGCTAGCTACGGTGCCCAGCACACCATCACTGACACGCGGCACCACCACGGCGAGCTTCGTGGTATGCCTTGTACGGTCCTCACTCTACACGTGTACCGCCCAAAACTACGTGACGGGCTGGGCAGGTGCTGGCTACCTGCCCGCGATCCCACGGTCAGGCTCCTTTGCTGGGATACAGCAACCTCGGAACTAGTGCACCCCTTTTTAAGTATTTTATTTATTTAATTATTTAATTGATGGTGTTACCACTTTACCCCTCCTGATTCTCCAATTGGGGGACCCCACGCATTATAAGGGGTGGGCCCAACAAGGGTAGAAAATGAATGTGCTCTTTTGCTAGGCGTTTAGTGGGGGGCGTGGCCCATCTCCGTGGGACCCACCGGAGTTGGAAGTTACTGTGGTGGAGTGTTTTGGGAGGTAGAGGACAAAGTAGGGGTGAAAATAATAGTTTCCCTTTTTTGTGTTAAAAATGGGAAAGCGACAAAAGAAGATGGCGAAAGTGATGTCATCTATTATGATGACGGTAAAGAGCTCTAAAAGGACAACGCCGTTAATCAGTGTAAACGTTCGTTACGGGGTCGCTCCCGTTTGCTTACCGACTGGTCCGGTTTACGCCCGTAATTTACACGGACTAATTGAGCTATAAAAGACCGTTTATAATACAAGATACATTTATAATACAAGGGAAAGAGAAAAAATGAATATAGTCCATTTATAATACAAGATACATCGTTATAAAATTTAATTACTATCCTTTTTTTTTATCAACTTTTCATACGAAATTGGTTTTGTTTTTCTCATTTCAATTTTCAATTTGAATTAGGGTAACCATATTCTCGTATACTTCTTTAATCATTACTCCGCTAGTGGTCTTTATCCAGAATCAAATCTTCCGAAAAGTTCAGAACATTGAGGTCATCTCTGATAAATTAACCTTCATCCAACTCTTTTCCGGTCTACCTCTCCCCCTCCGGAACACTCTCAGATCCAAGCTCTCGCACGCACCGGTGGCGAAGATAGTCTCGTCCGAACGTGTCCAAACCAACCCAACTTGGTCTCCGACAGCTTATCCCCGATACTAGTAACTCCAAGCTTGCTCCTAATGTCGACATTTTTTATTCTGTTCAATCTCGTGTGTACGTCCACTCATCCAACACATATCCTCATCTCATTTACTGAAATCCTTTGCTCTTGAACTTTGATAATAGACCAACATTTAGAGTTGTACAATAACGCTGGTCGAAAAACCACCTTGTAAAAATTTCCATTTAATTTTGCCTGAACGTTCTCATCGTAAAGCACACCCGATGCCCTTCTCCATCGCAGCCACCATGCTTGAATCCGGTGCTCTATAACCCTATCGATACCTCAATCGCTTTGAACAAATGAGCTCAGGTACTTGAAATACTCTTTCTCGGGGACAAGATCTTCTCCCAACAAAATTGACTCATTTGAATCTCCAAACTCTCCGAAACGAAATTGCACGTACTCAGTCCTTATCCTATTCAAACGGGATCCCTTGGACTCTAGCACCTCCCTCCAGTATGATTTAACTAAAGATGATGTAAAAATGTTAAATCAGGAGTATGATTTGACTTTAATTTACATATTTGAAAAACAATCTTTAAAATGACATGAAAGAATGGTACTACCTCCGTTCGAAAAAACTTGTCACTTTACTATTCATGTACGCTTTTTTAGGGATAAAAACTATATAAAATATCTAGCTTTTTAAATAATTTTTTTTAACAATTTCGTAGTTATTATTAATAAGTACAAACTTGTTAAAAAAATTATAAAAAAAATGAATATTCTATATAGTTTTTATCATTCTAAAAAAACGTGCGTGAATAGTAAACGACAAGTTTTGCCCGGAGGGAGTATTTTTTAGCTCTTTTGTGTGGATTATACTGTGGCATGACATTGACACTCACTAGAATTTTTTTTTTTTTATTCCTTCGAAATTTTATAATGGCTGAGATAAGAACTTTTAGGCTAAAAAGCAATAATTCAAAATAAATTCATGTTATATAGTTTGCTAATAAAAAAAAGTGTTATGTGATTGAAGGAGATGTAAAATGGACCCCTTTTCCTTCATAATCTAAAGAGCATTTTATCAGTTTTTTTTTTTCCATTTAGGAGGCTTTCGATTTCTTTAAAAATTTAAGTACTTTTTAGTTTAATAGATTTTTATATCATTTTCTAAAATAAAAAATATTAAAAAATATAAATATTGATCAGAAGTAAATAATAAATAATTATCTAAATATTCAAAATGTGAATAATGTTTGAAATTTAAGTAAAAATAATTCAAATGATATGTATTTTGAAAAAACTATTGAAAATATCCTAAGAATGTAAAATTGATTATGAATTATCCATTTGTGACTGATTTTTCCTCTCTAAATTGACGTTAACTTAAAATTTGGAAGTTTTAGTTTTTAAAAAATCTCAAAATCTAAGATAAACTTGCGTAAATTTAAGGAATTTCAGTTAACAGTTTATCCCCGTAAATGTGGCGAAAATTGATAAAATTTTGAGTTTTCATCTTTAATAATAATAATAAAGAATTATCACACCGTAGGATACGGTAAAAACTTGTCACCGAAGTAAATAAGTCAACAGTGATATTTTATTTTTGCCGAAATAACAAAAATATCTTAAATTAGGCAATGACTCACTCAGAAAAAGGAAAAAATTAGGTTGCCATCTTTAAAATATCGCGTAACGTCCACGCGCTATGAAAGCGCGTTAACTGATTCCCCCTTTACTTCGCTCCCGTTAGAGTAATCGACAAAAGTGGTACGTCGCACCTGACCCACCCTATTTTCACTGTTTCCCATTCCACCCTCGCCCCTTTCCACTATTTACAACAATGCCCTACTGCAGCGTCCTATCGATGGGCCCACCCGTGTAATTTTGACTCAAAAGGAAGGGCATTTACGGTAAAGTAGAATAATCGTTTTTCCTTTTATTTTTAAAATATTGAAAAAAGAAAAGAAAAAGTGGTTATTTGATGTCCTTTCTTCCTCATCAGTCCCTCTCCCCACCAAACCAGTCTTTATAACCTCCTTTCTCCATCTCCTCAAACCCCATTTTCTCTCCTCCCTCTCGCTCTCTGAAAGCGGGGATTCCATCGAAATCGAGGTTAGGAATCGGACGCATTCGTGGATTCAATGGATTCTCAGGCTTCGTCTGTGAGGAGGCCGTGTTTCGTTGAGGAGGACGACGGTTTAGCCTCCATCGCCGAGTTCTCCGGCGCCGGCGGCCACCAATACAACAACGTCAATCGCCGCCATCACCCTATCTTCTCGAGGACTGTGGTGCCTCGCCGGACGGGAAGCCTCAGGAGCCTCGTTTCTCTCTCAACCGCCTCCGCTAACTGTGCTTCGCCGAGATCTGGACGGATCTTCGATTCCAGGTTCGAGGAGGCTAACAACTCGCCGCACTTCCTCCACGCTTGCTACCTTTGTAAGAAGCCCCTTGGCGGTAACAGAGACATCTTCATGTACAGGTTTGTTCAAATTTCCTTTCAATCGAAGAACCTAGGGTTTCGTCATTTGAATCTGATTTATAGATTTATTGATTTATTGATTGATGATCTTGTTGCTGATTTGGTTGCTTTGTTGTTTACAGAGGAGACCTTCCATTTTGCAGCGAGGAGTGCAGGCACGAACAGATTGAAGTAGATGAAGCAAGGGAGAAGAGCCGCTCCATGAAAGCTATGAGGAGCAAACAGAAGGACTCAACTTCCGCTCAGCAAAACGCCACCTCTTCACCTGACAAGTCACAGAAGTACCCCTTCCGTGCCGGAACGGTGGCCGCCGGGTAGTGGTGCGTACTAATTTCCCGTTTTGCCCTTCTACCGGCTTCTTGGTACTTTCAAACAAGCACTCAAGACTCAAGAGTGGAGAGATCAAATGAAAACTTGTATAAAGTTTTGTGGGATCTGCAAAAGTTGCAATGGAAAGTTACAAAAATGAATCGACTTTTCCTTTGTACTCATCACCATGAGTGAGAGCTTGGAATTTTTGGGAAAAAAATAATTTTAAAAAAGTTGGAATCTTTTTTCTTTGCAAATTAAAAAAAAAAAAAGAGCCCAGGAGAGAGAACGCCTTATGACGGGGGTTTATGGGTTGGATATGAGTTGGGTTTTTGCTCTATGAATGGCTCTTCTGTTATTGTGGAAATTTAATTATCATGGTAATTAATATGTTTATTACCAATATTTTCTTTAATTACTATCAATACAAGGACTTTTTGTTGCATAAATTCATCATCTTTCATAGCCATTTTGTGTTTGATTCTGCAATTGTTGCTGCTATTCATTCAGTATTCACCTAATGAAGGTGAAGAAAGGGGTTTTAGTGCTCTGCAATTGCAATTGAATAGGAAGGTACAGAAGATGGTGGTGGTCAAAAACTCAAAATTCACATGAATGTACTGATGGTGGTGATTTCTAGTAGTTAGTGATTGGGTGGATTTGTGGTTGTTCTGGGTCACCCTTTTTGATTATAGTACTGGTCAGAGTTCACGAGGGTGGTGTGCTTTGTGTTCCCATTTTAACCGAGGGGGTCCATTCAAACTGAGTGAATCTTCTGGACAATTTGAAAATAAATGATGTTTGTACGATCAGGGACTGTTGAATTCAAAGGTTACAGAAACTCAAAACCATTGAGGGGGCCCTCCTCTGGTATGAAATGACATTGGGTATGAATCTGTTTCCATCCCATTCCCAATTCAAGGGTGAAAAATTGACAAATCCTTTGCTGCTATCTCTGGTATGAAATTGGCATCTTTCAACAGGGGTTTTACATTTCATCTAAAAATCTCTTATGATCTGTTGCTGTAGAGAACTCGTTTTCGATCTGATAATGAGGATCGGGATCCTGTCCTCGATCCGAGGAACAGCACAAATTTGTGTCTTTTGAGACTCCAAAGTTAAAAGGGAGATTGATAAATAAAAACAGTTTGGGATTTGGGAGATTTCATGGTATGTTTTGCAGCTTCTTGGATCATTAAACAGGAAGATAAAAAATGTGCTGATTTTTTATGCTACTAACTAAAAAGAGGCAAGTTGACGCATTTCTGAATTAATTGATTTTGCTGAACAATTTGCTCTTATTAGTTAATACTACTTGACAGTAGGTCGCTTTGCACATAAATGGCTGCAGCAATTTCTCATGGCTTTAGCTTCTCACCTATGCATTTTTTGGGGAAATCAGTTCTTATGCATAATCAACCATTGTAGAAAAGTGGTTCACCTAAACTTGTGAAATGAGACTTAATTATGATAACTTCACTCGTCTAATTTAGGTTAGTGCCCAACACTAGAAAGTTCCAAGAAGCTGTACTTGAACTCTTGAAGGTACGAAAAAACTCGTCTAACATGACACAATATTAAACAGTCAGTTCATACTTCATACGTCAATCAGACTTGAAAATTCCATATCATGCCAAGATGATTGGGAACAGAACGGAAAAGATCTCAGGATCTGAACTCGATAAATTGGAAACATTGAACAATGGACTAACCGCAATTTGGCACCCGGTATTGTATACACCAGTTGAATTCTCGCACTCTCGTTTATCAGCCTCCAATGTATTGACTGTCGGGAACTCTAGAAATGTCGACAGCATCATGAATGCACACAGGTCAACTCATAAATATTATATTGACCTCTACAATGTTCTGCTGTCATCAATTTAGGTGCCAAAGCAGTCTTCGTGACTGAGCTGGTGGCGCCAGTCCAGGAATATCTGCGATGGCCTTGTTGTTTGGATTGACAAGCTGAAATTCAGAGTTTAAGCAAAACAATTAATAAGTGCTTCAAATAAATAACAAGGTCATTGCACTACTTTCAGTTTGACAACTACTCCAATTCCTGAATTTTGTATTTCTTTCCTCCCTGAAGCCTAAAAGCCATAATACATTCAAATTGGAAGCAAAAGAGAGAAATGCATCACAGAGAAAACTATTTTAGAGAGAGAATCAACCTTCACAATGATGACGGCGATGATTCCTAGCACAATAATGAAAAGCAAGCCCATGATACATCGATCAGTTGCAACCTGAGGACAGTTGCAATAGGTTAGAGGGAAAAAGAACCATAACAAGAGGGGGGAGCAATCGGCAATGAAGAACTGACCTGCCGACCAATTTCTCCAACCAATTTGGAAGCTTTCTTTATTGAGAAATGAATAGAGTCCAACTCATCCACAATCCTATTCATTTGGTCCGTCTGAAGACACAAAGTCAGCATTCACTTGAAAAGAATAAGAATACATCACATGACTTTCATCTGATAGTTATATACCTGTGCCTTCAGAGCAGCTGCAGTTTCTGTCCCAACGCCTATTGTATCGTGAACAACCTGTTGAAGACAGAGAGTAACTTTTTATGAACAAAAGAAGTGAGTAAAAGGGAAATGTTGGTTTTATGCTAGTAAAACTGTGAAAAAAATTTAACATAGTTGAAAAGAGCTTTACTAAACTAAGAGGTTGATCTGCTTAGCTTGTGCAAATAGACAAGGTTCTTTGCTTTGAAGGCTATTTCCCTTGTTTTAGGTGACTTTGGGAAATCAACTTCTATGAAATCCATTGCACCGAAGGTTTCAGAAGTAGGAAAGCATTTACCATTAAAAAAACAGATTGTAAACTATGACAGGTACAAGTAAACCACTAGTCCTATTATGACGTAAGAAGAGGCTGATCAGCAGCATGCAATTTTCACACAGGACTGAATTTGGATTCTTGGAATCAAAGATCTCTCTACAACTGTTCCATAATGCATTTAGCTGTTAACAAAATAACCGCTCATTTGGTGTAAACCATGCTTCAGAAACCCATTATGAATTAGTATGATGTACGACTACGACCACTTGCTCAGGGAAGTCATAATTATAAACAGAATTCCTCCAGTAAAAGCATACCCTTCTTCCCCTTTCAATGGCCTGATCAGTCTCATCCAACAAGCTATTTCCATGATCAACCAGCTGCTGATTTGTCATAGCTGCAATATGTAGCACCATTGTTTACTCAATGGATAATACACAACCAATATAATTTGTACAAAATTTATAATTGTACATCTATTTATAAATGAAAAGTTCCTTTCTTCGTTCAGCATTAGGATGTTTCATTAATTTGATCTGTGCCTTAATTACATTAAATCTAGAACGGTCAGGAATACTTGTTGTCTTTACTTAGACAAATATATAAAAAAACAAACAAAACTAAATAACATAACAAGTGCAGTGAAAAATGTGCACAAGGACCTAAGCTGCCTCTGCTATACATCTTTTCTTCTTTCTTTTTTCAATCAAAATAAGTATGCTCATATGTGAGGCTATCTTTTCATAGTGTCGGTACTTGTTGAATGTGTGATTACGTTGAAGGCTTGCAGCTGCACAAAACACTAACAACCTCTCTCCTCACATTCCCTGTTCTGAAATCTATACCTCACACTACTATTTCCCACAATTTCTATTTCTCTTTAGCTTCCTCCTTCGGCCCCTTCACTAACAATACTTGATTTTTTCACCACGAGCCTGCAATTGGACTCTTTGCATTTCTTCTTTAACCTCTCATTAATATGCACGAAACCTCATGTGAAACATATGAACATTGAAATATAGTGCCACTTAAAAAATTGTCAAACCTCGTGGATCTGAAGTTAAAATATCATCTTTTTTTTTTTAAAAAAAACAAGGATTGTTCCAAGAAGGGTGCGATATCTTACAAGAAGCAAGCATGACATTTTCTTCTCCAAAATCTTCTTGAGGCCCATCAAATATATCAATTCGCTTGTTTTCAATATTTGTTGTGTATCTGTTGATGAACATAGGGAATGAAGTATCTAAATATATCTCAAATCAAATTATCAGAAAACAAAAAAAGGGGTTCTGATGAGAATGAAGCATCATATACAACATCATAGTGAGTAGCAAAAAGATTATGTAGGAGTATGAAGTAGAATTAAAGTACGTGGCAGCTCAACAACTCGTATGAAGCAAAGGATTCCTGTTGCAGTGAAAATTTTCTGTATGTATAACAGTCCAAAATGTGTAATAGAATTATTTATGTGATTTCTTCTACATTTTTAACATCTCTAAAGACACCATCTCAAGCTATCTTATATGGGCTAAAATTTAACTTCAAAAGCTCAAATTTATCTCAAGCTATCTTGTATTAACCGATTACAAAAAAAGAAAAAGCCTTTCTGGGTATTTATATCATCAACTGACAAGAATATCTTCACAATTCGACTTAGATGTCCTAAATTTTCTATAAGAAGAAAACCATTCAGCATAATTTAGCTTACTGTTTCTTCAAGGCAACATATGAGTTCAACTCCTTAATCTGCATGGAAACATTATTGGGTGTTACCATATGAGCAAGGAAACAAATCAATGACAATGTGGATGACCAAATGACAAATATAATGAGGGAAGAAGTACCAGTGACTGCTTTTTCTCATTTAACATTTTATTTGTATTAGGATCATTCCTATTCTCCAAATCCTTCACTTCTCGATCAAACTCTTTGATAAGCCTGGAGAAAAGCAAATAAAAAATTCCATCACTTAAACTGAAGTTGCCACTACAACAGAAGTTAGCACCAATCACATTAGCATGCAGTTTAATGCATAAACACTGCATATGTTTTCAAGAAAGGCTGGATAAGCAACAACAAACTTCAATAATTGAAAAAAGTATGTGCTTATTAAACAAAAAGATAAGGATTAAGGAGAGAGAAATTCAAGAAAGTGAGTGAAGTACCTCTTACATTCTCGCATCTTCTCAGTGAGCTCTTCCAATTGCCTGCTTCGCCTATTGACATCTTTAATCTTCTCCAACTTCTGGAAACCATTTCTGCAGGAAGTGATAGAATTCCATATAAACATCATTGCATCATGGCAAATATTAAGCAAATCATATGAAGAGTGCATGGCCGAAATGCCGAATCAACTGAAATATAACAAATTAATTAAATTGGTTGTTAACAAATTTAGAAGTATAATTAATGATCATTTTTTTCACATGTGATAGAGCAGTTTTCAGGATTGTGGATTAATAGGGCATAGCATACTCTTAGCTACACCTTTAACCTTAAATCGAATGATACCACTTATTTTCCACTGATATACTAGAGCATATAGAGAAACAGACTATCAGAAATTCAAATGTATTAACAGACATCAAATGAATCTCATCCATCCTTGACATTTCAGGATCATGGGTGAGGACAATACATCTGTTTACATGTAGGTCTGATGACAGAAGTCAGATTAATATGCATCAATCCACCTCGATATTAAAAAATCTAGTAAGGGCAGTGTGCCCCATTAGTAAACTTTTAGCTCCACAATATGCTCCTCTTCCCAATGAGAATATACATCTGACTTGCCTAACATTTTGACACCGATGAATCACTATGCTTTCAGCTATAGGGCCATATACTACTAGAACAAACTCAGCATCTTTATCATCTTCATCAGATTATCTTATTTACTAAGAGTTTTACATCTGAAATGCAATGACCAACAACAGACATCTGGTGACAGAATGATATCAGTTAACATGGAATGATGCAGTAGAACTAGAAAGTAGAAACTACTAGCAACCAAACAAGGGATAATCAAGACTAACAAGGTTTAGCCCCCACAAGACTGAAGAACTTAACAGGTACTTCGGTCAAAAGCACAGTACTGAATAGATCGCTCAAAATGGAGTTGACCATGAGCAAACAACAATCGAATGTCCGACATTTAACTCGCTAGGTCTATCCGTCAACGCCTCTGATTGTAGGCTTGAAAACAAATCGATGAACTAAGACAAACACAGAAGATATGAAAGACGATTCTTACGATAATGCTCGGAAGATATCACTGATTTGTCCATCGAGCTCTCCGAGCTCCTCGCTGATCGATGACAACGATGACATTCTCTATCAGATCCCCAAATCTGCCAACTCTCTTACCAACTGGCGCTCCACAAGATCTAAAAAAAGAAGCTCATTCCAACAGATTTCAACTCCGTTTTCGCCGACTCTCGGAAATGTATCCAACCACGAATCTCGAAACCTGGGAACGCAACCGATTACAATCTGCCAAATCCAAACTTGAACTCAAATGTCTTAAATAATTCATAAAAACTCAAATGTCTTACAATGCAAGATCCGGAAATGCAAGGAAGTAGAAAGATTTGATCCTTCCAAGGGAGGTCAGCTCTGGTCTTTCCTCGAATTTCTGATGTTTGTAGATTTCGTTCTCCTGAATTGCGGATTTGAGATCCCGTGATTTACATTCGAATTTCCTTGAATATATTTTCTCTCTCTATCTCTCTCGCGCAAATGACAGCTAATAGAGAGAGTGTAGTGTTTTAGATTTGTTTATAGGAACTCTCTCCGGCAAATTGGCAACCCTTCGAGTTCAACTCTTCAACGTCTTCAAGTGAACGACAACTTCAACTCCGTTTTCGATCCTTTCACTCCATGACAGTGATCTATAACAAGTGGGATCCCTGCCATGTTTAACAATTTTACTTTTATTTAAATTCGAATCAAAACAATGACATATAAATTGAATTATTTTTATAAGAATAATACAATATTTTTTTTTTACGACGTGAAGGTTCCGAGGTTATCGACTAGTCCTCCACGGGCCGAGCACTAGCGACAGGCTAACCCATGCCTTGGATTGGGTACCCACTCAAGCACAAATTGCTCTTAGTGGGAAAACGAACCCAACCTCACTCTTACCACTAGGACAAGAGGTCATTGGTAAGAATAATACAGTATTATTTGACCAAATTTATATTATTGGTTTGACCTAATTTATGATCGGAAAAATGAGTCAAGGTACTTTGTTATCATTGGTGCAAAGGTTGGTTTATTTGTAATTTTTTTTAAACACTCCTACAAATGTTTGGACTATTTTAATTAGTTACTCCATTTTGTTTTATTATGGCTTATAATTATTTTTGGGTCTATGCACATACTACATCCGTTCGGTAAAACTTGTCGTTTAATATTCACGTACGTTTTTTTAGAATTATATAAAATATTCATTTGAATTTTTTTAAACAAGTTTGTACTTATTAATAATAACTACGAAATTGTTAATTTTTTTAAATGAATATTTTATACTGTAAAGTTTTTATCATTCTAAAAAAGGATGCGTGAATAGTAAATGACAAGTTTTGCCGAACGGAGGTAGTATAATTTATGTTGATGATAAAAATAATAATATTCAAAAGATTTTTCTAACTTAGGCCCATCATTTTTATTTAATGAAAAATGGATTGTCCCCACATTGAAGTGATATTTTAGTAGAATTGATTTATTATTAAAAATAGACGTTTAATACTTTAATATATGTCATTTGATAGTATAGTTTAGAAAATCTTTAAAAATTATACACTGAGCTCAAATTATGATATTGTTTTTAATAAATAGATTAAGAAGCTAAATAGGGAGATTCTGTAGATTTTAATCCTTAAACCTTGACAAAATCATTTTAAAAAATGGTTATAATGATTAACATTTTTTTTATATTTAATCACTTAACTTATGTCATTGTTCAAAAAAAGAGTTTAAAAGTCATTCAGATAAAATACTAGACTAGAAACCCTTAGAATTATGATAGGCTAAAGATTGAAATACACACCTTTTAGTATTAATTTAGACGAAATAATTTTTTTTTTAATGTCCGAGTGTTTTCAAAACCTCTACTTCAAGTGAGAGCTAGAGCACTTCTTTTCTTTCAACCTGTTCAAGGCAGGGTGGAGTGGTGGACGAAGCTCAACCGGGCGGACCAGTAGCACAACCCCACTTCAAGCGCACCTCTGTATTGACTGAACCGTGCGGCGTGGGACAGAGGGCTCGTGCCGTAAGTCAAATGGGCGGGTGAGGCGAGAGTCCTTCACTACACTCACTGGAGAGTCAACAAGTTGCGACTTTATCACTCCTAAATATGGTTAAAAAAAACAAAAATTTAAAGAGCGGTCATATTCGGAGTTCGAATTGGGAATCTTTGGATACTACTCGCAAGTCCTTTCCAGTGAGCTATACTGACTCCTTCCATTCTCAATCTATCTCTCTCTCTGTATCTCTACTTTTGAAGGGGTTAGGGCTCAAATCTAGTCTGAAATCTCGTTCTCTAATACCATCCACAATAGTTTTGGGTAAAATGTTTACATTTGCATAAGGTGTGTAAAAATACACACCATTTTTTAACAATTTGCTCCATTGTGGTAAAATGTGCATTTTTTAAACATCATTAAAATACAATTCATTTAAAACAATGAAAATAAAATTATAAAAAAAAAAAACAACCACACACCAAAAACAACCAATTGAATTAAAAAAAGAAAATTTGCGCCGAAGGCGCAAATTTTGGCCCAATTAGCGAAATATACACGTTTTTGTATAATTTGCAAAAGTATACAAAACGGCACAGGGCGTTCCTTTCAGATCTGAGATCCGAGATCTCGATCTCTCTCTCCCATGGCTACCTCCAGATCTGATGCCCCTCCCCCTCTCTCTCGTCCTCGCGCTCATCGCCCTCGCCCTCCAGAGCATCGTCCGACAACGATCGTCCGCGGCGGGATCGCTTGCGGGATCGAAAACCCTAAGAGTAGAAGATAGATTTACAGCCGTCGCGAGGTGCGATCACGTTGTGGGAATGGTGGAGGATGAGATAGGATCGGGGAATGCAACAGGCGGAGCTGATGCTGGAGTACGACGACCGTACAGATATTTGTCGAGTTTTCAGAAGGATCTGCTGGCGGGGGCGGTGATGGGAGGGATGGTTCACACCATTGTAGCGCCAATTGAGAGGGCGAAGCTTCTCCTGCAAACACAGGAGAGCAACCTGGCCAATTGACAGCATATTGAAGCTTCCTCCTCTCATGCTCCTCTTCCAGCTCTGCTTCTCCATTGCTGACAGTAGAATGGAATTTGATCTTCGCTGTTCGTTGTTAATTGATCAGTCTATGAAGATTCTGCATAGCTAACCGACAAATCTTCCCAGTCGCTAGTGCAGGAGAGGGGCAGCAATGGAGTCTGCACCAGCGCAGAAGAGTGCAGCTCTGCGCCACAGCTTGCGCTGAACGAAGCCCCAAAGCATCCAAGAAGATCTAAGAAAGGTTCGAATCCTTTTATTTCATGTATATGAATATCTGCTACTGCTTTGTGTAATGGATGGTTGCTGCTTGATTAACTTGGTTGCTCAATCAAAGTGTTGGACCAATTCTGAGAAGTAAATTAAAATCAGTTCATGGTATGTGACTGATTGTGTGAGTTTCTTTGTTCCTAAATCTGTAAAGTGCTGAAACAATTAGCTAGATGGCATATGTCAATTGAAATTGTGGATTTTTGTTTAAGATTTTGCAAGGAAATGGAATGATCGAGGTTTGACTTCATCAGTGGTAGCAATTAGCAAATACTGTATGTGCCTTTTGAATACATTCATTGTTGTAACTATTGGATCTTTATATTTTTAGTTTTTTTTTGGTAGTGGTTTAGTTTTGGCCTAATTTATTTTTGATGAACGCGTATTTGTTTGGATAGCTTACACGTTTTGGGATGTATGAAAGCGTAAGTTATGTTTTTAAGAGAATGACTTTTTAGCTACTGGTTTTTTTATAGGTTGGTGATTTTTTTGTGTGAGTAATGCAATTTGTCTCCAATTTATTTTAGTGCTGACATCGTTTTTAGTTAGATATTATATATGTAGGTATATATGTATGCTTGAGTCCTTAGAAATTGGGTTGTTTTTTAGTGCTAACGTTGTTTTTAAGAGTATTTTTTAGTGCTGACCTCGTTTTTATGCGTATTTTTTTGGTGCTGACATCGTTTTTAATTTGATATTATATATGTAAGTATATATGTATGCTTGAGTCCTTAAAAATTGGTTTATATAAATAGTTGGATAATATTGGAATCGGTTTAGTTAAGTTGAAGCTTTAGGTGGTTTTTTTTTTTTTGTGAGTAATGCAATTTATCTCCAATTTATTTTAATGCTGACAGCGTTTTTAGTTGTATATTATATAGGTAGGTATATATGTATGCTTGAGTCCTTAAAAATTGGTTTATTTCTTAGTGCTGACATCGTTTTTATGCATATTTTGTAGTGCTGACATCGTTTTCATGCATATTTTTGTGTAGGTATATATTTGCTGACATCGTTTTTGCAATATAAGAGATGGATGAGGAAAGAGGTCAGCATTGTCGGCGTCGAAAAATTCTTTGTTTTAATTGTTTACCGCTATTCTTTGTTTCTCACTACCAAAAATAAAATAAAATATTCGTTTTTTTATGTAGAACACTCCTTTGTCTCTTTGTTCTCCCCCTTTTATATTTTTAATGACTTAATACGTCAAATATATTGATCTTCGATGTCATCATTGTCGGCGTCAGCATCCTCGTACTCGTAGAGGGTGTGAGCAATGCTGACGTCAGCATTCCCGGCGTCATTGTCGTCGGCGTCAGCATTCTCGTAGACGGCGTCAGCATTGCTGATATGTCAACATTTCCGTCGTCGGCGTCAGCATTGACGCGTGGACCAAAAATTTTT
Organism: Persicaria tinctoria; assembly: GCA_037127255.1. Lineage (NCBI taxonomy): Eukaryota > Viridiplantae > Streptophyta > Magnoliopsida > Caryophyllales > Polygonaceae > Persicaria > Persicaria tinctoria. Next base: position 74,470,360 of record JBANSL010000014.1, on the reverse strand, counting down.
CCTTGTAAACGGTGTCAGCATTGACGCGCGGAAAAAAAAAAAACAAAAAAACCGCCCTTGTAAACAGTGTTAGCATTGCTGACGTCAACATTCCCGACGTCGGCGTTAGCATTGGCGCGCGGGAAAAAAAAACTTCCTTGTAAAACGGTGTCAGCATTGCTGACGTCAGCATTTCCGACGTCGAGGTCAGCACTGACGCGCGGAAAAAAAAAAAAAACCATCCTTGTAAACGGCGTCAGCATTTCCGACGATGACGTCAGCACTGACGCGCGGAAAAAAAAAAAAACACTGGTAGGGGGGCACACGGGGGAGGGGGGGGGGGGGGCAAATTGGGATGTACAGTATATTTTTGGAAAATTCCCAAAATTGTGTATATTTGGCTAATATGGCCTCCTTATTTGTATATTTGGCAAATCCTCCCATTAAAAAATGTCAAAAAAAATGCTCATTTGTACACCACCAATGTAAATGGCCTAATGACAGCGTCTTGTGGTTTCGCCACTTTGATCTTTCGCTCTAGAGGTTCACGTCCATGGCGGCGGCGCAACGTCTTCCTCTTCATCGAGGTCCATGTCATCAGCATCGCCGAATCGATTCTCGGAGGGACAACGTACGGGAGTAGCAGCCGGCGTTCCCTAGTCATGATGCGGCGTGGTTTCGTCAACCCTAGATGCCAGGTCTCTTCTGATTGGTGCCGGATCGCTTGATTCCGTTCGGTCGTCGAGCACCTATGTATTCAAGCAAACGACGACGTTTTATGCAACTACTAGATTAACCTCTTCCACGTTTCACTCTGACCTTCTCTGTCACTTCCTCTTCCTCTCTCTGGAGAATTTCGAAACGGAACAGGGGGTTTGTGAACTCTATATGTGATTCTTGTTGATTACATATGAAACTGAAGCCAAAAATCCAACATATATATTACACATTTGCAAAAGTTGATAGGGTTTCTGGAATTTTCTTTACACCTTGTATTTTTCTTGCACATGACCAACTCGTTGCTTGTATTTTCTTTTATAACCTCAAGCCCCCCGAGGCCTTGTTTCTTCCATTATATTGCTTGGTACTAATGCAATTGTGACGATGTTCTTAAAGTTTGGGTTAAAATCCATAGCATGAGTTTATTTGTACACAATGGAGGGTCAAATATTTTTGTTGTCGAGTTGTACATTGTTTTATACTCCCTAGTAGTAAAAAAGATGGGTTATTTTGGTTATCATTTGACTTACCCAGTTTAAGACCGGCCCGGAGTTTGTCGTCAATAAATTACGTCGTTGAGTTTAAGAGTTGTATTAAGCGGTTGAATCTTTGATTCAGATCTGTTTTATTCAACAACATCAACAACTTCATCTTAAAATTTTAATTGGCATCCTTCGGGTTACACAAAAGAAAGGAGCAATATTATTACAATAGATTTGAGTATTATTGTCATTTGTCGGTTACTAGGGTCGTCTAATGGATTTTAGAGGCCCCGTGCAAACTTCAAATAAAGTGATATAGTAGAGTTATATTTTAGATGAAATAATACAGTACATTCTAGATGGGGTTAAAAACAATTCAAACCAATTCAAAGTATCAAGGAGTCTGATTTAATTTACACCCTTAACATTTTGCACACCTTAATAAACAACTTATATATCAAATTTTATTTTTTTTAATTGAAACTCCAAGATAATGTTCAATAATACTATTAATTGAAAAGCATCGTACCGTAAAACTATTTGTAACAAAGCTGCAATTTTGTAACGATGATGCAATGATAACCAAAATAGTCAATACGATTGTATACAGTATATCATTCAAGACTAAAAATAAAAATATACAGTATATAATTAAATAATAATACGTATATAAAATTGTGATAACGTATACTTATACCTCCGAGCACCTCCGGCGAGGCCATCGCGTTCGACCTCCCCTGGGTGAGCTTTCCAACCCCCCTTTCGCCTTTTGTTTTCGAATTCCTTTACTTACGTCGAGCTAACCGGGGAAATCTCCGGAATGGCTCACTGGAAAAGACTTGTTGATAATAATCATAGGTCTCCGGTTCGAACTCCGGAATGGCCGCTCTTTATTTACCCATTCAAGGGATGTGTGGCCCGTTTCTTTTAAAAATCCAGGACTATTCTTTTATGGTTGGACCGGTTTATTAAATTGTTTTATATGTTATATTAAATTGATATACTACTCCGTATTAAATTTAATTGCTATATTGACTTATGATATTTTAATTGTTAATCTATTTATTATTACGTATGTTATAAGAGCATCCCCAACAACATCTCTATTATAGAGAAAAGTGAGAATTTAGCAAAATATTGGAGTTTTTTTCACCCAACAGCTCCTCTATTTCTTTCTCTAACATAGAGAATAGATGAGAGAGAATGAAAAAATCTCTATATTTGTAGCATTTGAAAAAATCTCTAAAATTAAATGTTCACTATCTCCCAAAACCCCATCACACATCCATCACAAAAAAGGAAAAGAAAAAGAACAAAAAGTATTTTTCTAATTCAAATTGAACCAATGAATGATCAGAATAATAAATGTAAAATCTGTAAAATAGAGTAACTGTTGGAGTTGTAAGATAAAACTTATAGAGATTTTGTATTTTTCTTCTCTATTTTAGAGATTTTTTACCAAATCTGTTGGGGATGCTCTAATGTATTCACTTGTTATATGGATGTATTTTAACTGTTATGAGTAATTTATATTGTGACATTAAGGGTGTGTTTGGATTCCATTGCCTTTTCATTATAATACAATTATTTTACCTCGTTTTGTGTGTCTGTTTGATTGTAAAATTAAAAATCTCGTAAAAAACGAGGTAAAACCGTATTTTAACCAAATACTCACATAAATCGAGATAAAATAATTATATTTTAATTAATATATAGTGAAATAAAAAAACATCATAATTTAAATGGCTTAAAATTTTTGTTAATCAAACACCGCCTTATCATTTTGCATTATAATGATAATGCATTTGGAATCCAAACACACCCTAAATTATTAGAGGAAATTATTATATTATCTAAGATTATCTTATTGATATGACGAAATTTATTCCAATTTATAGTATTGATTTATGATACTAACCGACTATGCCGGAATTTATTAATACCCAAGGGAAAACATGCAATAGTTTAATACCTCAAAACACGATAAAATATTCGAAATCCGAAATATCCACAAGATTAATCATATCCAACCACTCATAGCCGCCCTTTCATTAAACAAGTCCAACATCATTTTGATTAACCCATCCAAGAAAATTCGTTTAAGAGAGCTCAAGGTCATTAATTCAAATTCAGTCAAAGTTGTGTCAAAGTGGTCGTTAAAGAATTTTCGGCATTTTGGTTTTCTAAACACAAATCCTTAAAAGACATTTCCGAAACTTGAAAATCTCTTTTTAAATAAATATCATCAATAAATGACTAGCATAACCATCAAGCATATTTACTAAGAATCATTTCAAAATTCCCAATTTTCATATTTAAAGCATCACACAATATTTAGCACAATTAATACCATTTTCAAAATAATTTTGTAATATAGAATAGATTCCTGAAAATATTTTCTCATGAAATCAGAATTATCAAAACACAATAATAATGCCAATAAGTAATTATTATCATTTTATATAGCATACACTAGATGGCTCATGAAATCAGAATTATCAAAACACAATAATAATGCGAATAATTTCGTATGTTCAAGATGCATACACTAGATGGCTCATGAGGTCTTATACAAGGTAACGTGAATTTTTCATCTCTCCCGCTCAACTCCTCTTCCTTCCTATTGGGAGGTGTAAATGAGACCAAAATCCCACATCGAAAGTTGAACATAACGAGCCTTGATATATAAGTCAGTGGACTACTCATTTTATTTCCAATTGGTTTTAGAATGGAATCTCACTCGGCTTGTGTAAGACATATGCGCTCGTCTCCCATTGAAAGTTGAACTATATAACATGTGCGTCCAACCCTAAATTCGGAGTGAGACCCATTTGATTCTCATTAGTGGAATGGCTCGGCCCAACCCCGCCATAATAATCCTCATAATACATATAATAACAAAGACAATATAATGAGGAACCCAAAACAACAGGCCCAAATCCTCAACCCGGAACCAAACCCTAACCCGAGCCCAACATAGCAAAAAGAAATGAGGATCCGGATGCAAAGCCCTCCGACCTCCTCAACTGAAAAACCCGATAGCCAAATGATATAACCCGTTTTTAAACCGGACCCGACCCAGCCCAACAAGGAAATAGAATGACCTATAAAGCTAAAATATTTCATTCTCCCGCTTTCCTCCTCCCTCTAATCTCTCTGTAATTTCTCTCCCTCGAAAACGCCATGGGTCGGACCTCTTTCGTAACTATCAACGAGCTGTTTTTGAAGCTGGCGGAGAACAGAGAACTGGTCGTTCAGTACGGAAGGTTCATCTATTACTATTTTTTTCCGCCTCCGGCGCCGACGGTGGTGTCGATTCAGATTACAGCCATGGGAACGATTAGTTCGCCCATGGAGAAAATAGGTTTTGACAAGGACTGGAGAGAACAATCTATTGGATTTAAGCTTGTTTCAAGTAGATAGATTTTATTTTGAAATTTCTACTCGGAAAAAGTGCGATTAGATTGCGATTAGGCTAATTGTTGTGAATCGGTGATTAAATGTCGTGAGACCCATTTGAGGCTCATCAAAAGTGGAATGGCTCGGTCCGGCCCAACCTACCGTCGTAAATAGAGTCAAATTTTCATTTCTCCCGCTTAACTCCTCCTCCTTCCTCTAATCCTCTCTCCTGAAGAAATCACTCATGAGGAGTCATTCCGTCTCATTTGTTTCTATTCATGGCAATGTTTCTTTAATCCCTCGTTGCTGTTACATGTTCGTAGATGAGTTTCTAGTTCAATTTAGTGTAATTTAAAATTTTCTCGGATTAGCGATTTGTGGTAGACGCCGTAACAAGTGTATGATTAATTGTTGTGATTAGCGAATTTAAGTGTTGCTGATTTAGTGTTGAATCCCCAACATTTTGTTATAGGATCGTAGATGAGTTCCTAGTTCGATTGATCGTAGATGGGTCTCACTGCGAATTTTCTCGGAGTGATTAAGTGTTGATTAGCGATTTGTGCGATTAATTGTTGTGATTAGAGTGTTGTTGATTAATTGTTGTGTGCTACATCATCTGACATTTGGATGCGATTTGTGGTTGACCGCTGGAAAAGTGTGATTAATTGTTAAAGTGTGATTAATTAATGTGATTAGAGTGTTGTTGATTAATTGTTGTGTGCTGCATTGAGATTTGATCTAGAAATATCGATTTGCGGTAGATGAGTGTGATTGTGTTGTTGCGATTTGCGAACGCCGGAAAAGTGTGATTAATTGTTGTGACCGTAATAGTTGTTGATTAGAATTTTCGTGTTAGTTTTTCATGATGCTGTTGCTGGTCGTATGTTCAAGATGCATACACTAGATGGCTCATGAGGTCTTATACAAGGTAACGTGAATTTTTCATCTCTCCCGCTCAACTCCTCTTCCTTCCTATTGGGAGGTGTAAATGAGACCAAAATCCCACATCGAAAGTTGAACATAACGAGCCTTGATATATAAGTCAGTGGACTACTCATTTTATTTCCAATTGGTTTTAGAATGGAATCTCACTCGGCTTGTGTAAGACATATGCGCTCGTCTCCCATTGAAAGTTGAACTATATAACATGTGCGTCCAACCCTAAATTCGGAGTGAGACCCATTTGATTCTCATTAGTGGAATGGCTCGGCCCAACCTACCACACGATGGCCCGGGAAGGCCTATACAAGGTAACGTGAATTTTTCATCTCTCCCGCTCAACTCCTCCTTCCTATTGAGAGGTGTAAATGAAACCAAAATCCCACATCGAAAGTTGAACATATCGAGCCTTGATATATAAGTTGGTAGAGAGTGAAACATATTGTAAAGTAGAAGATCCCCATTGGCCTCAAAGTTAACCTCAAAAATAAATCCGACCCAATAAACGTGAGGCTAAAATTAGCCATGAAAAATAGCCTTGAAGTTGTGATTCGGTGCTGATAGCCTCAAAATATTACGAGGCAAAAGCCTTGAATATAGCCTCAATACTAGTCTCAAATTAAACCTTGTTGAACCTAATAATTATGATCTTGATCAAAACTTACCCTCGAATTTTTCATTATCAAATTTGTGGCTAATGCGCACCCAAATCCAATTCAAGCCGCCCGTACCAAAATTTGCTAACTTAAACTGAACTATATATTCATAAGGAAAGAAATAAAATAACAAAAATATAAAATATACATTGATTGAATTATAACTTTACAATCATGGAGAGGCTACAACAAGATAATGAAATTGTAAATCTAGCTACCAACCTTACATGATTCAAAACTTTAAATGTACAGAGATTGAAGTCACATAGAGTACAAGAAAACTAAACATGAACACACCGGCCACTCTTCTATAAACTCCATATTTTCAAAGCCCAAAATACTGCAATGTCACAGACATTTTGCAGATAAAATTCACATTTCAATTTAATTATCAACAAATTGACAAGGCACACACATGGTTATTTTTAAACACATAGGCTAAACAAACACTTTCTTTTCGCAAATTGATATCATAAACTTAATTATTAATTGATTAAAATCATTTATAATTATGTTATTTTAAACACAGGCTAAATAAACACTTTTAAAATAATTATAATTATAATTATAATTATAATGCATAATTATTTGAAATCCAAATATACCACCAGTAAACACCAGCCCGGAAGCCCTGTTTTACTACTGCAATTGAGAGATGAATTTACAGGAACTCACCTTCTTTTCATATATTCATTTGAAATTAAGTTTTGTCCGAATTTGTAGCTTGAATACAATGATTGAGCTTTGCCGACACTGATTTAAAAAAAAAAAAAAGTTAAAGTAAGAATTTCAGAAATCACATGGGGAGGTTGGTTCGGTTGACTCATGTGTGACCGTTGACTGAATTGAAACCACTCGTTGTATGAAGCAGCTTTCCATCTTCCATCATTACCCTCTTTAGCGACTCTCCCATTTGCATTCCCTTTGGAGTTTCATTTTGATTTTGAGTTTCCACCTCCAAACCATGGCTGAGACTGCTGCTTTGACCTCCATTGCCAAATCCGCCCTCCAACTCTTCACTTCCCTTGCCAAAGATGAATTCCTCCTCCTCTGGCACTCTTCAGAGGACCTCCAAAAGCTTAGGCGTACCATCGAGTTCATCAGCTGTTCCCTCCAAGATGCCGAGAAAAGGAAATCCAACGAGAATTTGGTGCAGTGCTGGCTATCCGACCTCAGGAAAGTGATGTACGATGCCGAAGATTTGTTTGATGCATTGGCTGCCCACGTCTTGTCCAAGAAGACTATGTCTGGCAATGCTTTCACCAAAGAGGTATGCCTTTTCTTCTCCAAATCGAATCAGCTGGGTTTGATTGTTAATACTGCTCATGAGGTTAAGTCCCTTAGGGAGTCTCTAGATGCGATTTCAAAAAATATGCAGCAGTTCAACTTTATACCACAACAACCACTTCCTCTAGATCAACCAGTTGCAAGGAAGCAAACTCATGCTTTTGTGCATCAAGAGGATATAATAGGGAGAGACCAAGAAAAGGTTCGCATAATCAATATGTTGATCCCTAAGGATAAGGGGGATAACTCTAGTGGCCAAAGAGTTTCTGTGATTGCGATCATTGGGTTTGGAGGATTGGGGAAGACTACTTTAGCTCAATTTGTGTATAACGATGATAGAGTGAAACAAGGTTTTGAAGTGCACCTCTGGGCTTGTATAAATTACTTATCCAATCTGGAGCAAGTCTTAAAAGAAATCATAGCATCTAAAGTGGAGAAAAATCAGCTTGACCTTAGTGTGCAGATGTTGCAAGAGAAGTTAAGGGGTATTATAGGTGGGAAAAAGTTTCTACTCGTCTTGGATGATGTTTGGGATGATAATTCAGGACATTGGCTTGAGTTGGAAACCATCCTTCGTTGTGGGAAAAGTGGTAGTAAAGTTTTGATAACAACACGCTCTAGAGAAGTTGCTGAATGTGTAAATGCCTTAAAACCTTATTGTAATTTAGGGTTGTTGACAGAAGAGAATGCATGGGCTTTGTTTGTGAAAAGGGCATTTCAGGGGGAGGGAATTAGTGGGCATCCAGAACTAGAGCCAATAGGGAAGAAGATTCTAAGTAAGTGTGGGAATGTTCCACTTGCAATTGTTACTGTTGGTAGCCTTTTAGCCCAAAAAAGAAGAGATGAAACAACTTGGACTGAGTTTTTCGACAATAAACTCAAACAAGTTTTTTCAAGTGGTGATGATAATAGTGTCAAACAAGTCTTGATGGTCAGCTATAACGATCTTCATCCAAATCTGAAGCTCTGCTTTGCTACTTGTTCCCTTTTCCCTAAAGACTACAGATTTGATAAAGATAAGCTAGTTCGGTTATGGTTAGCTCAAGGTATTCTTAGGCCTTCTGAAGGCAATGAACAAAGCTTGGAGGAAGTGGGAGAGGCGTACTTTTTCCAATTGGTTGATAGATGCTTGTTTCAAGAGTTAAGCAAACATTGCACTGTGAAAATGCATGATCTATTACATGATATGGCAATAAATGTTGCTAAAACAGAGAACCTGTTTCTTGATAAAGTTCCTGAAAACAAATTGGAAATAGATGGTCTTCGTCAAATATCTATAAATTTTGACATCAAAGATTCCTTTGATTGTTGTAGTCTAGTGTCCGATCCAAAGACAGTGAGAACCCTTCTATTTCATCCTTATCGAGAAATCAGTTTATGCACTTTCAAGCCTTTGTTGGAAAGCTTTACAATGCTACGCACGTTGCACCTATCAAATTCCAGAGTTGATGACATACCCGAGTCTATAGGAGGTTTGATTCACTTGAGATATCTTGACCTTTCAATGAATGAAAAGCTAAATCATCTCCCGGATTCAATTTGTAAGCTTCACCATTTGATGATTTTGGTACTAAGGTACTGCCGACTCCTTGCGAAGTTGCCCCAAAGAATAGAACGATTGGTAAGCTTAAGACAACTCTTTATAGATGGATGTTATCGCTTGGATTCTTTGCCGTCAGGTCTGGAAGCATTGACTTCGCTTGTTAATCTAGATCGAATCATCGTGCATTGCCATTATGGAGGTTTAGGATACTTGAAAGGCCATGATAATCTAGCTGGGGTTTTGAAAATTGAGCTTCCACAAGAGGGGTGGTTAGATGCAATCGAAGATGCGAAAAAAGCAAATATGACGAGGAAGAATAAACTGAAAAAGATGGTTATCGAATGGAAGCAAAGATCTACAACTGTGGGTGAACAAAGAATGGCAAAAGTCGAAGCAAAAGCAGTGTTGGAGGCTCTTCGACCGCATGAAAAACTCAAATATTTGAGTATCAGGAACTACGGTGGTGAGATGCTTTCAAGTTGGTTTTGGACGCTCAGGTATGTCAAGCAGCTACATCTGTGCGAGTGCCATAATGTGGAGTATTTGGAGGATGGAATAAAGGGTAATTTGGACTTCCCATCATTACAACTCCTTGAAATTTCCTCAATGGGAAATTTAAAAGGGTGGCGGAGGCAAGAAATGGCTCAAGGGACAAGTCGGCTTCACCTTTCTACAGTCTTAAGATTGACCATAAATGGGTGTCCGAAGCTCAAGGGACAAGAAATGCCTTTGTTTGAGGCAATTGAAGATTTGTCACTACGGGGAGTTGATGCGGAGGTGGTAGCAGAGTTATTGATTCCAAATAGCTCTTCTCAGTTGCCAGAGGCAATTGAAGATTTGTCACTAAGGTACTTGTCGCTTTGGAAGATTGAAGGTCTAACTCAGTTGCCAGAGGGATGGATAAGGCACCTTACTGCACTCCAGGAATTAATCGTCAGGGATTGCGGGGTTAGGGTGTCTCGTCGTGGGCTGTCACATCTAACCGCCCTCAAACTTTTGTGTGTCAAGTCTGGTGAGATAGGTACTGACAAGGATGACAAGATTGGAAGTGAAGCAGGGATGCCATGGAAGGCCTTGCAGGGACTTGAGTCTTTGACTATTGGAGTTGGGGACATGAACTTGGTAGAGGGGCTTCAATACCTCACCTCCCTGCGAGAGTTAATGATTGAGAAATGGAAAGACGTATTAATTGTTGATGGAGAAATGAAAGCCTTGCAAAATCTCCATCGACTCTCTATGGGGTTCGGTAACGAGACTTTTCACTTGCCTAAATCTCGGATTCCACACATTCGTTCCCTGAATTATTTGAACATTGCCAATTGTAAGGACTTGTATGTGAGTTGGAAAACCCTTGTTGGTATGAAACTTGAGAGGTTGGAGTTTGAGAGGGTGGAGAGGGTGGAGAGGGTGATCGATGTTGAAGATGACACGATGACGGCGTTGGAACAACAAAGCCTCCTCCGCTACCTGGACATTAAGGTAAAGATTATAAAATTTGTTTTACAATCAAGGTAAAGATTATAAAATTTATAAATAGAAGCGATTTGTTTTACAATCAAGGTAAAGATTATAAAATTTATAATGTGTTGTGGAGTACAGGCAAAGTGGGTGGATGATATCCCCAGGATTTCCCTTTCTTCATCCCTTCAATTTTTATATCTTTCGGGAATGGGAGAAAGGGAGCAATTACCTGATGGAATCCAACATCTCACCTCCTTGCGAGAACTACAGCTTTGGAGATGTGAGAGATTGAGATCACTCCCTGTTTGGATTCCCAAACTCACCTCTCTCAGACGACTTATAATATGGGGTTGCTCAGCGGAATTGAAAAGGAGATGCGAAAGAGGAACGGGTGAGGATTGGCATCTCATCCGCCACCTCACTTACACAGACATCACCGTGGCAGTGGCAGGGTAATATGCAAGCAATTCTTCTTCCACTTCCTCTTGTTTCTGCTTTGACTTCGCTTATGAGATCCATATATGCATCATCGTGGCAGTGGTAGGAGCACAAGTGAAGTCGAATCCGAAAGTGAAGTCGAATCCGAAAGTGAATCAAGCAATGAAGAAGAGGCAAACAGAAAAAGAGGGTGCACACCCTGCTGGAGGACCTCTGTAAAAGAGTGGGTGAATTCAAATATTGGCTCTCTCTTTGCAACTTCATCCTCTTTTTCCAATCAAATGCTACTGTTCACCTACAATTGATACACATATATGTGTGGTGCAGATGAAAGCATGTAGCTGTTCGTTTCAAAGTCGACCACTGTTGTTGTATATTGACAACTTCCTTGGTTTTGTCCTGCTACCCATTTCGACCACAAGAGTTATCTGGGATAATTACAGTAGACAGGGCCAAGGAGTTTATAGATGCATTGCAGGTTTTGCAGAATTTCAGGATGACCCCGTATGTTCTTTTTGGTCTATGAATGAAAATTTGACATTTGGGCTAATAACGTGACATTAACTTTAATAATGTGATGATATGCATCTCTTTAGCACAGTTCAGTTGTTCGTCTCTTTAATACTGAACCTAGTTATCTAGCTTGGCCCATTGACCGATGTTGTTATTTGTTAACAAAGCTGCATCTATCATTGATGGTGACATTATCAAGTCTATAGCAGGAAGCGATAATACTCGGGAGTCAAGACAAAGGAGTTGATGGAGGTAGGGCTGATTGTAAACAGGATTTGGTAAATTTCTCAAAGTACACACATTACGTTCAGGTAATGTGATTGTCAAGGATCTTACGAAGATGCAGCCTGAGTTGGTCAGCTTCCCAATATTACCTTCAGTTAGGAAATATTTATGAACCCTCATAATTTAAGCATTACAAGTTTTTCTGAATTTAATATGCATCTATTTAACATGGTTATACTGACTCTTACCGCCTCTTCTTCTGGATTCAGGAAAATTAAGGTATCATGCTGAATATGTACTTTGAGCCTTTGACACTTACCCTATTGCTAGATCATGCCCCCAAATCTTCCCAAGTTAAAGAGTTTAATCATTTCAGGTCAGTTCTTGATCTTTTAATTCACCAACTTTATGGAATTTGTTCATGAATGCTTTTGAAATTGCACCAACTATCAACATGATTTCTCTTTGTTATTATTTTTATTCAACATTCTCTTGAAATGTTCTTACACGCAGAGATAAAGCTCATCAATTCTGAATTTGGGATTTTCAGGCACTGGACTTGGATTTGGTTTAAGGACTTGAGAAGCAAAAGTAAGTTTGATGCTCAGCTGGAGCTATTCAATGTATTCATCCATGAAATGAAACCATCTTCTAGTCTAAATTCTGAGATTGGTCACTTGATTTTCTTGCTATGGTAACTGCCTTTTGATCTCAGCTGTCAGGAAGGCATTTCGATCAGTATGCACTGCTTGGGTGTTCACATGTTAAGCCGTGCTTTGTTGCTCACAGCCTTATTTGTATCTTGTTGCTGATGTTTCGAGGTAACGGGAAAAGCACCAACAAGGAAGGCTTCTTCTTTGTAACGCCAGGCAGCCTATGGTGAATGCTTGAAAAGTGGCTCACCGGACAGCTTTCGTTTCTTCTGATCATGGTCAACAATAGTGTGCATAGTAACACTATTTCGATCACAAGGTGGCTAATAAAGTTGTATTCTTCATGGAAGGTGGCGTTGGCAAGTCTAAACCAGGTAAAATATAACATCTTTCTTTCTATTTAGAACACAATCCTTTGTTTTATATTTGATCGCTTTTATAATTTCTGATTGTTGATTAGATCGATCTGGTGAGAAGTTGTATAATCCAAGCTAAACATGTGCCATGAAAAGATTTTGTGGAACCAATCACATTTTAATACTCTTACCCGTACTTCTCTTCTATGGTACTTGTCTTATTGCAAATGGTCCACTAACTCGTAATGTTGTTTGTTAACTTCATCTGCGTACTTGTTGATCTGGCTTGTAGATGAAAAGAACAGAGTTCAAATTGGTCGAAGCTAACCTCATCATTTCTTATGGCTTTATTATTGCCAGAGAATGGTAAGAAAATTTTCACTGCTCCTATTGCATTCGAACTAAATTTCAAGTCAGACTAGTCAAAACAATTGTATTAATGTTTCATCCTTCATTTTTGATGTAGGCATCCAGATGTGGATGATCCTGGAAGTGTTACCCGCTCAATGAAGAAATCGATTGACAAGGGAGCCAACGCCATAGGCTATTTCTGTTGAGATTGGTGTAAACCTCAAGTTGACACCTCAAGTCCAGTGAACTGTGACGGTGCTCTTTAAGTGCTCTTGAATTGGAAGGAATGACATTTTACAGGAGATTGTTGAGAAAGCTACATTATATTGAAAGAGCACCATCACAGTTCATTTATGTTTCAATTTAAATTTTTGTTTCAATCTGAATTTGTGACCTAACCTGGCTCGTTGCTTACCAGATCAAGGGACGGAAAAGCTAGAGAACCTAGCTGCTATGCAAATAGCCCGGGACTTCTATGTTGGATGGTATGGATCCAATGGTTAAATCTTTGAGTTTGAATATCTATTCATGAATTCCATGACCAATTTACTATACTTGGCTTTTAGCAGGTCTATGCATCCAATATATGTAGTGAATTTTGTGTGGAGACTACCCGAAAATAATGAAAGAAATCATCAGGAGAGGCTGCCTAATTTCACTGAAGTGGAAATTTAAATTGTAAAAGAGGTCTACTGAGCAATCAGTCAACAGTTGATTGATCCAATTGGTCAAAGGGTAACTTCAGCAGCTCTTATGAATTACTTGTTGCCAGTTTTGAATTCACTAAATTGAATTATCCATCTGATATACCCTATCATTGCAGGCAGACTCTTACTTGCTCTTTTGATTCCCGTGGGCTATTTACGATGATAACCACCCTTCATGTTGTCCAAGAATGGTGACTGGTGAGACTCTTGCATCGAACCTAAGTTTGTATCTACTCCTACTCCAAGTCTCCAACTATACAACAATATATGTTGTTTAAAGGGTTCATTGTCTTTTATATTGTAGGTATGGATGATCCCACGAGTGTTTTGGGCGTTACAAGACACTGAAGGGACCAACTGCTATGGGAGATTTCTAAGAGTTTTGATTCTTATCGTATACTTTATGACTTTATCTCTTTGAAAGAGCATAAAGTTAAATTCAATTTTATTTTTTTTATATATTTTTTGTATTTTGATTTTGTAGAAGGGTTTAGGCATATATAATGCCCCTCCTTTGATTGTACTCTACATTTTAACTAATGAAATAGGCGTGGGGATGAGCCTCCCGGCATGACCGGGTTCCAAACCCCAAAAAAAAATCTTTTAGCCATTTTTTTTTTCCCTAAGGCATTGTGCAGATCCTGATTCAAGAGTTCTGCCAACTGGCTGATGAAGATACTCAGGGTCGGAAACAACAATTAAGCTACAAATTGAGCTCCTGCAGAGCCGGATACTGCTAAGAAACACTATTGCCTCTTTTGTTTTATGACTATATCAGCCATTTTGAATATGAGCTTAGTACTATCCCAAGATTGAGGTATTGAAACCTACAAGAATAAACTCATAACTGAGAAAGATGAACATAACAAGAAGAATGGAAAACATTAAGAGAAGGGGGCCATCTAAACTAGCAGCAGCTATGGGGGGGGGGGGGGGGGGCTCAAAATCCTTCTGTTCTTTTGTTCTTGGAGCTGGAATATATGTGATCTGATTCAGAACCAGCTATTGAAAAAATAAAAAGTGATATTTATTGCAAGAGACATTTTGCGACTATTTATTCCAGTTAAGGTTAGTTAATCATAGCATCTAAAGTAGAGAAAAAGAAGCTTGACCTTAGTCTGCAGAGGTTGCAAGAGAAGTTAAGGGGTATTATAGGCGGGAAAAAGGTTTCTACTCATTTTGGATGATGTTTGGGATGAAAATCCAGGAAATTGGCGCTATTTGGAACCAATCCTTTGTTGTTGGAAAAGTGGTAGTAACTAGTAAAGTTTTTGTACGTACAACATGCTCTACAAAAGTTGTTGAATGTTTAAATGCCTTAGAGCCTAGCTTATTGTTTAGGGTTGTTGTCTGAAGAGAAAAAACAGGACTTGGATGTTCAGACTTCAGATATAGAAAGGAAAAAACAGAACTTGGATGTTCGAGAAAGTACACTCAAAACTCAAGAGAACGTACGTAATGTGGCATATCAAAATTTTGTTCTAAGTTTGATCCTAATTACTTAGTAGTGCTCATCTGATAGATTCTATATGATGCATAATGATTCATGACTAATTAAGCTATTGCTTTTTGATAGGAGGGAAGCACATGAATCTACTTTGTCTAAACACAAGGAAGACTTGCGAGAGTGGGAAAAAAATTACAGGCCGGATGGAGAAGAAAGGTTGTATGAGTCTCAGTGAATCATCAACCAGCAAGAGGAACGAGTTATAATGAAGTTGAAAGGAGGTTTAAGCAGAGGGAAAATGATCTGGAAGAGGCACAGAAGCTGATTGATGAGCACCAAGCTGTGTTAGATTCGAAAAAACAGGACTTTAAGAAAAGAGCTATTGATGAAGAACTCAGGAGCAAGGTTGTGAAGATAAGTCTTTTATATTTTTCCGTCCCCAATCAGAGGCTTCCCAAGGCTTTTGGTAGCTCCTACTAGAGGGTCTGCTGCTGAAAAATGACACAAAGTAGTTCTCTTCAGGGTTTGAGTTCTTGAAAGAGGATGAATCACTCTTATCCGAAAACGATGTCACCTTTTAAAATTGCAGCTAGCACAGTATATGATGATCAAAATGTCATTATAAGATGAAGTATTTTTGGATTAGACCAGGCTTATGATCTTGCTGAATGAAACAAGGTAAATATGAAATGGATCTCGAATCTCGATCAATACGATTCGACTAGAAAAAGACTGAATCGATTGCTCATCCTCCAATGTTTATGAAGAAACAAGTTCAGATTCCGACTAAAGAAACATGAATATATTCAATGTTTTTTCCTGAAGCCTTCATCTTTAGAGTCTTCAATGTTCAAGCTGGTCCTCTTTATAGAATCTCAGGCATGGTGTTCTTGTGGGAACGCCAGAATATACATACATGGACTCTTATTCGATCCATCCTATACACCCAGATTTGCATCCATAAAGATTATTCCTGGACAAACATGTAAATTGCTATACGTACATGGACAATCGTACTGGAATAACCACCTGAATATTGGAGAATTCATTCCAAATAAAGATTATTCCTGAACAAACATATATGTAAATTGCTTCTCAAGAGTCAAGACATGCTCATGAAAATTTGGTGCATGTAAAGTAATAATACATAAAAGGTTTCATCATTACTCTCTCATTCTTTCACAATGAAATCTCAGCTCGGTTAATTGATTCTAGATTCTCAACCTTCGATCTCCTGCAATTCACTGTACATCTCTTCAATCTTCCTTTTGACAGAGCGCGCAGCATCGTCTCCTAAGTACTAGTGCTTAATGACGCCCAACTTCCCTTTCAACGTACTCTTCAATTTCCATTTCCACCTCCATCCTGCTTAATTAGCATTCAACTGTTTTTTAATTGCAACTGGAACACCTTTATATATATTTGAGCAACTACTGCCTATAGTATTTCACATTTGGACATTCACATCCTTTGTAGGTATATTTTAAGTGCAGTGGGTAAACTTGTGTTGGATTAGCATGAGTTAAGTGAGGAATGGAGTTTAGATAAGTATTGCATTGGAATTTCATATCTTGCATTTATTGTTTCTACAAGAATGAATCTTTATTGGTGAAGCTTGTTCTGGAATGAGTCTTCCACATTAATTCAAGGGGTGATAATAGGAACCTGGTTCTCGGGGGCATATTGTAACAAGTTGGAAAACTTATAATCATCAATCATACACGAGAATCAGGTTGGATGGTCGGTGTTTTTATAAAATCGCATGGCCAAACACCACCCTTGGTGGTTATTTCTTGTAGCAAATATCATATAATCTTAATTGCGTTGTATGGTTCTAGCTAAGAAACATTCTATTTATCTTTCCTGTCTATTGTTTGGTTGAAGTCCCGTGGTGGTTCCCAATAGCACAGTCAATATTGATAATGTTACTCCTCTGGTCTCATTGTCCTAGACCAGCCTCCCAGTATTTCAGTCATGCATGTACACGATTCTGGACTTGCATTCTATTTTATGGGATTAAAGGGGATGATTTAGTTCTCGGACGCGCATGTGGTCAAAACTTTTAACTCTTGAAGCATAAATAATCCTCTTAACCATGGTAATCTGTACTAACTAACAAATGAAATTTCTTACCATTCATTAATCAGTAGAATATGTATATGACTTGGTTGGATTTTCAGTTTATTTAATTGTGTCCTTTTCCTAATGATTTATGAGTCTTTCAAAATCATGATTCATGAATAAAGAAGACGAGGAAAGGAATTCCTTTCTCTAATGAAGATTGATCACCTTGGCTCGATCATGTCCCTACGCGACACACTATCAGACTATAGTCAGTTGGAAGGCTGTTGTTTGTGCATATTCAGCCCTGCAAAAGTAGTACTGAGAGATCCTGAGATCCGCGGATCCAAACTATAGACCAGGAACACAGATCAGTGAGGTGGAACTGCTTTTGAACTGGATGACTGGAACACAGATCCGCCAAGCTTTTGAAATCGCAGTTGGAACTGCTTGAAGTGGATGATTCAGAAGGAGTGGTTTGTATCGACGGAACCCAGAGTGGTCCAAACATACTTAGGGCCTTACATAACCTAGTTTCTTGACATAATTATTATCAGCTACTGGCCTGTTTGATTTTGTTGATGATTTAACTGATGTTTTCAAAGTTGGGGTCTGTTTGATTTTGTTAATGATTTAACTGATGTTTTAAGAGGGAAATTAATCCCAAACAAGTAGGAGTATAGTCATTTAGAAAGTGATGCTATTATTATCCTCTAGTATTTATTGCAACTATAAGAGAGCATGTGCTCTTGTTTATGCCACTCAGTGAGTTATATGATTCCATTTGAGGCTACTTTGTCAATATGATACTGCTGTTATTTAGGCTGAGGTTCTTTTAGAGACTTCAAGTAGTTTTGGCAAGTGGGTGATCATTAGGCAGCCCAAGCCCAAGTGGTTGATTATTTTGGCCCAACTGTAATTAGCCCATTTTTCCTCTTTCTTGACTGAGGAGGGATCCAACAAAATGCTCTGTTTGACTTTGACCGCAACAGGAAGCTAAGCCTAAAGGATTAGATTCACTAGTGGAAGTGACACGGTGTTTTAATATTTGGTTAACTTTTTTTGACAATCAAATACTCCCTCTGTTCAACAAAACTTGACGTTTTACTATTTATACACGCTTTTTTAGGAGCTAAAAACTATATAAAATATCGACTTTTTAAATATTTTTTTTTAACAATTTCGTAGTTATTATTAATAAGTACAAATTTGTTAAAATAAATTTTTAAAAAAATGAATATTTTATATAGTTTTTATCATTCTAAAAAAGCGTGCGTGAATAGTAAACGACAAGTTTTGTTGAACGGAGGGAGTAATAATATAAGTAATTTAGAGAGTACATTGATAATTTCACCAAAAAAAAAAGAGTACATTGATAAAGATATGTTAAAGGCTTGCCGCCGCCAGGGGCTAGCTGCCCTCTCCTCCTTTGCCCAACATCGTACACTGTGCCTACCACCGGTGCTCTCCGGACCAACTCCGCCTCGATCTCCCAAAGCCTTTCGGTCCCTCCTGACCTATGGCCAACCGCCACTACACTCTCTGGCCACCGCCCTAGCCACCACCTCCGCTCTGGCACAACCCACAGCTGCTCCACCAAATACTTTGGTCGTCCGACTCCCATCGTCGTCCTTCTCGCCCAACAGCAACTCCGGCATCACATCCGCCCTTGGTCCCGACCACCGTCCACCTTCCCGCCGCCGCCATCACCATGGCTCCCCTTCACCGCCTCCCTGTCTCATCGCCTATGCTCGGCTCACTTCGCCCTCAATCCAAGGATTTCAACTCCTTCCGCCTCGGCTTCCGCCGCCGTAGCCACCGCCTCCGCTGCCTTCCACCGGTGCTCCACCGATCACCTCGGTCCTCCGCTTGGAGCTCCGTCGTTGTTTCCTTCGGCTTCGGTTGTCTCCTTGCTCCTTCTCAGCGGCGCCACCAGCCTTTTTGTTTGTTGCAGTCCGCTCTTTCAGTCGCTTTCTGGTTCATCTATGCCCGATTTCTCTTCCTTGCCTTGTTTTGTATCGCCTCTTTTAGGCTTATCCTTGTGATAGCCGCCCACGATTTTATTATCGTCCTTGAGGGTTGAGACGAGGCCTTGGGGTTTGATTGTGCTTGGGTGTGGTTTTTGGTTATATTGTGGCCTAGTGTACTGTGCTATTCTTGTTGTGTTGCAGGCTTCTTGTGAGCGTTGATTGATGTGTCATGTTCGATGACGTCGTGGACGTGCGATTGACATCTGAAGGCTCTTCGAGTCCATAATCTGAGGTGTCCGCTGGTCCCCAGAGTTTGATGTGTGCGTTGTCCCTTTGGCCGGTGGTTTCGTTCTTCGTTAGCTTGTGTTGCGCAGTGTAAGATGGCTTGTACGTTCCTAGTTTTTATTTTCGGTCATTTGCTTCTATCATTTATTTCGGTCATTTGCTTCAGTTTTTGCTTCTGTTGTACATGATGGTTAGTCCATCCACCGGCTTGTCCGGTCTCTCGGTTTCTCTAGGCTTGTCTAGAGTACTGAATTTCTTATCTTGCTTAAAAAAAAAAAAGATATGTTAAAATAAATACACAAAAGAATTTAATAATCTATAAAGACGATGAAATAATAAAAACGAAAATAATAGTTCGTTAGAAATTTATTTATAAATCCTTAACCGGATAATTTCTAAACAATAATATATATAAATAGAAGTATTATCACAATGTAAGATGACAATTGATTATACATATATGATAAACTTTATTAGATAGCTAAAGATTTTTAAAAAAAAACTATTTATTTTATAATAAAATATATAATATAGTTTTTTCTTTAATTATATCATTTTCTCTGATTTTATTAATAAACTAAATAGTTTTATAGTGTGAAATTAGTTCAATTTCATTAATATTTAAAAATGTTTTAGCGGGGTTAGTGGGGTGGTTAGTGAAACCATTTCGGAATGACTCACTGGAAAGGACTTGTGGGTAGTACCCATAGGTCCCCGGTTCGAACCCCGGAATGACCGCTCTTTATTTACCTATTCAAGGGGTGGTTAGTGAACTTAGTGGGGTAGTTTTTTTTTTTTGTGAAAGTTAGTGGGATGTTTAGTTGTTAAATTACGGTGGGTGATATACGACGTGGGGGGGCCACGCACGCCCTAAGCGCAATACGCGCACCAACCAAGCCGAGCACACAAACCGAGTAGGGTTCCATCCTAAAACCAATTGGTGTTAGGTGGGGTAGCCCACCGGCTTATATGCAAGGCTTGGATTCCATTTTTAATCAATGTGGGAGATCCCACAACTTCAACTTTTTATATTCTCAACACACCCCCCTCAAGTGCAACTGCCTGGTCACGCATTATTGCCAGTTGCACTTGACGACTTAAGCCTTAAGGCCGGCCAGCCAATTAAGACCAGGAATCCAAACCACACCGCACTTAGCCGAATCTCGGCTCTGATACCATGTTAAATTACGGTGGGTGATATACGACGTGGGGGGGCCACGCACGCCCTAAGCGCAATACGCGCACCAACCAAGCCGAGCACACAAACCGAGTAGGGTTCCATCCTAAAACCAATTGGTGTTAGGTGGGGTAGCCCACCGGCTTATATGCAAGGCTTGGATTCCATTTTTAATCAATGTGGGAGATCCCACAACTTCAACTTTTTATATTCTCAACATTAGTAGAGGTGTGGCGGTTACCACGAAGATGTGGCGAAAATTATCCAAGTTGATGAAAATTAGTGGTCCACTTGGAGATAGAAAAAGGAGTGGGAGATGTGGAATCCTTCATATGGTGACATGTGGAATAGAGTCTTCTTGTGAAGCCACGTAGGCGGGAGATGCTTCTGTTTTTAGTATCCTCCTATATCTTAAAGTTGAGTACTTTATATGATAGTTAGGCTATATCCACGTGGCGGCCAAATTTGTTTTTATTTTTTTTTTCAATTTTACCCCTCCCTTTCTTAATCAACTCTTATTTTGTGCCCCTCTCTTTCTCGGATGGTGATACACATAATTCTACACCACCAATTAAAATTTGACATGTGTATTTAGAGAATTTTTTTAAAAAAATTTCTACAACTTTCGGTCTTTCAAAAACTGTTTTTTTAATGAAAAAAAACCGTTTTTTTAAACCGTTTGAAATTTTGAATTGAATGAATCAAATTTCAATTGTTATTTTTACAACCATATATTAGTGAAATAAATTTTATTGATTTTTCATATAATATTCAACCATAATATATACGTAGTAGATACTTTTATTTAGCATATATATCAAATTGTTTACATTTTATAAATGTAAATAAAATTGTAAATATATTATAATTAAGAATTTATATAACTTATATATATATTGAAAATATAAGTTATTTGATATAAATTTTATTTATTTATAATTAATGAAATTAAATATATCAAGTATGCTTTGATAAAGTTGAAAAATATTCGAAAAATAAAATACAGCTAGTGATAAAGTTGAAAAATATACCTATCAAATACTATATTAACTTATTAAGGCTTTTACCGCAGTTGCACAACTAGATACAGATTACACCCACTGATGCCATTACATTCACTAGCTTTGAGATGATCAACTGGTTTTTAAATAATGAAGAAAAGTATTATTTTATTTTTTATCTAACTAATTAAACTTTGTTTATATGTATTATGATAGGGAACATTGTATAAAATAATTTATAAATCTTATACTTTACGCACGGGTACCATACTATTCAACCCCGATGTCTGGGTATTTTAAAAAAGAAAATACAAAACTTCATCCACATGTCTATAAGAAAAGTACATATCTCTTCCAAGCCCGGGTTCAAAAATTGGATTTACAGGTAACATGCGGATTTAATCTCGTGTTTCTATAGGACCTGCAATTTTTTAACATTTTGGTGAATATTTTAAAATCATGAACATTTTGCTAATTTATTTAATTGCGAATATTTCAAAAAAAATCCTTCTTCTATGTGTATATAATGCAAATTAATTCTTCTATGTGTATATATAATGCAAATTAATTAATAATACGCCTATGTTCTTAACTTAATAAAAAAATTAGAGTAGGCAAATAATAATCATAACGTACTAGAAAATTATTAAAATTATTAGTAAATTATGAAAATAGTTAGCAATATCGTTTTGTTAGTTTAAATTATTAGAAAAATTTACATAATACGACAATAAATAAATTTGGTTATTTACTCTTTATTGAATAAATAAGTGAAAAAAATATTAAACAGTATGTAAAGAAGAGTACTTCTTATATGATATACTAAAATATAATTTATTAACAAAACGCGCAAAGGCGTGGGTAACCATTACAATTTATTTATTAAAGTTATGTGTATTTTTATATTTTTTTTTAAATAAGTTAAAATTAAACTCGTTTGTTTTTTTCAAAATACATAAAAAATCGTACTCCCGTATTTAGAAAACGGGAGTTATAAAATAGTTGTACTCCCGTGTTTAAAAGAGGGGAGGTGTAATTAAAATTGTACTTCCGTTTTTTAAATACGAGAGTACAATCCAGTTTTATAACTCCCGTTTTTTAAAAACGGAAGGCAAAACTAAAAGTTGTTCTCTCGTTTTTCAAACACGGAAGTACAACTTATATTTAACACTCCCGTGTTTTAAAAACGAAAGACATAAATTAACTGTCCAGTTACCCTCTCGTTTTTTGGGCACGAAAGTACAAAACCTTTTTTAGTGCCCTGTGGTGGAATTAGGGGACGCGCCAGGCCGGGCTGATATACGAGCTAACGAGCCCGAGTAGTGGGTGTTCAAACTCGGCTCGTTTACAAACGAGCCGAGCTCGAGCTCGAGCCTCATTTTCTCGAACCGAGCCGAGTCGAGCTCGAGCTACTCACAAAATGTAGATTTGTGATTCAAAGTGAATGGAGTCCAAAAGGCAAAGCGGCTGACAGACTCTTTAGAAGAAGAGGTTAAATAAAACCTAGGGACAGAACTGTAATTTCACCTACGAAACGAGATATACGCCCTATTTACAAGGGGTTAAATAAAACCTATTTACATGGGGCTAAATAAAACATAGGGGGAGAACAATAATTTCACCCATAAAATGAGCTATACGAGCTACTCGAGCCGAGCTCGAGCTCAGAATTCTGCTCAAGCTTGGCTCATATTTAATTCGAGCGAGCTCGAGTCGAGCTTTTTCCGAGTCGAGCCCGAGCCGAGCTCGAGCTACTCGGCTCAAGTAACAGCCCTACGCCAGGGAAATGTACAAGATCAGTTGGGAACCGTTTGTTTCGTGACTTAATCCCGCCGCCAATTATATAATCCGAGTGGCTTATCGACCGGGTTCTAAAGTAAAATTAAATAACCCGAAATCCTCCACCCGGGCTATATCTTTAAAGGAATTATTGAACCGAAATCCTCCACCCGGGTCGGGTTACAAGTTTCTTCTTCACCTCCGGCACCATCTCCATCATCCCCTGAACAGCGCCTTCCGGAGATCAATGTAAGTGAGTTTATTTATTTTTTTACTTTAAATTTGTTGTTCTGGTGTGATTTATTTTAAATTTGTGCTGTTGGGAATTGAGTATTTTGAATGTCTAATAATAATGCACATAAGGTGTTTGAAAAAATGCTCAAGTGAAATTGGTGGAGTTGTTGGGAAGGTTGTGATATTCTACGATCAATTTTGATAAAAGATGTAAGTACACAGTAGAGGAGGGGATGTTATAACTATCCTAGTAAGTGCCTTTATGTTGTGATTTTTGGGAAGGGTTTGTGGCGAAATCAGAAAGTATATATTGGTTAGGCAGGCCAGCTAAGGTGAACAGTCAGATATTAAACTTGCAGTACGTAGCTGGTGTAAATAATCTATAGAACCATTACAAGCAGATCAAGTAAAAGAGGAAGGACGTGGGTTGGGAATGTCATAACCACTACGCTAACCCTTACCTCCTATGGATCTAGCTAATTGAGCAAGTTGATGGGTTACCTCATTTCCATTCCTGAACAAAATGTTGAGATCACTCTTATCACAAAGTAAAGCTAACTTTTGAATGACATGTACAGATCAAACTTCAATCCCACCCTAACTTATCTTTGCAAATCAAGCCTGAATGGGGAGGGGGTTTTCAGTTAGTTTATTTTCCAGCAATATATCAATTTTATTTTTTTTTAGGTTGGCTTCTGTCATACATATATCACATTTCTGTTATACACAAATCATTTGCCGATTAGTAAGCATCATTTAACTTAATATTGGGCTTGTTAAGACTGCTCATGAGGTCAAGTACATTAGAGAGTCTCTAGATGAGATTTCATGACTAAAAACTCAGTATGTTAGTTCTATTCATCTTTGTTGTTTGCACTACCAAGTGCCACACATACTACGTATAAGAAAATTTACACCAGAGTGTGAATCTTAAATGTCCAACTAATGCTCAAAACAAAACAACAAAAATAATGGTGAATTGATCGATAGAGCTCTTCTAAGACACACGAAGTTTCAACTACTACTATGGTTATTTAAAAAAATATTATTGTTTGTAAAAAGAGGGAACGTAGTAGTTGATGCCCTCCACATCAAAAGTGCTTTGAATTATTGTTAGTGATCCATCCTATTAACAAGAAAGAGATTGGTTGGCGCCTTAGAGGAATTTTTTTATCTATAAAAATAAAATAGGTAATGTAATTGCTTTCCCTCCAAGATGTTCCCTCCAAGATGTTGAGAAAAGGAAATCCAACGAGAATTTGGTACAGTCCTGGCTATCCGACGTCAGGAAAATGATGTATGATATGCTGAAGATTCGTTTGATGCATTATTATGTTACCTAACACACCATTAACCAACTAACACCACTATTCTTATACTATATTATCCACCTAATTCTTATCTGTAAAAATAAAATAGGTAATGTAATTGCTTTCCCTTAACACACAACTAAGCAATCTGAATTTCAAACTCTGATACTTTTGGCGGTTCGTCTGCTACCCTCCAACACGTGTTTATGGGCATCGCAAGACACCGAAGGGACCAACTTCTACAGATATATACTATTATATATCAAAAGGTTAGGTTGCTGGACAACTTCAAGAGTGGAGATTTGAAGACCCACTGAACTGAGAGGTACCTGAGGAGTTGTGCCTCATGAAGATAAGAATCAAGATTGCAATTCTGGAGCTTCACATAGAGAATAAGAATCAAGATTTTTGGCTAATCACTCGTAAATGAGCTGAATCCAGAATCAAAGATTTATTAAAGTGAAACAAACAAGCAAAGTTTATGTATATGTAGCTTTTTGACCCAAACCCAATATAGATATGAACCCAATTAATTGGGATGCATCTCACAATTGACAATTCTAGACCAATTCTAACTAGACCCAAAATCTAAACCCAATTGAGATATGAATTGAATAATCTCTAACAGAGAGTTTGTCCTATCTTATCAGCTTTGAATTTTAATAATGTTGGGAAAAATCGGGTTTTCCCGCTTCGTGTGATTAAGATGGGCAAGACTCACTTTGTATAAAAGTGGACTTTTATTATATAGTGGAACTCTTACAAATTACAACTCTCACTATATAATTTTGTGGCTCACTTTACACTCACTCTTACTAGGATACTTGATCACTCTACACTTGCTCTCACTTTGATTTGTGTTGCTTGGATTGGATGATCCAAAGCAAGGCACCCTTAGGCTATTTATAGCCTCACTACACCGGCATTCTCTTGTTACAAGAATGCTAGAATTTTCTAGCCTTTTCTTACTTAATATCCTAGGAGTATTCTAGTGATGTAGCACCCTAGTTTATACATGAATATTCTAGACAAATTCTCCAAATTTCTAGGGTGTAGGCCGGACTAATTTTGTCTTCAAAATTTGTGGACTATGGGCTAAATCTCAGCCCAATTAAGGAGGGAGCCCAACAATCTCCCCCTTCCCGACTTAATCATGGGCGTGTCACGATGCCGGATCCTTGACAACAGTCTTCAAACTTCTTTGTCGGGATTGTAGAATGATAGAATTGATGTAAAGTCCTCCTCAGGGTTTCCATTCATTGATATAACAATATATATAGGTTACAAAGGTAATGGGCCTTAATGGGCTTTTGGCCCACTATACAATAATAATGCCTATGTAATCTATCAGGGATTACCTTGGTCATCATGTCGGACCAGTTCTTCTCCGTATGCACCTTGTCAAGTTGAAGAAGCTTCTCTTCGAGTATGTCTCGGATCCAATGATATCGGATGTCAATGTGCTTGGAGCGGGAATGATAGGTCGGATTCTTCGCTAGGTGAATAGCGCTTTGATTGTCACACTGCAAGACATATCTGTCTTGCTCTACTCCCAGCTCGAGTAAGAAGCTCTTCATCCATAGCATCTCCTTGCAGGCTTCTGTAGCTGCGATGTATTCTGCTTCAGTGGTGGACAAGGCAACGGTCTTCTGTAACTTTGATTGCCAGGAAACAGCTCCCCCTGCAAAGGTAGTTAGATACCCTGACGTTGATTTCCTGGAATCATTGTCTCCGGCCCAATCTGCATCTGTATATCCTTCTAGCACAGGCTTCCCATTGCCGAAGCATAAGCACCGTTTAGAGGTACCCCGTAGATACCGGAGGATCCATTTCACTGCAGCCCAGTGTTCCTTCCCCGGATTTGCCAAGAAGCGGCTTACGACTCCGACTGCGTAGGCGATATCAGGCCTCGTACAGACCATTGCGTACATGAGACTGCCTACCGCAGATGAGTAAGGGGTACTCTTCATCTCTTGTTTCTCCTTCTCACTTGTTGGACTTTGCTTTGAGCTTAGCTTGAAGTGTCCAGCAAGTGGCGTGCTGACCGGCTTGGCTTTGTGCATGTTGAATCTCTCGAGCACCTTCTCGATGTATCTCTCTTGGGATATCCATAGTAGCTTCCTCGTTCTATCACGAGTGATTGTCATCCCAAGGATTTGCCTTGCCGGTCCCAAGTCTTTCATGGAAAAGCATTTGCTCAAGTCTTTCTTTAGAGCATCTATTTTGTTGCGGTCTTGCCCTACTATTAACATATCATCAACATAGAGCAAGAGTATGAGAAAGTCACCGCTTGCGTACCTCTTCATGAAGACACAGTGGTCACTTATGGTTTTCTTGAAGTTGTGATCTGCCATGAAAGAGTCGAACTTCTTGTACCACTGTCTTGGTGCTTGCTTTAGGCCGTAGAGACTTTTCATGAGTCTGCACACCAGATTCTCCTTGCCTGGAACTTTGAATCCTTCAGGCTGCTCCATGTATATCTCCTCTTCAAGGTCGCCATGGAGGAATGCTGTCTTGACATCGAGTTGTTCGATCTCCAAGTCTAGGCTTGCTGCTAAGCCCAGAACAACTCGGATAGAGGACATCTTCACGACCGGAGAGAATATTTCTTCGAAGTCGATGCCCTTCTTCTGGCTGAACCCTTTCACGACCAATCGAGCCTTGTATCGGGGCTTCGAGTTGTTGTCCTCGGTTTTCAGCCGATACACCCATTTGTTCTTCAAGGCTCGTCTCCCTTTTGGTAGCTTCACCAGCTCGTAGGTGTGGTTCTCATGCAGGGATTGCATCTCCTCCTGCATGGCTCTTAGCCACTCATCCTTGTGGATATCATCTATAGCCTCCTTATAGCTTTGAGGCCCCCCCTCATCTGTGAGGGTCACATACTCATCTGAGCTGTATCGGTTGGAAGGTCGCTTGTCTCTAGAGGACCGCCTCAGCTCAGGCTCTACTGGAGTGCTTGATTCTGCTTCCGGCTCATCTGGGGCATCTTCTTGATCATTCTGCTCTTGAGAATGATCTTCATCATCAGCTTCATCATCGCTCTCGATCGGAGCTTCTTCTGGATCGCCCCGTTGTGCATTCGAGGGAATTTCCTCTTCCCTCCTTCGTCTTAGCGTCGGCTTTGTTGATCTTCGGATATCTTCAAGCGTCTGATCTTCGAAGAACACAACATCTCGGCTTCTAATAACCTTGCTGGTGGCCGGATCCCATAGCCGATAGCCGAACTCATCTCTGGGTGAACCAAGATAGATGCACTCCTTTGTCTTAGCATCAAGCTTGGCCCGCTCGTCCCTTGGAATGTGAACGAACGCTCTGCACCCGAACACCTTCAAGTGTTTGTATGAGGCCTTCTTCCCTGACCAGGCCTCTTCTGGGATATCTCCGTTTAGAGGGACAGAAGGTGTGAGGTTGATGATGTCGACGGCGGTCATCAAGGCTTCTCCCCAGAACGACTTGGGTAATTTGGCATGAGAGAGCATGCATCGGACTCTCTCTGTGAGAGTCCGGTTCATCCTCTCAGCAACCCCGTTTAGTTGTGGCGTCTTAGGCGGTGTCTTCTCAAGTCTGATCCCATAGGAGCTACAATACGCCTCAAAGGGTCCTCGGTACTCGCCACCGTTGTCTGATCGGACACTCTTGAGCTTCCGACCAGTCTCCCGTTCCACCTTGGGATGGAACTCCTTGAATGCTTCGAGGACTTGATCCTTTGATTTCAGCAAGCACACCCAGACCTTTCTTGAGTGATCATCAATGAAGGTCACAAAATATAGTGCACCTCCATTGGATTTTTCGGTCATTGAACACACATCCGTGTGTACAAGGTCTAGGACATGCTTCCTCCTTATGGGTGGAGATGACCTCTGGAAAGCTACTCTATGTTGTTTACCGACTAAACAATCAGAGCATGGGTCGAGGGAAGTACCTTTCAGGTTAGGGAGGAGCTGCCTTCGAGCGAGGATTTGAATGCCCTTCTCGCTCATGTGTCCAAGTCTCCGGTGCCAGATCTCTATGTCAGTGCTGGCAACGTTCACCTCTCCCTTGCAAACCTTTG
Organism: Persicaria tinctoria; assembly: GCA_037127255.1. Lineage (NCBI taxonomy): Eukaryota > Viridiplantae > Streptophyta > Magnoliopsida > Caryophyllales > Polygonaceae > Persicaria > Persicaria tinctoria. The sequence goes on along the minus strand of JBANSL010000014.1, from coordinate 74,441,336 downwards.
CTTCTGTCCAATACAATGTGCCTTCTTTTCTTCCTCGAGCCACAGTTAGGTTTCCTTTAGTCAGCTTCCATTTGCCTCCGCCATTTTGACTAAGATAACCATCATCGTCTAGCCTTCCAGTTGATATGAGGTTACGTCTCATATCAGGGACATGTCTCACATCTTTTAGGATGAGCTTGCATCCTGTGTTGGATGTGAGGATAATATCTCCTCTCCCCACGATCTTGCTCCATCCATGATTTCCCATCAGGACGGTACTGAAGTCTCCACTTCGGTAGGATGAGAAGAGGCTTTTGTGTGGGGTAACATGAAAAGAGGCACCAGAATCGACAATCCAAGAGATATCATTACATTCAATATTTAGAATGTTACCTCCTTCAACGAGATATGAATCCTCGCCTTCATCGGCCATGGCGGTAGTACTCCTTTCTTCTCGCCTCCTCATAGGATTGATCTGGTCTGGCTTCACATTTCCGGCCTTCTGATCTCTCTTGAGGATGCGGCATTCTTGCCTCTTGTGGCCTGGTTTGCCACAGTAGTAGCACGTGACCCTGGTGCGTGACTTGGACCGCCCTCGAGACTGATCTCGGTCTCGGCTTTGCTTCCGTCCACGGGCATCATTATTCCCACGGTTGTCAAGGACATTGACCTCGGAATGATTGGTTATTCCTCTCTCCTTCCTCCTAGCTTCTTCATTGAGAAGACTATTGCAGACGGTATCCATGGTGAGCTTCCCGTCCGGTGATGAGTTACTTAGAGTAACTACAAGAGTATCCCAACTCTCTGGCAGAGAGGTGAGGAGTAGGATGGCTTGTAACTTATCATCAAGCACCATATCCACCTTACTTAGCTGATTGACAAGCCCTTTGAAATTATTCAAGTGCTCAATCATGCTTTGGCCATCCTTATACTCCATCTTCACCAACCGTCTAGCTAGGAGGGCCATATTACGAGGCGATTTCTTTTGAATCATGGACTCAAGCTTTGTCCACAATTCAAAAGCATTTGTATAATTAGAAACATGCTCAAAGAGAGTTTTATCGATGTACTTACGGATCATGGCGACCGCCTTCCGATTAAGGAGATCCCACTCCTTATCGCTCTTTCCTTGAGGCTTGTCCTTGTTGAAGACGGGTTCGTACAGGTCCTTGCAGTAGAGATGATCCTCCATCATCGGCTTCCAATAAGAGTAGTTGTCTGCCGTGAGCTTGAACATGTCACCCTCGTAAGTGACGCTAGCCTCCATCTTGATCCGCACGAGCTAACACCTTCCGAAAATGAACCTTGCTCTGATACCACTGTTGGGAAAAATCGGGTTTTCCCGCTTCGTGTGATTAAGATGGGCAAGACTCACTTTGTATAAAAGTGGACTTTTATTATATAGTGGAACTCTTACAAATTACAACTCTCACTATATAATTTTGTGGCTCACTTTACACTCACTCTTACTAGGATACTTGATCACTCTACACTTGCTCTCACTTTGATTTGTGTTGCTTGGATTGGATGATCCAAAGCAAGGCACCCTTAGGCTATTTATAGCCTCACTACACCGGCATTCTCTTGTTACAAGAATGCTAGAATTTTCTAGCCTTTTCTTACTTAATATCCTAGGAGTATTCTAGTGATGTAGCACCCTAGTTTATACATGAATATTCTAGACAAATTCTCCAAAGAGGAAATTGCACTAAATAGCCTAAAAAATGGGCCTATTTGCACAAATAGCCAAGAGGGTGAAAAATTGGCACAAAATGTCCTGGCCATAAAATGCAAATAAAACTGCCGGTTTTCTTGTACTGTTGGTGACCTGGTGTTGCAGGTGAAAGTAACCCAAATCTCTTCTCCCCTCTCGGCCGAGCTTCGCCTTCGATCTTCTCTGAAATCCCCGCTCTCTCCTTCCTTTCTCGATCTGCAAATTGGCCGATAAACTTTCTACTTTTATGTTCCCTAGGTTGCCGGAGTCAACTACCACCCCCACCCAACCACTGCGCCACCGTTCATCTCCGCCATCACCACTGTTCTCTCTCGCTCTCTCTACCTTGAATCGAAATCGACAATGGCGGATCGTTACTTCCCCAATCCTATGCCGGATTTCGTGCCTGAATCGCCTAATTCCTCCGACGACGTGCGATTAGCCGGTTGAGATTCGCTCTTGAAGCTCCTCTTCATGGATTACAAGTCTCTGCGCTCTCAGCTCTCTCTGCGCTCTCAGGTACTCTCTCTTTTTGCCTTCTCCCTTGCATCTGTTACTGTTCGAGGACTTGATTTCCCATCCTCTGTAAGCCATCTTTCATTCGTCTCACCGTCTGATTCCTTTGTTGCTCCTCTGTGTTTTAGGTTTTTTGTTTTCCCCAATTCATCGTCTATTGTTCGCAGCATACAAATTTCGCTTTGTTCCTTGTTCTGCATCGAAATTTTATGCGGAAATTATCCCTTACGTGTTTAATTGGGAAAGTAATTCCGTTTGCGCTTGCAAAATTTGTCTGAAAAATGTGTTTCTGTAACTTTGTTGACTACTTAGCAGCTTGAATTGTTCTCTGAGTGAAGTTATGGATATAAAGAAGAAATCATCTCAACTGCAGAATGGTGGGAAGCCTTATACGAACAACTTGTTTGCTGAATTCAGGGTGAGGATCGGATGTCGGTTTGCTTTTCACTTCATTGCATGGATCTTTCAATATGTGCTTCATTATTAATCAAAGGGGCAAAAAATGTACAACTAGCTTGTTGGTTTCCATTTGATTTTTGCAGGACGTTGTTGTGCTTCAAAAGCAGAAAGAAGTAACTGAGCTGAGGGAGCACATTCGGAAATCACACGATGAACAACTTGATCGAATGACCAAGATGGTATAATCATCACCCTAGCTCTTTACTTTTATTCAATTCCCCATTGGCTGACGGTTATAAGTGCAGGTTGAGTCTAAGCTGAAGGAGACGAGTTAGATACTCCAGCAGCAGTTGGCCGAAGAAAAGGCTGCTCGTTTGGTCGCTAAGAGAGAAGCAGAAGATGAGATCCGTAAGCTAAGGGAGCATTTAGCGGTTGCTGAGATAAGTCTCCGATATATTGTGTTTTGGTAAATCCAATTATGCATCCTTAAGCTTCCTCTCAATTTTTGTTTAATCTGGTATGCTTTATAACTATTACCTTTTCTTTCCATTGTTAACTTATGTTAAGTTGTGGCAATGCTGGCTAAGGTAATACTCCATGTAGGATGATTCTAAAGTCATACTTTCTCACTAACCCATAATTTCATAACTTCAAATCATTTTTGGAAATGATCCTTGCAACGCTTTCCAACCAAATGCACAAAAAGATCTGGTGTATGCTTTTGTTAATTGCTCATGCCATAGTTATCATGGAATTAACAGTATAGTTTTTGTCATTGTGCCTTATTCACGCTTGCCTCAAGGCATTCTTCAAGCAATTTTTTGAGCTGCATATTTACAAGCTTAAAAAAAAAACACTTTCTAAGCCATGTATTTATCAGGTGCTTTTGTGTAATTATGAAAACAAAATCATGACTAGATGTTAGTTTATGTTCTAGACCCATGAGTTTCTTTTTTCTTTTTTTAATCGAATCTGCCCAGTTGAGAGTAGATTTGCCCGGGGAAAAGACACAAAAGGCATTTGATATAATTTGAACAAAAGTTGAGTCGTTCAGCACCACCCATTCCAGGGTTCTGTAGGCAGAAAGGAGGTATCACATCCAATATTTCAGCATACATCTTATTTTGAGATGAGGTGCATTGGAATTTAAAAAAAATGAAATTCTACCTTTCTCTTTACTTGCTCTGTCATTTCACTGTTCTTGACAAAAATTCATATTCTCGTTCATCTATAACTGTCTTGACTGTTACTGAAAATGCATCCTTCTATCATTTAAAAGAAAAATATTCTAATACAGTCATCTTCTTACAAACTCTCAAATAAGCTATAGAAAATGAAGCTTCAAAGGAAATGAAAGACACGAAGGATACTAATAGTTCCTTTGAAACGTGGCTTCTTTGCTGATTTTATACATGGCTTTGAGATGAATATAGCCCCCATATCAAATTTTGGTGTATTTTAAGTTTTTAACTAAATTCGGTTATTTTTCGACATTTCTGAATTAGTTTTTTGTTTTAGTCTTATCATCTCAATTATTTTTATTTGTGCATGGTAATGCTTCATGAAAAACTTCACAGGTATGTAAAAGAAATTCTTCCTGGTTAAACAATGATCCTGTGAATTTTGAGCAAACTTGCTGCCTTTGAATCACCATAAAGACTAGCTGGGGGATGATCATATGGAAGAATGGGAGCATCAAACATGTAAAATTGAGCTACATCAAGCTGCTTTGCTCATTACCAAAATTTCCCCTATTTCTTGATGTTGTATATTTGTTGATGCAATTTCTCTGTGCAGAAAAATTATATCAATGAAGAAACTATTGAGAGGATGAGGTTAGATGAGGAGGTTTTGATGGATTTCTTTAGAGAGTATATTAGTGTATTTGTGAGTACCATGCCTACCACAACTTATTGCTTTGGTGTTCAGCTTATGCATGTTTCTTATTCCTTATATCCATGGATTGCAGCCTGAGTGTGCAGCTTTAGCAAATTACACCTTTTTCTGTCATATTTATGGTTTTATTAGGTGTACTCGGCTTTGAGCAAGTTTGAGATGTCACTGGTCATGTATCAAAGGGCTTTATGTATATTGGAACATTCATATGGTTTGTACTGATCTTAATATGCATTCATAATGAAGATGGATGGAAAATAGCCTATTAGCTCAATTGGTAGAGCGTTGTGTTTGCACACAAAGATGTGAGTTCAACTCTCACATAAGCTAATACGGAGTATGCGTTCATATCTCTATGGACTTATACGATTTAACATGGTAGGAAATATATACACTAATGGCAGGATAAATTTATGAATCTGGTATGACAAATTTATGAATTATGAATATTTCTGAACTTATAAAATTATGAACTTGGTAGGAAATATATAGACTAGTGGTATGACACATTTGTGAATCTGGTAGGATAAATATACGATATTTGTATGATAAAAATGTAATAACCGAAATTCTTAAGTACATAACTTGACACTAATGGTAGGATAGATGTACACGAATGGTAAGATATATTTGTATTATTGGCAATGAAGTAGAATTAATATTGATCAACCCACATATTCCAGACCAGTAATCATTGAGGCGTGAATTGACCCTAATCTCAATCTCAATTACCAATCCATAAATCTCAATCTCAACTCAATTTCTATCAATCAAATTCATGAATTCAGTCTAATTAAATGCTAGAACGACCGAATTAGAGCCTCAACTCTTGGATAAAATGTTACTTGTGTTTTCTTCATCTTCTGTTGTAGACTGGAAGCCCTCTACCCTTGGTTGTTTTTCTGAAAATTGTGGAACATAATTTGCTACAGTTTCTAGCTTGATTTTCCTTAAAAGCTATTTAAATTGGTATGATAGATGCACAAAAATGGTAGGATAGATGAAAACTAATGGTAGGAGAAAACAACGATATCGGTAGGATCAGAATGGTAGGATTGATGGAAACTAATGGTAGGAGAAAACAACGATATTGGTAGGATCATAATGGAAACCCAGTAATTCCTGTATAACTTGACACCAATGGTAGGATAGATGCACACTGATGGTACGATATATTTATACTATTGGAAAAATGTAAATGCACAATTGACTTTACGAAAAAAATTTACTTCCACAAGAATCTCAGAAAAGCAAAAGGAGAAGGCAGGCTCCACAAGCAAAGACTGAAGTTATATGAACCACAAATGCAAAAGTTATACATGGATATATCATGTGTGATGATTAATCTCAAGCTATGGTCCCTATCCTGGATAAAGTTAGTGCTGCCCAGAAAGACAAGATCCAAGTAGTGAATATTGACACTCAGAAGTACCCAGTCATCGCTGACAAGTTCATGATCATCATGTGGAGAAAGAAAATTGAGTAAAACCTAGTGTGGAGAGATTTATTAATTTGTCTTACCATGTTCACAGATTTGTCCTACCACCAATGTATATATTTCTTATTATGTTTATAATCGTATAAGTTCAGAGAGATTTATGAATTTGTCCTAACATGTTCGTAAATTTGTCCTACCATTAGTATATATATTTTCTGCTAGGTTAATAATTGTATAAGTTGAGAGAGATTCATGAACACATACTCTGCATTAGCCTATGTGAGAGTCGAACTCACATCTTTGTGTGCAAACACAACGCTCTACCAATTGAGCTAATAGACTATTTTCAATGGGTCCTTATGATCGTCCAGACATCAAGAAGTGATAATTTCACAGGAAGCAAAAATAGTGTTTGAATTTGTAATCTTAATTTGCAAGTTATGCAATTGATTAAAACGAGAGTATAAATTACGAACTCTCTGCAACTGGTCTCGTGAAACCGTCACCTTGGGGTAGTTCTGTTATAAGAAAAAGGAACAACTACAAATGATAGGTACAAGATCACTTACCCATCGCTACCACTGTTATCGGACAAACTTCTTGCACTTTTTCAGGTATGAAAGGACAATTGGACACTATTGGTAGGACAGAAATACTCTATTGGTAGGATGAAGACTGTATCGTTTCCTGGAATGAACGGGTAACTTTTTCCCCGTCCTTTCCGCTTCTCTCCTATTCCGCCTCACTTTTTGCAGAGCATGTTATGATGTTTCAGATCTTCTTCTCAAGCTTATATATGTTATTGGGGGACACCCATCAATGAAATCATTGCATTTTCCCCTCATAAATGCTCCCCCTTTCCCCAAAGGAGGAATCCTGTTTTGGCGCCAAAAATGCACTGACAGCCCGCCAAATCAGCTACAGTGAATCCCCTCCAGATTCTTTCCAAAATATATCCACGTATGGAAAGACAGGTTTAACCTATTGGTAGGATAAATTCATTCTATTGGTAAGATGGCCAGTGCACAGTTTTCTGAAATGAACGGATGATGCCTTTTGGTGCCACATGTCACTGATAACTACTGACCGCTACAGTGTAGCTACAGTGTCCCACCCCTTTACCTGCAACTTCCTCTCCCGGTTACCTTTTTTATTTGCAAAAAATGACCACTTTCTACCCCATGCAAATAATTGAGGCACATGGTTATTTGTGCAAAGTTTTTTTTTTTTATGGCTAGTTATGCAAATTGGCCTTCTCCAAATTTCTAGGGTGTAGGCCGGACTAATTTTGTCTTCAAAATTTGTGGACTATGGGCTAAATCTCAGCCCAATTAAGGAGGGAGCCCAACAAATAATCTCTAACATTTTGATCACAGCAACAGAACAAGAAGTAAACAAGATGGTTAGGCTCTATGACGTGGCCAATCCAGAACCATTGATTTAGCTGTCCTTGATTGGAATTTCGTACAGTACGTGAAAAAATCAAAGTTTTCACTTACTCCTCCGCATATAAGAACAGATAATGGCTTGGAGTTTATTAATATGGATTGCAGGGCATTGTTTGAGTCTAATGGTATTATTCATCAGAAAACTATGACTTACACTCCTGACATTGATCGATGTGGAGCCTCCCGCAGAGGATTAGGATCTACGTACCCAATTGTACTGCATCAGTTGTTTAATTATTTGTTCTGATTTCAGAGTTTTGCTAACCTACTTATAAATCGGATTTGTTGTTTGCACAACCAAGGGCGAATTAGGCACATATAAGAAAACTTACACCCGAGTGTAACAATCCTAAATGTCCAACTAACGCTAAAAACGAAATAGCAACAACAAAATGGTGAATAGCGTGAGAAACAGAGTCAAAAAGATAATATTGTTTGTAAAAAGAGGGAACGTAGTAGTTGATGCCCTCCACATCAAAAGTGCTTTGAACTGTTGTTAGTGATCCATCCTATTAAGAAAAAAGAGAGATTATACTTTAGTTAGTGGCTGACAAAGACCAATCATAATTGCTTTACTTTGTCAATTATACTTAATTTATTGTTAATGCTGCTCATGAGGTTAAGTCCCTTATGAAGCAGCCCTCCCATCTTCACATCATTACCCTCTTTAGCAACTCTCCCATTTGCATTCCCTTTGGAGTTTCATTTTGATTTTGAGTTTCCTCCCCAAACCATGGCTGAAGCTGCTTTGACCTCCATTGCCAAATCCGCCCTCCAACTCTTCACCTCCCTTGCCAAGGATGAGTTCCTCCTCCTCTGGAATTCCCAAAAGGACCTCAAAAGGCTTGAAGCTACCATTGAAACCATCAGTGACTTCCTCCTTGACGCCGAGGACAGGAAATTCAAGGATCGTGCTGTGCAACGCTGCCTATCTGACCTGAGGAAAGTGATGTATGATGCTGAAGATTTGTTTGATGGATTGGCTGCCCACCTCTTGCGGAGGAAGACTACTCCTGGTAATGCTTTCAAGAAAGAGGTATGCCTTTCTTCTCCAAATCGAATCAGCTGGGTTTGATTGTTAATACTGCTCATGAGGTTAAGTCCCTTAGGGAGTCTCTAGATGCTATTTCAAAAAATATGCAGCAGTTCAACTTTAAACCACAACAACCACTTCCTCTAGATCAACCAGTTGCAAGAAAGCAAACTCATGCTTTTGTGCAGCAAGAAGATATAATCGGAAGAGATGAAGATAAGGTTCGCATCATCAATTTGTTGATCGCTATGGATAAAGGAGAGGCCTCTAGTCATCGAAGCTTTTCTGCTGTTGCAGTCATCGGGTTTGGAGGATTGGGAAAGACTGCTTTAGCTCAATTTGTGTATAATGATGAGAGAGTGAAACAAGGTTTTGAAGTGCACCTCTGGGCTTGTATAAATTACCTGTCCAATCTAGAGGAAGTCTTGAAAGAAATCATAGCATCTAAAGTAGAGAAAAATCAGCTTGACCTTAGTCTGCAGATGTTGCAAGAGAAGTTAAGGGGTATTATAGGTGGGAAAAAGTTTCTACTCGTTTTGGATGATGTTTGGGATAAAAATCAAGGAAATTGGCACTATTTGGAACCAATCCTTTGTTGTGGGAAAATTGGTAGTAAAGTTTTGATAACAACACGCTCTAGAGAAGTTGCTGAATGTGTAAATGCCTTAAAACCTTATTGTAATTTAGGGCTGTTGACAAAAGAGAATGCATGGGCTTTGTTTGTGAAAAGGGCATTTCAGTGGGAGGGAATTAGTGGGCATCCAGAACTAGAGCCAATAGGGAAGAAGATTCTAAGTAAGTGTGGGAATGTTCCACTTGCAATTGTTACTGTTGGTAGCCTTTTAGCCCAAAAAAGAAGAGATGAAAGAACTTGGATTGAGTTTTACGACAATAAACTCAAACAAGTTTTTTCAAGTGGTGATGATAACAGTGTTAAACAAGTCTTGATGGTCAGCTATAACGATCTTCATCCAAATCTGAAGCTCTGCTTTGCTACTTGTTCCCTTTTCCCTAAAGACTACAGATTTGATAAAGATAAGCTTGTTCGGTTATGGTTAGCTCAAGGTATTCTTAGGCCTTCTGAAGGCAACGAAGAAAGCTTGGAGGAAGTGGGAGAGGCGTACTTTTTCCAATTGGTTGATAGATGCTTGTTTCAAGAGTTAAGCGAATACAACAGATATTGCACCGTGAAAATGCATGATCTTTTACATGATATGGCAATAGATGTTGCTAAAACCGAGAGCCTGTTTCTTGAAGTTCCTGAAAACAAATTGGAAATTCGTCACATCTCTATAAATTTTGACATCAAAAATTCCTTTGATTGTTGTAGTCTGGTGTCCGATCCAAAGACAGTGAGAACCTTAGTATTTAATCACAATCAGAGCTTTTGTTTAAGTTTCTTCAAGCCTCTGTTGGAAAGCTTTACAATGCTACGCACGTTGCACCTATCAAATTCCATAGCTGATGACATACCCGAGTCTATAGGAGGTTTGATTCACTTGAGATATCTTGACCTTTCAGGGAATAGAATGCTAAAGCATCTCCCGGATTCAATTTGTAAGCTTCATCATTTGATGATTTTGGTACTAAAGGACTGCCGACTCCTTGCGAAGTTGCCCTAAAGAATAGAACGATTGGTAAGCTTAAGACAACTCTTTATAGATGGATGTGATCGCTTGGATTCTTTGCCGTCAGGTCTGGAAGTGTTGACTTCGCTTGTTAATCTAGATCGATTCATCGTGCATTGCCATTATGGAGGTTTAGGATACTTGAAAGGCCATGATAACCTAGCTGGGGTTTTGAAAATTGAGCTTCCACATGAGGGGTGGGTAGATGCAATTGAAGATGCGAAAAAAGCAAATATGGTGAGGAAGAATAAACTAAAAGAGATGGTTATCGAATGGAAGCAAAGATTTCCAACTATGGGTAAACAAAGAATGGAAAAAGTCGAAGCAAAAGCAGTGTTTGAGGCTCTTCGACCGCATGAAAAACTCGAATATTTGAGTATCAAGAACTACGGTGGTGAGACACTTTCAAGTTGGTTTTGGACTCTCAGGTATGTCAAGCAGCTCTGTCTGTGCAATTGTGATAATGTGGAGTATTTGGAGGATGGAATAAAGGGTAATTTGGATTTGCCATCATTACAACTCCTTAAAATTTCCTCAATGGGAAATTTAAAAGGGTGGCGGAGGCAAGAAATGGCTCAAGGGACGAGTCGGCTTCACCTTTCTACAGTCTTAAGGTTGACCATACATGAGTGTCTGAACCTCAAGGGACAAGAAATGCCTTTGTTCGAGGCAATTGAAGATTTGTCACTATGGAGAGTTGATGCAGAGGTGGTAGAAGAGTTATTGGTTTCAAATAGCTCTTCTCAGTCTTCTTTTTCTCCATTCCACAATAATAGCAAGTTAAAGGAGTTGGAGCTTCAAAGTATTCAACGTCTAACTCTGTTGCCAGAGGGATGGATAAGGCATCTTACTGCACTCCAAAAATTAACCGTCAATTATTGCCGGGATCTAAAAAGATTGTCTCGTCGTGGGCTGTCACATCTAACGGCCCTCAAACATTTGAGGGTCGGGTCTGGTGAGATAGGTACTGACGAGGATGACAAGATTGGAAGTGAAGCAGGGATGCCATGGAAGGCCTTGCAGGGACTTGAGATTTTGTATATTGGAGTTGGGGACATGAACTTGGTAGAGGGGCTTCAATACCTCACCTCCCTGCGAGTGTTATCCATTAAGAAATGGAAAGACGTATTAATTGTTGATGGAGAAATGAAAGCCTTGCAAAATCTCGATCGACTCACTATGGGGTTCGGTAACGATACTTTTCACTTGCCTAAATCTGGGATTCCACACATTCGTTCCCTGAATTATTTGACTATTGCCGATTGTAAGGACTTGTATTTGAGTTGGAAAACTCTTCTTGGTATGAAACTTGAGAGGTTGGAGTTTGAGAGGGTGGGGAGGGTGATCGATGTTGAAGATGACACGATGACGGCGTTGGAACAACAAAGCCTCCTCCGTGACCTGCGCATTAGGAAAGTGGTAAGCGTTCTCACTTGAAGCGCATTATAAATAGAAGCGATTTATTTTACAAGTTTTTTTTAATCTATGTTATGTTACAATCAAGGTAAAGATTATAAAATTTATAATGTGTTGTGGAGTACAGGCAAAGTGGGTGGATGATCTCCCCTGGATTTCCCTTTCTTCATCCCTTCAATCTTTATATCTTTTGGGAATGGGAGAAAGGGAGCAATTACCTGATGGAATCCAACATCTCACCTCCTTGCGATTTCTAGATATTCGGGAATGTGAGAAATTGAGATTACTCCCTGTTTGGTTTCCCGGCCTCACCTCTCTCAGACAACTTAGAATTGATGATTGCTCAGCGGAATTGAAAAGGAGATGCGAAAGAGGAACGGGTGAGGATTGGCCTCTCATCCGCCACCTCAGTTACACATCCATATACGCCTCAATGTAATTTGAAAGCAATTCTTCTTATTCCTCTTGTTTTTGCTTTGAGTAGTCGCTTATGAGATCCATATATGCATGATGAATACTCGTGTAGGGGCACAAATGAAACAAGGAATAAAGAAGAAGAGGGACGCAGGAAAAAGGGAGGGTGCACACCTTGCTGGAGGACCTCTGTAAAAGAGTGGGTGCATTCGAATATTTGACTCTCCCTTTGCGACTTCATCCTCTTTTTCCAAATCAAATGCTATTGTTCACCTAGAGATGACACCTATATATGTGTGGTGCAGATGAAAGCATGTAGCTGGTCGTTTCAAAGTCGACCACTGTTGTTGTATATTCATCACTTCCTCGGTTTTGTCCGGCTACCCATTGCGACCACAAGAGTTATCTGGCAAATAACGTGACATTAACTTTAATGTGATGATATGCATCTCTTTAGCACAGTTTAGTTGTTCGTCTCTTTAATACTGAACCTAGTTATCTAGCAGGAAGAGATAAAACGTTGATGGAGGCAGGGCTTGTTCACTTTACCTTAATTATTAGTGTGTGATTATCAAAGATCTTACGAAGATGCAGCTTGAGTTGGTCAGTTTCCTCATATTACCTTCATGTAGGAAATATTTATGAAAAAAACCTAAGCTATTATATAATTACAAGACACCGCTTTCGTTGCTCTCTTTATCCTCATAACTTAAGCAGTATGAATGTTTTCAAATTTAATATGCATCTATTTAACATTGTTAAACTGACTCTTACTGCCTCTTCTTCTGGATTCAGGAAAATTACGGTATCATGCTGAATATGTACTTTGAGTCTTTCACACTTGACCTATTGCTAGATCATGCCCCCAAATCTTCCCAAGTCAAAGAGTTTAATCATTTCAGGTCAGTTCTTGATCTTTTAATTCACCAACTTTACGGAATTTGTTCATGAATGCTTTTGAAACTGCACCAACTATCAACATGATTTCTCTTTGTTATTATTTTTATTCAACATTCTCTTGAAATGTTCTTACACTGAAGGTTTCTTCTTTGTTGAGCCTTGCTTTCTTGCTCACAACATATTTTGTATCTTTTTGCTGATGTTTCGAGGTAACGGGAAAAGCACCAACACTGAAGGTTTCTTCTTTGTAACACCAGGCAGCCTATGATGAAGGCCTGAAAGGTGGCTCAAGGGACAACTTTCATTTCTTTCGATCATGGCCAACAATATAGCTTGCGTAGTAATACTATTTCGATCACAAGGTGGCTAATAAAGTTGTATTCATCATGGAAGGTGGTGTTGGCAAGGCTAAACCAAGTAAAACATAACATCTTTCTTTCTATTTACTACATAATCCTTTGTTTTATATTTGATCGCTTTTTTAATTTCTGATTGTTGATTAGATCAATCTGGTGAGAAGTTGTATAATCCAAGCTAAATATGTACCATGAAAAGACTTGTGGAACCAATCGAGGTAACGTGATGTTGTTTGTTAACTTCATCTGCGTACTTGTTGATCTAGCTTGTAGATGAAAAGAACAGAGTCCCAAATGGTCGAAGCTATGGCTTTATTATTGCCTGAGAATGGTAAGAAAATTTTCACAGCTCCTATTGCATTCGAACTAAATTTCTAGTCCAACTATTCAGAACAATTGTCTTAATGGTTCATCCTTCGGTTTAATGTAGGTAACTAGGTATGCAGTTGAGATTGGTGTTAAATCCAATAAACTGTGATGGTGCTCTTTCAATGCTCTTGAATTGAAAGGAATTACATACTATGGGAGTTTCTCTTTTAATTTTGTAAGTAGTGACCTAACCTAGCTCGTTGCTTACCAGATCGAGGGAGGGAACAGTTAGAGAACCTAGCTGCTATGCAAATAGCCCGGGGCCTCTATGTTGGATGGTATGGATTCAAAAGTTAAATCTTTGAGTTTGAATATATATTCATGAATTCCATGTCCAATTTACTGTACTAGGCTTTTAGCAGGTTTTATGCATCCAATATATGTTGTGAAAGAGGCTGCCTAATTCACTGAAGTGTAGCTTTAGATTGTGAAAGAGGTCTATTGGTTTTGAGGGCAGCAATCAGTCATTGGTCCAATATAATTGGTCGAAGGGTAGCTTCAGCAGCTCTTATGGATTACTTGTTCCTAATTTTGAATTCACTAAATTCAATAATTATCCATCTGATGTACCCTATCATTGCGCGCAGGCAGACTCTTACCCACTCTTTTGATTCCCGTGGGCTATTTACAATTGATGATAACCCTTCATTCTGCCCAAGAATGGTGACTGGTGAGACTCTTGAATCGAACCTAAGTTTGTATCTACTCCACCCATTCAACAATATGTTGTTTAAAGGGTTCATTGTCTTTTATATTGTAGGTATGGATGATCCCACAAGTGTTTTGGCCATCGCAAGACACTGAAGGGACCAACTGCTACACATACTACATGAGAGGGAGATCTCTAAGAGCTTTGATTCTTATTGTATACTTTATGACTTTCTCTCTTTGAAAGAGCATAAAGTTCAGTTCAGTTTTATTTTTTATATGTTTTGTATTTTGATTTTGTAGAAGGGTTTAGGCATAATGTCCCCCTTTGATTGTACTTTACATTTTAACTAATGAAATAGGCGTGGGGATGAGCCTCCCGGCATGACCGGGTTCCAAACCCCAAAAAATAAAATCTTTTAGCAAATTTTTTAGCCCGAAGGCATTGTGCAGATCCTGGTTCAAGAGTTCTGCCGACGGGCTCATGAAGAGATACTCAAGGTCGGAAACAACAATTAAGCTACAAATTGAGCTCCTATAAAGCAAGATACTGCTAAGAAACACGATTGCCATTCTGGAGCTTTAGACAAAGGATAAGAATCAAGATCTTTAGTCAATCACTCGTACAGGAAGAGTTGTACCATTGGCTTTTGATTGTATCTTACATGCCTCTTTTGTTTCTATGACTATATCAACCATTTTGAATATGAGCTTAGTACTATCCCAAGATTGAGGTCTCGAAACCTACAAGAATAAACACATCGCTGAGAAAGATGAACATAACAAGATCGAAGAATGGAAAACATTAAGAGAAGAGGGCCATCTGAACTAGCAGCAGCTATGAGGAACATATTGAATATCAGACGTTGACATGATAGTGGACATTATGAGGAATAAATTTGCAGAAGCCAGAAACGACCTGTCAAAAAATTGTGGGGTGAGAATATGAGATACACAGTGAGCTCAAATAACAAAAAGCAACAAGTTTAAACATATATGTTTGTAAAATCAAGATGAAGTTACATAGAGATGGAAAACAAAGCAGGGAGCTAGAAACATTACCGCTCTACTATTCTGAACAATCTAGACATGGTCTTAAGCAAGGTTGTAAAGATAGGACTTTAAAAATATAAAAGAAAAAACAGGACTTTAAGAAAAGATCTATTGATGAAGAACTCAGGAGCAAGGTTGTGAAGGTAAGTCTTTTATATTTTTTCGTCCCCAATCAGAGGCTTCCCAAGGCTCTTGTTAGCTCCTACTGCTGCTGAAAAATATAAAATGGATCTCGATCAATACGATTCGACTAGAAAAAGATTGAATCGATTGCTCATCCTCCAATGTTTACGAAGAAACAAGTTCAGATTCCGACTAAAGAAACATGAATTCAATGTTTTTTCCTGCAACCTTCATCTTTAGAGTCTTCAATGTTCAAGCTGATTATTCAAAACAGACAGAATAATTTTTTTAGTGAATATAGCATAGGAAATAGGAATATATGTGCTAATAAAACACTTCTCAAGATCCAAAACAATACAAATACTGCTTAGCAAAAAAGCATATACAACTCCTAGCACAAAGAAATTAAAGACAAAGGTACCTCACACAACTAACACTTTTTTTGACAGTAGACAGGTTAATGTAAGTATGGGCATGATGACAAATATGGGACTAACAGAATTGAATATGAAATAATAGCTCATGTAGTCCAAACTTCCTTGATAATCAATGCAATAGGAAGAGGAATGATTAAAATCATGATAACTAAGACTGGTTCAGGAATCAATAGAGTAAGATATGCAATAAGAACCTCTGTAAAAGAGTAGGTGCGTTCCAACTTCGAATATTTTCCTTTTTATTTTCTGGATTAGTCAATTGGCTCTCCCTTTGTCTTATTCCAATCGAATGCTATTGTCCCCCTTTCAATACATTGTACTTTATAATTGGAACTAATGTTAAAACAGATGATATGTTACCTCTTTGATCGAGCTCAATTAATGGGTTCAAGGACTTTAATGTAAAAATAGCTCACATTACTTTTACTATAAAGTTTTATTTTTCCTTTAGACAATAATCTTTTGAGTTCTTCTGTCTTAAGAAAATATTTAATTTTTAGGTTTTGATTGGATTTGCAGGACTTATTTTTTTAATTATATAAGAAAAAACAGAGTTTGATTAAGATGTGGTTTTCTCTGTTGGTTCAAGCCTTTTTGTTATCATATAGATTGAGATTTTGTTATAAGTGGATGCATAGTTGATTGGATGCAGTTGGAGATGTTTGATGAAATCACACTATGAAAGTCGTTTCCTGGACTGTAGCTATTGACACTGCACTGCACCCTCTTTTGAATTGGAGCCTGAAATTTTATCAATTTGAATTCTGTGAGTTGAAGAGGTCATGGTTGATGGATCAAGATAGATATCTTTAATGGAGTACGTGCAAGTGTTCACAGATGATATGTTAGTCCTCAACTTTCTAATCCCAGAGCTCACATTGTAGACTGCTGCAATGCAGGGCAGCCTCTAAATGACTGGCCAGGATCGATGATGCAGCCCAAAAAGTTGGAAGGGATAGAATTCAATCAGGTTGATGTAGCTATATATGTTGATGGATTGAAACAAGGTAATCATTCTCATCTTAATTTTTTACTTCACAGGTTGAGCTAACAGATATGTTATGATATAACTTAATTTATATTGTTATAATCAACAATTACGTACTAATAAAAGTGTTCAACTTTCCAATCTGGTGCAGGCCTTGTTCTAGATGACAGGCCAAGTTCTTCCACTCCACTGGCAGTTGCTCCCAAGAGCCATGAATTGTAGCTGGATCTTGAAAGCGGGGTAAGATGACTCCTACTTCCTTGCAATTTGTTACAAATGCATCTCTAAATTCTCTTCAAATGATCATACTGCCTTGCTGAAATTTAATTTCAGCGCGCTGTAGATTATTCTCTATAAAATGACCATGTTACATTCTAGGACATGTCACAAATGTACGCATCTCTAAATTCGGGATTTTAGGCACAACACAACATTTTGTTCATGTTAAGAGAATCAGAGCAAAGAACAAAGTTTGGTGCATAGAACGAGCTATTCATTATAGTATTACTCTCATCTCCAGTAAGGATAGCGGAAACAGTTGGCTTCCATTCTGATATTTTCAAAGTCATTCACTTTGTTTTATATGGATTACTTTGTAAATTTTGGTTTGTCGAATTAGCTAGATTTGAAGAATAATATGGGCAACACTCACTCACTCAGGAGTCGGGGTGTATAAAGGAGTTCTTCGAGGCAGGGCTGATCTGGTAAATTTCTCAAGCTACACATAAAATTTGCCATGCCAAGGAACTGCTAGTGTGATCATCATCCAGCTGAACAAAGATCGTACGAAGAAGCATCATGAGTGTGTCAGCTTCCTAAATATTACATTCAGGTAAATATTTAAGAATAAAACCTAAGCAGTACTATCAGTAATTTCTAATTTTATAAGGATCTATTTTACCATGGTCAAGTTGTCTCCTGCCAACTCTTCTTCTGTATTCAGGAAAATTAAGTTACCATATTGAATCCATACTTTGACAATTATTCTGTCTCCCGCTTATGGCCCTCAACCTTCCTAGAGTTCATTTGAAGAAATCAGACTATAAAAAGTCATTTCTGGACTGCGTGTTGGCCTAGCTATTGATCCTGAACTCCCTTTTGGAGCCTGAAGATTTACCAATTTGAAATTTGTGAGAGTTAAAGAGATTATGGTTGATGATGTATCAAGATGGATAGTCCTTCTGGTTCCATTAATCACAATTCAGATGGCCCTCTGTTATAAAAACAGTGAAGAAGCTCCAGTGACAGTCCTACTCGTTCCATTAATCTTTTGATTTTTTGTTTCTTTGTTATATCAATATTTTTCACATGAATGAAATGAAACAATCTTCTTAGTCTAAATTCTGCTTATTGGTTGCAGCTGTCAGGAAGGCATTTCGAGTCTGCACTGCTGGGAGTTCAATTTATGAGCCCTGCATTGTGACTCGCAGCCTTATATTGTATGATGCTGCTGCTGTTTTGAGGTAACGAGAAAAGCAGCAACTAGGCAGGCTTCTTCGCAACACCAGTCAGCATATGGTGAATGCCTGAAAGGTGGCTCATTAGATCTGATCATGTTTCAGCATTTCTCATGGCCTGGTTTTACAGGATCCAATCTGTAGTGAGAATCTGATAAAAAGGTTCAACTGATATTGTACAAGGAACTGGGAAGGATTTACAGGCTCCAGCAGTTCAATTGCTTGTGAAACTGAAAGGTACCTTGAAAAAAAAAATTGTCACAGTTCAGATGTTTGTCTCTTTTAAGATCGAACATAGTTTTAATCTGGCAGTGGAGCAACTCTTAAAAGAAATCATAGCACCCCTGGGCTTGTATAAATTACCTGTCAAAGATGGGAAGTGAAGCAGGGATGCCATCTAAAGCCTTGCAGAGACTTGTGTATTTGAAAATTGGAGTTGGGGGCTTGAAAAAGAGTTGCAAAACCTCATATATTAAAATTCCAACAAAAAATATATTCTAGTTTACATTTATATATCCATTATGGACTGCCAATAGACTCCAAGCTCTGCAGCCCTGACTATGTTTTCATGACTAAAAACCCGGTATGTTAGTTCAATTCATCTTTGCTGTTTGCACTACCAAGTGCCACACATACTACTTATAAGAAAATTTACACCAGAGTGTAACAATCCTAAATGTCCAACTAACTATCAAAACAAAACAACAAAAATAATGGTGAATTGATAGAGCTCTTCTAAGACACACAAAGTTTCAACTACTACTATATTGTTTTTTTTTTTTAAAATATTATTGTTTTTAAAAAGACAACGTAGTAGTTGATGCCCTCCACATCAAAAGTGCTTTGAATTATTGTTAGTGATCCATCCTATCCTATTAATAAGAAAGAGATTAGTGGAAGGAATCATGCTTTAATTACTTTAGTTAGTGGCTGCCAAATACCTATCATAATTGCTTTACTTTGTGAATTATACTTAATTTAATTTAAAGGGTAAATTACATCAAACCAAGCATTCACACCACTCGTTGTATGAGCATGAAGCAGCCCTTCTCAGAAACTCTGCAATTGCTCTCTCATTTCCATTTCCCTTTTAAGTTTGATCGAGTTTGAGATTCCACTCTCCAAACCATGGTTGAGGCTGCTGCTTTCACCTCCGAACCATGGCATTAGCATATCATTGAGTTCAACAGCTGTTCCCTCCAAGATGTTGAGAAAGGGAAATCCAACAAGAATTTGGTACAGTCCTGGCTATCCGACGTCAGGAAAATGATGTATGATATGCCGAAGATTCGTTTGATGCATTATTATCCACCTAATTCTTATCTATAAAAATAAAATAGGCAACCCCTCCGCCTTTGAATTTGGACTGACTGGAATTCAAATACTGAGCCCTACATTGTCGCTTACTGTCTGATTTGTTTCACTGATGGAAGTTGCAGTGCCAGGAACATGGCTGATGAGCCCTCCATCTAGGTTTTATAATAGGATGCAGTTAAGGTTTGAATGAAATCACACTATAAAACTTTTGTTGGACTGCACAAGTGTTTGCCTGAAAATCTATGCATTTGAAGGTTGTTTGAGTTAAAGAGCATATGGTTAGTCCTCCTTGTTCCCTCATCACATTAAATTGACCACTTTGTAAATTTTGGGTTGTTGAATCAGATCTGAAGAATATTATTGGGATAATTGCAACAGTCGGGAGTTGGGGCAAAGGAGTTGATGGACGCAGGGCTGATTGTAAACAGGATCTGGTAAATTTGCCATGTCAATTAGGAGTTCATGGAGGCGGGGTTTGGTCACTCTACCTGAATTATTATAAGACCCACTGACCTGAGAGGTACCTGAGGAGTTGTGCCTCATGAAGATAAGAATCAAGATTGCAATTCTGGAGCTTCACATAGAGGATAAGAATCAAGATTTTTGGCTAATCACTCGTAAATGAGCTGAATCAAGATTTATTAAAGTGAGACAAACAAGCAAAGTTTATGTATGCATCTCGCAATTGACAATTCTAGACCAATTCTAACCCTAGCTCTCAGGTGTTCCTGGCACTGCAATTCTAGACAAATTCTAGACCCAAAATCTATAAACCCAATTGAGATATGACTTACACTCCTGACATTGATCGATGTGGAGCCTCCTGCAGAGGATATGACTTAACATCAGTTGTTTAATTATTTGTTCTGATTTCAGAGTTTTGCTAACCTACTTATAAACCGGATTTGTTTTTTGCACAACCAAGGGCGAATTAGGCACATATAAGAAAACTTACACCCGAGTGTAACAATCCTAAATGTCCAACTAACGCTCTAAACGAAATAACAACAACAAAATGGTGAATAGCGTGAGAAACAGAGTCAAAAAGATATTATTGTTTGTAAAAAGAGGGAACGTAGTAGTTGATGCTTTAATTACTTTAGCTAGTGGCTGCCAAAGACCAATCATAATTGCTTTACTTTGTCAATTATACTTAATTTATTGTTAATACTGCTCATGAGGTTAAGTCCCTTATGATTTATGAAGCAGCCCTCCCATCTTCACATCATTACCCTCTTTAGCAACTCTCCCATTTGCATTCCCTTTGGAGTTTCATTTTGATTTTGAGTTTCCACCCCCAAACCATGGCTGAAGCTGCTTTGACCTCCATTGCCAAATCCGCCCTCCAACTCTTCACCTCCCTTGCCAAGGATGAGTTCCTCCTCCTCTGGAATTCCCAGAAGGACCTCAAAAGGCTTGAAGCTACCATTGAAACCGTCAACGGCTTCCTCCTTGACGCCGAGGAAAGGAAATTCAAGGAACGTGCTGTGCAGTGCTGCCTATCTGACCTGAGGAATGTGATGTATGATGCTGAAGATTTGTTTGATGGATTGGCTTTCCACCTCTTGCGGAGGAAGACTACTCCTGGTAATGCTTTCAAGAAAGAGGTATGCCTTTTCTTCTCCAAATCGAACCATTTGGGTTTGATTGTTTATACTGCTCATGAGGTGAAGTCCCTTAGGGAGTCTTTAGATGCAATTTCAAAAAATATGAAGCACTTCAACTTTATACCACAACAACCACTTCCTCTAGATCACCCAGTTGAAAGAAAGAAAACTTGTTCTTTTGTGCATCAAGATTATATAATTGGAAGAGATGAAGATAAGGATCGCATCATCGATATGTTGTTCCCTATGAACAAAGGAGAGACCTCTAGTCATCGAACCGTTTCTGTTGTTGCAGTCATCGGGTTTGGAGGATTAGGGAAGACTGCTTTAGCTAAATTTGTGTATAACGATGAGAGAGTGAAACAAGGTTTTGAAGTGCACCTTTGGGCTTGTATAAATTACCTGTCCAATATGGAGCAAGTCTTGAAAGAAATCATAGCTTCTAAAGTAGAGAAAAATCAGCTTGACCTCAGTGTGGAGATGTTGCAAGAGAAGTTTAGGGGTATTATAGGTGGGAAAAGGTTTCTGATCGTTTTGGATGATGTTTGGGATAAAAATCCAGCAAACTGGCTCGATTTGGAAGACCTACTTCTCTGTGGCAAAAGAGGTAGTAAAGTTTTGGTAACAACACGCTATGCAAAAGTTGCTGAATGTTTGTGTGCCTTGGAACCTTATGTTAATTTAAGGCCCTTGACAAAAGAAAAGGCATGGGATTTGTTTGTGAGAAGGGCACTTGAAGGGAAGGAAATTAGTGAGCATCCAGAACTAGAGCCAATAGGGGAAAAGATTCTAAGCAAGTGTGGAAATATCCCACTTGCAATTGTTACTGTTGGTAGCCTTTTAGCCCAAAAAACAAGAGATGCAACAACTTGGGCTGAGTTTTACGACAATAGGCTCAAAGATCTGCTTTCAAGAGATGATGATAATATTGTCAAACAAATCTTGGTGGTCATCTATAACGATCTTCCTCCAAATCTGAAGCTCTGCTTTGCTGCTTGTTCCCTTTTCCCTAAAGACTACGAGTTTGATAAAGATCATCTAATTCGTTTATGGTTATCTCAAGGTATTCTTAGTGCTCACAATAAACAAAGCTCGGAGGAAGTGGGAGAGACATACTTTTTTCAATTGGTCGATAGATGCTTCTTTCAAGAGACAGATTACAAATATCCAGTATTGCACAAACGCCATTATAATGGAAATATGGAGAACAAATGCATTGTGAAAATGCATGATCTATTACATGATATGGCAATAGATGTTGCTAAAACAGAGAACCTGTTTCTTGATAAAGTTCCTGAAAACAAATTGGAAATAGATGGTCTTCGTCAAATCTCTATAAATTTTGACATCAAAGATTCCTTTGATTGTTGTAGTCTGGTGTCCGATCCAAAGACAGTGAGAACCCTTTTATTTCATCCTTATCGAGAAATCAGCTTATGCATCTTCAAGCCTCTGCTGGAAAGCTTTACAATGCTACGAACGTTGCACCTATCGAATTCCAGAGTTGATCACATACCCGAGTCTATAGGAGGTTTGATTCACTTGAGATATCTTGACCTTTCAAGGAATGAAGAGCTAAAGCATCTCCCGGATTCAATTTGTAAGCTTCACCATTTGATGATTTTGGTGCTAAAGGGCTGCCGACTCCTTGCGAAGTTGCCCCAAAGAATAGAACGATTGGTAAGCTTAAGACAACTCTTTATAGATCGATGTTATAGCATGAATTCTTTGCCTTCGGGATTGAAATTGTTGACTTCCCTTGTTAATCTAGATCGAATCATCGTGCATTGCCATTATGGAGGTTTAGGATACTTGAAAGGCCATGATAACCTGGCTGGGGTTTTGAAAATTGAGCTTCCACAAGAGGGGTGGTTAGATGCAATCGAAGATGCGAAAAAAGCAAATATGGCGAGGAAGAATAAACTAAAAGAGATGGTTATCGAATGGAAGGAAAGATCTACAATGGTGGGTGACCAAAGGATGGAAAAAGACGAAGCAAAAGCAGTGTTGGAGGCTCTTCGACCGCATGAAAAACTCGAATATTTGAGTATCAAGAACTACGATGGTGAGACACTTTCAAGTTGGTTTTGGACGCTAAAGTATGTCAAGCAGATATGTCTGTGCAAGTGTGATAATGTGGAGTATTTGGAGGATGGAATAAAGGGTAATTTGGACTTCCCATCATTACAACTCCTTCAAATTTCCTCAATGGGAAATTTAAAAGGG
Source organism: Persicaria tinctoria (assembly GCA_037127255.1). Taxonomy (NCBI): domain Eukaryota; kingdom Viridiplantae; phylum Streptophyta; class Magnoliopsida; order Caryophyllales; family Polygonaceae; genus Persicaria; species Persicaria tinctoria. The sequence continues at coordinate 74,417,974 of JBANSL010000014.1, read as the reverse complement.
TGGCGGAGGCAAGAAATGGCTCAAGGGACAAGTCGGCTTCACCTTTCTAGGGTCTTAAAATTGACCATACATTGGTGTCAGAAGCTCAAGGGACAAGAAATGCCTTTGTTTGAGGCAATTGAAGATTTGTCACTACGGGGAGTTGATGCAGAGGTGGTAGAGGAGTTATTGGTTTCACATAGCTCTTCTCAGTCTTCTTTTTCTCCATTCCACAACAATAGCAAGTTAAAGTACTTGAAGTTTCATGATATTCCACATCTAACTCAGTTGCCAGAGGGATGGATAAGGCACCTTACTGCACTCCAGAATTTAACCATTGAGGGTTGTGGGGATCTAAAAAGGGTGTCTCGTCGTGGGCTGTCACATCTAACCGCCCTACAACATTTGAGTGTCGAGTCTGGTGAGATAGGTACTAACGAGGATGAGAAGAAGGGAAGTGAAGCAGGGATGCCATGGAAGGCCTTGCAGACTTGAGGAATTGACTATTGGAGTTGGGGACATGAACTTGGTAGAGGGGCTTCAATACCTCACCTCCCTACGAGAGTTATCGATTGAGAAATGGAAAGACGTATTAATTGTTGATGGAGAAATGAAAGCCTTGCAAAATCTCCATCGACTCTCTATGGGGTTGGGTAACGAGACTTTTCACTTGCCTAAATCTGGGATTCCACACATTCGTTCCCTGAATTATTTGATGTTTGAGAGGGTGGAGAGGGTGATCGATGTTGAAGATGACACGACGACGGCGTTGGAACAACAAAGCCTCCTCCGTTACCTGTGCATTACGGAAGTGGTAAGCCTTCTCACTTGAAGCCCATTATAAATAGAACCGATTTATTTTACAAGTTTTTTTTTTAATCTATGTTATGTTTAAATCAAGGTAAAGATTATAAATTTTATAATTTGTTGTGGAGTACAGGGGGGGCAAAGTGGGTGGATGATCTCCCCTGGATTTCCCTTTCTTTATCCCTTTCAGAGTTATATCTTAGGGGAATGGGAGAAAGGGAGCAATTACCCGACGGAATCCAACATCTGACCTCCTTGCAAAGTCTATTTATTAAGGGATGTGAGAAATTGAGATCACTCCCTGTTTGGTTTCCCAAACTCACCTCTCTCAGAATTCTTAGAATTGAGGATTGCTCAGCGGAATTGAAAAGGAGATGCGAAAGAGGAACGGGAGAGGATTGGACTCTCATCCGCCACGTCCCTTGCATATACATCAGAGAGACATGGTAATTTGCAAGCAATTCTTCTTCCACTTCCTCTTGTTTCTACTTTGAATTCGCTTATGAGATCCATATATGCATGATGATTGATGAATACTCGTGTAGGAGCACAAATCAAGTCGAATCCGCAAATGAAACAAGGAATGAAGAAGAGGCAAACAGAAAAAGAGGGTGCACACCCTGCTGGAGGACCTCTGTAAAAGAGTGGGTACATTCGAATATTTGGCTCTCCCTTTGCGACTTCATCCTCTTATTCCAATCAAATGCATATGATACCCATATATGTGTGGTGCAGATGAAAGCATGTAGCAGGTAAAACATAAAATCTTGGAAGGTGGTGTTGGCAAGGCTAAATCAGGTAAAACATAACATCTTTCTTTCTATTTAGTACATAATCCTTTGTTTTATATTTGATCGCTTTTTTAATTTCTGATTGTTGATTAGATCAATCAGGTGAGAAGTTGTATAATCCAAGCTAAACATGGACCATGAAAAGACTTGTGGAACCAATTGCATTTTAATACTTGTACTTCTCTTATTGCAAATGGTCCACAGATGATATATTAACCAAGCAGATGAAAAGAACAGAGCGTTCCAATTAATCTGTCTTATTGACTTGTGATGTTGTTTGTTAACTTCATCTGTGTAGTTGTTGATCTAGCTTGTAGATGAAAAGAACAGAGTTCCAAATGGTCGAAGCTATGGCTTTATTATTGCCTGATAATGGTAAGAAAATTTTCACTACTCCTATAGTCCTATTGCATTCGAACTAATTTCTAGTCCAACTATTCAGAACAATTGTCCTAATGGTTCATCCTTCGGTTTAATGTAGGTAACCAGGTATGCATCATGATCCTAGAAGTATTACCCTGCTCAATGAAGAAGTCGAGTGACTAGGGAGCCAATGCCATAGGCTATTTCAGTTGAGATTGGTGTTAAATCCAATAAACTGTGATGGTGCTCTTTCAATGCTCTTGAATTGGAAGGAATTACATACTACTGGAGTTTTTTGAGAAAGATACATTGAAAGAGCACCATTACAGTTCATTTATGTTTCTCTTTTAATTTTGTAAGTAGTGACCTAACCTGGCTCGTTGCTTACCAGATCGAGGGAGGGAAAAGTTAGAGAACCTAGCTGCTATGCAAGGAGCCCGGGGCTTCTATGTCGGATGGTATGGATTCAACGGTTAAATCTTTGAGTTTGAATATATATTCATGAATTCCATGTCCAATTTAATGTACTAGGCTTTTAGCAGGTTTTATGCATCCAATATATATTAGTGCATTGTGAGTGTTAACTACCCGAAAACAATGCAATAAATCGTCAAGGAGAGGCTGCCTAATTCACTGAAGTGGAGCTTTAGATTGTGAAAGAGGTCTATTGGTTTTGAGGGCAGCAATCAGTCATTGGTCCAATATAATTGGTCGAAGGGTAACTTCAGCAGCTCTTATGGATTACTTGTTCCTAATTTTGAATTCACTAAATTCAATTATCCATCTGATGTACCCTATCATTGCGCGCAGGCAGACTTTTACTCGCTGTTTTGATTCCCATGGGCTATTTACAATTGATGATAACCCTTCATTTTGCCCAAGAGTGGTGACTGGTGAGACTCTTGAATCCAACCTAAGTTTGTATCTACTCCAACCATTCAACAATATGTTGTTTAAAGGGTTCATTGTCTTTTATATTGTAGGTATGGATGATCCCACAACTGTTTTGGCCATCACAAGACACTAAAGGGACCAACTGCTAGTCTGCTACACATACTACATGAGAGGGAGATTCTTATTGTATACTTTATGACTTTCTCTCTTTGAAAGAGCATAAAGTTCAGTTCAATTTTATTTTTTATGTTTTTTGTATTTTGATTTTGTAGAAGGGTTTAGGCATATATAATGCCCCTTTGATTTTACTCTACATTTTAACTAATGAAATAGGCGTGGGGATGAGCCTCCCGGCATGACCGGGTTCCAAACCCCCAAAAAAAATCTTTTAGCCATTTTTTTTGCCTGAATGCATTGTGCAGATCCTGATTCAAGAGTTCTGCCGACTGGCTCATGAAGATACTCAGGGTCGGAAACAACAATTAAGCTACAAATTGAGCTCCTGCAAAGCCGGATACGGCTAACAAAAACTATTGCCTCTTTTGTTTTATGACTAAATCAACCATTTTGAATCTGAGCTTAGTACTATACGGAGTATATCCCAAGATTAACTCATCACTGAGAAAGATGAACATAACAACTCAAGAAGAAGAGAAGGGGGCCATGGCCATCTTAACTAGCAGCAGCTATGGAGGGGGGGGGGGGGGGACTCAAAATCCTTCGGTTCTTTTGTTCTTGGAGCTGCTATATATGTGATTTGATTCAGAACCAGCCATTGAAAAAATAAAAAGTTATATTTATTGCAAGAAACATTTTGCCACTATTTATTCCAAAATAAAGTGAGGCGTTATGCATAGGTGGAAAATGCAATGGCTTGAAATCACTAAGGTTAGTTAATCATAGCATCTAAAGTAGAGAAAAAGAAGTTTGACCTTAGTCTGCAGATGTTGCAAGAGAAGTTAAGGGGTATTATAGGCGGGAAAAACTTTATACTCCCTCCGTTTCACAATAGAAGTCGTTGGACTTTTTTACACGCATTTTTATGAGGTCAAAACTATATAAAATATTATTTTTTTAATGAATTTTTTTCGATAAGTTTATACCTATGACTACTAAGTATGAAATTATTAAAAAAAATTGATCAAAAAAATAATATTTTATAGTGTTTTTATCTCCTTAAAAAGCATGCAGAAAAAGACAAACGACTTTTATTTTGAAACAGAGGGAGCTCATTTTGGGAAAAGTGGTAGTAAAGTTGCTGAATGTTTAAATGCCTTAGAGCCTAGCTTATTGTTTAGGGTCGTTGTATGAAGAGAAAAAACAGAACTTGGATGTTCAGCTATAGAAAGGAAAAAACAGGACTTGGATGTTTGAGAAAGTGCACTCAAGAGAACACGTCTATCTTTCTCAACCCAGAGTACGTACGTTATGTGGATTATCAAACTTTTGTTGCAAGTTTGATCCTAATTACTCAGTAGTGCTCATCTGATAGGAGCTCAGTGGAATTCTATATGATGCATAATGATTCATGACTACATTGAGAAGGAGATTTATAAGAGCTTTGATTCTTATTGTATACTTGATGACTATATCTCTTTGGAAGAGTGTAGAGTTCAATTCAAAGCTTTTTTTTTTTTGAATTCGTAGAAGGGTATAGGCATAATGTCCCCCTTTCAATTGTACATTATATTTGTAATTAATGAAATAGGCGTGGGGATGAGCCTCCCGACAAGACCGGGTTCCAAACCCCCTCAAAAAATGATCTTATAGTCAATTTTTTGGCCCCTTCAATGTACAAATCCTGATTCTGTCACTACTAAGAGTTACCTGAATAGTTCTGCCGATTGGTTTATGAAGATACGTACTCAGGGTCGGAAACAAGAATTAAGCTGCAAAATCAGGTCCTATAAAGCCGGCTACTACTAAGAAACATGATTGCAATTCTAAAGCTACACACATGATAAGAATGAAGATTTTTGGTCAATCAATCGTGAATCAACAATAAAGATATGCCATCCAATCTTACTGTTGAGGCGTTGACGACTTGATGGCTCTTGTTTTTTTTTTTTGTTTTTTTTTGGTTGTGTTTTGTAAATACTTAATTTGCTGGTTCTGCTGATCCTTTTTTTTTTTTTTGCTGTGTTTTGTAAATACTTAATTTGAGCAATGTTTGGAAACTATGGTGCTGTTAACTTGGCTACAAAGCCCTACACTATCTCATTCTGCTGCTCTGTTTAGAGATGCAAGTACCAACTGGTAAGATGACTCCTACTTCCTTTTGCAATTTGTGTTACGGCTGCATCATCTCCAAATTCTCTTTAAATGACCATGATGACTGCTTTGCTGAAATTTAATTTCAGTTAGCTGTAGATTATAATTCTCTACAAAATGGCCATGTTACATTCTAGGACCTGTCACAGATGCATCTCTAAATTCGGGATTTTAGGCACAACACAACATTTCGTTCATGTTAAGAGAATCAGAGCAAAGAACAAAGTTTGGTGCATAGAACGAGCAAAGAATAAGTAATTTCTAATTTTATACGGATATATTTTACCATGGTCAAGTTGTCTCCTACCAACTCTTCTTCTATATTCAGGAAAATTAAGTTACCATATTGAATCCATACTTTGATAATTATTCCGTCTCCCGCTTATGGCCCTCAACCTTCCTAGAGTTCATTTGAAGAAATCAGACTATAAAAAGTCATTTCTGGACTGCGTGTTGGCCTAGCTATTGATCCTGAACTCACTTTTGGAGCCTGAAGATTTACCAATTTGAAATTTGTGAGAGTTAAAGAGCTTATGGTTGATGATGGATCAAGATGGACAGTCCTCCTCGTTCCATTAATCTTTTGATTTTTTGTTTCTTTGTTATAACAATATTTTTCACATGAATGAAATGAAACAATCTTCTTAGTCTAAATTCTGAGATTGGACATTTCATTTTCCTATCTATGACAACTGCTTTTTGGTCCCAGATCAAGATTACGTTAAGGATATGTTATGCTTGGGTCATGGGCATCAAGACCTTCAAGTATGTGTTTTAGAAACAATCACGGATGCTTTTCTGAAATTTAATGTCAGTTGTAGATTATTCTCTTCAAATGACCATGTTATATTTTAGGAAAAATCTCAGTTTTGCCTTCCACATCTCTAAATTCAGGATTTCTGGCACAGCAAAACCTTTTTTGTAAAGAGCGTAAGAGGCAAGAACAAAGTTTGATGCTTAGCACGAGCTATTCGTTACAATCATCTCTGAAAAGGGTTGAATCATCTCAGGCCATTTCTTGTTGGTCTATTTATCCTTATCATGGGCCCGAATCTTGGTCGGTTAAAAGGGTTGAATCATCTCAGGCCATTTCTTGATCTTTTATTTCCAAAGTTGGTCAAATTCTTATAGCCTTTATACCTTCCTTCTGCTCGTATCACAAACTTTACGAAATTCGTTGATGGTCGCTTTTGAAATTGTCACTTATCAACGTGGTTTCTCTTTTGTTATTTTTAATTATTCAGCCTTTGAATTTGGGATTTTCAGGAACTAGACTTAGATTTGGTTTAAGGACCTGAGAGGTGAAGTAAGCTTGATGCTTAGCCAGAGCTATTTGTTGGATTCATCCCTGAAAAGGCTAATTAAATCTTTTAATTCTTATTTCTTTGTTATATATATATAAGTATTTTTCTCATGAATGAAAAGTTAACACCTCATTCAAAAAAATCTTCTGGTGTAAATTCTAAGAATAGTATTTGTGTGTTTTGCAGAAAATAAATTGGTGATTATGGCAGATTTCTGTTTGAAGACATTTTGAGGATAAGGTAAAGAAATGGATGAACTTCAACTAGCCAAAAGCTGTTGATTTTCCAGGCTATAACAGTTGCTCTTTTGGTCGCAGCTGTCAGGAAGGCGTTTCAAGTAGGCACTGCTGGGAGTTCACATGCTGAGCCTTATTTGTATCATGCTGCTGCTGTTTCGAGATAATGGGAAAAGCACCAACCAGGAGCCTTTATACTTGGCAACACTATACAGCATATGGTGAATGCCTAAATTTGCTTCTTATGAGTGGAAAGGTAATCAATCTTAACTGCAGATCAAACAGTTCGATCACATCATCAGGGGACAGGGTAAAGAACTGGATGGCCTTCGACAAGCCAACAATCGAGTGTCGTTCCAGATCTTGGCTATGAAAATGACTTTGTTGGAAATTGCAGTGCCAGGAACTCAGCCGACGAACCCTCGATCGCGCTGGAAGAAGTGCCAAGAATGATGGATTTGCTTGCTTGAAAGGTGTTTACACACTTTCGCTGCTTAACTTCCATTATTGGTTGGTACTACAAGTATTGTCTAATTTAATAAGCATCTATTTAACATGGTTAAGCTGTCTCTTATGACCTCTTTATTATTTGGATTTAGGAAAATTAAGGTATCATGATGAATTCGTACTTTGACACCTGCCCTGTCTCCCGATCACCGCCCCAAATCTTCCCAGGTTAAATATTTTAATCATCTCAGGTCAGTTCTTGATCTTTTAATTCACGAAATTTATGGAATTATCTATCTAATATACCCTATCTTTGCAGGCAGACTCTTGCTCTTTTGATTCCCATCGGTTATTTGCAAGATGATGACCCTTCATTTTGTCCAAGAATAAATATGGTGAGACTTGCATCGAATCTAAGTTGTTTAAAGGGTTCATTGAATTGTCTTTTATATTGTAGGTATGGATGATCCCACAAGAGTTTTGGGCATCACAAGACAGCGAAGGGGCCAACTTCTACCGATACTAGAGGAGAGAAGTTGATTCTTGTTGTATACTTGATGACTTTTTCTCTTTGAAAGAGTGTAGAGTTCAATTTAAGTTTTTTTTTTTTTTTTTTTTTTTTTGTGTATTTTGAAATGTAGAAGATTTTAGGCATAAGGTCCCCCTCAATACATTGTACTTTACAATTGAAACTAATGAAATAGGTGTGGGGATGAGCCTCCCGGCATGACCGGGTTCCAAACCCCAATAAAAAAAAAAACCCAATCTGTTAGCCACTTTTTTGCTCGAATGCACTGTGCAGGATCTACAGATCCTGGTTCAAGAGTCGTGCCGACTGGCTTATGAAGATACTAAGGATCGGATACAAGAATTAAGCTGCAAAATGAGGTCCTGTAAAGCCGGCTACTGCTAAGAAACACGACTTCCGGGAGCTTCACACAGATTTTTTGGAGAATGACTTTAAGACGACCTTCATTCTGGAGCTTCACTTGAGATATCTCGACCTTTCTAACACTGGCAACCTTCAATACCTCATGCATTCAATTTGTAGGCTTCATCATTTGATGATTTTTGTACTTGTGAATTGTTCAATTTGTAAGCTTCAGCATTTGATGATTTTTGTACTTGTAATTGCAAATCCCTTAAAGATCTGCCTCCAAAATTAGAGAAGTTGGTAAGCTTAAGACAATTCTATATACATGGATGTATGAGCTACTCATTACTATCATCTCCACAAAGGAAAGCAGAAACCAATTGGCATACAAGCCGAGTGGGACAGTTTTGGTCTCATTCACATCTCTCAACAGTTTTGTGTTCTGCATCTCCAAATTCGGGATCTCAGGAACTGCACAAACCTTCATGTTAAGAGCATCAGAGGCAAGAACAGAGTTTGATGCTTAGCAGAAGCTACTCGTTACATCTCCAGTAAGGAAAGCCGTAACAATTGCCCTTGATTCTGATCTTTTCAAAGCCAATTAAGCACCTTTTTTTATATTGACCACTTTGTAAATTTTGGTTTGTTGAACTCACTTTGTACCTGTGATGATATTTGATTTGGTTCATTGATAACTATATCAGTCTTGATGAAAATTGAAGCTAGGGTAATCAATCTAGTGGTCCAAAATCTCATAAGGGTCTTGTTGTGCATGTTCTGTGAAAAGGACTTGATTTGCTTGTTATATTGATCAATTTCTTGTTATAATGATCAGTTTGGAAATTGCAGTGCAAGTACCACCAGTAAGAGATGCATAAGTTGCTCCTCTTATTATTTCTAGGAACAAACACAAGGGGAGTTAGTACTTAAAATGCACAGTCAGAGATTTTGTAGATGGAACTGCGAAGGAGTTACAGGATCTAACAATTCAATTGCTTGTGAATGGTACCTTAAAAAAAAGCATTGTCACAGTTCAGTTGTTTGTCTCTTTTAATACCGAACAAAGCTGGTAAGAATCCCATGTTTAATTCAACCAAAATTTCTAGTCCAACTATTCACCATTAATTGTCTTAATGGTTTATCCTTTGATGTATTGTAGGCAGGTGTGGATGATCCAGAAGTGTTACCCTGCTCAAGGGTTTCAAGACACTACTAGAAGTATGAAGTTAATTGACAAGGGAGCCACCACCTTAGGCTATTTTTTCTGTTGAGATTGGGAGGACAAGTAGGCATTACCTTATTGATAGATTAATTCAACTTATACATATTGACCCTTCCTATGTCCACGACAACTAGTGAAAGAACATTTTCAGCAATGAAGATCATTAGAACAAGACTTCGAAATAGAATGGAGGATGACTTATTGACGGATAGTGTGATTGTCTACATTGAGAAGGAGATTTATAAGAGCTTTGATTCTTATTGTATTGTTGATGACTATATCTATTTGGAAGAGTGTAGAGTTCAATTCAAGGTTTTTTTTTTTTGAATTTGTAGAAGAGTATAGGCATAATGTCCCCCTTTCAATTGTACATATTATATTTGTAATTAATGAAATAGGTGTGGGGGTGAGCCTCCCGACAAGACCGGGTTCCAAACCCCCTCAAAAAATGATCTTATAGTCAATTTTTTGGCCCCCTTCAATGTACAAATCCTGATTCTGTCACAACTAAGAGGTACCTGAATGAAATGAAACAATCTTCTTAGTCTAAATTCTGAGATCGGACATTTCATTTTCCTATCTATGACAATTGCTTTTTGATCCCACCTCTCAGGAAGGCATTTCGAGTCTGCGTTGCTGGGAGTTCAAATTATAAGCCCTGCATTGTGGCTCGCAGCCTTATATTGTATGATGCTGCTGCTGTTTTGAAGTAACGAGAAAAGCACCAACTAGGAAGGCTTCTTCGCAACACCGGCCAACATATGGTGAATGCCTGATAGGTGGCTCATTAGATCTGATCATGTTTCAGCATTTCTCATGGCCTTGTTTTACAGGATCCAATCTGTAGTGAGAATCTGATAAAAAGGTTCAACTGATATTGTACAAGGAACTGGGAAAGATTTACAGGCTCCAACAGTTCAATTGCTTGTGAAACTGAAAGGTACCTTGAAAAAAATTGTCACATCTTCAAACAGTTCAACTGATATTGTGGGGCTTAAAATTGTCACATCTTCTCATTTGTTATCTACACCATACAGTATAATGTGGATAACGAAATGGTGGTTTTGATTGGCTCAACCTTCCTTACTCACATCATCCTCAATCTTATTCCTCCTTTTAATTACTAATCGATCTCAAGGCAAATTTCTCCGAACTTGTTAGCTTAAATACTCTGAATTTGAATGAATAAATTTATATAAAATTTCCCCTATCATTTATCCTGTAACAAATAAATTTATAATTAATTTTAAGGGTAAATTACAATTTACATCAAACCAAACATTCCACGGGGGAGGTTGGTTCGGTTGACTCGTGTGACCGTTGACTGAACGACAACCACTCGTTGTATGAAGCATCCCCCCATCTTCACATACTACCTTTCTCAGAAACTCTGCAATTGCTCTCTCATTTGCATTCCCTTCAAGAGTTTTGAGTTCTGAATTTGAGATTCGACTCCCCAAACCATGGCTGAGACTGCTGCTTTGACCTCCATTGCCAAATCCGCCCTCCAACTCTTCACTTCCCTTGCCAAAGATGAATTCCTCCTCCTCTGGCACTCTTCAGAGGACCTCCAAAAGCTTAGGCGTACCATTGAGTTCATCAGCTGTTCCCTCCAAGATGCCGAGAAAAGGAAATCCAACAAGCATTTGGTGCAGTGCTGGCTATTCGACCTCAGGAAAGTGATGTACGATGCCGAAGATTTGTTTGATGCATTGGCTGCCCACGTCTTGTCCAAGAAGACTATGTCTGGCAATGCTTTCACGAAAGAGGTACGCCTTTTCTTCTCCGGATCAAATCAACTGGGTTTCATTGTTAAGACTGCTCATGAGGTCAAGTCCATCAGAGAGTCTTTAGATGAGATTTCAAAAAATATGCAGCAATTCAACTTTATACCACAACAACCACTTCCTCTAGATCAACCAGTTGCAAGAAAGAAAACTCATTCTTTTGTGCATCAAGAGGATATAATTGGAAGAGATGAAGATAAGGTTCGCATCATCAATATGTTGATCCCGAAGGATAATGGGGAGAACTCTAGTGGCCAAAGTGTTTCGGTGGTTGCCATCATTGGGTTTGGAGGATTGGGGAAGACTAGTTTAGCGCAATTTGTGTATAATGATGAGAGAGTAAAACAAGGTTTTGATGAGTGTCTTTGGGCTTGTATAAATGACCTCTCAAACCTAGAGCTAGTCCTCATAGAAATCATAGCATCTAAAGAGGGAAAACTTTATGGCCTTGGTTTAGAGAAATTACAATTGAAACTGAGAGAGATTATAGGTGGGAAAAAGTTTCTAATTGTATTGGATGATGTTTGGGATGGAAATTCAGGACATTGGCTGGATTTGAAAACCTTGCTTTGTTGTGGGAAAAGTGGCAGTAAAGTTTTGGTAACAACCCGATCTACAAAAGTCGCTGAATGTTTACATTCCTCGGAGCCTTATTGTTTAGGGTTGTTGTCTGAAGAGAATGCATGGACTTTGTTTGTGAAAATGGCATTTCAGGGGGAGGAAATTAGTGCGCATCCAAAATTAGAGCCAATAGGGAAGAAGATTCTAAGCAAGTGTGGGAATGTTCCACTTGCAATTGTTACTGTTGGTAGCCTTTTAGCCCAAAAAAGAAGAGATGAAAGAACTTGGACTGAGTTTTACGACAATAAACTCAAAGAAGTTTTTTCAAGTGGTGATGATAATAGTGTCAAACAAGTCTTGATGGTCAGCTATAACGATCTTCATCCAAATCTGAAGCTCTGCTTTGCTACTTGTTCCCTTTTCCCTAAAGACTACAGATTTGATAAAGATGAGCTAGTTCGGTTATGGTTAGCTCAAGGTATTCTTAAGCCTTCTGAAGGCAACGAGGAGAACTTGGAGGAAATGGGAGAGGCGTACTTTTTCCAATTGGTTGATAGATGCTTGTTTCAAGAGTTACGCGAATATGAGAACAAATATTGCACTGTGAAAATGCATGATCTATTACATGATATGGCAATAGATGTTGCTAAAACAGAGAACCTGTTTCTTGATAGAGTTCCTGAAAACAAATTGGAAATAGATGGTCTTCGTCAAATCTCTATAAATTTCGACATCAAAGATTCCTTTGATTGTTGTAGTCTGGTGTCCGACCCAAAGACAGTGAGAACCCTTCTACTTCATCGTGATTGGGATTTCTATTTTAGTCCTCCTCAGGAAATCAGTTTAACCACCTTGAAGCCTCTGTTGGAAAGCTTTACAATGCTACGCACATTGCGCCTAGGAAAGTCTAGTGTTGATGACATACCCGAGTCTATAGGAGGTTTGATTCACTTGAGATATCTCGACCTTTCAGGGAATGAAAACCTAAAGCATCTCCCGGATTCAATTTGTAAGCTTCACCATTTGATGATTTTGGTGCTAAAGGGCTGCCAACAACTTGCGAAGTTGCCCCAAAGAATAGAACGATTGGTAAGCTTAAGACAACTCTTTATAGATGGATGTTATCGCTTGGATTCTTTGCCGTCGGGATTGAAATCGTTGACTTCGCTTGTTAATCTGGATCGACTCATCGTGCACTGCCATTATGGAGGTTTAGGATACTTGAAAGGCCATGATAACCTAGCTGGGGTTTTGAAAATTGAGCTTCCACAAGAGGGGTGGTTAGATGCAATCGAAGATGCGAAAAAAGCAAATATGGCGAGGAAGAATAAACTAAAAGAGATGGTTATCGAATGGAAGCAAAAATCTACAACTGCGGGTGAACAAAGAATGGCAAAAGTCGAAGCAAAAGCAGTGTTGGAGGCTCTTCGACCGCATGAAAAACTCGAATATTTGAGTATCAAGAACTACGGTGGTGAGATGCTTTCAAGTTGGTTTTGGACACTCAGGTATGTCAAGCAGCTCTGTCTGTGCAATTGTGATAATGTGGAGTATTTGGAGGATGGAATAAAGGGTAATTTGGATTTCCCATCATTACAAATCCTTAAAATTTCCTCAATGGAAAATTTAAAAGGTTGGCGGAGGCAAGAAATGGCTCAAGGGACAAGTCGGCTTCACCTTTCTACAGTCTTAAGATTGACCATACATGGGTGTCCGAAGCTCAAGGGACAAATGCCTTTGTTCGAGGCAATTGTATATTTGAAACTGGATAGAGTTGATGCGGAGGTGGTAGCAGAGTTATTGGTTTCAAATAGCTCTTCTCAGTCTTCTTTTTCTCCATTCCACAACAATAGCAAGTTAAAGGAGTTGGATCTTTGGGGGATTGAAGGTCTAACTCAGTTGCCAGAGGGATGGATAAGGCACCTTACTGCACTCCAGAATTTAACCATTGGGGGTTGCTGGTTTCTAAAAAGGGTGTCTCGTCGTGGGCTGTCACATCTAACCGCCCTCAAACATTTGAGTGTCATGCCTGGTGAGATAGGTACTGACGAGCATGACAAGATTGGAAGTGAAGCAGGGATGCCATGGAAGGCCTTGCAGGGACTTGAGTGGTTGACTATTGGAGTTGGGGACATGAACTTGGTAGAGGGGCTTCAATACATCACCTCCCTCCAATATTTAGATATTAAGAAATGGAAAGACGTATTAATTGTTGATGGAGAAATGAAAGCCTTGCAAAATCTCCATCGACTCTCTATGGGGTTCGGTAACGAGACTTTTCACTTGCCTAAATCTGGGATTCTACACATTCGTTCCCTGAATTATTTGAACATTGCCGATTGTAAGGACTTGTATGTGAGTTGGAAAACCCTTCTTGGTATGAAACTTGAGAGGTTGGAGTTTCAGAGGGTGGAGAGGGTGATCGATGTTGAAGATGACACGATGACGGCGTTGGAACAACAAAGCCTCCTCCGTTTCCTGTACATTGGGAAAGTGGTAAGCCTTCTCACTTGAAGCACATTATAAATAGAAGCGATTTATTTTACAAGTTTTTTTTATCTATGTTATGGTACAATCAAGGTAAAGATTATAAATTTTATAACGTGTTGTGGAGTACAGGCAAAGTGGGTGGATGATCTCCCCTGGATTTCCCTTTCTTTATCCCTTCAAAATTTAAGTCTTTGGGGAATGGGAGAAAGGGAGCAATTACCCGACGGAATCCAACATCTCACCTCCTTGCGAACTCTAGTTATTTGGGGACGTCAGAAATTGAGATCACTCCCTGTTTGGATTCCCAAACTCACGTCTCTCGAAGAACTTAGAATTTCGGATTGCTCAGCGGAATTGAAAAGGAGATGCGAAAGAGGAACAGGTGAGGATTGGCCTCTCATCCGCCACCTCACTCTCACATCCATCTCCGTGTCAAGGTAATTTACAATCAATTCTTCTTCCACTTCCTCTTGTTTCTGCTTTGACTTCGCTTATGAGATCCATATGGACCATATATGCATGATGATTGATGAATACTCGTGTAGGACCTCTGTAAAAGAGTGGGTGCACACGCTGCTGGAGGCAAACAGAAGAGGCACCTCACTCTCGCTTAGGAGAACAAATGAAATCGAATCCACAAATGAATCAAGGAATGAAGAAGAGGCAAACAGAAGAAGAGGGTGCACACCCTGCTGGAGGACCTCTGTAAAAGAGTGGGTGCATTCGAATATTTGGCTCTTCCTTTGCGACTTCATCCTCTTTTTCCAAATCAAATGCTATTGTTCACCTACAGATGATACCTATATATGTGTGGTGCAGATGAAAGCATGTAGCTGCTCGTTTCAAAGTCGACCACTGTTGTTCGTCTCTTTAATACTGAACCTACTTATCTAGCCTGGCCCATCGACTGATTCTGTTGTTCGTTAACAAAGCTGCATCTATCATTGATGGTGACGTTATCCTCATAACTTAAGCAGTATGAATGTTTTCTGATTCTCACCAAAAAAAAATGAATGTTTTCTAATTTAATATGCATCTATTTAACATTGTTAAACTGACTCTTACCGCCTCTTCTTTTGGATTCAGGAAAATACCGTATTGCTAGATCATGCCCCCAAATATCCCCAAGTTAAAGAGTTTAATCATTTCAGGTCAGTTCTTGATCTTTTAATTCACCAACTTTACGGAATTTGTTCAGGAATGCTTTTGAAATTGCACCAACTATCAACATGATTTCTCTTGAAATGTTCTTACACGCTGAGATAAAGCTCATCAACTCCTCTGCCTTTGAATTTGGGATTTTCAGGCACTGGACTTGGATCTGGTTTAAGGACTTTAGAAGCGAAAGTAAGTTTGATGCTCAACTGGAGCTATTCAATGTATTCAACTATTCATCCATGAAAATGTTAATCTTGTGATTTGTTTTTCTTCTTTTTAATATCAGTATTTTTCACATGAATGAAATGAAACAATCTTCAAGTCTAAATTCTGAGATTGGTCATTTGATTTTCTTGCTATGATAACTGCTTTTTGGTCTCAGCTGTCATGAAGGCATTTGAATTATGCACTGCTGGGTGTTCACAAGTTGAGCCCTGCTTTGTTGCTCACAGCCTTATTTGTATCATGTTTCTGATGTTTCGAGGTAACGGGAAAAGCACCAACAAGGAAGGCTTCTTCTTTGTAACACCAGGCAGCCTATGGTGAATGCCTGAACCTGTCGCTTTTACTTGACATTGGGTTTCCAAATAACATTATCTTTTACTTGACGACTTGTTGACTCTGCTGCTATTATTTCTTCTTTTTTTTCCCATTAATTTTGTAATGAAGGCACTGGTAACGGTTCACCAGCTTCTCCAAGCTTTTGGTATCGGTCAACACAGAACCATGAGCTAACACAGAACCAGCTGGACAGGATATGGTCACCATCACCTCATGCTAATGGTTCTTTCAAACTGTTCGCGGATTCAGTTGAATATGGTGCAGTATTGTCAGTTCAACTTCAATCCCTTTCCCCTGCCCGGTCCCTTTTGTCTTCAAAGCTGAGTAATGATCTTGATCAAGCCTCCGAGAATGGGAGCAAAGTTGGTCCAGCCTCAACCTGTCGCTTGTTTGGAATAGACTTGAATCATAACTCTGCTACTCAGTCACCTCTTCAGGTGGCTTCATATTCAAATAACTCTAATGGAGTAGGTATACTAGATGATGACAAGGTTAGGAAATTAGACTCGTGTTCAGAAACCAATAAAGAAGAGCTACAAGTTTCTTCGCTGGATTCACCTCAGAAAGAGGTGCCTGCCAAGAATAGTGCTCCGTCATCTACCAAAACTCGCACTAAGGTACATGATAAATCTGTCTGTACTAATTCTCTGAATATCTAGTTTGCCCTTTGGTGGGTAGTTTTTAGCGTCTGATTTTGACAAATGCACGAACAGGTGCTAATGCAAGGTGTTGCTGTGGGACGAGCTGTGGACCTGACCGCTCTGAATGGATACGAAGATCTTGTAAATGAGCTGGAGAGGCTGTTCAACATCAGCGGAGAGCTTCAAACCCGGAGCAAGTGGGCAGTTGTTTTTAATGATGATGAAGGGGATATGATGCTTGTGGGCGATGATCCATGGGAGTAAGTCTCCAATGCCTGAAAAGATTTGTGGAACCACACTGACTCTTGATGTTGTTTGTTAACTTCATCTGGCTTGTAGATGAAAAGAACGGAGTTCAAATTGGTCGAAGCTAACCTCATCATTTCTTATGGCTTTATTATTGCCTGAGAATGTTAAGAAAATTTTCACTGCTCCTATTGCATTCGAACTAAATTTCATCCTTCATTGTGATGTAGGCATGCAGATGTGGATGATCCTGGAAGTGTTACCCTGCTCAATGAAGAAGTCGGTTGACAAGGGAGCCAACGCCATAGGCTATTTCTGTTGAGATTGGTGTAAACCTCTTGTTGACACCTCAACTCCAATGAACTGTGTTGGTCCTCCTTCAATGCTCTTGAATTGGAAGGAATGATATGCTACAGGAGATTGTTGAGAAAGCTACATTATATTGAAAGAGCACCATCACAGTTCATTTATGCTTCAATTTAAATTTTGTAAGTAGTGACCTAACCAGCTAACCTGGCTCATTGCTTACCAGATCAAGGGAAGGAAAAGCTAAAGAACCTAGCTGCTATGCAAATAGCACGGGACTTGTATGTTGGATGGTATGGATCCAATGGTTAAATCTCTGAGTTTGAATATCTATTCATGAATTCCATGACCAATTTACTATGCTTGGCTTTTAGCAGGTCTATGCATCCAATATATGTAGTGCATTGTGTGTGGTGACTACCTGAAAACAATGAAAGAAATTTGTTAAGGAGAGGCTGCCTAATTTCACTGAAGTGGAACTTTAGATGCTGAAAGAGGTCTATTGATTTTGACTTTTGAGGGCAGCAATCAGTCAACAGTTGATTGGTCCAATTGCTCGAATGGTAACTTCAACAGCTCTTATGGATCAGTACTTGTTGCTAATTTTGAATTCACTAAATTGAATTATCCATCTGATATACCCTATCATTTTGCAGGCAGACTCTTACTCGCTCTTTTGATCCCCATGGGCTATTTACAAAATGATAACCCTTCATTTTGTCCAAGAATGGTGACTGGTGAGAAACTTGCATCGAAACTAAGTTTGTATCTACTCCAACTATACAACAATATGTTGTTTAAAGGGTTCATTGTCTTTTATATTGTAGGTATGGATGATCCCACAAGTGTTTTGGACATCACAAGACACTGATTTCTAAGAGTTGTGATTCTTATCGTATACTTTATGACTTTATCTCTTTGAAAGAGCGTAAACTTCAATTCAATTTTATTTTTTTATATTCTTTGTATTTTGATTTTGTAGAAGGGTTTAGACATATACAATGCCCCTTTGATTGTATTCTACATTTTAACTAATGAAATAGGCGTGGGGATGAGCCTCCCGGCATGACCGGGTTCCAAACCCCAAAAAAAAATCTTTTAGCCATTTTTTTTGCTCAAAGGCATTGTGCAGATCTTGATTCAAGAGTTCTGCCGCCTGGCTCATGAAGATACTCAGGGTCGGAAACAACAATTAAGCTACAAATTGAGCTCCTTGTAAAGCCGGATACTGCTAAGAAACACTATTGCCTCTTTTGTTTCTATGACTATATCAACCATTTTGAATCTGAGCTTAGTACTATCCCAAGATTGAGGTCTCGAAACCTACAAGAATAAACATGAAATGACTTGAAATTACTAAGGTTAGTTAGTTTATTGAATTTGGTAAATAAAGAGCGGTCATCCGGGGTTCGAACCGGGGACCTTTGGGTACTAGGATCAAGTTAATTTCATGGGCGTGATTGATGCAGAATCCACAACAGTGTTTCCATGCCTTAGAAAAGGAACATATTGAATATTAGATGATGACATGCTAGTGGACATTCTCAGGAATAAATTTGCAGAAGACAGAAAACGACCTGTCAAAAAATTGTGGGGTGAGAATATGAGATACACAGTGAGCTCAAATAACAAAAAGCAACAAGTTTAAACATATATGTTTGTAAAATCAAGATGAAGTTACATAGAGATGGAAAATCACACAAAGTAGTTCTCTTCAAGCTTTGAGTTCTTGAAAGAGGATGAATCACTCCTATCCGAAAACGATGTCACCTTTTAAAATTGCAGCTAGCACAATATATGATGATCAAAATGTCATTAGATGAAGTATTTTTGGATTAGACCAGGTTTATGATCTTGCTGAATGAAACAAGGTAAATATGAAATGGATCTCGATCAATACGATTTGACTAGAAAAAGACTGAATCGATTGCTCATCCTCCAATGTTGACGAAGAAACAAGTTCAGATTCCGACTAAAGAAACACGAATTCAATGTTTTTTCCTGCAGCCTTCATCTTTAGCGTCTTCAATGTTCAAGGTGGTCCTCTTTATAGAATCTCAGGCATGGTGTTCTTGTGGGAACGCCAAAATATACATACATGGACTCTTATTCGATCAATCCTACACACCCAGATTTGCATCCATAAAGATTATTCCTGGACAAACATGTAAATTGCTATACATACATGGACAATCGTACTGGAATAACCGTCTTCTTTAATTTCTCCCTCTGCATGAACATATGAATTTTGCAAAAATAATGTGATCGAGAAAACCTCTCAAAGAAAAATAACATTACAAATGTAATTAATATGAACATTCACCTGCTGTTGCTCGATCAACTAGCCTTGTAACATTCTCATCTGCTTTCTTCTGTTCAATGGAAGCCATTGCAAGTGAACTATTTATTTATGACATAATTATGAAAATAACATAACATCATTAATTAGTTGATGAAATTTCTAAAGTTAAGTTGAGCATGCAGTGTGTGTAAATGTGTAACTGAACTCGTTAATTTGCTTCAAAACTCTTCTCGAATTCCACTGTGTGCATTATGATACCCGGTCCAATCCCTCTGAAAGATTTGATCACCACAAAAGACTTCCACATCAACAGTACAGGTTTATATATGGAGAATTTTTTTCTTAAAATGTTCAACTTCTACAAGGACACCAGGCGGAATTTCCCCAAAATAGACAGATGGTGTAACAAATTGAAATAGGTAATGAAGTTGAATGCAAAACGGAAGATCTACGAAAGGTTGGAGATTTAATAGAATCCAAAGATCCTGATACAAGGGGAAAAGGGGAGCCCTATGCGATCATTCGAGAGAGAACAATCAAATCTCAAAAGTAGACGGCAAACCCTAAGCCATGGCGGACGCAGCGATCCCTCACGGCGGCAAGAGGCAGTCAACCGGCGAGGAGCAAGTTGCGAAGAAGTTGAAGAGCGGCGAATCGGACGAGGAGAGAGCCAACCAGGCGATTCGGAAATTACAGCTTGTGTACAGGAAGGAGGAGGAGGAGGAGTACTTCCACGATAAATTTGTGTGGAATAAGATTGTAAAGTACATGGTTGATAACTTACCATCAGTCCTTGCATACCAAGGGGGTAATGATGTCGGACAGATGAGCAACGGTTGTTCCGCGCCTATCTGATAGGAGTAGGCAATAAAATCCCAAGACCTCAAGGTGTATATATATAATATGCATATGCTCCTCCTGATTTGAGAAATTTCTAGCAGTTTTCAGTATTTGTGTGCTTTCTGATTGTTAATTGGCATTGCATTTGATCAGTTGAATGATTTATTGATATATGCTCCTTGTGATTTGAGGTTCTCCGTCCAAATGTTCCCCTGAGGAATCACCTCCTCAATGGACTGATGAAGATGAAGATGAAGATGAAGATGAAGTTGGAGATGAAGATGAAGATGAAGTTAAAGTTGGACATGGTAATGTAGCTTATGTGGATGAAGATGAAATTGAAGAATTTGATGATGAATATATTTGAAAATTGGTCTCAGTCTGTTGTAGGGGTGGTTGTTTTCTCTAACTCTATCTTAACCTGCTCGTAGCCTTAATTGGGATTGGCTCTTTATGTTAGTGTAACACGCACTATGCTTTTGCGTTCATTATATCTATCTATATGTGTGTTTGATTTGCTTGTAACAGCTGCGTTTCTTGTATGGTCATTTGTTAAACTTATAGTTTCTTAGTACTCCGCATCTTATTTCTTATGGGAGCCCTCGTGAGTTATAGTTAGAATAGTAATTCCAATACACAGATGGCTACATATGGCTACACGTACATTTACAATAAAGGTTCTTGCAACATATCTTTAAGACATCAACTATAATATTTAAAACTAGTATCATGAGGATCATACTTCCAAGTGTAAAAAAAAGGGTTGAAAAGATTATTTCGCCTATAAATAAAGTAATGAAGAAGAAGAAAGAATTAGAAAAAAGGGAGGGTGCACACCCTGCGGGAGAACCTCTGTAAAAGAGTAGGTGCGTTCCAACTTCGAATATTTTCCTTTTTTTTTGCCAGATTAGTCAATTGGCTCTCCGTTTGTCTTATTCCAATCGAATGCTATTGTCCCCCTTTCAATACATTGTACTTTATAATTGGAACTAATGTTAAAACAGATGATATGTTACCTCTTTCAGCTCAATTAATGGGTTCAAGGACTTTAATGTAAAAATAGCTCACATTGCTTTTACTATGAAGTTTTATTTTTCCTTTAGACAATAATCTTTTGAGTTCTTCTGTCTTAAGAAAATATTTAATTTTTAGGTTTTGATTGGATTTGCAGGACTATTTTTTTTTTTAATTATATAAGAAAAAACAGAGTTTGATTAAGATGCGGTTTTCTCTGTTGGTTCAAGCCTTTTTGTTATCATAGATTGAGATTTTGATATAAGTGGATGCATAGTAGATTATTCTCTATAAAATGACCATGTTACATTCTAGGACATGTCACAAACGTACGCATCTCTAAATTCAGGATTTTAGGCACAGCACAACATTTCGTTCGTTCATGTTAAGAGAATCAGAGCAAAGAAGAAAGTTTGGTGCATAGAACGAGCTATTCATTACATTCTGATATTTTCAAAGTCATTCACTTTGTTTTATATGGATTACTTTGTAAATTTTGGTTTGTCGAATTAGCTAGGTCTGAAGAATAATATGGGGATAATTGCAACACTCGCTCGCTCAGGAGTCAGGACAAAGGAGTTGTTAGAGGCAGGGCTGATCATCAGCTACACATAAAATTTGCCATGTCAAGGAACTGCTAGTGTGATTATCAGCTAGCTGAACAAAGGTCGTGCCAAAAAGCATCATGAGTTCATCAGCTTCGGAAGCACTGATACTGATAAGCAATCGGTTCACCTGTACCTGCAACTTTTGGACTTTGTGTCAATGGTGGATTCACCACTGACACAATAAAAATACAGCAACTCAATTTGAATTATCTACAAGAAAGATGAGTTTAGTGGGAGGCACTAAGACTGTTTGATCGATGTCCATCCGCACCCTTCACAATAAAAATACATCAACTTAATTTGAATTATTTTCATTTTGATTTTGAGTTTCCACCCCCAAAAGACCATGGCTGAGGCCACTGCTTAAAATTCTCACATCTTCTCATTTGTAATGTAGATATTGAAATGGTGGTTTTGATTGGCTCAACCACATGGGGAGGTTGGTTCGGTTGACTCATGTGTGACCGTTGACTGAACTGCAACCACTCGTTGTATGAAGCAGCCCTCCCATCTTCACATCATTACCCTCTTTAGCAACTCTCCCATTTGCATTCCCTTTGGAGTTTCATTTTGATTTTGAGTTTCCACCCCCAAACCATGGCTGAAGCTGCTTTGACCTCCATTGCCAAATCCGCCCTCCAACTCTTCACCTCCCTTGCCAAAGACGAGTTCCTCCTCCTCTGGAATTCCCAAAAGGACCTCAAAAGGCTTGAAGCTACCATTGAAATCATCAACGACTTCCTCCTTGACGCCGAGGACAGGAAATTCAAGGATCGTGCTGTGCAGCGCTGCCTATCTGACCTGAGGAAAGTGATGTATGATGCTGAAGATTTGTTTGATGGATTGGCTGCCCACCTCTTGCGGAGAAAGACTACTCCTGGTAATGCTTTCAAGAAAGAGGTATGCCTTTTCTTCTCCAAATCGAATCAACTGGGTTTGATTGTTAATACTGCTCATGAGGTTAAGTCACTTAGGGAGTCTCTAGATGCGATTTCAAAAAATATGCAGCAGTTCAACTTTATACCACAACAACCACTTCCTCTAGATCAACCAGTTGCAAGAAAGAAAACTCATTCTTTTGTGCATCAAGAGGATATAATTGGAAGAGATGAAGATAAGGTTCGCATCATCAATATGTTGATCCCGAAGGATAATGGGGAGAACTCTAGTGGCCTAAGTGTTTCGGTGGTTGCCATCATTGGGTTTGGAGGATTGGGGAAGACTACTTTAGCGCAATTTGTGTATAATGATGAGAGAGTAAAACAAGATTTTGATGAGTGTCTTTGGGCTTGTATAAATGACCTCTCAAACCTAGAGCTAGTCCTCATAGAAATCATAGCATCTAAAGAGGGAAAACTTTACGGCCTTGGTTTAGAGAAATTACAATTGAAACTGAGAGAGATTATAGGTGGGAAAAAGTTTCTAATTGTATTGGATGATGTTTGGGATGAAAATTTGGGACATTGGCTTGATTTGAAAACCATACTTTGTTGTGGGAAAAGTGGTAGTAAAGTTTTGGTAACAACCCGATCTACAAAAGTCGCTGAATGTTTACATGCCTTAAAACCTTATTGTAATCTAGGGTTATTGTCAGAAGAGAGCGCATGGGCTTTGTTTGTGAAAAGGGCATTTGAAGGGGAGGAAATTAGTGCGCATTCAGAACTAGAGTCGATAGGGAAGAAGATTCTAAGCAAGTGTGGAAATGTCCCACTTGCAATTGTTACTGTTGGTAGCCTTTTAGCCCAAAAAACAAGAGATGAAAGAACTTGGACTGAGTTTTACGACAATAAACTCAAAGAAGTATTTTCAAGAGGTGATGATAATAGTGTCAAACAAGTGTTGATGGTCAGCTATAACGATCTTCATCCAAACCTGAAGCTATGCTTTGCTACTTGTTCCCTTTTCCCTAAAGATTACATATTTTATAAAGATGAGCTAGTTCGGTTATGGTTGGCTCAAGGTATTCTTAAGCCTTTTTACGACAACGAACAAAGCTTGGAGGACGTGGGAGAGACATACTTTTATCAATTGGTCGATAGATGCTTCTTTCAAGAGGTAGACAAATATGCAGGGTGGGTTTACAGAATCTATTCCGGAAATAAGGAGAACAAATGCACTGTGAAAATGCATGATCTATTACATGATATGTCAATAGATGTTGCTCAAACAGAGTACCTGTTTCTTGATAAAGTTCCTGAAAACAAAGCGGAAATAGATGGTCTTCGTCATATCTCTATAAATTTTTATCTCGAAGATTCCTTTGACCGTTGTAGTCTGGTTTCCAACTCAAAGACATTGAGAACCCTTCTATTTCATCGTTACCAGGGAATTGGTTTAAGCACCTACAAACATCTGTTTGAAAGCTTTACAATGCTACGCGCATTGCGCGTATCAAATTCCATAGTTGCTGACATACCCAAGTCTATAGGAGGTTTGATTCACTTGAGATATCTTGACCTTTCTTACAATGTAAAGCTAAAGCATCTCCCGGATTCAATTTGTAATCTTTACCATTTGATGATTTTGGTACTAAAGGATTGCACACTCCTTGAAAAGTTGCCTCAAAGAATAGAGCAATTGGTAAGCTTAAGACAGCTCTTCTTAGATGGATGTTATAGCATGAATTCTTTGCCTTTGGGATTGAAATCGTTGACTTCACTTGTTAATCTGGATCGACTCATCGTACATCAACGTGATGGAGGTTTAAGATACTTGAAAGACTTTGATAATCTGGCTGGGGGTTTGCAAATTGAGCTTCCAGAAGAGGGGTGGTTAGATGCAATCAAAGATGCGAAAGAAGCAAATATGGCAGAGAAGAATAAACTGAAGGAGATGAGTATCCACTGGAAGAAAAGATATTCAACTGCGTGTGAACAAAGGATGACAAACGATGAAGCAAAAGCAGTGTTAGAGGCTCTTCGACCCCATGGAAAACTTGAATATTTGAGGATTGATAATTACGGTGGTGAGATGCTTTCAAGTTGGTTTTGCACACTCGGTTATGTCAAGCAGCTCTCTCTGTGCAGGTGTAATAGTGTGGAGTATTTGGAGGATGGAATAAATGGTAATTGGGACTTCCCATCATTACGACTCCTTCGTATTGAGTTTATGGGAAATTTAAAAGGTTGGCGGAGGCAAGAAATGGCTCAAGGGACAAGTCGACTTCAGCTTTCTAAAGTCTTAAGCTTGACTATAGAGGAGTGTCCAAAGCTCAAGGGACAAATGCCTTTGTTTGAGGCAATTGAATATTTGAGACTGTATAGAGTTGATGCGGAGGTGGTAGAAGAGTTATTGGTTCCAAATAGCTCTTCTCAGTCTTCTATTTCTCAATTCCACAACAATAGCAAGTTAAAGGAGTTGGAGCTTCAGAGTATTCAACGTCTAACTCAAATGCAAGAGGGATGGATAAGGCACCTTACTGCACTCCAGATATTAACCATCGAGTATTGCAGATATCTAGAAAGGGTGTCTCGTCGTGGGCTGACACATCTAACTGCCCTCAAACGTTTGACTGTCATGCCTGGTGAAATAGGTGATGCGGATGAGAAGATGGGAAGTGAAGCAGGGATGCCATGGAAGGCCCTTCAAGGCCTTGATCGGTTGGAAATTGGAGTTGGGGACATCAACTTGGTAGAGGGGCTTCAATACCTCACCTCCCTCACATATTTATCAATTCACAAATGGGAAGACGGATTAACTGCTGAAGGAGAAATGAAAGTACTTGAACTGCCAATGAAAGCCTTGCAAAATCTTCATTTCCTGAAGATTGGAGATTGCAAGGACTTGTATGTGAGTTGGAAAACCCTTCTTGGTATGAAACTTGAGTGGTTGGAGTTAGAGAGGGTGGAGAGGGTGATCGATGTTGAAGATGACACAATGACGGCGGTGGAACAACAAAGCCTCCTACGTCACCTCTCCATTTCCGACGCGGTAAGCCTTCTAATTCAAAGCTTTAAACATATTATAAAAAGAAGCTCTGTTTTTTTCCCCCAAGTTTTGTTCTTGTTGGGGCTAGAAACCACTTTCTAGCCGCACCCGGAAGCGAGTTCGGGTATTAAGAGAACCGACAACAATCATCCAGCAAACCAAATGACCAACCGATAATATCCAATCCGGAAACCAAACAACCAAGCAACCACAAACACAGATAAAAGCACAAATATTGACACAAGATTTACGTGGGAAAAACCCTCTCTAACCAGATGATCAAAAAACCCACCTTCCGCCCACCAGAGCAACCAATCCACTAATCAATAGGTCAATACAAGTGTTTAACAATCCAGTCTCAGCCCGAGACAAATAAACATGGAGATCTCAAACACCAATCTAAATACAACCCGATCTAGAAAGGATTCCTCTCCAAAACCTAGCTAAGCACTTATAATCAGATTAGATTTTCAAGGAGGAGAAAATACCTATCAACAAACACCCGTTGTTGACTTGCTGGAAGAAGGAGATGGATCACCAGGTCAAGAGACGAAACACCCGCTCGAATCTCCTACCTTTCTTCTCCTTTCTCCCTCCTCTCTCTTTTCTTTCTCTCTCTTCCCTTTCTTCCTTGTTGTTGGCGGCACTCAACCCTTGGAGCTCCCCTTTCTCTCGTGCTCCACATGAGTCAAAGACAAATGAAATGCCTTTTGATTTATTAACCAAGCCAACTAGTGGCTTCATTGGGCTGGATCCAAATGGGCCTTAAGCCCAACAATCTCCCCCTCCAGCCCAAGGGGAAGACGTTTCTGCTCATCCTGGCCTCACCTGCATCCAAGTCCCATCTCACCTCCGAGACGCAGAACTGATACTTGCCAGATGTCACCATCACCCACTAGCTCCCCCTCCTCCGTAACTCTCTAGTACTCCGAGGTAGAACTCCCGGTGAATGCATGACCTCCTTTCTCTGACCCTCTGACGGTTTCTTCTATCCGTGCTGGCTCGACGTGCTCAGATCTGCCACCAGTCATAGCACCCGATGAACTCCCCTCTGACACGGCTATCCCATCAGCACAATCCTCTGAAGAAAACTCCACACTTGTGCTATCCTCTTCTGACGTCTCAGAAGTTCCGCTCAATCTTTTCTGCAATCCAGACAAATCACAAGTGCTCAAGGTCTTCTTATCAGTAAAAGAAACAAGAGACTTTCTCTTCTGGTTCTGCAGCTCCTTCCCATTCAAGCACCCTGTAAGCCATTGCACCAAATCAAGTGAAGCATCACCATGAACCTCTGTCACAGCTTCCCTGATTTCTTCCATCTGAGTCCTGTACAATGTGCCGCTCAAAACACCTCTAGCGATCACCATTGACCCTTTCTTGAGTTTCCATTTCCTACTTCCAAAGAAGTTATCATAGCCCTTTTTATCCAAGACTTGAAGAGATATCATATTCTTCGGCAAATCCGGTATGTGTCGCACATCTGTCAATGTCATTCTGCAACCCGTGTTTGTCAGCACACAAACATCTCCCATACCAACAATATCAGACAAGCTTCTGTTTCCCATCTTTGTTTTGCCAAAGCGTCCCACTCGGTACGAAGTAAACGCTTTCCTCCTTGATGTAGCATGGAATGATGCAGCTCCATCAACAATCCACTCTACACAAGAATCCGTCTCCTCCAAGCATGTGAGAACAACCTGCTCATCATCACTGTCCTGCAGAACTGACTTTGTACCCTTCTGATTTTCCTCTTCCTCTCTTTTCTTCTTCCACACATTGCAATTCCTCTTCATGTGCCCTTTCTTGCCACAATGATAGCAAACAAAGCTCCCCCTAGTATGAGATCTCCCTCTAGACCTGCTCCCTGAAACTGTCACGAGAGCATGTGACGAATCCGTGTCCATATCCTTCCTCCTAGTCTTCTCATTGTAGAGACTATCCTTCACTGCAGATAAGGACACAACCCCACCCACGACAGAGTTGTTAATCGACACCACTAGAGTCTCCCAACTATCAGGCAAAGAGCTCAAGAGCAACAACGCTTGCAACTCATCATCAATGACTAACTTCATGGTGTTCAACTGATTCACCAGCTTTCTTATCACAAAAGCTTTACTCTGGGCTGATTTCCTTTCATACATCTCCTCCAATTTTTTCCACAATATCTGTGCATCTGTCTCGTTGCTTATGTGGTGATAAACACTATTATCCACCCACATTCTGATGGTTCCAACCGCCTTCCTGTGCAGTTTCTTCCATTCATTATCGGATGTCTCAGCTGGCTTCCTCGATCCCAACTCAACCGGATCAAAGAGGTATTTGCAATACAAAACATCCTCTATCTTTGTCTTCCAGATAGAGAAATTTGAAGCTGTTAGCTTTATCATGGTACTCGCAAATTCCTCGGTCTTTGTCGTCATCTCTACTCCTATTACCCAAAAACAACACAACCAAAGATCAACCAAAGGCTCTGATACCAATTGTTGGGGCTAGAAACCACTTTCTAGGAAGAGAAAATACCTATCAACAAACTCCCGTTGTTGACTTGCCGAAGGATGAACACTTGTAATCAGATTAGATTTCCAGGAAGAGAAAATATCTATCAACAAACTCCCGTTGTTGACTTGCCGAAGGATGAAGATGGATCACCGGGTCAAGAGACGAAACACCCGCTCAAATCTTTTAACTCTCCTCTCCAATCTCCCTCCTCTCTCTTTTCTTTCTCTCTCTTCCCTTTCTTCCTTGTTGATGGCGGCACTCAACCCTTGGAGCTCCCTTTTCTCTCGTGCTCCACATGAGTCAAAGGCAAATGAAATGCCTTTTGATTTATTAACCAAGCCAACTGGTGGCTTCATTGGGCTGGATCCAAATGGGCCTTAGGCCCAACAGTTCTCTGTTACAATTAAATGTTAAAAGATTACATAGTAAATTTTGTAATGTGGTGTGGCAGGCTGGGGCAAAGTGGGTGGATGATATCCCCTGGATTTCCCTTTCTTCATCCCTTGAATCTTTATATCTTTCGGGAATGGATGAAAGGGAGCAATTACCTGATGGAATCCAACATCTCACCTCCTTGCGAGATCTACGTATTCGGGAATGTGAGAAATTGAGATCACTCCCTGTTTGGTTTCCCAAACTCACCTCTCTCTACTCACTTACAATTGAGGATTACTCGGGGGAATTGAAAAGGAGATGCGAAAGAGGAACGGGTGAGGATTGGCCTCTCATCCGCCACGTCACTAGCACAAGCATCACCGTGTTAAGGTAATTTGCAAGCAATTCTTCTTCCTCTTCTCTTCCTCTTGTTTATGCTTTGACTAGTCGCTTATGAGATTCATATATGCATGATGAATACTCATGTAGGAGCACAAATCTAGTTGAATTGAAACAAGGAATGAAGAAAAAGAGGGAAGCAGAAAAAAGGAATGGAGAAGAAGGAGAGGGAAGCAGAAAAAAGGGAGGGTGCACACCTTGCTGGAATCCCTTTGTAAAAGAGTAGCTGCATTCTGAGTATTTGCCTATTTCAACCAAGGGGAACTTTATTATATTGTCGAAGGTAACTTCAGCAGTTCTCATGGATTACTTGTTGCTAATTTTGAATTCACTACATTGAATTATCCATCTGTTATATATACCCTATCATTTCAGGCAGACTCCCACTCGTTCGTTGAATTCCGATGGGGTATTTACAAGATGATATAACCTTCCATTAATTTGTCCTAAAATAGTGAGAGATTAACCATTCCTATTGAATCGAATTAGCCTAAGTTTTTATCTATTACAACTATTCAACAATGGGGTATTTACAGCTTATATATACTTCTTAATTACTTATGTTAAACCCTTAACTTTTGTATCTTGTGATCCAAATTCTCTTCTATCTCATAGCATTGGCTGCTGATATCATAGCGCTGAAATAGTCACTTATAAAATATTGCTACAACAGTTTCATGTTTGTCTCTTTTATTACTGAATAGCTAACTAACATGAATCGTTGACCGATGTTGTTTTGTTAACTTCATCAACTGGCTGATCTTGTAGATGAAATGAACAGAGTTCCAATTGGGTCACAGTCACAGATGATAGCTTAGCCATCAACTTTCCAGTCTGGAGCCAGATCAAGATGACGTTAAGGATATGTTATGCTTGGGTCATCGGCATCAAAACCTTCAAGTATGTGTTTTAGATACGATCACAAATGCTTTTCTGAAAGTTAATATCAGTTGTAGATTATTATCTTCAAATGACCATGTTATATTCCAGGAAAAATCTCAGTTTTGTCTTCCACATCTCTAAATTCAGGATTTCAGGCACAACAAAACCTCTTGTTAAGAGCGTTGGAGGCAAGAACAAATTTTTATGCTTAGCGCGAGCTACCCGTTACAATCATCTACAGTAAGGAAAGCTGAAACAGCTAACATGTCAAGGAGGTCATGGAGGCAGGGCTTGTATTATTATAAAGATAACAAGTCTATTATCTACGAGCTCGTTTCCTACATATGTTATATTGATCGAGTGTGATTATCAGGTACGTACTAGATCTCACTCGTTTGGAAATGCCAGGAACTCAGCTGACGAGCCCTCGATCTCACTCTAAGAATTGGCAGGGATGATGGATTTGATTGCTTGAAAAGTGTTTACACACTTTAGTTGCTTCATTTCCATTATTGATTGGTACTGCTACTATACATTGTTCGCTGGAAGAGCTTCGATATACTTTCCTCATCTTTTTTTTTTGAAAAAAAAAATTGCTTCAGCTAGCTGAACAAGGATTACGAAGCATCCTATGTTCGTCAGCTTCGCAATATTACCTTCAGGTAGATAATTTAGCGTGTGCCCCGAGCTCCTGAGAACTTGGTATAAGAAATATATATGAACAAAACCTAAGCTATTATATATGAATTCTATACAAGCTAGGCATGACACTTTCATGTTGCTCTCTTTATCCTTGTAATTTAAGGACTATAAGTATTCTCTAATTTAATATGCATCTATTAAACATGGTTAAGCTGTCTCTTATGACCTCTTCGATCTTCTGGATTCAGGAAAATTAAGGCATCATGATGAATTCGTACTTTGACACCTGCTCGGCTTGTCTCCAAAACATGGCCCCAAATCTTCCCAGGTTAAAGATTTTAATCATCTCAGGTCAATTCCTGATCTTTTAATTCATCAAATTTATGGAATTATGTATCTGATATACCCTATCTTTGTAGGTAGACTCTTGCTCTTTTGTTTCCCGTCGGTTATTTACAAGATGATAACCCTTCATTTTGTCCAAGAATATGGTGAAACTCTTGCATAGAACTTTATTTGTATATAGTCCAACTATACAACAATATTTTGTTTAAAGGGTTCATTGTCTTTTATATTTGTACGCATCAAAAGACAACCAAGAGACCACCATCCACAGACTGACAAGGGAGCCAACATCAATGGTTACATTGCTGGACAACATCAATTGTTACATTGTCTACATTGAGAAGTTGGTTCTTATTATATACTCTTGATGAATTTCTCTCTTTGAAAGATTGTAGAGTTTTTTCTAAGTTTTTTTTTTGTATTTTGATTTTGTAGAAGGGTTCAGGCATAATGTCCCCCCTTATGATTGTAATTTACATTTGAAACTAATGAAATAGGCGTGGGGATGAGCCTCCCGGCATGACCGGGTTCCAAACCCCAAAAAACAATATATGTTATGTCATTTTGTTTTGCCCGAAGTCACTATTTGATCCTGGTTCAAGAGTTGTGCCGACTGACTCATGATGATACTAAGGATGGAAACAAGAATTAAGCTGCAAAATGAGCTCCTGTAAAGCCAGCAGCTACTGCTAAGAAGCACGACTTCCATTTTGGACCTTCACACAGATTTATTGGAGAATAATTATTTTAAGACGACTTCCATTCTGGAGCTTCACACAGATTTATTTAGGGGTGGGCGTGAGACGGGACGGACCGGGATGGGGTCATTCCGCGTCCCATCCCGCGTAATTTTTGCGAGACGGGATTCACTAGTTTTTTTTTTGTAGAAGGGTTCATGCATAATGTCTCCCTTACGATTGTAATTTACATTTGTAACTAATCAAATAGGCATGGGGATGAGCCTTCCGGCATGATCGGGTTCCAAACCCCAAAAACAATATCTATTTCAAGAGTTTAGCCGACGGGCTCATATGAAGATACTAAGGGATGGAAACAAGAATGAAGCTGCACAATGAGGTCCTGTAAAGCCAGTGGCTACCGCAAATTAATCATGAAGCCCTCATCCATTTGCTTTTCATGTCTAATTTGGTCTAACCAAATTAAACATGAGCAGCCTAACTGAACAACAGATCGATTTCACACATAAATGGGTCTTCTATTTATTCTCATTTTTGGGATAGCAACATGCAACAGTACTTAGAAGGCGGATGATAATAACAAGTTTAATTAAAGCAATACAATTCACTCAAAATCAATAATACGGCATACGGGTTGGGGCTCGGAGTGCAGCATGCTAGGCGGGCAGACTACTCTGTCCACCATATCGGCTGGAAATAAGGAGATTTTTCCTGCAAGAGAAAGAAATTGCGAGATAAGAAACTTAATTGATTTGATTCAAAGTTTCTGTAGCATACTAATCTATTTTCAACTTAAGTTTCTTACTTCAAACTTCATTTCCATTTTAAACATGCAGCATCCATTGCCTTCGAGAATTGTTTTGACTTCGTCGAGTATGGTTTCTTTGATGAAAACAACGACAAAAAATGAAACGAAAACGAAACTTAACAGACGCCAAGGTGGGAATTAAACAAAATCTGATCATATATACATATATAAATCTTACTCTATCGACCCTATTTGTATTCCTCTTTGAACAGACTCATACTGTAATTGAACAAAATCAGATCACAATTTTGCAAATACAAGACTGAATAGAAACGAAAAAAGAAAGAAAAAAAAGTTTTACCCGAAACTGATGTATGCAGCACCATCCATTTCCATAAACGCCTCCTCCTCGATTTTGTCCATTAATTTCTTTCCTAATTCCATTTTTCTACACAGAAAAGAATATATCAAAGATCTGAAACACATTGACTACAATTGAATAAAACTGTCTGTCTACAGAAATTTGAATCAGCTGTCTGTCTACAATTGAATAAAACTGTATGTCACAACACTTAATATAGAGGATTATTTTTTTAAATAATGTGACTATTTTTTTTTATGATTTTTCCTATAAATTCTAAAGAAATTTGTTACATAATTCTTATGCTTGAATTGCACTAACATTTGTATACATATTTTTTTTTGTTCGAATCATTTGTATACTTATATTACTACTAGCAAATATAAGAAATGGAGCCAGAAAGAAGGGTAACAAATAAAAGCCAAAAAACTTTTATTTGAAATTATTATTTGTTAAAAATAAATTTATTGTAAGTATATATTAAATGTAAGTAAAAAGATGAAGAGGGCTAAATAAATAAAATCAGGATAGAAGATTAAGACAACTAAAGAATAAAATGATTGAAAAAGGTAAAAAATAACATGAAAAGAAAGAGGTTGGAAGTAGTAGATTGATATTCAAGCGAATTGTACGTTGAGGTTCAAATAAGATGATAATCCAAGTTGAATAATGGTTGATAAAAAGGAAGAAGACAATTAAAATATACGCGCGTTGAACAAAAAAAATGATTGCTAAATATAACGTTTTATTTAGCATTCGAGGTAGACAAAAAATGATAAAACGTTCGAGGTTTCAACACTTTTATGGGGCTGATTGGTTTATGGAAACTAAGGCCCCGTTTGGTATTGATATCTAGATATCTGATATCGGATATCAACCCCCGATCCCAATATTTGATATCTAGTGTTTGATATCTGATATATCTTCCAGATATCACTTGATGTCTAATATATGCGTTTGGTATCGCTTGAAATCTAGAGATATCAAAATTAGGCTAATTTGATATATTGATTTTTTGGGAGGTATCACTTGATATCGATATTTGATATACTAATATCGATATCTTAATATCAATACCAAACGAGCCCTAAGAGATTACACTACGTGAAATTGAATCAAGATTCATAGGCATTGATTTGGAGGTCCGTGGGGCTTCGGCTCAGCATATTTCATGTGTGCTCAAGTGCAGAGCCTCGGGATTTTGTTTCGGGCTTTGCTTTGTGTATGGGCTGCACTCGGTTGTTGTGAGGCGAGGCTTGTGGGAGTCGGTTTCTTTGGAGTTAGGAGCGATCTCTCTTCCTTGGATGGTCCTTGGTGACTTTAATAATGTAATGGCTTCAGACGAGCGAGTCAATGGGGAGCCGGTTCGGATGTATGAATGCAATGACATGATATCGGCTTGTCATGAGCTTGGTCTTGTTGATGCTCCGTCAACGGGTACTTCTATATTCACTTGGACTAATGGGCGGATTTTTAGTAGGCTGGATAGAGTTCTACTGAATCATGATTGGGTCAATTGTGAGATGACTTGCTCGGCTCATTTTGCGGATATGTGGCACTTATTTGATCACAAACCGGCTCTGGTGACCATGCATTGTGTGTCGGGGGCTGTTAGATCTTGCTTCAAGCTAGTTTCAGAACATGTGGGTGGATCATGTCGACTTCAAACGCATTGTGCGGGAGAGTTGGACTACTCATGCTTGTGGAACTTATCAATACCGTATCTCTAGATTGCTAAGCGGCATGAAACATCCTCTCAAGATGTTAGATCGTCGAGAGTTTAGCCATATCTCTTCACGGGCGTCTAGAGCGGCTTCTGATTATGCTGTGGCACTTGATCTTTTGCGGGATAGTCCGGATTCGGAGGAGTGCAGGGCCAATGCCGACATTGCTCGGACACAAGCACAGCGACTTACCCGGGCGGAGAGGGTCTTCTTTGCTCAAATGGCGAAGGCCAAGTATGTACTGAATTTTGATCGAGGGAGTAAATATTTTCATGCGCTCATGAAGTCCAAGGGAAAGCGCAGATTTGTGTCGTCTATTGATCGGCATGATGGGAGTCGCACGTCTAATGAGGCTGAGACTGCGCAGGAGTTTGTCGCTTATTTCACTTCGCTATTTGACACCGATGTTGATGTGGTAGATGATCCTAGTGATAGGTTCGCTTCTGGGGCTGTTCTTAATCATGCCGAGCGCTTTATGTTGGAGCAACCCGTTTCTATTGCTGAGATCAAATCTGCCTTATGGGCTATGGGGGATGACAAATCCCCGGGTCCGGATGGATTTTCTGCTAAGTTCTTTAAGGCATCGTGGAATATTGTTGGCCCGGAAGTTTGTGCGGCGGTCAAGGAATTCTTCGCCAATGGTAAGCTCCTCCGGCAATTCAATCATACTATTATTGCTCTTATTCCGAAAGTGGACAACCCTTCTCGTGTTGAGCATTATCGGCCGATTGCTTGTTGCAATGTTATCTATAAGCTTATTACGAAGATTATGACGGAGAGACTTGGGAGTTGCTTAGGCCGAGTCATTGACCAGGCCCAAAGCGCCTTTGTGGGTGGCCGTCTTTTATCCGATAACGTCTTCTTGGTGCAAGAGTTGCTTCGCCGTTATAATGTGCATAGGGATACTAAAAGATGCTTCCCCAATGTCGATCTTGCGAAGGCATACGACACTGTATCATGGAGGTTCCTTCGGTATGCGATGGAGAGCTTAGGTTTACCTTCGAAGTTTGTTGCTTGGGTTTTGGAATGCTTCTCCTCCGCGACGTATTCGATCAAGGTCAACAAGGGTATTCATGGGTTTTTCCATGGGAAGCGTGGCCTTCGGCA
The DNA here is from genome assembly GCA_037127255.1 of Persicaria tinctoria. Taxonomy (NCBI): domain Eukaryota; kingdom Viridiplantae; phylum Streptophyta; class Magnoliopsida; order Caryophyllales; family Polygonaceae; genus Persicaria; species Persicaria tinctoria. The sequence continues at coordinate 74,382,565 of JBANSL010000014.1, read as the reverse complement.
GGGTGATCCGCTCTCACCCTTGCTCTTTGTGATTTGCATGGAGTTCTTATCTCGCATGATTCGGAAAGAGACAGCCCATCCGGGCTTCTCTTTTCACCAGCATTGTGCAAGAGTTCGATTGACACACCTTATTTATGCGGATGATGTGGTGTTGTTTTGTCGAGGTGGCCTGGGATCTGTGGGGGTATTGCTTGGTTGCCTTCAGTCATTTCAAGAGGTTTCCGGGCTGAAAGTTAACTTTGCAAAGTCTTCCGTCATTACTGCTTCTATGTCCGAGGTTGAGACAGCTGCCATTATTGCTCTCACTGTTTTTACCGACGGGAAATTCCCCTTTCGTTACTTAGGGATCCCAATCACTCCTCATGGGCTCCGCGTGATCCATTATCAGCCTCTCTTGGACCGTATTGCAGCATCTATTGGGTTTTGGGTGAAGAATTCATTGTCATTTGCGGGCCAGAAGGAGTTGTTATCTTCGGTTTTGCAAGGTAACGAGGCTTTCTGGTTATCTATGTTACCTATTCCAGCGGTGATTCTTTCGAAATTGGTGGCGCTGTGTCGGAACTTCTTGTGGAAGAACCCCAAAGTTAGGTGGGCTAAGGCTTGTATGCCTAAATCGGAATGTGGACTTGGCTTAAGAGATCACTACTACAATTAAGGCCTATTGTAACACTTACTTGCGGCGGTTAGGCTATTGAAGCGGTTTTGTGTGGCGGTTTTATCTATTGTGGCGGTTTTGCGGCGGTTTTGAGATTTATTAGCTATTGTAACGGTTTTAGGATTCCATTGTGGCGGTTTTGTAAAAAAACGTTTTTTAATCCTTTTTTCCCTTGCCCGTTTAATAGGAAAATTAAATTTTTTGGGGTTAATCCATTCAGATCCAAATATTCATTTTTCCCAATTTCCAAATGAAAGGGTGAAAACCCTAAACACCTGTTGAAGAGGCGATCTCCATCGTCTGCCTTCCGCTATTCCTGTAGAGAGGCGGCCTTCAAGGAGGCGGTGGCTACTGAGGCATCGACAGTAAAGCTTCTTCTCTCTTCCTCTTGCGCCATCCATGGAAACGGAGTAATCCTGTGAAGCCTTGATGCACCGTAAGCACCCGTTTACATCAAAAGTGATACCGGTAACGCCGGCGGTGAAGGAATTTGAGTAGAGAGCCGGTCTCAAGTAAGAGAGCTTCTTCTCTCAAGTGTCGATCTCAAGTACAAGGTAATTGCATTCCTTTTTCTCACATTAATTGAGAGATCTGGTTGAGCTTAATTGAATACAGATCGCAACATTCATTTTTCTCACTTTAATTGACCGGCACCTTTCACAATCTAGTGTTTCTATAGCTATTCTTTTATTGATTGCAATTAGAATCAATGAATTCCGTTTGTTCGCGTCTGTTCTAAAGCTGAGATTCTTCTATGGATTGCAATTTGATTAATTCAATTTCTTCCCCTTTTATCTAGAGTGTTTACATTTTTAGGCCTTTTATTTTTCGAATTCATTTAGGTCTTAATGTTAGATACTAACTCGAAATTTTAGTCACCTTCAGTTTTACACAAACTCTTCAACTCAATTACAATTGGAGATGTTCTTGTTTCTTTAGCATAACCAATATCTATCTCCGCCTGTTTAGAATTCAAAATTGTTGTGGTCAGTGGGAGATTTCCACTGTAGAGTTCTGTTCTGTCACTTCAGAGTTTTGTTTTTTGTTTAGGCTTGAATTTGACAGCAACGTACTGCAATGCTTTAGAAATTAGAAATTGGTTGAGTTTGTGAAGCCTGTAAGGTTCCAAATTAAACTCCACTTTGCTATGGTAATCTTTTGCTATTGTTTGTGAATTATCTATCCAATTTCAGTGGTAGATGTTGATGTTCAATATTTGTTATTAGATACCTGGCTGTTTGGATACTCACTCGGATGTTTTTTTCTCTGGTCTGTGTATGCGCGTCTATAGGAATGCGAGCTCTCGGGGGCGACACCAGCAATGGTGCCCTCCTCTCTCTCTGTCACACTCACACCTCCCGTGTGCTGAAGCTGCTGAAGCCAGCACGAGCTCTCTGGGTCTGTGTCTGTACGTGTTGAAATCATTGTGTATCGTGGGTTGTACTTTGGAATGTGTGATTCTCTGAAGCCAGTGTTGCTAATTGGAGACTTTCTTGCAGGTATTGTTTTCTGTTAAATACTCGATATAGTTTGGGGATATCTCTATATATGGTGATCGATACAAACCTGCTTATTTAAACGTTACAGGATAGTTTCCTTGCAAGTTTCCTGCTTGGATAGGGGTATCACCATTGGTACTGGGTTGGCTTCCTACCCAATTGATCGATACAGTTCGCGCACAGAAGAATGATAATGACATTAGGAGAAGCCGTCAAGTACGTACAAGAGTTTGGATTTCATCTCATCCGCTGATTCTTCACCCAAGCTTCTAAGCTCATCTTGTAGTTTCTCAAACTTCCAGGTAGCTAGCAAACTATAAAGGCCAAGGAGAGTTTCGATTTCAAAACCCTCGATGGGTTGTGGGGTGAGGGGTCTACAAACTGTACACTTGCTCGTGATCAGAATGGGGATGCCATCTAGTGTAGATTAAATCAACTGTAGCCTCCATCTAATATCTGGTCATTTGGCTGCATTCTTTATCAATTAGTACTGTAATGAGAATGGGAATGTCATCAAGTGTGGTCTTTTTTTTAATAAAATTTTCCCTCATACAATAAAAAACATCAACTTTCTCGTCTCTTTAATTGTTTGTTTCCTTATGGTGAATACAACAGTTTAGGGTAGAGGAAATAACTCGTATTCTTATTATTTTGTTTATTTTTTTATAGGGTTTTGAATGGTTTATCTTGCTGAGCACAGCAAACCTGAGGCCGAGAACTAAAAGCCTGAGATAGATGATGGTTCACGGTGCATATCTCAAGGAACCATTGAGCATCAACTGTTATTGATGTGAAATATTGGTTGGAACCTCTACTCTTATCATTCAAGTTCACCTCTGTTTTTTTTAATCAACCATCATGTAGTCTATTAAATAAATATGCTGTCAGATTATTAGTTCTGATTGATTCTTGTTTACAACATGCAGGGTCTTTTGCTGGTATGGTGTTTCTTGCTTGGTATTTGTTAGGAAAAGTTCGAGTGGTGCAACTCTTCTTCCAAGGTGAGTGGTGCAACTCTTCTTCCAAGGAACTATATACGTGTGCTCTCATAGTCTTTGATAAGTTATTGATTTTGTATATAAGTGCCACGAACCTACGAATAGGAGGAGTCTACTGTAAACTTTGGTGCTTTTACTTCGAATATTTGCCTTTTCTGCATATGTGTCTGATAAATATAAATGATTAAATAATATGTAGTGCATTGGTTTTTCTTTTTCTTTTCTTTTCATTGCCTTCAAACTTCAAACTTTAACCTCTGCTCTTAATTTATCATGCAGATATGATCGCCATAAGCTTAACCCATGGATCCACCTTCCAAGGAAACAACCGAACTAAAGTAATTGGACAAAAAGGGATAACAGATATTGTCCAAAGAGGTTGATGCGGAATTGAAAGAGGCTTCAATGTGATATTGATAGTAATTGAAGTTTGTAATCAACCTTAAGCATTATCATCTTTCTTTTAATACTCAATATTGACAATGGTTGTACTTGAAACATAAGATCTCTAATTAGCTTCAATTAGAATGCACCCAAAAATAGGTGCATTCCACTATTTTTTTTTATAAAAGAATATTGGACTTTATAGCCCGGGTGTACGAAATCCGGGCTGTTTATATATATTTTTTATTTTGGTAAATAGAAAACCGCCACATTAGGGGCAAATAACCGCTACAGTAGAGTCAAAACTGCTACAGTAGGTCCGGGAAAACCGCTACATTAGATATTCTATTGTGGCGGTTGTTAGACCTATTGTGGTGGTTTTGAGCTTTTTCTAAAAACCGCCACAATAGGTCTGATAACCGCCACAATAGAGCTGATGCAACGCCAGCAACAGAGGCGGTTAAAAACCGCCACAACAGGCCTATTGTGGCGGTTTTTATACATTTTGTGGCGGTTTTGAACCGCTACAGAAGACCTTAATTGTTGTAGTGGATCTTCGGATTTGGAATCATAGTTTTATGCTCAAGCACTATTGGCATATACTTGATTGTCGTGAGTCGCTTTGGGTCAGGTGGATTCATCATAGATATCTTGAGATCATCGAGGCACCAGCATGGCTTCCTCATAGGCGTGATTCGCCACTTATCAAAGCGTTGCTGCATGCTCGTGATTTGGTTGATAGCATGGATGGTAGAGATCGGCCTACTTGTGAGCTTTTGACGTCTTGGTGTCATGAGGGCAGATTTTGTGTCTCACGTGCATATGATGCGTTACATGATCATCTTCCGAGGGTTCGGTGGACTAGAGAGGTTTGGGTGCGGCATAATACTCCCAAGCATATGTTCGTGTTATGGCTGGCGGTACTTGGGAGGTTGTCTACTTTTGATAGGCTATACTATCTTGACATTGATCCTTCATCTCAGTTCTGTGGCGATGATCTCGAGACGCATGCTCATGTCTTTTTCCAGTGTTCTTATGCTAAGGAAGTCTGGCATATGGTTAGCTCTCAGTTTGGGATCCCAACGGCAGCTTCATCCCTAGACAGGTGCCTGAGGTGGCTACGTAGATACTCCAGGAGGCCGACTCGCAGATAACCTTCTTAAAGCCTCTAATCTAAGCCAACTCTAGACCTTTCAGAATACCTCACAACTCAGCCGCAACGACCGAACACATCCCAATGTCCAGCTCGAACCCAGCAATCCACTCACCATGCTAATCCTTGAGCACCCCACCAGCCGTGATAAGCCCTGACGTTTTCCTGGCCCCATCCACATTAATCTTTATGTAACCCGGACCAGGAGGGAGCGAGTTGATGTCAGCCTCCAATGGGTAAGTAATTAAACTGTGGTTTTTCTATCTTATGCCCTTGACACTAAATTGGAAAAAATTTCATAAAAAAAGGCAAGCGACCCTAAATATCTAATTAAAAAAAACTAAACTAATTAAAAGTTTAATTTTTTTTCCAAATTTAGAGTCTTATCCAGACACATGTGTCTAGAAAAATTGATTAAACTAGTCACCCATTGATATTTTATCCAACGAATCGGAGCATGAGCCGCCATATTCAAGTTTGAACTAAATCTGGCCCATTCGACCCAACAAGCAGATGCAACACTGCTCACAGTATTTGAGGAGATCTGATTAGGGCACAACCATGCATCCTATTTATTATATTCCTATCACGTTCTTCTCAACCCTCCTCTCCAATTAAGCACACCAATACCCTAAACCCTAACCAGTCGACTGAAAAGGTAATCCGTTGTTCGAATTGATTCTTATCTTCTCGATTCAGCGACACTGATACTCTAGTTAAACGGAATCATGAATCTCAAAACTTTTTGGCTCCGTCCCTGCATCTTACGCTCAATTAACCGCGTGGTCGTGAGGCGGTCGGAAATCATTAGCCCCCACACCATGGGAATCGTTCCTTGCTACTACTCAACCTCGATTCCGCCTCCAAAGGGGCGGGGGCGGCTGAGGAGGGCGCTTTTAATGGGGTCAACTGGTCAAGTTGGGATCCCTCTTTACCTTTGGCAGCACCGCCTTCCTTGCCTATCTTTCCTATGGTCAGTCAAAAACATAGATTTTTTATGATTTGATTTGCTCGTCACTTGTCCATTAATCTGACTTTCCCATATACTATAATTCTGTTGGTGCAGCCTATACTGTACTGGAGGAACTAGCTCATAAAAATGACAGCTTGAGGCAAATTGCCATCGCTCACCCTCATCCCCTTTTTTCTGTGGTGGGTAACTCTAAAAAGATTGGGATTCAGCTGATTGAGATTAACTGTCACCTGACTATATACTCATGTTCGCCTTCTGCAGGTATACAGGGCCGGCGCAGATCTTGTGCCAGGTACTGCTATTTTGCTTCCTTCTATCCCAACCATTACCAACAATGCAATTTCTTGAAATAGATTTTTCCGAACTTGTCTTGTTTCTGTATACACTGAAACTGAAGGTGAGCGGGATGAAAACACAAAATTCCATCCGGAATCTTCAAGTCGAGATGGATATCCATATCCTGCCAATCATCATTACGTAAGTTGCACTTCCATCCGGATCCTGTTTATCTGGATATATTGTTTGCAATATTATTAGTTTTCAGGATGCATTTTTAATGGTAAGTCTGTGACAGTCTGTGGCTATCTTTTGTCGTTTTCTTTTCTTTTATGTTTCCTGTGGTTCCAATTACATACTCCCTCCATTAATTAAAACATCGTTAACATCGTTTTATTATGTAAATCTTGTTAGGAAAAACATGTCACTTTAGGTATTTTGACATAAAAAATGTATGTCTAAAATGATAAGTTTTAATTAACAGGGCGTGTATTGACTATATAATATATTTGTCAATCGCCAAACAATGGCTCCTTGTTTCTTTGTGCAGGGATCTTACAGCCAGGGGCTCATCCTTGATTTCTTGGCAGGTAAATTATTGAATTATGGTTCACTCTTCATTCAGCTTAATTTCATTGTTGATATCATAACTTCACTAAGTTTTTCTTGTTTTGAACAGAGAAGCCTTTTGTTTTTGGGTCGATTATGATCTGGCCATAACAACATGATTTTTATTTTCATATTATAAATGTCTTTGGCTTACCTTTTATATCTTCCTTATCTTTACAGGCATTGGTTTAGCTATGGATGTAAGCCTGGGTATGCGTGAGGCACTTGAAAAATATGTAAAGGTGACTTTGATCAATGTTGCACCTTTTGTGTGTTACTTTCATCATGTCTAGGCCTAGCTGTTATTAATGCTTATTCTGTACTGTATAGGAAAACTATAAGCCCTTGCCTGATAAATTACTCCCTGATATGGATCCGGTTCAGCACAAGTCAGGTGTTTACACACTTGTTTTGGATTTGGATGAGACACTTGTTCACTCCGATTGGAAGGTACATACATTATCTTATGATTCCTGGTCATTAAATCCAACAGCTGTTGCAGGTCTCAACTTTGGACTGCTATCTCAAATTTGATTACTTTTGCTGATGGCACTTCATCTATGCCCTTTTATACATGTTGGAGCCAGAGGAGTAGATGACTAAAAGTGGAATCAAAATGGAAAATTAAGAATTTGGAATCCACCAAGTCGATGCACTCAAAATAAGATGAAACTAATGAAGGGACTAGAGGTAAACTATCCTAAAAACAATTAGTGAATTAAGAGTGATAGATATGAGTTGGTCATGCTAGAATGGTTCCGAGTCTTGTTGAATTGAAACCATGGGTGTCATGTGAACACGAGTAGCTCGAATTCGACTCGTACTCGCTCGATAAAAACTCGGCTTGAGCTCGTTCATTTTTTAAACAAGCCGAATATGAGCACATTTTCAAGCTCGAATAGCTCGAATTTTATGGAGTTTCTAAAGTTTCCACTGTATAATGAGCAAGTAGAACTGCTTAAAGCCAGTTTGGCTCGAGCTTGTTCATTTCCTAAACGAGCCGAGTATCAAGGTCGAGTCAAAATTTAGGCTCGGCTCAAGCTCATTCATATCCTGAATGAACTGAATATGAACAAGCAAAACTCGGCCCTAGTACTTGAAACTTGACTTTCTAGTGAAACCCTGAGCTTGCAACTTCCTTTTCGAATTTCTTGGGCTAATTATTGGGTCCTCACTCCTCAGGACACGACCGGTAAAATATAACATGTCTTGGGTAACTGGAAAGCGTAGCTGGGAGTATAAAGAAGGGTTGGACGCTTTCTTGGAACGTGTTCTTCAATTGGGCTATGAAGTCGTGCTTTATACGGATGAGTCTTTTAGGGTAATAGTTCCGGCTTGCTTAATTCCTCTCCTTTTCGTTGGATTTTAATGTAGTGTCCGAGTGTAATATTCGGTTGTGTTCAGGATGTTAATCAACTTAAATACTGGTTCAAGGATGGACTGGGTTTTCATCATAGGTTGACGAAGGGACACACTGATCAAGACGGGAAACGTTACAGGGTAAGCATCTTTCACCATTCCCTCCGTTAAGAGTATTAAAGATGTGAAGAGACCAAAAGAGCCACACATTGAAAATATGAAAGATCAAGCCATAATATATTGAAAAATATGAAAGATCAAGCCATAGTATACAAGCTAGTGGTTACTCTTTCTATTCCTATTGTCAATTGGTTTTTAATTAGGATGAAACCCCGCTCGACTTATGTACTAGGCTACTAGCGCATATGAACGTGGTATCAGAGCAGGTCTTCAATAGAAGGTCTCTCCACATCTTTCATTCTCTCAACATCCTCTTTCAGAACGGTCTTCAATAGAAGGTCTAGCTTAGAAGGCATGTCTAGAAGCTAGATGACCCCTTGCCGCCTAGCGTCTTACTTTTAGGATACTGTTTAGGAGTTGTCGATGTTTCTATCTCAGGACCTTTCGCGGTTAAATAGAGACCCTTCAAGAATTGTGTATGTGAGTGGACATGCACTAGAAAATTGTCTGCAACCCGAGAATTGCGTTGTTATCAAGCCGTGGAAGAAAGAAGTAGATGATACAACACTTAGAGATCTTGTACCATTTTTAGAATGTAAGGTTTCCATCTGCACGTACGAGTCCTGTTCTTAACTAATACTATACTACTTGTGTTTCAGTGTTTACTAATTAAAATTTGAAATTTTATGAATACCTTTATCAGATATTGCATATAATAGACAATATGACATAAGAAGAGTGTTGTCATCATTGGAAGGGAATGATGTAGCTACTGAGTTCATTCAACGTTCCAAACACCAACAGAGGTAAAGTAGTCATCATTTGTGTTGTGTGTATTTAGGAAATGTTTTAGCATACTCAGTAGTCAGTTCACCAAGTGTTAATTTTTGGTAACGTGCGTGCTTGCAGAGGAATACTTGGATGGTGGCGGAAACACACGCGAGGATCAAATGAAATCGGGTGGATTGGTTTGCTTCATCTCTAGGCTTTGCCATGTTTTTATAGGAACCTCCAACATTTATTGGATGATGCAATATGAATAGTCACCTTTTCTTTTAGCCCTTTTATATTATTATTATTTTATTTTGTTTGGACATTCGACAAACTATGGTTGTAGCTTTGAATAAAAACTCAGTCTTTGCTATATATTACTCTAACTTAGAGAGAGAGACACCGCTTAAACAAAAAATAAAACGAATCGATTTATATGTAGCCCAACCCCTTAAATGAATCACATAGTATTCGATTTATATGTAGAGTGATTGAGCCTCATCGAATCAAACTAAGATTTATATGTAGAGTGATTTATATTGTTTAGGCATGTGTATGTTTGGAGAATTTTTTGCATTATATTTCCCAGTTTAAGGTAATGTAACCTGAATACATTATTTTCAACTTGCTCCTCAAATCGAAATGACAAAACAATGATTTTTCTCACAGCATCAAGCAACTTCAGAGAGTCACGGTTGAATTTATTACACACTGATGCAGAGCATGGGAAACATGAGATGCATCAGCTTCTTCATCATGGCCTTGTTCGTATAACCATCAACATCAAGCACAAGCTCATTCGAACCCGAAGCCTCTAACCACTCGAAATATAAACACGAAGCCTCTCTGCACACGAAACCGGAACATATGCATCTATGTTTCAAAATTTCAAATCGAGGATATATACATTGCAATTTGAAACACTGCACACCAATTTCCCACCACTGACCCTAGACAAGACAAGATCACTGTGGCTCATCTGACCTCGACATCGAGTGTTCAAGAACTCTCATGGGTTTCCATTCCATCTCTTCCCTAGGTAGTCTCAAGGCTAAGAAATGAAGAGCGTCGCTTTGCACCTGGTAAATGTGACATCCCCAGGGGTAAGAATCAGGGGCGGCCCAAATTTCCTGTTCTTCAAAGCCCGTCTCAGCCACCAGCGATTCTGCAACGCAGTAGACCGCCCCGGGTTCTGGCTCTACAAAGCTCTGGACAGCAACACAGCCTAGGGCAGTGTACCCCTCGGGAGCACGTGGAAGCCAAATGGATGCAGGAGTCTTGTAGTCGTCGATGCAGTTCCTCCATACCTACATTGATTGCCGATGGAGTGAGTAATGACAGTAGAAAATATCAAAGTAAATGTATTTTTTCTTTTCTTTTTGCTTTCAGATATCAAATTGTAGCAACTTTGGAGTTAAATCAGTTAAACCAATGATTCTTCTCCTTCATTAAGTAGAACAAGATTATCATAAAACCTCCACAATGGAAACGGTTTAAATAGCATAGCTAAATCCCTACCAGGTCAAAGCCAACAGGATGTGCAAACTGTTGCTCATTGTAACGATAAACAGCGGCAACAGTTGGAGGATGGGTGCCAACACGCGCTATATCCCCGATGCATACATACCTAAGAAAGAAGGAAGATGAGTAAATTCCTTTATTCTTATCAATTTGTAAACATCACTTTGCAAAACAAGAAACTGCCCACTAAACGGTAACCAGCACGGCATCACAATATTGAGATTCCTAGCTGAGGCAAATGCTGGAACTTACCCATGAGGACATATTGGTCTCCAGATGCTACATATATCACCGCCCAAAACCTGAAAAACAAACGTAAGTGTAGAATAGCGGAATTGATGTAAAGTCCTCCTCGAGGGTTTCCATTCATTGACATATCATATATATAGGTTACAAAGGTAATGGGCCTTAATGGGCTTTTGGCCCACTATACAATAATAATGCCTATGTAATCTATCAAACCCCCGCAGTCGAAACTGGAGGGGCTCGTACAGTGAGACTGGAGCGAAAATCAATGAACAACTGTCTAGGTAAACCCTTAGTGAATATATCAGCGTACTGATAAGAGGACGGGACATGTAGAACGCGGACATGTCCAATGGCAACCTTGTCCCTGACGAAGTGGAGATCAAGCTCAATATGCTTCGTGCGTTGATGTTGGACTGGGTTGCTAGCCAGGTAGACGGCGGAGACGTTGTCAGTATAGACCAGAGTGGCCTTCTGTAAGGGGCACCGTAGCTCAAGCAGGAGATTGCGGAGCCAAGAGCACTCAGAGACAACGTTGGCAACACCCCTGTATTCGGCTTCAGCGCTGGAGCGGGACACGACGGACTGACGCTTGGCTGACCAAGACACAAGAGTGTCATTGAGGAAGACACAGTAACCAGATGTGGAGCGACGTGTGTCTGGACAACCACCCCAATCCGCATCAGTGTATGCGACAAGAGGTGTAGGAGAGGGGAGGAGAGGAGAAGCAAAGGGGAAGCGAGACTCATCAAAGGTGACATGACGAGACACAATGAGCTTATGAGTCTTGATATCGAGGCAGAGGTAGCCGCGATGATCAGACGGATAGCCTAGGAAGACACAAGGGGTGGAGCGCGGGTGAAGCTTGTGTGGGGCGGTGGAGGACTGGTTTGGGAAGCACAAGCACCCGAAGGTACGAAGGTGTTCATACCTAGGCACAGTGTAGTAGAGGGCCTGACTTGGCGAGCGATGTTGGAGGGTAGTGGAAGGTAGAATGTTGAGGAGATAGCATGTGGTTGTTAAGGCGTGAGGCCAATAGGAAAGGGGAATGGATGCGTGGAAGAGGAGAGAGCGCATCATGTTGGTAATGGTTCTGATGATTCGTTCAGCCTTGCCATTCTGCTGAGAAGTATAGGGGCAAGACAAGCGAAAGGAGATCCCGTTTGCGGCAAAGAAGGAGTGAAAGTCTTTGTTGTCAAATTCACGACCGTTGTCACATTGGAAGCATTTAATGGAGATGTGAAACTGTGTTTTGATGTAGGTATGGAATTTGGCAAAGACAGGAAACACTTGGGACTTGAAATGCAACGGGAAGACCCATAAGTAATGAGTATAATCATCAAGAAATAAGAGGTAATACTTGTGACCTTCCTTGCTAGGCACAGGAGATGTCCAAATGTCACTATGAATGATATCAAAGGGAGCAAGGGTAGAGGTCAAAGACCGTTGGAACGGCAGTCTGGCATGTTTGCCTAGTTGGCAGGAAGAGCATAAACCAGAGCGTGGGTCTTTAGTACAGGTGACAAGACTCTGGGAACGGAGGACATCTAGAACTGCAGCACTGGGATGGCCCAGGCGTGCATGCCACAGGGTGGACGACGATGCCGAGAGGGCGACCGGACATGACTGGCTGGACGCAGGAGGTGGTGTGAAAGGGTAGAGCTCCCCGGTGCTGTTGCATCTCATGCGAGTAACCCCCGTAGTAAGATCGTTCACAGAGAAACCATAGGGATCAAACGTAAGGGAAACGTTGTTGTCAGTAGTGAACCGACGGACAGATATAAGGTTTTTGACAATCTTTGGGGCAATAAGGACATTGTTGAGGTGTAGTGGGTGGGTTGGGGTCTGTAAATTGGCGTGGCCAATACCCGAAGTAGCAAGACGACCACCATTTCCGACGATAATAGAGGGGGCAGGGCCCTTAAAAGAAATAGAGGAGAGGTTACCTGAGGAGTTCGTCATGTGAGAGGTGGCACCAGTGTCCATGTACCAAGAAGAATCTGAAGATGTCTGCTGCGTAGAGGAGAAGGCGTGATGCAGAGCTGGCGGAACATAGCCTGGATCAGGCGATGTCAGACAGGCGTGAGGGCCGGCATGTCGAGAGGTAGAGTATGGGTGCATGAGGACGACGCGGGAGGGTGACCTGGCGCGGGCGCGGGGGGGATGGCGCGGGCGCGTGGGGGCTGGCGCGGGCGCGTTGAACCTGGGTCGGGCGCGCCGGGGGACGACGCTGGCCGAGAGAGGGAGGGGGAAGGGTGGCGGTGCAGGGGATCCGAGGATGGTGGATCCGGCGACGGTGGCCTTGGAGAGGGAGAAGGCGGCGGTGTCGCTGTGCGAGGGGTTGTCGAGAGCAGGGGCCGGAGAGGCGGCGGGGAGGAGGAAGGTCGGAGGAAGAGGGAGGATCAAATTAGGGTTCCGTTAGGAAGAAAAGGCTGTGATACCATGTAGAATAGCGGAATTGATGTAAAGTCCTCCTCGAGGGTTTCCATTCATTGACATATCATATATATAGGTTACAAAGGTAATGGGCCTTAATGGGCTTTTGGCCCACTATACAATAATAATGCCTATGTAATCTATCAGTAAGAACCAACTATAAAGCATTGAGTTCAAAAGGGGAGGTATATGGATTATGGAACCATCAATTCACCTTCTTCTGGCACAATGTGCAGCGACCTTTAGGGTCAGGCTCACTACTCCAAATCTTTGTGAAGTTGATGCTGTGCTCAACAAATCTGCTATCATCTGAGAGAGTACTAGATGAAGACAGCTCTCTTGACATGATAACAGATTTATTTTGACCTGCTCTTGTTTCAGGTTCCCTCCAACTCCAAGAGAAATGTACTTCTCTCTGACTAGAAGGTACCTGTAAAATGCATAATCCTAAATCAATCCTGCAAACTCACTACAACTTTGGCAACCGACATAACTTGATAGTTGATCGATATACCCAAAGACAAAGCCTAACCTTAAAAAAAATCTTTTCGTAATAGACTGGTACCCTTTCCACATCTTCCGCACTATTGAACACATATTTATGGCTTGTGGCTCACCAGTACGTGTTGGAATCCACTTCAGAATTGCACTTGATGACACGAGCAAAAGCTTCAGACCTCTTGAATGTTTTCAGATGAAGTATCACATGATACGGCTGAGGATGTCCAGCTTTTGCCAATTCAATTGCTAGAAGCTCCTCCCAGGGCACATCCCACATCATCTTGCAGGGTTTCTTGTCTATCTTATATGGACCTGGGCGCTATCACAACCACATGGAAACGAGGGGAGATCAGACACAGAAAATATCATGAAAAGTCCATCCCCAACACCTGTGATTCTCCTGGACCAAACCTGATATAATACAAATGTTATGTTGCAGGTCACTTGAAGAATTCAATGAAATAGAAAAGAAAGCAAAGCACCTGCTTCGAACGCAACTGAAGAAACTGTCCGTCAGTTGAGAGATGAGCAAAGCCTTTACTAAGGGAAGCCAATGTTGAACTTGTCATTCCAAGAACATCAACTCAGAATAACAAATGTAAGGTTAACAGCTGTTACACTTTCAGGGAGGATTCTTTATTGACAAACAGATGGGAAGAATCAATGGATAAGATGAATTTACAGTTTCAGGGAGGATCTCAATCACTCTTTTGCTAAATGGAAGTTTTTTAGAGTTTTAATCCCAAAAACTTGTGCGTCCTTCCCGGTCCTCTCGTACTAGGGAAAGGTTACTAAGGTTTTCCTTCAAGGAAAACAGTGACAACCAGGATAAGAAAAGTGTATGAAGCTTAGAACGAGATTAAACCAATCAATTCATACTCTATGCGTATCTCCGGATCGACTTGTGTAACATTTGAACTCCCAGATAAACGATCTAGCTGAAGATTATTGTACAAATCCAACAAATCCCAATTATTGTCAGCGTCATTTGAACACTGGATGTTGGAGGTCAGTTGCTTGTTCAACCGCACATTGCTAAATAGATAGATAGAGAGAAAGAAGGAGCTTGAATAAATCAGAGCACATTGCAGAAGACTATATACATGAGAGAAATCGTTATAACTTTACATAAGAGGCTACAACAAGATAATGAAATGGTAAATCTAGCTACCAACCTTACATGATTCAAAACTTTAAATGTACAGAGATTGAAAGTCACATATAGTACAAGAAAACTAAGCATGAACACACCGGCCACTCATCTATAAACTCCATATTTTCAAAGCCCAAAATACTGCAATGTCACAGACATGTTGCAGATAAAATTCACATGTCAATTTAATTATCAACAAATTGGAAAGGCACACACATGGTTATTTTTAAACACATAGGCTAAACAAACACTTTCTTTTCGCAAATTGATATCATAAACTTAATTATTAATTGATTAAAATCATTTATAATTATGTTATTTTAAACACATAGGCTAAAGAAACACTTTTAAAATAATTATAATTATAATGCTTAATCATTTGAAATCCAAATATACCTCCAGTAAACACCAGCCCGGAAGCCCTGGACCCTCATTGTGGTTGTGGTGGTTTTGATTGGCTCAACCCTCAATCTTATTCCTCCTTTTAATTTACTGATCGATCTCAAGCCAAATTTGTCCGAACTTGTAGCTTGAATACAATGATTGAGCTTTGTTCGGTTGACTCATGTGTGACCGTTGACTGAATTGAAACCACTCGTTGTATGAAGCAGCTTTCCATCTTCACATCATTACCCTCTTTAGCGACTCTCCCATTTGCATTCCCTTTGGAGTTTCATTTTGATTTTGAGTTTCCACCTCCAAACCATGGCTGAGACTGCTGCTTTGACCTCCATTGCCAAATCCGCCCTCCAACTCTTCACTTCCCTTGCCAAAGATGAATTCCTCCTCCTCTGGCACTCTTCAGAGGACCTCCAAAAGCTTAGGCGTACCATCGAGTTCATCAGCTGTTCCCTCCAAGATGCCGAGAAAAGGAAATCCAACGAGCATTTGGTGCAGTGCTGGCTATCCGACCTCAGGAAAGTGATGTACGATGCCGAAGATTTGTTTGATGCATTGGCTGCCCACGTCTTGTCCAAGAAGACTATGTCTGGTAATGCTTTCACCAAAGAGGTACGCCTTTTCTTCTCCAGATCAAACCAGCTGGGTTTCATTGTTAAGACTGCTCATGAGGTCAAGTCCATCAGAGAGTCTCTAGATGAGATTTCAAAAAATATGCAGCAGTTCAACTTTATACCACAACAACCACTTCCTCTAGGTCAACCAGTTGCAAAAAAGCAAACTCATGCTTTTGTGCAGCAAGAAGATATAATTGGAAGAAATGAAGATAAGGTTCGCATCATCAATTTGTTGATCCCTATGGATAAAGGAGAGAACTCTAGTCATCAAAGCTTTTCTGTTGTTGCAGTCATCGGGTTCGGAGGATTGGGAAAGACCGCTTTAGCTCAATTTGTGTATAACGATGAGAGAGTGAAACAAGGTTTTGAAGTGCACCTCTGGGCTTGTATAAATTACCTGTCCAATCTAGAGGAAGTCTTAAAAGAAATCATAGCATCTAAAGTAGAGAAAAATCAGCTTGACCTTAGTCTGCAGATGTTGCAAGAGAAGTTAAGGGGTATTATAGGTGGGAAAAAGTTTCTACTCGTCTTGGATGATGTTTGGGATGATAATTCAGGACACTGGCTTGAGTTGGAAACCATCCTGCGTTGTGGGAAAAGTGGTAGTAAAGTTTTGATAACAACACGCTCTAGAGAAGTTGCTGAATGTGTAAATGCCTTAAAACCTTATTGTAATTTAGGGCTGTTGACAGAAGAGAATGCATGGGCTTTGTTCGTGAAAAGGGCATTTCAGGGGGAGGGAATTAGTGGGCATCCAGAACTAGAGCCAATAGGGAAGAAGATTCTAAGTAAGTGTGGGAATGTTCCACTTGCAATTGTTACTGTTGGTAGCCTTTTAGCCCAAAAAAGGAGAGATGAAAGAACTTGGACTGAGTTTTACGACAATAAACTCAAATAAGTTTTTTCAAGTGGTGATGATAATAGTGTCAAACAAGTCTTGATGGTCAGCTATAACGATCTTCATCCAAATCTGAAGCTCTGCTTTGCTACTTGTTCCCTTTTCCCTAAAGACTACATATTTGATAAAGATAAGCTAGTTCGGTTATGGTTAGCTCAAGGTATTCTTAAGCCTTCTGAAGGCAACGAACAAAGCTTGGAGGAAGTGGGAGAGGCATACTTTTTCCAATTGGTTGATAGATGCTTGTTTCAAGAGTTAAGGGAACACAACAAAGATTGCACTGTGAAAATGCATGATCTATTACATGATATGGCAATAGATGTTGCTAAAAGAGAGAACCTGTTTCTTGATAAAGTTCCTGAAAACAAATTGGAAATAGATGGTCTTCGTCAAATCTCTATAAAGTTTGACATCAAAGATTCCTTTGATTGTTGTAGTCTGGTGTCCGATCCAAAGACAGTGAGAACCCTTCTATTTCATCCTTATCGAGAAATCAGTTTATGCACCTTTAAGCCTCTGCTGGAAAGCTTTACAATGCTACGAACGTTGCACCTATCAAATTCCAGAGCTGATGACATACCCGAGTCTATAGGAGGTTTGATTCACTTGAGATATCTTGACCTTTCTTACAATGAAAAGCTAAAGCATCTCCCGGACTCAATTTGTAAGCTTCACCATTTGATGATTTTGGTACTAAAGGGCTGCCGACTCCTTGCAAAGTTGCCCCAAAAAATAGAACGATTGGTAAGCTTAAGACAACTCTTTATAGATGGATGTGATCGCTTGGATTCTTTGCCGTCAGGTCTGGAAGTGTTGACTTCGCTTGTTAATCTAGATCGATTCATCGTGCATTGCCATTATGGAGGTTTAGGATACTTGAAAGGCCATGATAACCTAGCTGGGGTTTTGAAAATTGAGCTTCCACAAGAGGGGTGGTTAGATGCAATCGAAGATGCGAAAAAAGCAAATTTGGCGAGGAAGAATAAACTAAAAGAGATGGTTATCGAATGGACTAAAAGATCTACAACTGTGGGTGACCAAATGATGGAAAAAGACGAAGCAAAAGCAGCGTTAGAGGCTCTTCGACCGCATGAAAAACTTGAATATTTGAGAATCAGGAACTACGGTGGTGAGATGCTTTCAAGTTGGTTTTGGACGCTCAGGTATGTCAAGCAGCTCTGTCTGTGCGATTGTGATAATGTGGAGTATTTGGAGGATGGAATAAATGGTAATTTGGACTTTCCATCATTACAACTCCTTAAAATTTCCTTTATGGGAAATTTAAAAGGTTGGCGGAGGCAAGAAATGGCTCAAGGGACAAGTCGGCTTCACCTTTCTACAGTCTTAAGGTTGACCATACAATGGTGTCCGAAGCTCAAGGGACAAGAAATGCCTTTGTTTGAGGCAATTGAAGATTTGTCACTATGGGGAGTTGATGCAGAGGTGGTAGAAGAGTTATTGGTTTCAAATGGCTCTTCTCAGTCTTCTTTTTCTCCATTCCACAACAATAGCAAGTTAAAGGAGTTGATGCTTCATAATATTCCACGTCTAACTCAGTTGCCAGAGGGATGGATAAGACACCTTACTGCACTCCAGAATTTAACCATTGGGGGTTGCTGGTTTCTAAAAAGGGTGTCTCGTCGTGGGCTGTCACATCTAACCGCCCTCAAACATTTGAGTGTCGAGTCTGGTGAGATAGGTACCGACGAGGATGAAAAGATTGGAAGTGAAGCAGGGATGCCATGGAAGGCCTTGCAGGGACTTGAGAAACTGTATATTGGAGTTGGGGACATGAACTTGGTAGAGGGGCTTCAATACCTCACCTCCCTGCGATGGTTATGGATTGAGAAATGGAAAGACGTGTTAATTGGTGAAGGAGAAATGAAAGGAGTTGAACTACCAATAAAAGCCTTGCAAAATCTTCGTGAACTCTCTATGGGGTTCGGTAACGAGACATTTCACTTGTCTAAATCTGGGATTCCACACATTCGTTCCCTGAATTATTTGAAGATTTCCGATTGTAAGGACTTGTATTTGAGTTGGAAAACCCTTCTCGGTATGAAACTTGATGAGTTGGAGTTTGAGAGGGTGGAGATGGTGATCGATGTTGAAGATGACACGATGACGGCGTTGGAACAACAAAGCCTCCTCTGTGGCCTGTACATTAAGAAAGTGGTAAGCCTTCTCACTTGAAGCACATTATAAATAGAAGCGATTTATTTTACAAGTTTTTTTTAATTTTATCTATGTTATGTTACAATCAAGGTAAAGTTTATAAATTTTATAATGTGTTGTGGAGTACAGGCGGGGCCAAAGTGGGTGGATGATATCCCCTGGATTTCCCTTTCTTCATCCCTTCAATTTTTAAGTCTTTGGGGAATGGGAGAAAGGGAGCAATTACCCGAAGGAATCCAACATCTCACCTCCTTGCAACGTCTAGACATTCGGGGATGTGAGAAATTGAGATCACTCCCTGTTTGGTTTCCCAAACTCACCTCTCTCACAGCCCTTAGAATTGGGGATTGCTCAGCGGAATTCAAAAGGAGATGCGAAAGAGGAACGGCTGAGGATTGGGCTCTCATCCGCCACATCACTGACATAGACATCACCGTGGCAGGGTAATTTGCAAGCAATTCTTCTTCCACTTCCTCTTGTTTTTTCTTTGACTTCACTTATGAGATCCATATGTGCATGATGATTGATGAATACTCGTGTAGTTGGTGGAGCACAAATCTAGTCGAATCCGCAAATGAAACAAGGAATGAAGAAGAGGCAAACAGAAAAAGAGGGTGCACATCCTGCTGGAGGAGCTCTGTAAAAGAGTGGGTGCTTTCGAATATTTGGCTATCCCTTTGCGACTTCATCCTCTTATTCCAAATCAAATGCTATTGTTCACCTACAGATGATACCTATATATGTGTGGTGCAGATGAAAGCATGTAGCTGGTTGTTTCAAAGTCGACCACTGTTGTTCGTCTCTTTAATACTGAATCTAGTTATCTAGCCTGGCCCATCGACTGATTCTGTTGTTCGTTAACAAAGCTGCATCTGTCATTGATGGTGACGTTATATTCATAACTTAAGCAGTATGAATTTTTTCTAATTTAATATGCATCTATTTAACATTGTTAAACTGACTCTTACCGCCTCTTCTTCTGGATTCAGGAAAATACCCTATTGCACCAACTATGATTTCACGAATGCTTTTGAAATTGCACCAACTATGATTTCTCTTGAAATGTTCTTACACGCTGAGATAAAGGTCATCAACTCCTCTGCCTTTGAATTTGGGATTATCAGGCACTGGACTTGGATCTGGTTTAAGGACTTTAGAAGCAAAAGTAAGCTTGATGCGATCAGCTGGAGCTATTCAATGTATTCAACTATTCATCCATGAAAATGTTAATCTTGTGATTTGTTCTGAGATTGGTCATTTGATTTTCTTGCTATGATAACTGCTTTTTGGTCTCAGCTGTCATGAAGGCATTTCGAGTATGCACTGCTGGGTGTTCACATGTTGAGCCCTGCTTTGTTGCTCACAACCTTATAATTTGTATCTGGTTGCTGATGTTTCGAGGTAACGGGAAAAGCACCAACAAGGAAGGCTTCTTCTTTGTAACACCAGGCAGCCTATGGTGAATGCCTGAAAGGTGGCTCACCGGACAGCTTTCATTTCTTTCGATCATGGCCAACCATAGCGTGCGTAGTAATACTATTTCGATCACAAGGTGGCTAATGAAGCTGTATTCGTCATGGAAGGTGGCGTTGGCAAGGCTAAACCAGGGTCAAGGCGATTATAGATGCATTGCAGGTTTTGCTTTTGGTCTATGAATTTCAGCATCACCCTGTATGTTTTTTTTTTATTGGTTTGTGAATGAAATTTTTTTGTAGGTATATATGGACGATCCAACAAGTGTTATGGGCATCGCAAGACACTTAAGGGACCACTGTTGTTGTTTACTGATCACTCCCTCTTTTCAAATCCGATCTCGAGAGTTATATGGGATAATTACAATGGTTTAACTCATAATGATAAAGGTTGAAAGAGATAGAATTCAAAAAATATGATATCCCTAGTATGCATCCGACCTACAACTGATCTTGACTGTTGCAGATTTTACTCTATAAGCAAACTTGTGCCATTATAATGATCAAGGTTTATTTTTGTGCCATTATAATAATAATTTAGCATTCGAGAGAAGTAGACAGGGCTCTTAAACCAAATAGGTGTACATGTATGTACCGAATAGGTCTGGGATTGGCTTAATTACTCATTGTTCATGTTTTGTTATCAATTTTGACTTAGTTTTCTTCTTAGGAGTGGGAAACCTGGTATGATAGTTCCTCTTTGGCTAAATATCACATTGTTGTTTGTTTTTGGTGTTTGTGTTGTAGGTTGGCTCATAATGAAAAGATACGGTGCCATGAGACTGGGGGCTCTTGAGTTGTGTGCCTTCAAATGGAAAATATGAGTTGGAAGAACGGAAAGCATGTGCACGAGCTTTTGGGGTGGAGTATTGATCGGCTTCATGAGTAGTAGACTGGTTGTTTGATGTTGGTTGATCACTTAGATGATCATCTGGCTCTTAACATAAGGCACCTACATAAATCAGGGCTATGCATTATCACTTTGAGCTCAATTAATGGGTTTAAGGACTTAATGTATATAGCTCACATTGTTTTTACTATAAACTTTTATTTTCACTTTAATGAGCAATCTTTTGAAAAGCAGATTTGTTGTTCTCATGCTTCTGCTTTTATGAAAATATTTATCTGTTCAGCGTTTTTGATTGGGTTTATAGCTAGGACTTGAAATCTAGGTCAAACAAGTGTGAATTTTTATGGATTTTCAAAACGTCGTTTCCTGGACTTTGTTAGTCTAGCTGTTGACACAACGCTTTCTTTTGGAGCTTCAAAATTCATGTTTTTGAATGTTGTGGGAGCTAAACAGCTTATGGTTGATGAATCAATATGGTTAGTTGTTGTTCCATTTATGGTCCATTCCATTAAGATGATATCTCATCCATCAACTTTCAAATTTGGACCTCACATCATACACTTATACAATGCAGGCCACATTCTAGATCGAGGAGGGGCCAAGAGCGATGATGCAGCCCAATAGTTGGACGAGACAGAATTCAATCAGATCAATGTGCTATGGAGATGGATCTAAACTTGGTATGAATTCTATGCCTTTTACTTTGTAGGTTGAACTTCAATTTAAGAATGTCCAAATTGTAGTCTTCATTCGCACTAATGAAATCCCTAACCGAGAATTTAATAACCTGATATGCTTCTGTTTAACATAGTTACATTCTCTTACAACCTATTCTTTTGGATCCAAGGAGATATAGTTTATATATTACCAGATATATATTTCTTCGTCAAATGCTCAACTTTTCTTTTTTTTCACACCTTTGGGATATCTTTGAAAACAGGGGTTTCCCCTTTCCTCCAAGAATCACTTCAATTCAAGATAAATAAACAAATGATTGGAAACATTATATGTAGTTTCATGTTGATTCAATCATCTTTGCCATCATAGATTGACATTTTCTTCTTATTAGAGCTGATTCGTTGTAGTTAAGGTGTTTGACATCAGCTGTATGTGTTTTAGAAACGATCATGGATGCTTTGCTGAACTTTAGTATCAGTTGTAGATTATTGTCTCTCTTCAAATGACCATGTTACATTTTAGGAAAAAATTCTCATTTTTGTATTCTGCATCTCTAAATTCGAGATTTTAGGCACAGCACAACAATTTGTCGTAAGGAAAGGGGAAACAGTTTGCATCAATTCTGATCTTTTTAAAGCCAAGCACTTTGTTTTTATATTTGTAAATTTTGTTTTGTTGGGAAATTGCAGTGCTGGGAATTCAGCTGATGAGCCCTCGGATCTCACTGGAAGAACTGGCTTCATACATTTGCTTGCTTGTAAGATTTTGCTGCTTAAATTCTGTTATTGATTGATATTATGCATTGTTTGTTAACTTCATCTTCTTGTTAAACGCGCAGATGAATACAAATGCTTAGTTCTCCTTCCCCTCATCACGACTGAGATTGGGTACATACTATTGCAATCTGGTGTCCTGGTCAAACTTGCACCGTTATGATCATCCTCTTGCATTCGAGAGAAGCACACAATCAGGACTGTTAAACTGAATAGGCGGCAAATAGTTGTGTATGTACCTGACAATATTCTACATTGTAGTTCATGCTTCATCGTTAGTTGCAACTTTCTAAAATTTGCTTCTTATGAGTGGAAAGGTAATCAATTGTAACTGCGCAGATCAACAGTTCGATCACATCATGAGGCCATGAGGGGACAGGGTAAGGAACTGGATGGCCTTCAACAAGCCAAGAATCGAGAGTTGTTCCAGATCTTGGCTATGAGTAGGGGTGTGCATAGCCGGGTACCCGACACGAACCGGTTAACCGTGTCGGGTACCCGGAACCATTTATTGGCAAATCCCCGAACCGGATACGAACCGCTTCAGGCCGGGTATCCGAACCATTTATACGAAACGGTTTCGTGTATTTGGTTCGGGTACCCGCCACGACCCGCTTAACCCTTTCAATATTTTGACAATACAGATCTCAATTATTCAAAGGAATCAATTCACCAGATTGAAGAGCAGAAAAATAGGAACTGAAATTACAAGTTCTAAAGAAGAACTACAAGCCGTCAAAGCCTTAATCAAGAGTATCGACTACTCAAATCGAAGAAAAAAAAAGCTAAACAAGAACAAACTAAGCAATTCACTATAAATAAACCCTAAATAGATCCTCAATTTCACAAAACTTCAACAAAAATTACGAGATCAGGAGGACATTGACACAGGTAAGAAAGAGATGTAAGCTACTAAACTGGGCGGCTCCCGTAGTGGTGAAGACTGCAGTAAGGCGGCCGGCGACTCGACGACAAGCAAGAAGCCAAGGCAAGGCAGTGGGCGACTCAGCAACAAGCAATAAGCCAGGTTGTAGGAGAAGAAGTAGAACTCTCGTTGGAGATGGAGAAACACCGAAAGATATCGCCCAGATCTGGAGAGCTCTAGCCGGATTTGAAGAATATGGACTTGATTTTGAGAGAGAGAACGAGGAGAAGTGAAGATGCGGGACCTTACAATCGGATCTCTTCAGACTTCAGATCTACATTTGAGAGAGAGAGTGAGAGAGGAGGAGTGAAGATTGAAGACCCGGCGGCTTTAATTTTTTGGAGGCTAGGGTTTGCACCTTAATTGGGTAAATTAAGTATTAAAAAAAATTGAGGAAAAAAAAATAGAAAATGGCGAGGATCGAACCTGGGCTGGGAGGATGCATCGCGTGAAAGCAAAATGGGCCTTTAACCATCTACGCTAGTGGAGCTTTATGTATCAATTGGAATCTTTATTTACATATTTCATATTACTACCATATTTATAAATTAAAAAAAAAATAAACGGTTCGTGTCGGGTATCCGACAAGGGAATTTGCCCGAACCGTATCCGAACCGTTTAATGTCGTGTTTTAGCGGTTCGTGTCGTTATCGTGTCGTGTCTTTTCGGTTTCGTGTTTTTTCGTGTCGTGTTGTCGTGTTTTCGTGTCGTGTCAGTCGTGTCGGGTTTTTCTGCACACCCCTAGCTATGAGAATGACTTCTTGGAAATTGCAGTGCCAGGAACTCAATATATTGTATTTTCTAAGCTATTATATATGAGAATCATATGCAATACAGAACACAAAACACAGATTATTCTCTTCAAATGATCCCGAGTTTTGTGTTCTGTGTCTCTAAATTCGGGATTTCAGGAACAGCTGCACAAACCTTCATGTTAGGAGCATCGGAGGCAAGAACGGATTTTATGCTTAGCAGGAGCTAAGCCGAAACAACTGGCCTCGATTCTGATCTTTTCAAAGCCAAGCGCTTTGTTTTATATCGACCACTTTGTAAATTTTCGTTTGTTGAATTCATTCTGAAGAATAATATGGGGATAATTGCAACGTTCGGGAATCGGGACAAAGGAGTTGATGGAGGCAAGGCTGATTGTCAACAGGATCCTGGTTCGAGAGGAGTACGCAGGTGTTCAAATGATACAAACTTCTACTATGTGATTCGGGTCCTCCCTCACTCCCTCAAATTGCCGTCGATTTCTGGCGTGCCAAATCCCCACTGTAAGATAAGCCCACAACCTTCTATCCTCCTCCTTGCACTGCAGGTCGGCCGCTCTCTCTGCAATAAAAAACGAATTCCGTCAATATGAATAGAAGTCCAAAGACTTAATTACTTGTATCTTACTTGCCTCTTTTGATTCTACGACTATATCAACAATTTTGAACCTGAGCTTAGTACTGCCCTCAGGATCCAAGACTGAGGCCTCAAAACCTACAAGGATAAATTCATCACTGAGAAAGATGAACAAAATAAGAAGAGCTGAGAATGGAAAGATTAAGAGAAGGGGTCCACCTGAACTAGCAGCAGCTAAGGGGGCACTCAAAATCCTTCTGCAATCATAAGGAAAAACTGACAAAGTTTGTATTTATTGCATGAAATGTTCTTGCCACTATTTATGCAACTCCAAAATAGAGGAAGGAATTACGCATAGGTGGAAAATGGCATGACTTGAAAGAATCAAAAAAAAGATTGTGATGAATCCAACAGTGTTTCCATACCTTAGAAAAGGAACGTGTTGAATATCAGATGATAACATGCTAATGGACATTCTCGATCTTTTCAGGAATAAATTTGCAGAAGCCGGAAACCACCTGTCAAAAAAATTATGGGATGAGAATTTCAGAATATGAGATGCACAGGTAGGTCAAATAACAAAAAGCAGGACGTGGAAACATGTTTGTAAAATCAAGATGAAGTTACATATACATGGAAAATAAAGCAGGGAGAAAAACTAATGTGCTTCTATTCCGGACATTTCAGACTTTAGAGTCTAGACAAGGTCTTAACTCTTAAGCAATTTGAAAGACAAAATCTATTGGCAACGAAGCATAATTTGACCAACAACGTACATCTTGATCACACTCTCCTCAACATTTTACATCTGTGTCATTAAGTTGTTACCAATAGCAACCTCATTGATCAGGTGCTCATATACCTAATTTCCCAATTCCATAGTGGCCTATATCTGTACATTTATATACTCATGCAATACACAATACAAACTGAATTTTCCCTCTCCAAACCCTCTCTTATCTTCTCCGATGAATCTGATGGTGTTCTACCAGATCTCACAATTACACTAGATTCCCACATTCCAACCTCCAGAGTTATGTTGAACTTCATGCCAAATTGATTCCCACATACCCATAGCATGTATCCTATATCTATATACTCTTTCCAAACGGGCCCTAAAGTCTCCATATACCCTTCCAATCACCAATTTCCTAAATGCATCTACTTCACTCTTCTTCTCACAAACTAGCATCAAGTCTTCCCCTCTTCAATTTGTCTCCTTTCCTTGAACAAGACTCCCTTGTTCATAAAAAAGGTCCAGAATTTGACCTTCAGATAAACCGCACCCCTTGTTAAAACATCAAACATCACATTCCAGATAAACCACATTTCAATGCCCCTAAATTAACCTCAAATTCCTCCGCAAGGCCAAAATCCCCAATATGTATCGCACTAACATTAACAGTAATGAAATTCTACTAATACCTACAGAATCCCCTAATTTATTTCACCACAATAACCTGCAAATGAGTAATTTGATGCTTTAATAGGGGTAGGTGAGTTTGCGTGTGTGAGAGAGAAAGAGAGAGATGCTAACCTTAAGGTGTGGGGAGGGATGAAATCTTGACCTAAACAGGGTCGCAGGCGCCATAAGCTCCATTGAGTTTCACTCCAAAACCAGAATCTGAAAATTTGAGGGGTCCTATGTGTTGACTCTGCTCGCTGCCTTCACTCGATCTGAAATTCTAAAAGCAACAACCACAAAATGCCCCGCTTCCTCCTCCTCCTTCTCGTCGGCGGCCACTGCTGGGCGCCGGTGGTGAGGGCCGTCGGGCCAGAGCTGAACACGGGAGGACTGAGCAGAGAGAGCTTTCCGAAAGGGTTCGTGCTCGGAACAGCCACATCTGGGTACTCGGTTACTACTTAATTATTTAATTATTGTTATAACTACCATTTTATTTCTGTAATCGTGCAATTCCGACAAGAGGAAGCCCAACCGTAACTCTAAATAATTTATAAAATACTAAAATCTCTATAAAAAAAATACCAACATCTTAAAAAAAATAATTCAATCCAACTTCAACCATTTTTCTATTTTATAGATTTTTGCACTTATTATGCACTATAATAAATACAAAATTTTATAATATAATAAATTAATTTAATTATTAAGGATATTTAATTCTGCGTTTCTTAAAATTTCATTTAAACTTAATTCTAACATCTTGTCTCACATTCCTAACATAATGTGTATGTTATTCTAACATTTCTAATATTTTTTTACTTAATTCTAATATTTAAACTGATAACAACTTAAATAAGTTATTCTACTTTCAAATTTAATAACTTCATTTACATTTAATTATAAAATTTTGTCTCACATTTCTAACGGAATGTGTACGTTATTGTAACATTTCTAACATTTAAACTTCATTTTTGACATTTCTAGCATTTTTTTGGAAAAATAACTATAAATAATACTCCCTCCGTATCGCAATACTTGTTGTTTTAGCTCTATGCACGCTTATTAACAAAACCTATATTTGCTTTACTTTTATAGGTTAAAACATCTAAAAGCAACAATTATTACCTATAAAAAGAGCAATCATTACCTATTACCTATAAAGATAATAATTATAGCTAAAACAACAAGTTTTTTGATACACCTTTACTAGTCTAAAACAACAAGTATTGCGATACGGAAGGAGTACGAACTATCGGGTGTGAACAAACAATAATACGAACTTTAAAATTAATACAAACTTTAAAATTGACTTTGGGCTGGGTGAAATCGAATAGCGATGGAGTTTGTGGATGGGGCAAAATCGAACAACTCCATTGAAGCATTGGCAAACCTTTTGTCGAACATTGAAGCAATGAAAATTTTGTCGAGCAGTGAATTTTTTTTTAATATTTTTCATTTGTTCATGATTTATAAACAATTGTGACATCTTGCTGATTTTATATTTCTCTAGAGTTTAATATCTTTCATTTGTTCATAATTTATTAATATTACCATTTTTCATTGACAATTATCTTATGATTTTCTCAAAAGAAATATTAATTGTTAGCAAATAACAAATTCATAATAATAAATAGAACTCATGTAATGTCGTAAAACATACAAATTACAAGACAGCGTACGTAGTACAACCAAGAGGCTACTACAAGGATACTCAAGAGATTAACTAATCATTTGTTCTGCCTTGATGATGACAATAACATCTACTACTCCCTTCGTCTAATAATTTAGGTCGTTTAAATTTTTGACACACTTTTAAATCTCACATATTATTCCTTAACTTATTTATGAAATCAATCCGATCAGAATTTACAAATTTGATACAAATACTGCCCCGTGCTACACGGGTCTGTCACCCTAGTATTTCTTAAATATTGTGTCTGGAGCTAAAACGGTATGTTTTCGCAAACGGAGAGAGTATAGTTTTCAACTCTTAATTATGTGCAAAAAAAAGTCAAACGACACTTATTTTTTTAACAATATTACATACGTAACAGGGTTAAATTTAAATTGATAGTACTAGTTAGGCATCAATCGACCTTATTATTATGTGGGTTGGTTTACGGAATTATTATAATGGGAGAGAGGAGTGATAGCAAATAATGGATCGGCATCGGCAGATAATAAATTGGTTCATGTTTCGTTTTCAATGTTACCTCACAATTCACAAGCCATAAGGGGCAATAAATGCCATAGATGATAGTACCTATTAACTCCACCTATCAAACTAGTCCTCCCTCCTTTCTATTTTCGGCAGAGAGTCATTACTGATTACCCTTAGATCAGAGATTCATGTCCCCTCCCATTTACAACAAATTAGGTGAAACATCACACATGGGCACTCGACATAGAGAGGTTGGTTGAACGCCAACCACTCGTTTTATGAAGCAGCCCTCCATCTTTCACATCATATAAGCCAATATTTAAGCACTACACTACCTTTGTTAGAAACTCTGCAGTTGCTCTCTAGCTCATTTGCATTCCCTTTGAGAGTTTGAGAGATTCCACTCCCCAAACCATGGCTGATGCTACTGCTTTGACCTCCATTGCCAAATCCGCCCTCCAACTCTTCACTTCCCTTGCCAAAGATGAATTCCTCCTCCTCTGGCACTCTTCAGAGGACCTCCAAAAGCTCAGGAGTAGCATTGAGTTCATCAGCTGTTCCCTCCAAGATGCCGAGAAAAGGAAATCCGAGGATTTGGTGAAGCACTGGCTATCCGCCCTCAGGAAAGTGATGTATGATGCTGAAGATTTGTTTGATGCATTGGCTGCCCATGTCTTGTCCAAGAAGACTACGGCTGGCAATGCTTTTACGAAAGAGGTACGCCTTTTCTTTTCCGGATCAAACCAGCTGGGTTTCTTTGTTAAGACTGCTCATGAGGTCAAGTCCCTTAGAGAGTCTTTAGATGGGATTTCAAAAAATATGCATGACTTCAGCTTTATACAACAATCACCACCTGCTCTAGTTCAATCATTTCCAAGAAAGAAAACCCATTCTTTTGTGCATCAAGTTGATATAATTGGGAGAGATGAAGATAAGGTTCGCATAATCGATATGTTGATCCCTAAGGATAAGGGGGAGACCTCTAGTGGCCAAAGTGTTTCTGTGGTTGCCATAATTGGGTTTGGAGGATTGGGGAAGACTAGTTTAGCGCAATTTGTGTATAATGATGAGAGAGTAAAACAAGGTTTTGATGAGTGTCTTTGGGCTTGTATAAATGACCTCTCAAGCCTAGAGCTAGTCTTGATAGAAATCTTAGCATCTAAAGAGGGAAAGCTTTATGGCCTTGGTTTAGAGAAGTTACAATCAAAGCTGAGAGAGATTATAGGCGGGAAAAAGTTTCTAATCGTTCTGGATGATGTTTGGGATAAAAATCCAGGACATTGGCTTGAGTTGGAAACCATCATTCGTTGTGGGAAAAGTGGTAGTAAAGTTTTGATAACAACACGCTCTAGAGAAGTTGCTGAATGTGTAAATGCCTTAAAACCTTATTGTAATTTAGGGCTGTTGACAGAAGAGAATGCATGGGCTTTGTTTGTGAAAAGGGCATTTCAGGGGGAGGGAATTAGTGGGCATCCAGAACTAGAGCCAATAGGGAAGAAGATTCTAAGTAAGTGTGGGAATGTTCCACTTGCAATTGTTACTGTTGGTAGCCTTTTAGCCCAAAAAAGGAGAGATGAAAGAACTTGGACTGAGTTTTACGACAATAAACTCAAAGAAGTATTTTCAAGTGGTGATGATAATAGTGTCAAACAAGTCTTGATGGTCAGCTATAACGATCTTCATCCAAATCTGAAGCTCTGCTTTGCTACTTGTTCCCTTTTCCCTAAAGACTACAAATTTGATAAAGATAAGCTAGTTCGGTTATGGTTAGCTCAAGGTATTCTTAAGCCGTCTGAAGGCAACGAACAAAGCTTGGAGGATGTGGGAGAGGCGTACTTTTTCCAATTGGTTGATAGATGCTTGTTGCAAGAGTTAAGCGAACATTGCACTGTGAAAATGCATGATCTATTACATGATATGGCAATAGATGTTGCTAAAACAGAGAACCTGTTTCTTGATAAAGCTCCTGAAAACAAATTGGAAATAGATGGTCTTCGTCAAATCTCTATAAATTTTGTCATCAAAGATTCCTTTGATTGTTGTAGTCTGGTGTCCGATCCAAAGACAGTGAGAACCCTTATATTTCATCCTTATCGGAAACTCAGTTTATGCACCTTCAAGCCTCTGCTGGAAAGCTTTACAATGCTACGAACGTTGCACCTATCAAATTCCAGAGTTGATGACATACCCGAGTCTATAGGAGGTTTGATTCACTTGAGATATTTTGACCTTTCAGGGAATGGAAAGCTAAAGCATCTCCCGGATTCAATTTGTAAGCTTCACCATTTGATGATTTTGGTACTAAAGGACTGCCGACTCCTTGCGAAGTTGCCCCAAAGAATAGCACGATTGGTAAGCTTAAGACAACTCTTTATAGATGGATGTAATCGCTTGGATTCTTTGCCGTCAGGTCTGGAAGTGTTGACTTCGCTTGTTAATCTAGATCGGCTTATCGTACATCACCTTGATGGGGGTTTAGGATACTTGAAAGACCTTGATAACCTGGCTGGGGTTTTGAAAATTGAGCTTCCACAAGAGGGGTGGTTAGATGCAATCGAAGATGCGAAAGAAGCAAATATGGCGAGGAAGAATAAACTAAAAGAGATGGTTATCGAATGGAAGCAAAGATATACAACTGTGGGTGACCAACGGAAGGAAAAAGACGAAGAAAAAGCAGTGTTAGAGGTTCTTCGACCGCATGAAAACCTCGAATATTTGAGTATCAGGAACTACGGTGGTGAGATGCTTTCAAGTTGGTTTTGGACGCTCCGGTATGTCAAGCAGCTACATCTGAGCGAGTGCCATAATGTGGAGTATTTGGAGGATGGAATAAAGGGTAATTTGGACTTCCCATCATTAAAACTCCTTGAAATTTCCTCAATGGGAAATTTAAAAGGGTGGCGGAGGCAAGAAATGGCTCAAGGGACAAGTCGGCTTCACCTTTCTACAGTCTTAAGGTTGGCCATACATAGCTGTCCGAAGCTCAAGGGACAAGAAATGCCTTTGTTTGAGGCAATTGAAGATTTGTCACTAGTGGGAGTTGATGCAGAGGTGGTAGAAGAGTTATTGGTTTCAAATAGCTCTTCTCAGTCTTCTTTTTCTCCATTCCACAACAATAGCAAGTTAAAGGAGTTGGAGCTTTTTGCCATTGAAGGTCTAACTCAGTTGCCAGAGGGATGGATAAGGCACCTTACTGCACTCCAGAAATTAACCATTCAAGCTTGCCAGGATCTAAAAATGGTGTCTCGTCGGGGGCTGTCACATCTAACCGCCCTCAAACATTTGAGTGTCGAGTCTGGTGAGATAGGTACTGACGAGGATGACAAGATTGGAAGTGAAGCAGGGATGCCATGGAAGGCCTTGCAGGGACTTGATGAATTGGTTATTGGAGTTGGGGACATCAACTTGGTGGAGGGGCTTCAATACCTCACCTCCCTCCGTTACCTGAACATTAAGAAAGTGGTAAGCCTTCTCACTTCAAGCACATTATAAATAGAAGCGATTTATTTTACAAGTTTTTTTTGTTTTTTTGTTTTTTTTTATCTATGTTATGTTACAATTAAGGTAAAGATTATAAATTTTATAATGTGTTGTGGAGTACAGCCAAAGTGGGTGGATGATATCCCCTGGATTTCCCTTTCTTCATCCCTTCAACATTTATATCTTGCGAGAATGGGAGAAAGGGAGCAATTACCCGACGGAATCCAACATCTCACCTCCTTGCAAACTCTACATATTGGGGGATGTGAGAAATTGAGATCACTCCCTGTTTGGATTCCCAAACTCACCTATCTCTACTCACTTATGATTTGGGATGGCTCAGCGGAATTGAAAAGGAGATGCGAAAGAGGAACGGGTGAGGATTGGCCTCTCATCCGCCACCTCACTCAAACATCCATCAATGGGAGATGGTAATTTGCAAGCAATTCTTCTTCCACTTCCTCTTGTTTGTGCTTTGACTTCGCTTATGAGATCCATATATGCATGATGATTGATGAATACTCGTGTAGTTGGAGAACAAATGAAGTCGAATCCGCAAATGAAACAAGGAATGAAGAAGAGGCAAACAGAAAAAGAGGGTGCACACCCTGCTGGAGGACCTCTGTATAAGAGTGGGTGCATTCGAATATTGGTTCTCCCTTTGCGACTTCATCCTCTTATTCCAAATCAAATGCTATTGTTCACCTACAGATGATACCTATATATGTGTCGTTTCAAAGTTGACCACTGTTGTTGTATATTGATCACTTCCTCGGTTTTGTCCTGCTACCCATTACGTTCAGGTAATGTGATTGTCAAGGTGGCGTTGGCAAGTCTAAACCAGGTAAAATATAACATATTTCTTTCTATTTAGAACACAATCCTTTGTTTTATATTTGATCGCTTTTTTAATTTCTGATTGTTGATTAGATCGATCTGGTGAAAAGATTTGTGGAACCAATAACATTTTAATACTCGTACCCGTACTTCTCTTCTATGGTACATGTCTTATTGCAAATGGCCCACTGACTCGTGATGTTGTTTGTTAACTTCATCTGCGTACTTGTTGATCTGGCTTGTAGATGAAAATTAACAGAGTTCAAATTGGTCGAAGCTACCCTCAGCATTTCTTATGGCTTTATTATTGTCTGAGAATGGTAAGAAATTTTTTACTGCTCCCATTGCATTCGAACTAAATTTCTAGTCCAACTATTCAGAACAATTGTCTTAATGGTTCATCCTTCGTTGTTACCCTGCTCAATGAAGAAGTCGATTGACAAGGGCTCCAACGCCATAGGCTATTTCTGTTGAGATTGGTGTAAACCTCAAGTTGACACCTCAAGTCCAATGAACTGTTATGGTGCTCTTTCAGTGCTCTTGAATTGGAAGGAATGACATTGTACAGGAGATTGTTGAGAAAGCTTACATTATATTGAAAGAGCACCATCACAGTTCATTTATGTTTCAATTTAAATTTTGTAAGTAGTGACCTAACCTGGCTCGTTGCTTACCAGATCGAGGGAAGGAAAAGCTAGAGATCCTAGATGCTATGCAAATAGCCCGGGACTTCTATGTTGGATGGTATGGATCCAATGGTTAAATCTTTGAGTTTGAATATCTATTCATGAATTCGATGACCAATTTACTATACTTGGCTTTTAGCAGGTCTATGCATCCAATATATGTAGTGCATTGTGTGTGGTGACTACCTGAAAACAATGAAAGAAATTTGTTAAGGAGAGGCTGCCTAATTTCACTGAAGTGGAACTTTAGATGCTGAAAGAGGTCTATTGATTTTGACTTTTGAGGGCAGCAATCAGTCAACAGTTGATTGGTCCAATTGCTTGAATAGTTGAATGGTAACTTCAACAGCTCTTATGGATTATCCATCTGATATACCCTATCATTTTGCAGGCAGACTCTAACTCGCTCTTTTGATCCCCATGGGCTATTTACAAAATGATAACCCTTCATTTTGTCCAAGAATGGTGACTGGTAAGACACTTGCATCGAAACTAAGTTTGTATCTGCAACTATACAACAATATGTTGTTTAAAGGGTTCACTGTCTTTTATATTGTAGGTATGGATGAAGTGTTTTGGACATCACAAGACACTGATTTCTAAGAGCTTTGGTTCTTATCGTATACTTTATGACTTTATCTCTTTGAAAGAGCGTAAACTTCAATTCAATTTTATTTTTTTATATTCTTTGTATTTTGATTTTGTAGAAGGGTTTAGACATATATAATGCCCCCTTGATTGTACTCTACATTTTAACTAATGAAATAGGCGTGGGGATGAGCCTCCCGGCATGACCGGGTTCCAAACCCCAAAAAAATAATCTTTTAGCCATTTTTTTTTGCTCGAAGGCATTGTGCAGATCCTGATTCAAGAGTTCTGCCGCTTGGCTCATGAAGATACTCAGGGTCGGAAACAACAATTAAGCTACAAATTGAGCTCATGTAAAGCCGGATACTGCTAAGAAACAATATTGCCTCTTTTGTTCCTATGACTATATCAACCACTTTGAATCTGAGCTTAGTACTATCCCAAGATTGAGGTCTCAAAACCTACAAGAATAAACTCATAACTGAGAAAGATTGAGTTTCTAGTTCGATTGATTGTAATTTAGAATTTTCTCCGAGTAATTGTAATTTAGAATTTTCGGTGTTAATTTTCCAGAACGACGCTACTGTTGCACGTATGTACAGAAAGCATACCAAGATGCATACGGTGGCTGGGATGACCAGAGGCAAACTGGACTCGAATAATTCATCATGTGAGTAAAGAAACTAGTGCGCATACTAAGATGCATACGGTAGACTAGACTTGAGGATATCCAAACAGTGAGAGATATAAAGACTAGTTCAAATTGTCTCCCATATCCAATTTGCATAGAGTACAGTAAGTGTTTGTGTTTAGACTTGAATAATTCATCATGTGAGTAAACAACTGCTAGAAAACACTGCTATTGGCTTGAATGAAAATAACCTTGAATTGCTTACCATCAAAGATAGCCTCAAAGCAATGGAGATCTCCTATCTCAGTTTCACTCCCTACAACACAAAAATATTTTAACATTTATTTAGACTTAAAAAAATTAAAAAATTAAATTTATATTACTAAAATCTATTTCTATATATTCATAAAAATTTATTTTGAAAAATCATGTTTTGAAATATTTAATTAAAAAAATCAAATTTTTATAATTTTTAGTTAAAAAAATCTGTAATACATGATTTTTAAAAATCAAATTTTATGAATATATAAATATAGATGTTAGTAATATAAATATAATTTTTAGAGAAAATTTGGTAGAAAATCACCTTTAATGTTCTAATTAAGTAATTAACACCTCTTGAAAAATTATAAGCCGGTTTAACATCCCCTAAATTTTTTTTAGCCCTGTAGCATCTGCTCTCTCAGTCTCTTCATGGCTCTTCGGTGGGGGCTGGGTGTCGGTGCAAGGACGGGAGGCAGTCTGCGAGGCTTCGTCGGTGGGGGCTGGGTGTCGGATCGGCGGGATTTGGGCTCGGGATGGCCGGAATTGGTGGCCAAGGAGGGCGGACGGGAGGGAGTTTGTGAGTTCGTCGGTGGGGGCTGGGTGTCGGATCGGCAGGATTTGGGCTCGGGATGGCCGGAATTGGTGGCCAAGGAGGGCGGATCTGGCGAGGGAGCGCCGGATCTGGTGTGGAGGCGCCGGATCCGAGCCGAGGACGAGCGAGGCGGTGCGAGCGAGTCCGGATCTGAGCGAGGGAAGGAGGCGGCGACGAGCGAGCGGGGGAGCGAGGGAGGGAACGAGCGGTGGAGCGTCCGGAGCGAGCGAGGTCGATCGGCCGGAGCGAGTGTTCCAGGAGCGGCGGCCGGAGCGAGGATCGACGAGCGGCGGCCGGCGCGCGCAGGACCTGTCGAGGAGCGTCCGGAGGTTGAAGAAGGAGTTTTTACAAAATTACAAAAATTAACCCAAAATAGCAATTTTTGTAAAATTACAAAAATTAACCCATAAATATGAAAAAGTTGCATTACATTAAAGAAAAAATTGCATTACATTAAAGAAAAAATATTGCATTACATTGAAAAAGTTGCATTACATTAAAGAAAAAATTGTCATCAAAATGTTACCTTGAAAAAATATGGCATCACGAAAACATTACATTGGAAAAATATGGCATCACGGAAAAAAAATATCATCAAAAAATTGATATAAAAAAAGTGTCATCAGTAGGCAACGGTAAAAAAAAAATGGCATCAATGGTCATTGTGGCATCACAGTAAACAAAAAAATATCAGCAAGATTTGAAAAAAGTGGCATTAAAAAAGTGTTATCAATCCATTTTATTATAAAATCAAACGATTTGATTAAAAAAATATCATCAAATAATTACATTAGAAAAATGGCATCAAAACACTGCTTTGAAAAAGTTGCATCATAGTAAATAAAAAAATGTCATCTAAACATTACCTTGAAAAAATATGGCACCACGAAATCAGTACCTTGAAAAAAAATATGGCATCAAACGATTTGATTAAAAAAAGTGAGATAAAATAATTACATTAGGAAAATGGTATCAAAACACTAATTTGAAAAACTTGCATCACATTAAAAGAAAAAAATGTCATCAAAATACCAGTTTGAAAAAATATGGCATCATGGTAAAAAAACATATCATCAAAACATTGACATAAAAAAGTGTCATCAAATTTTGAAAAAAGTGGCATCACATAACATCAAAAACGCTACTTTAAAAAGTGGCATCACATTAAAGAAAAAAATATAATTATAAATTTGGCATCAAAGCACTATGAAAAATGGCATCAAAAAGTGGCATCAATTGGTTATAAAAAAAAAATTTATATATAAAAAAAAAAGTGACATCATAGTTAACAAAAAATGTCATCAAGATTTGAAAAAAGTGGCATTAAAAAAATGTAATCAAACAATTTCATCAAAAAAATGACATCAAAGCGAAAATAAAATGAAATAAAAAAATTGCATCAAAAAAATGGCATCATTGATTTTTAAAAAAAAAACCGAAAAAGCCGGTCAACGGTCAAACATGTTGACCGTTGACCTTAATAACCCATTTGTGAAGGGGGCTAGGTTAACTAAATAATTTTGTTTGGGTGGTAGTGAGCTAATTAGATCTTCAAAATGTGTTGGTTGCCAAAAACACCCTAATTTTTATAATTTTTGTTGAGATTAAATAAATGTCAAAATATTTTTGTGTAGTAAGGGGTGAAACATATTGTGAGGTAGAAGATCCCATTAGCCTCCGAGTTAACCTCTAAAATAAATCTGACCCAATAAATGTGAGGCTAAATTTGGCCATAAAAAATAGTCTCGAAATTGTGATTCGGTGCTGATAGCCTCGAAATATTACGAGGCTAAATTTAACATCGAATGTAATTTTGAGGATAAATAGTCTCAAACTTAGTTTCAAAGTAAATTCAAGGTAAATTTTAGCTTTGAAAATAGCCTCAATACTAGTCTCAAATTAAACCTTGTTGAGCCTAATAATTATGATCTTGATCAAAACTTACCCTCGAATTTTTCATTATCAAATTTGTGGCTAATGCACCTAAATCCAATTCAAGCTGCCCGTACCAAAATTTGCTAACTTAAACTGAATTATATATTCATAAGGAAAGAAATAAAATAACAAAAATATAAAATATACATTGATTGAATTATAACTTTACAATCATGGAGAGGCTACAACAAGATAATCAAATTGTAAATCTAGCTACCAACCTTACATGATTCAAATTAAACTTTAAATGTACAGAGATTTTTTTTTTTTTGGTGAAATAAATGTACAGAGATTGAAGTCACATATAGTACAAGAAAACAAAGTATGAACACACCGGCCACTCATCTATAAACTCCATATTTTCAAAAGCCCAAAATACTGCAATGTCACAGACATGTTGCAGATAAAATTCACATGTCAATTTAATTATCAACAAATTGACAAGGCACACACATGGTTATTTTTAAACACATAGGCTAAACAACACTTTCTTTTCGCAAATTGATATCATAAACTTAATTATTAATTGATTAAAATCATTTATAATTATGTTATTTTAAACACATAGGCTAAAGAAACACTTTTAAAATAATTATAATTATAATGCATAATCATTTCGCCCAAAATACTGCAATTGAGAGATGAATTTTGTTTTTTCAAAGATATTTAATGAAATCCTAACAACATATAGAGGCGGGGTGATTTTTGGTAAACAAAAGATATATAAAAGTTGGTTTTTTGCAATATTGATTTTAAGGGGTGATTTTGAACAATATGCTCTATTGAAGGAGTGGTTTTTGCGTTTACCATATAATTTATTTATACTATGTCTCAATGGCTTGGCTCGACCCAACCTACCACACGATGGCCCAGGAAGGCCTATACAAGGTAACGTGAATTTTTCATCTCTCCCGCTCAACTCCTCCTTCCTATTGAGAGGTGTAAATGAAACCAAAATCTCACATCGAAAGTTGAACATATCGAGCCTTGATATATAAGTTGGTAGACTGCTCCTTTTATTTCCAATTGGTTTTAGAAAGGAACCTCACTCGGCTTGTGTAGCACATATGCGCTCGTCTCACATCAAAAGTTGAACTATATAACATGTGCGCCCAACCCTAAATTCAGCGAGACCCATTTGATACTTATTAGTGGATTGGCTTGGCCCAACTCCTCCTCATTCCTCTAATCCTCTCTCCTGAAGAAATCACTCATGAGGAACCACTCCGACTCATTTGTTAAATATTGCATTTTGAATTTTAAAAATTTGTAAAACATGATTTTTAAAAATCAAATTTTATGAATATATAAAAATAGATGTTAGTAATATAAATATATATATTTTTTTAGATTAAATAAATCTCAAAATATTTTTGTGTTGTAGAGAGTGAAACATATTGTAAAGTAGAAGATCCCCATTGGCCTCAAAGTTAACCTCAAAAATAAATCCGACCCAATAAACGCGAGGCTAAATTTAGCCATGAAAAATAGCCTTGAAATTGTGATTCGGTGCTGATAGCCTCAAAATATTACGATGCTAAATTTAATGTCAACAACCTCGCACATACCCTCGAAATTCTTTCAATGCCATATTCGAGAGAAGATAATTCAAGGGTAAATAGGATCGATTTTTAACCTTCTATAATATCGAATGTAATTTTGAGGATAAATAGTCTCAAACTTAGTTTCAAAGTAAATTCAAGGTAAATTTTAGCCTTGAATATAGTCTCAATATATACTAGTCTCAAATTAAACCTTGTTGAGCCTAATAATTATGATCTTGATCAAAACTTACCCTCGAATTTTTCATTATCAAATTTGTGGCTAATGCACCTAAATCCAATTCAAGCTGCCCGTACCAAAATTTGCTAACTTAAACTGAATTATATATTCATAAGGAAAGAAATAAAATAACAAAAATATAAAATATACATTGATTGAATTATAACTTTACAATCATGGAGAGGCTACAACAAGATAATCAAATTGTAAATCTAGCTACCAACCTTACATGATTCGAGGTAACGGGAAAAGCACCAACAAGGAAGGTTTCTTCTTTGTAACATCAGGCAGTCTATGGTGAAGGCCTGAAAGGTGGCTCATCGGGCAATTTTCGTTTCTTTCGATCATGGCCAACAATAGTGTGCGTGGTAATACTATTTCGATCACAAGGTGGCTAATAAAGTTGTACACAATCCAAGCTAAACATGTACAATGAAAAGACTTGTGGAATCAATCACATTTTAGTATTTGTACATCTCTTCTGTGGTACTTCTCTTATTGCAAATGGTCCACATATGATATATTAACCAAGCAGATGAAAAGAACAAAGCGTTCCAATTAATCTGTCTTACTGACTCGTGATGTTGTTTGTTAACTTCATTTGTGTACTTGTTGATCTAGCTTGTAGATGAAAAGAACAGAGTTCCAAATGGTCGAAGCTATGGCTTTATTATTGCCTGAGAATGGTAAGAAAATTTTCACAGCTCCTATTGCATTCGAACTAAATTTCTAGTCCAACTATTCAGAACAATTGTCTTAATGGTTCATCCTTCGGTTTAATGTAGGTAACTAGGTATGCAGGATGATCCTGGAAGTATTACCCGGCCTGCTCAATGAAGAAGTCGAGTGACAAGGGAGCCAATGCCATAGGCTATTTCAGTTGAGATTGGTGTTAAATCCAATAAACTGTGATGGTGCTCTTTCAATGCTCTTGAATTGGAAGGAATTACATACTACTGGAGTTTTTTGAGAAAGATACATTGAAAGAGCACCATCACAGTTCATTTATGTTTCTCTTCTAATTTAGTAAGTAGTGACCTAACCTGGCTCGTTGCTTACCAGATCGAGGGAGGGAAAAGTTAGAGAACCTAGCTGCGATGCAAATAGCCCGGGGCTTCTATGTTGGATGGTATGGATTCAACGGTTAAATCTTTGAGTTTGAATATATATTCATGAATTCCACGTCCAATTTACTGTACTAGGCTTTTAGCAGGTTTTATGCATCCAAAATATGTTGTGAAAGAGGCTGCCTAATTCACTGAAGTGGAGCTTTAGATTGTGAAAGAGATCTATTGGTTTTGAGGATAGCAATCAGTCATTGGTCCAATATAATTGGTCGAAGGGTAAGTACTTCAGCAGCTCTTATGGATTACTTGTACCCGTACTTCTCTTCTATGGTACATGTCTTATTGCAAATGGCCCACTGACTCGTGATGTTGTTTGTTAACTTCATCTGCGTACTTGTTGATCTGGCTTGTAGATGAAAATTAACAGAGTTCAAATTGGTCGAAGCTACCCTCAGCATTTCTTATGGCTTTATTATTGTCTGAGAATGGTAAGAAATTTTTTACTGCTCCCATTGCATTCGAACTAAATTTCTAGTCCAACTATTCAGAACAATTGTCTTAATGGTTCATCCTTCGTTGTTACCCTGCTCAATGAAGAAGTCGATTGACAAGGGCTCCAACGCCATAGGCTATTTCTGTTGAGATTGGTGTAAACCTCAAGTTGACACCTCAAGTCCAATGAACTGTTATGGTGCTCTTTCAGTGCTCTTGAATTGGAAGGAATGACATTGTACAGGAGATTGTTGAGAAAGCTTACATTATATTGAAAGAGCACCATCACAGTTCATTTATGTTTCAATTTAAATTTTGTAAGTAGTGACCTAACCTGGCTCGTTGCTTACCAGATCGAGGGAAGGAAAAGCTAGAGAACCTAGCTGCCATCACAGTATATCTTCCACTTGGATTGTATTCATTCAGCTCTTTGAAGGTTGTGATCACTGCCATCTGAATCTCATCCCCCCATTCTTCTTTATTTGTGTTAGTGAAATTCTGATAACATTTTTGTGAACTT
Source organism: Persicaria tinctoria (assembly GCA_037127255.1). Classification (NCBI taxonomy): domain Eukaryota; kingdom Viridiplantae; phylum Streptophyta; class Magnoliopsida; order Caryophyllales; family Polygonaceae; genus Persicaria; species Persicaria tinctoria. The sequence goes on along the minus strand of JBANSL010000014.1, from coordinate 74,341,337 downwards.
TTATAAAATTATATAATCCACTTTATTTTTTATATCAATACCGTTTATAATGTTTAGCTAAGAAAATATGTAAAAAAATATTACAGTTTTGCATAAATGAGAGTGGTTCATATCTCATACCAGTTTTGCATTGGCTTGATGCATATCTCTGCTCAATCTGCTTATATTCAGGTTTTATCACTGACCTCTTTTCAATTTCCTCGTCCTGTCAATCAATACAATTGAATCAAAAACAGAATAGGCCTCACATTCTACTGAGGATCGATAGACACCTTGTGGTTAAGTTGCAAATGTCAGTTGAGTAACAATTCTTTTAATCATCTGTAAGTTCATCAGATATGGTTTCATCCCATTTACTGGGAGAATCTAGTTGGCTAGTTCTCATCTGCTCCTTCCTGTTAATTAAAGAGTACATATGCTTTGTTTCTTTCTAATCTTTTCAAATTTCCAAATGCCTATTTTATCATATACTTTCCATTTTCTTATACATCTTTTTTTAGTCCATCTATACCTCTTCAAGCAAGTATCAAAGAGCCAGCAACTTATCATTAATTTCATGTTCATATCAACGATTATTGGTTACACAAGAGCCATAAAATTTCGACAAGGACTCCAATTTCTGGTCTTGTTGTCATGTATCTTTTCATTTTCTATTTTAAATTGAGACTTACTCATTTTGTATTCCTTCCTAATGTTAGTACTTTTCATCGATTCTATCTTCGTTTTCTTGTGTAGGGATTGAGAGTAGATTTCATTTATAGTTAGCTCAGTGTTAAAGAAGCAAGCATACCAATGAATTTTGTGAAGTTCAGATAAACATTTAAGGTTTACCTTCAAGGCTTTATATTGTTTTCTCCCTTCATTTCCTCCTTTGTTTGTTTCTTGTTTACTTTATTCTTCCTTTCTCCCTTTCATTTGCTTTCTTCTTCCCTTGTTGTCAATCCTTGTTCTGCCATCCTCCTTTATTCTACTATCTTTTCTGCATCTGGTTCCTTCCCTTTTCCATACTCCACTTGTTTCAGCACAATACCATTTCCAATCGTGTATTAATATGGTTTCTCCATTTCAAGTCCCCTCCCTCTACTTGGAACCATATTAGTCGTTTCCTTCAATTGGTTCAAGTTCATACTTTCACAGTCTGTCAAGATGTACGTATTGAAGTCAAGTCTGTCAAGAAATCTCAAAAACACAGACAAAAGTCAAGTCTGTCAAGGACAAGTCTGCTACCATCCAATATCCATCCCCTAATTCCCCCACGTATTCACCATAGATTCTAATTTGCAATAAATTCTTCTCCTTCTTCCTCTTGTTTCTGCTTTGACTTGTCGCTTATGATCCATCCATGCACAGACATGTCTGCTACCACGTTACGATGGAATCCGAAAATGAAACAAGGAATGAAGAAGAAGAGGGAAGCAGAAAAAAGGGAGGGTACTGCACACCCTGCTGGAGTCCCTCTGTAAAAGAGTAGGTGCCTTCAAATACTAAGACCTCCCCTTGCGAATTCATCCTCTCATTCCAATCGAATGCCATTGTTCACCTACAGATGATACCTATATATGTGTGGTGCAGATGAAAGCATGTTGCTGGTTGTTTCAAAGTCGGACCACTGTACGTTGTTGTATATTGATCACTTCCTCACCTTTGTCCTGCTACCCGGTTCGATCACAAGTTATCTGGGATAATTAAAGTTGCCAGGGCTAAGGAGATTATAGATGCATTGCAGGTTTTGCTTTTGGTCTATGAATTTCAGCATCACCCTGTATGCTTTTTTTTTTTTGGGTCTGTGAATGAATTTTTTTTGTAGGTATATATGGATGATCCAACAAGTGTTATGGGCATCGCAAGACACTTAAGGGACAACTGTTGTTGTTTACTGATCACTTCCTCTTTTCCAAGTCGATCTCGAGAGTTATATGGGATAATTACAATGGTTTAACTGATAATGATCAAGGTTGAAAGAGATAGAATTCAATCGGGTGGATATACACAAGGAGAGCAAACAAGGAAAATATGATATCCCTAGTATGCATCCGACCTACAACTGATCTTGACTGTTGCAGATTTTACTCTATAAGCAAACTTTAGCATTCGAGAGAAGTAGACAGGGCTCTTAAACCAAATAGGTGTACATGTATGTACCGAATAGGTCTGGGATTGGCTTAATTACTCATTGTTCATGTTTTGTTATCAATTTTGACTGTCTTAGTTTTCTTCTTAGGAGTGGAAAACCTGGTATGATAGTTCCTCTTTGGCTAAATATCACATCGTTGTTTGTTTTTGGTGTTTGTGTTGTAGGTTGGCTCATAATGAAAAGATACGGTGCCATGAGATTGAGGGCTCTTGAGTTGTGTGCCTTCAAATGGCAAATATGAGTTGGAAGAACGGAAAGCATGTGCACGAGCTTTTGGGGTGGAGTATTGATCGGCTTCATGAGTAGTAGACTGGTTGTTTGATGTTGGTTGATCACTAAGATGATCATCTGGTTCACACAGATTGTTCGTAGAATGATTTTAAGATGATCTTCATTCTGGAGCTTCACTTGAGATGTCTCGATCTTTCTCACAATGGCAAGCTTGAACACCTCCCACATTGAATTCATAAGCTTCAGCATTTGATGATTTTCGTACTTGTGAATTGCAAATCCCTTAACAAAATTAGAGAAGTTGTTGGTAAGCTTAAGACAACTCTATATACATGGATGTATGAGGTTGGGGTCTATACCTTCCGGATTGATTGCATCGACTTCCCTTGAATTGTTAAAGCTGGATAGACTTATTGTGCATCATCACAAGGGCGGTTTAAGATACTTGCAAAGCCTTGATAACTTGCACGGGATGTTGGCAATTGAGCTTCCCCGAGAATCGGAGGCAAGAACACAAAACTCAGATAATTCTCTTCAAATGATCCCGAGTTTTGTGTTCTGTGTCTCTAAATTCAGGATTTCAGGAACAGCACAAACCTTCATGTTAGGAGCATCGGAGGCAAGAACAGATTTTATGCTTAGAAGGAGCTAAGCCGAAACAACTGGCCTCAGTTCTGATCTTTTCAAAGTCAAGCGCTTTGTTTTATATCGACCACTTTGTAAATTTTGGTTTGTTGAATTCATTCTGAAGAATAATATGGGGATAATTGCAACGTTCGGGAATCGGGACAAAGGAGTTGATGGAGGCAGGGCTGATTGTCAACAGGATCCTGGTTCTAGAGGAGTATGCGGGGCTGTTAAGCCGCCGAGAGGAGTACGCAGGTGTTCAAATGGTACAAACTTTTCTAGCTTATGATATATGAAAGAACACCTACAATCGCTGCAAATCTAAGATTTTGAAATATGAAAATGAAGTATAGGCGAGCCACAGTGTGCACAAGTGCAACCTTTCCTTAATTTCTACAGTTTAATGAACAACATTGTTGGTATACTTTTTTTTTTCCCCCTGGCTGGCTTCCTCAGCCTTAGGCACTCCACAAGATAAAAACAGTCCATCTCAAACACTACTTGATGCAGCCCTTCATCCCTTGCAGTTTGAACAGCCCATAAGATAGTTGAATAGAAACTTCCACCACCCCACCTGCTGTCGGACTCCTACTGCACAGCTGAGCTGCAACTTCTACTGTGTGATTCGGGTCCTCCCTCACTCCCTCAAATTGGCGTCGATTTCTGGCGTGCCAAATCCCCGCTGTAACATAAGCCCACAACCTTCTATCCTCCTCCTTGGACTGGTCGACCACTCTCTCTGCAATAAAAAAACGAATTGCGTCAATATGAATAGAAGTCCAGAGACTTACTTGTATCTTACTTGCCTCTTTTGATTCTACGACTATATCAACAATTTTGAACCTGAGCTTAGTACTGCCCTCAGGATCCAAGACTGAGGCCTCAAAACCTACAAGGACAAATTCATCACTGAGAAAGATGAACAAAATAAGAAGAGCTGAGAATGGAAAGATTAAGAGAAGGGGTCCACCTGAACTAGCAGCAGCTAAGGGGGCACTCAAAATCCTTCTGTTCTTTTGTTCTTGGAGCTGGTACGTATGTGATCTGATTCAGAATCAGCCCATCATAAGGAAAAACTGACAAAGTTTGTATTTATTGCATGAAATGTTCTTGGCACTATTTATGCAACTCCAAAATAGAGGAAGGAATTATGCATAGGTGGAAAATGCCATGACTTGAAAGAATAAAAAAAAAGATTGTGATGAATCAAGTTGCATGGATGTGGTTGATGCAGAATCCAACAGTGTTTCCATACCTTAGAAAAGGAACGTGTTGAATATCAGATGATAACATGCTAATGGACATTCTCGATCTTTTCAGGAATAAATTTGCAGAAGCCAGAAACCACCTGTCAAAAAAATTATGGGATGAGAATTTCAGAATATGAGATGCAAAGGTAGATCAAATAACAAAAAGCAGGACGTGGAAACATGTTCGTAAAATCAAGATGAAGTTACATATAGATGGAAAATAAAGCAGGGAGAAAAACTACTGTGCTTCTATTCCGGACATTTCAGACTTTAGAGTCTAGACAAGGTCTTAACTCTTAAGCAATTTGAAAGACAAAATCTATTGGCAACGAAGCATAATTTGACCAACAACGTACATCTTGATCACACTCTCCTGAACATTTTACATCTGTGTCATTAAGTTGTTACCAATAGCAACCTCCTTGATCAGGTGCTCGTATACCTAATTTCCTAATTCCATAGTGGCCTATATCTGTACATTTATATACTCATGCCATACACAATACAAACTGGATTTTCCCTCTCCAAACCCTCTCCTCCTCTCTTATCTTCTCCGATGAATCTGATGGTGTTCTACCAGATCTCACAATTACACTAGATTCCCACATTCCAACCTCCAGAGTTATGTTGAACTTCATGCCAAATTGATTCCCACATACCCTAGCTTGTATCCTATATCTATATACCCTTTCCAAACGGGCCCTAATGTCTCCATATACCCTTCCAATCACCAATTTCCTAAATGCCTCTACTTCACTCTTCTTCTCACAACTAGCATCAAGTCTTCCCCTCTTCAATTTGTCTCCTTTCCTTGAACAAGACTCCCTTGTTCATACAAAAGGTCCAGAATTTGACCTTCAGATAAACCGCACCCCTTGTTAAAACATCAAACATCACATTCCACATAAACCACGTTTCAATGCGCCTAAATTAACCTCAAATCCCTCCGCAAGGCCAAAATCCCCAATACGTATCGCACTAACATTAACAGTAATGAAATTCTACTAAATACCTACAGAATCCCCTGATTTATTTCACCACAATAACCTGAAATTGAGTAATTTGATGCTTTAATATGGGGTAGGTGAGTTTGCGTATGTGAGAGAGAAAGAGAGAGATGCTAACCTTAAGGTGTGGGGAGGGATGAAATCTTAACCTAAACAGGGTCGCAGGCGCCATAAGCTCCATTGAGTTTCACTCCAAAACCAGAATCTGAAAATTTGAGGGGTCCTATGTGTTGACTCTACTCGCTGCCTTCACTCGATCTGAAATTCTAAAAGCAACAACCACAAAATGCCCCGCTTCCTCCTCCTCCTTCTCGTCGGCGGCCACTGCTGGGCGCCGGTAGTGAGGGCCGTCGGGCCAGATCTGGACACGGGAGGGCTGAGCAGAGAGAGCTTTCCGAAGGGGTTCGTGCTCGGAACAGCCACATCTGGGTACTCGGTTACTACTTACTCTACTTAATTATTTAATTATTGTTATAACCACCATTTTATTTTTGTAATCGTGCAATTCCGACCAAGAGCAAGTCCAACAGTAACTCTAAATAATTTATAAAATACTAAAATCTCTATAAAAAAAAATACCAACATCTTAAAAAAAATAATTCAATCCAACTTCAACCATTTTTCTATTTTATAGATTTTTGGCTTATTATGCACTATAATAAATACAAAAATTTATAATATAATAAATTCATTTAATTATTAAGGATATTTAATTCTACGTTTCTTAAAATTTCATTTAAACCTAATTCTAACATCTTGTCTCACATTCCTAACATAATGTGTATGTTATTCTAACATTTCTAATATTTTTTTACTTAATTCTAATAGGGTAATTTGCAAAAATAACCCTTTTAGGAGAAATCTTTGCAGGGCTAACCCAATCCGAATTTTATTTGCATAAAACCGGATCGGGGTCCACTCCCATGGTAACTGATACAGCAGGTAGCCAGGAAAGAGAGAAAAGGAAAAAAGAAAGAAAGTTGGAGCGCAATCTGACGGAGCGAAGAGAGAAGGAAGGGGATCCAGGCGCTGGTGGTGGAGCTGCAGGCTGGCGACTCGGACTCGCCTGGATTCAGTCTCGAGATGCACGACACTAGGCGACAGGCATCCGATCTCAGCGGGAGGGCTCGAGCGCAGTCCACAAGAAGGGAGAAGGAAGTAGGAAAGAAGATTCAACAATATTTTGACCTGAACTCTTAAGATAAATAAATATGGACCCTGGTTCTCCCAATCTAATATGAATAATTTAGAAACATCTAAAATAGAATGAAAGCTTTTGTATGTTGATCGAAGTACAATTCCTGGGCAATTCAATGTGCTTAAGACTCCACAGTTTCCCCAATAGATATGATTATCATTTCTAGCAATTCTTTTCTTTAGTGCTATTGGACAGCCCAGATGGAAGACTAGAATTGCAAATACTTTGTATAATTCTCAAATATGCTTGCGGGCCTGAGGGACCATTTTGCTTACATGAACTTCTTTTCATCCCATGTGTTTCCTGTTGCTTATGCTTTTGGAGGTTTAGTTGCAAACTTGGTTTTTGGGGAGCACACTAATTTGCATGCTCTACTTATTGATTTTAGCGAACTTTAGAGGGTAAATTATCTACTGGTACTGTCACCTTTTCTAACCGGTGAAATACATATGTCTGACAGATCAACATATTTTTTTTAACAGGACAATATGTTCCAAAATTATAGAAGAGCCTATGAGCTATTTCGTCCACAGTCAAGCATGGTAAGTAGTGAAGGTTTTAATGTTTTACATCAGCTGTCTCACATGGATAAATAAAGTTCTTACTTTTTTTGTGAACTGATACAAATACGGGACTTCTCTGGACAGATAAGCAAACTGTTAAAGGTCGATAGTACAGTGCTACATCATGATGTATCCTAATCAAATGTTGTTGGCATGGACATTTATTAGGAGGTAGCATTTGGAAGATAACCAAGGACGGGGAGGATGTTATCTATGTTGTTGACTTCAATCATCGCAAGGAGAGGTATGCCTTATTCTTTATATTCTTTATATGCTTGTTCCTTGCTCTGAAATTGTGGAATTTAGTCTTCTATTCACAGTCTAAATGGTAGCTCAGGCTCACTTGTCAAATTTTGATAGTTTATGCTGGTTCACATGACAAATAAGTGATAATTAAGATTCGTGCTTGATATAGTGTGTGCGATCATTGTTTGTGATGCCAGGAAACTCTTGCTCTGATGGTTAAATAAGTGATAAGATTCACTTCTACATCACCCTTGGCTGCTGAACAAAGTATCCTCTTTACCAACCTGAGAAGACTAAGGGAAGGGCTGCCTAACTTGCAAAAACTCACCAAATTTGGTGGGAGAAGACTAAGGTAGTTAGGGTTATTTTTTGAATGAATTTTATCCACTCGTTTTTGGATCAAGTAACGAGAACTTGTTGACTTCATTGTTGATAATCAAGCTTGCATTGTGACCTTTATTTATTGCTCTGATGGAATCTTGTCTTTTCGATACAATGTAGTCAATTGTGTTTGTAATTGGTGAACTCGGCATTATGGTTGAATGTGGTTAGCAAAGTATGTGGTTAGCTAAGTCCTCTGTCATGTCAAGAGACGTAGGTGACATGTCAAACATATTACATGTCATGTATGCTCACACATTTTGTCTCGTACAGTATACTAACACAATACCTTATTTATTGATTACCGCAATTTCATCTTTTTGGAACTAGTTCTTGGTTCCCAAACACGAACCACATGTATGATCGTATCAAGTAAAACAATTCACTTGTCATGTAAAACAATTGACGTGTCAAGTAACATAATTCACATGTCCAGTAAAACAATCCATGTGTCATGTAAAACAATTCACGTGTCAAGTAAAACAAGTCAGGCTAAATGCTTGCTATGAAGTGTGCATCTTGATTTGCACCTCGGCGCGCGTACTTCCATTCACATGACTCGATAGAGAAGCAAGTAACCGAGTTTGAAGTTGTCATATCTTTGCTCGACATATATGTCTAAATGTTGGAAACGAAAGTGCAATCTGCACTCCAACCGCCCTCGGCCTAGCTTGTTGTCTTCTACTCCGCTTTTCATCCCTCATAAACCCTTATGAACTTTTCGAGAATCCATATAGAGTGCTCGATGTATGTGTTAACTCGAATCGATCGTGCCCTATTTGATTTGAGTGTGTATATACAACATGTGTTGTGGGCATTTGAAGGTGCATTGATAATGCTTTTGCTTCCTTTTGTTGAACTTTAGTTTTGATATTGATAAGTATAGTTTCGAAATGGGCTGAGAATTAAAATGAATTGCTGCAACTTTGTTGTCTGTCATGTCTGAATAAACAGGTGACAGGTTGATCTGTGTAGGTGTCATGTAGTAAATGAAACTGTCGGAATGAACACAACATTCCAAGTAATGCTATTAACATGACAGGTTATAACCTTTTAACATGACAAGTTATACTCTTTCACATGACATGTAATTCGAATAACATGACAGATAATGTGAATCGATCCTCTTCTCCTTAAGGAAAAAAACATGACAGGTAATGCTATTAACATGACAGGTTATACCTTTTAACATGACAGGTTATACCCTTTAACATGACATGTTATTTGCCGATCTGCAATTTATAAGCTAATTCGGTAAAGGAGAGACATTGTTCAAGTTAAAGTAGGCAATGACTAAGATGGAAAGCAAGTCTCCCCAATTACTGTCATAGATTAGTACCCATGAATAAAATCTTGTAAAAAAATATATCGATATGTAATAGAAGTGGATAAGTCTTATACATCTCATGTAAAACAATTCACTCATACCGGATTTACATGACACGTATTGTATTTTACTTGACACATGATTGACGTTTTTTTTTTATTCATACGGAGTATCTATGTTTGTGTAGCTGTTGAGCCATTTGCCTTCTTTATCTATTCCAATTATTCCTTCTTTATCCTATAGGCTATAGCTTTATTTATTTGCATTATATATAATCTTCATTTAAAAAAGATATTGATTGTGAAAAACTTGCCTTAAGGAAAGAAAATAACATGACATGTAATGCTATTAACATGCCAGTTATACCCTTTAACATGACATGTAATGCGAATAACATGACAGGTAATGCGAATCGATCCTCTTCTCCTTAATGAAAGAAAATAACATGACAGGTAATGCTATTAACATGACGGTTATACCCTTTAACATGACAGGTTATAACATTTAACATGACAGGTAATGCGAATCGATCATCTTCTCCTTAATGAAAGAAAATAACATGACAGGTAATGCTATTAACATGACAGTTTATACCCGTTAACATGACAGGTTATTTGCTGATCTGCAATCTATAAGCTTATTCGGTAAAAGAGAGACATTGTTCGAGTTAAAGTAGGCATTGACTAAGATGGAAAGCAAGTCTCATTTGAAGAGGGTTTTTAACCTGAAATTCATCTTCCTTGTGGGTTGAATTCATCATAAGATGTGTTTTTAACATGACATGTAATAGGTTTGACACGTCACCTACGTCACTTGACATGACAGTAATGCAATCAATTAAAGATAAAACTAACTAAAAATAAGCTAACAAAGTAAAGACAATGATTAGATTTTACTAATCAGATCACCAGAACATATATTCTGTTTAATCCCAAAGAGAATTATATACACTGTCAAAGTTATGTCTTTATTATGTAAGAGAGCAACACAAGTTCCTGCTCTTCAAGCTGTACAGTCTAGGGCATTCCTTATTGATGAAGAGCTTCTTCAAAAATATACATAGCATGTTTGCTGCCTCTCAATTGTTTGTTAATATCCATGCTTCCTCCCATGTACAAGTCAGAACTGACCTTCTCCAAATTCCATGTTCTCAAAGGTTGAAAAAGCTATTTCAGGTATTCCACAGTTAGCTTGCATAATGGGCGAAACCACATAAATTTACAATCAGGTGCAGTTACCTTATACCATTCTGTCTTCGTTAGACATTCAGTTTTAAATAAAGAAGTTCAGAAAAGTGCCAAAAAAGTTTCCAAAACAATCACAAGGCACTTCACCTGCACACTTAGAAGACAGTTAAAATGGAAGGTTGTTGCCATCCTCCCAGCTGCTTCCATTTCAATATATCCATTCATGTGGACTCCATATGCCTACTTTAAGGACAGGGAAAAAAAATTAGCCAAGCTCACATAGCTTCACTAATATGTAATGAATGAGTCAAAAAAGAGTTTGACAACCAATATACAATTCAAAATAAAGTTATAAAAAAACAAAGAACACAGGATGTTAAAGTCTGACATGAATTTTAAAAGGGAGTTGCAACTGCCAGATGGTCTACAAATTACATACAGATTAACGAAAAAACGAGCATTATGATGATTAGAGACTCGATTTGAAAATTTACTGTCATCTATAAGTAATAAATCACAACAATATCACTTGCCTTTATTCCAAAGTATGGAGCAGCGGCCCTCTCCACTGACAAGAACTCCTTAGCTCCAAAGCTTGCAGTGATAGGGTAAAGTCGAATTTCATTGACTTCAGAAGCATGATTTACCTCCACCTGGGTTGTGCCCGGCCCTGACTTTGTCACCATGTTGGTTTAGTTGGACGTCGATCGATAACAAGTCAAGGGTGCTTGCATTGGCCTGCAGGTAAGTCGAATTCTCCGGTTCCTCCACAATTGAACAATCCATTTAAGTGTCATATTACTCTTCACTTGCCACTCTTACGCAACAACATAATATAATGCTCCAGTTTATAAACAAGCAATTATTTTAGAATCTCACATGAACTGATTTCCAAAGAAGGTGCTGAGCAGAGGATTAAATGTATGATGTATCCTTTATTTGAACTGATTTCCTTTATCTGTGAGATAAGAATAACAAATTTACAATGTAGAAAGGATGGTTCCATGATCGATAAGAATAGAACTATACTTGAATTTGTTTCATGGTCAATCAGAAATGCCCCATTTTATTTAACCAAAAAGAGCAGAAAACCCCTATCTATTTTCTTTTCTTTGGCTGCTATTTTGACCATATAAGTTATATAACCTATCCAAGCAACTTGTGATTGGGAATTAAGAACCTAATCTTGATGGTAGAGTAAAGGAATGGACAAAAGGAAAGATTTAAGTTGCTGTTTCACTTACCTTTATCATGTTTGTGGTGGAAACAAATCTTCAATCACAACTGCGAGTGCTTCATCCATCTGCAAGAAAGGACATAGAATTTGACAAATGCCTATCTTTGCTTCCTTGAACATAAGCGAATAAAAAGTGAATATATATCAATATTACAAGATTAATATTCCCTATGACAGGCTGCAATCAGTGCTATACTATCATCCTCTTCATCCGTCTTCAATTTCAAAACCCGCAACCCTTGGCCATCAATTGCAATTCGAACCCTAAAAATTTTAAATAATTGGATTGGGAAAGGGAAAGAGGGGCAGACCTCAATTGTAATGGGAGCGGAGAGAAGGAGATCTCAGTTTGACAATCGAAGAGAGAAGGGACAGGGAGATCTCAAATTCTTAGTTGTAATGGGAGACGGGGAGAGTTGGAGATATGAGAGCAGAGCGAGCAGTGGGAGGCGGGGAGTGTCGGGGCATGCCGAGGAGTCGCCGAGTCGGGAAGATCTAAGATCTGGAGCGAAGTTCGTCGGAGAAACAGGGACTCGGGGTCTCAGCCAGCTCAAGGACGCCGACGGAGTGCCATGGAAGAGTCGGAGACTCCGATCCGGCGCCTGTCACACGCCTCCGCCCTCCGCCTCCGTCTCTCTCTGATTCCGCCCAGGATCCCTCAATCTCTCTCTGATTTTTCTGCATCGATGGGCAGGAGAGAGGCAAATAAAGAGACCGGCTACTCAATGGGTGTAATTTTTTTTTTTAAGGGGGAGGGTTAACCCTTACAAATTGGAATGAATAGTGAGGTATGGGCGCAAAGTTTTCCCGGGCAAAGATCATTTATTTCAATTCCCTCTATTTAAACTGATAACAACTTAAATAAGTTATTATACTTTCAAATTTAATAACTTCATTTACATTTAATTATAAAATTTTGTCTCACATTTCTAACCGAATGTGTACGTTATTGTAACATTTCTAACATTTAAACTTCATTTTTGACATTTCTAGCATTTTTTTGGAAAAATAACTATAAATAATACGAACTATTGTGTGTGAACAAACAATAATACGAACTTTAAAATTAATACAAACTTTAAAATTGACTTTGGGCCGGGTGAAATCGAATAGTGACGGAGTTTGTGGATGGGGCAAAATCGAACAACTCCATTGAAGCATTGGCAAACCTTTTGTCGAACATTGAAGCAATGAAAATTTTGTCGAACAGTGATTTTTTTTTAAATATTTTTCATTTGTTCATGATTTATAAACAATTGTGACATCTTGTTGATTTTATATTTCTCTAGAGTTTAATATCTTTCATTTGTTCATAATTTATTAATATTACCATTTTTCATTGACAATTATCTTAGGATTTTCTCAAAAGAAATATTAATTGTTGGCAAATAACAAATTCATAATAATAAATAGAACTCATGTAATGTCATAAAACATACAAATTAATTACAAGACAGCGTAGTACAACCAAGAGGCTACTACAAGGATACTCAAGAGATTAACTAATCATTTGTTCTGCCTTGATGATGACAATAACATCTACTACTCCATTCGTCTAATAATTTAGGTCGTTTAAATGTTTGACACAATTTTTAATGTGTTAAAAACTCTGTAAATTAATATAAATTTTTTTTTCAAAAAATTAAAAATAATTTTAAACTCATTATGTTAAATCTCACCTATTATTCCTTAACTTATTTATGAAATCAATCCGATCAGAATTTACAAATTTGATACAAATACTGCCCCGTGCTACACGGGCCTGTCACCCTAGTATTTCTTAAATATTGTGTCCGGAGCTAAAACGGTATGTTTTCGCAAACGGAGAGAGTATAGTTTTCAACTCTTAAATATGTGCAAAAAAAAGTCAAACGACACTTATTTTTTTAACAATATTACATACGTAGCAGGGTTAAATTTAAATTGATAGTACTAGTTAGGCATCAATCGACCTTATTATTATGTGGGTTGGTTTACGGAATTATTATAATGGGAGAGAGGAGTGATAGCAAATAATGGATCGGCATCGGCAGATAATAAATTGGTTCATGTTTCGTTTTCAATGTTACCTCACAATTCACAAGCCATAAGGGGCGATAAATGCCATAGATGATAGTACAGTACCTATTAACTCCACCTATGAAACTAGTCCTCCCTCCTTTATATTTTCGGCAGAGAGTCATTACTGATTACCCTTGGATCAGAGATTCATGTCCCATCCCATTTACAACAAATTTGGTGAAATTACAATAATTTATACGAAGTCATTAATTTATAGGCCGGGTAACTTACATCAACCAAACCAAACACCACACATGGGCACTTCCTACTTTTTCCGAGTATGTAAAACAAAAACAACAACAGCATTCACACATGACATAAAGAGGTTGGTTGAACGACAACCACTCGTTTTATGAAGCAGACCTCCAGCTTTCACATTATACGGAGTATAAGGCAATATTTAAGCACTACACTACCTTTGTCAGAAACTCTGCAATTGCTCTCTAGCTCATTTGCATTCCCTTTGAGAGTTTTGAGAGATTCCACTCCCCAAACCATGGCTGATGCTACTGCTTTGACCTCCATTGCCAAATCCGCCCTCCAACTCTTCACTTCCCTTGCCAAGGATGAGTTCCTCCTCCTCTGGAATTCCCAAAAGGACCTCAAAAGGCTTGAAGCTACCATTGAAACCATCAGCGACTTCCTCCTTGATGCCGAGGACAGGAAATTCAAGGATCGTGCTGTGCAGCGTTGCCTATCTGACCTGAGGAAAGTGATGTATGATGCTGAAGATTTGTTTGATGCATTGGCTGCCCACCTCTTGCGGAGGAAGACTACTCCTGGTAATGCTTTCAAGAAAGAGGTACGCCTTTTCTTCTCCAAATCAAACCAGTTGAGTTTCATCGTTAGTACTGCTCATGAGGTTAAGTCCCTTAGGGAGTCTCTAGATGCAATTTCAAAAAATATGCAGCAGTTCAATTTCATACAACAGCCACCACTTCCTCTAGATCAACCAGTTGCAAGAAAGAAAACTCATTCTTTTGTGAATAAGGAGGATATAATTGGAAGAGATGAAGATAAGGTTCGCATCATCAATATGTTGATCCCGAAAGATAATGGGGAGAACTCAAGTGGCCAAAGTGTTTCTGTGGTTGCCATCATTGGGTTTGGAGGATTGGGGAAGACTACTTTAGCACAGTTTGTGTATAATGATGAGAGAATCAAACAAGGTTTTGATGAGTGTCTTTGGGCTTGTATAAATGACCTCTCAAACCTGGAGCTAGTGCTAATAGAAATCTTAGCATCTAAAGAGGGGAAGCTTTATGGCCTTGGTTTAGAGAAGTTGCAATTGAAACTAAGAGAGATCATAGGTGGAAAAAAGTTTATAATTGTATTGGATGATGTTTGGGATGAAAATTCAGGACATTGGCTTGATTTGAAAACCTTGCTTTGTTGTGGGAAAAGTGGAAGTAAAGTTTTGGTAACAACCCGATCTACAAAAGTTGCTGAATGTTTACATTCCTCGGAGCCTTATTGTTTAGGGTTGTTGTCTGAAGAGAATGCATGGACTTTGTTTGTGAAAATGACATTTCAGGGGGAGGAAATTAGTGCGCATCCAGAATTAGAGCCGATAGGGAAGAAGATTCTAGGCAAGTGTGGAAATGTCCCACTTGCAATTGTTATTGTTGGTAGCCTTTTAGCCCAAAAAAATATTAGAGATGAAAGAACTTGGACTGAGTTTTACAACAATAAACTCAAAGAAGTTTTTTCAAGCCGTGATGATAATAGTGTCAAACAAGTGTTGATGGTCAGCTATAACGATCTTCATCCAAATCTGAAGCTCTGCTTTGCTACTTGTTCCCTTTTCCCTAAAGACTACAGATTTGATAAAGATGAGCTAGTTCGGTTATGGTTAGCTCAAGGTATTCTTAAGCCTTCTGAAGGCAACGAGCAAAGCTTGGAGGAAGTGGGAGAGGCATACTTTTTCCAATTGGTTGATAGATGCTTGTTTCAAGAGGTAGACAATTATGCAGGGTGGCTTTACAGATTCTATTCCGGAAATAAGGAGAACAAATGCACTGTGAAAATGCATGATCTATTACATGATATGGCAATAGATGTTGCTAAAACAGAGAACCTATTTCTTGATAAAGTTCCTGAAACCAAAGGGGAAATAGATGGTCTTCGTCACATCACCTTGATGGGGGTTTAGGATACTTGAAAGACCTTGATAACCTGGCTGGGGTTTTGAAAATTGAGCTTCCACAAGAGGGGTGGTTAGATGCAATCGAAGATGCGAAAAAAGCAAATATGGCGAGGAAGAATAAACTAAAAGAGATGGTTATCGAATGGAAGCTAAGATCTACAACTGCGGGTGGACAAAGAATGGCAAAAGTCGAAGCAAAAGCCGTGTTGGAGGCTCTTCGACCCCATGAAAAACTCGAATATTTGAGTATCAAGTACTACGGTGGTGAGACACTTTCTAGTTGGTTTTGGACGCTCAGGTATGTCAAGCAGCTCTGTCTGTGCGACTGTGATAATATGGAGTATTTAGAGGATGGAATAAAGGGTAATTTGGACTTCCCATCATTACAAATCCTTGAAATTTACTCAATGGGAAATTTAAAAGGGTGGCGGAGGCAAGAAATGGCTCAAGGGACAAGTCGGCTTCACCTTTCTACAGTCTTCAGCTTGAAAATAAGTTGGTGTCGGAAGCTCAAGGGACAAGAAATGCCTTTGTTTGAGGCAATTGAAGATTTGTCACTATGTGGAGTTGATGCAGAGGTGGTAGAAGAGTTATTGGTTTCAAATAGCTCTTCTCAGTCTTCTTTTTCCCCATTCCACAACAATAGCAAGTTAAAGGAGTTGGAGCTTGGGAGGATTGAAGGTCTAACTCAGTTGCCAGAGGGATGGATAAGGCACCTTACTGCACTCCAGAAATTAACCATTGAGGATTGCAGGGATCTAAAAAGGGTGTCTCGTCGTGGGCTGTCACATCTAACCGCCCTCAAACATTTGAGTGTCAAGTCTGGTGAGATAGGTACTGACGAGGATGACAAGATTGGAAGTGAAGCAGGGATGCCATGGAAGGCCTTGCAGGGACTTGATGAATTGGAAATTGGAGTTGGGGACATGAACTTGGTAGAGGGGCTTCAATACCTCACCTCCCTGCAACAGTTATGGATTGAGAAATGGAAAGACGTATTAACTGTGGATGGAGAAATGAAAGGAGTTGAACTGCCAATAAAAGCCTTGCAAAATCTCGATCGACTCACTATGGGGTTCGGTAACGAGACTTTTCACTTGCCTAAATCTCGGATTCTACACCTTCCTTCTTTGAAAATTTTGATAATTGCTGATTGTAAGGACTTGTATTTGAGTTGGAAAACCCTTCTTGGTATCAAACTTGATTGGTTGGAGTTTGAGAGGGTGGAGAGGGTGATCGATGTTGAAGATGACACGATGACGGCGTTGGAACAACAAAGCCTCCTCCGTTTCCTATACATTACGAAATTGGTAAGCCTTCTCACTTGAAGCACATTATAAATAGAAGCGATTTATTTTACAATTTTTGATAATGTGGTGTGGTGTGGCAGGCGGGGGCAAAGTGGGTGGATAATATCCCCTGGATTTCCCTTTCTTCATCCCTTCAATATTTAAAACTTGAGGGAATGGGATGTGAGAAATTACCTGATGGAATCCAACATCTCACCTCCTTGCGAGATCTTAATCTTTGGGGATGTGAGAAATTGAGATTACTCCCTGTTTGGTTTCCCAAACTCACCTCTCTCAGATACCTTAAAATCTGCGGGGAATGCTCAGCGGAATTGAAAAGGAGATGCGAAAGAGGAACCGGTGAGGATTGGCCTCTCATCCGCCACGTCCCTCACACATCCATATACGAATCAATGTAATTTGCAAGCAATTCTTCTTCCTCTTCCTCTTGTTTCTGCTTTGACTTCGCTTATGAGATCCATATATGCAGGATACTTCATGAATACGCAAATGAATCAAGGAATGAAGAAGAGGCAAACAGAAAAAGAGGGTGCACACCCTGCTGGAGGACCTCTGTAAAAGAGTGCGTGCATTCGAATATTGGCTCTCCCTTTGCGACTTCATCCTCTTTTTCTAATCAAATGCTATTGTTCACCTACAGATGATACCTATATATGTGTGGTGCAGATGAAAGCATGTAGCTGGTCGTTTCAAAGTCGACCACTGTTGTTGTATATTGATCACTTCCTCGGTTTTGTCCTGCTACCCATTTCGACCACAAGAGTTATCTGGGATAATTACAATAGCCAGGGCCAAGGAGTTTATAGATGCATTGCAGGTTTTGCACAATTTCAGCATGACCCCGTACGTTCTTTTTGGTCTATGAATTAAAATTTCAGTATGAATGTTTTCTAATTTAATATGCATCTATTTAACATTGTTAAACTGACTCTTACCGCCTCTTCTTCCGGATTCAGGAAAATTAAGGTATCATGCTGAATATGTACTTTGAGTCTTTGACATTTACCCTATCGCTAGATCATGTCCCAAATCTTCCCAAGTTAAAGAGTTTAATCATTTCAGGTCAGTTGTTGATCTTTTAATTCACCAACTTTACGGAATTTGTTCATGAATGCTTTTGAAATTGCACCAACTATCAACATGATTTCTCTTTGTTATTATTTTTATTCAACATTCTGTTGAAATGTTCTTACACGCTGAGATAAAGCTCATCAACTCCTCTGCCTTTGAATTTGGGATTTTCAGGCACTGAACTTGGATCTGGTTTAAGGACTTTAGAAGTGAAAGTAAGTTTGATGCTCAGCTGGAAAATGTTAATCTTTAAGTGTATGTTTAATGTTGTAGCTTCATGCCTTTGAATTTATTCAACTATTCATCCATCAAAATGTTAATCTTTTGATTTTTTTTCTTCTTTTTAATATCAGTATTTTTCACATGAATGAAATGAAACAATCTTCAAGTCTAAATTCTGAGATTGGTCATTTGATTTTCTTGCTATGATAACTGCTTTTTGGTCTCAGCTGTCATGAAGGCATTTTGAGTATGCACTGCTGGCTGTTCACATGTTGAGCCCTTATTTGTATCATGTGTCTGATGTTTCGAGGTAACGGGAAAGGCTAAACCAGGTAAAACATAACATCTTTCTTTCTATTTAGTACACAATCCTTTGTTTTATATTTGATCACTTTTTTAATTTTTGATTGTAGACCCAGCTAAACATGTACGATGAAAAGACTTGTGGAACCAATCGCATTTTAATACTCATACCCGTACATCTCTTCAGTTGTACTTGTCTAATTGCAAATGGTCCACTCACTTGTGGAACCAATCTGCGTACTTATTGATCTGGCTTGTAGATGAAAAGAACAGAGTTCAAATTGGTCGAAGCTAACCTCATCATTTCTTATGGCTTTATTATTGCCTGAGAATGGTAAGAAAATTTTCACTGCTCCTATGGCTCGTTGCTTACCAGATCAAGGGAAGGAAAAGCTAGAGAACCTAGCTGCTATGCAAATAGCCTGGGACTTGTATGTTGGATGGTATGGATATGGATCCAATTGTTAAATCTTTGTGTTTGAATATCTATTCATGAATTCCAATTTACTATACTTGGCTTTTAGCAGGTCTATGCATCCAATATATGTAGTGCATTGTGAGTGGAGACTAATTTCACTGAAGTGGAAATTTAAATTGTGAAAGAGGTCTACTGATTTTGAGGGCAGCAATCAGTCAACAGTTGATTGATCCAATTGGTCAAAGGGTAACTTCAGCAGCTCTTATGGATTACTTGTTGCCAGTTTTGAATTCACTAAATTGAATTATCCATCTGATATACCCTATCATTGCAGGCAGACTGTTACTCGCTCTTTTGATTCCCGTGGGCTATTTACAATTGATGATAACCACCCTTCATGTTGTCCAAGAATGGTGACTGGTGAGACTCTTGCATCGAACCTAAGTTTGTATCTACTCCAACTATACAACAATATGTTGTTTAAAGGGTTCATTGTCTTTTATATTGTAGTTATGGATGATCCCACAAGTGTTTTGGGCATTACAAAACACTGAAGGGACCAACTGCTAAGAGTTTTGATTCTTATCGTATTTATGACTTTATCTCTTTGAAAGAGCATCAAGTTAAATTCAATTTTATTTTATTTTATATATTTTTGGTATTTTGATTTTGTAGAAGGGTTTAGGCATATATAATGTCCACCCCTTTGATTGTACTCTACATTTTAACTAATGAAATAGGCGTGGGGATGAGCCTCCCGGCATGACCGGGTTCCAAACCCCAAAAAAAAATCTTTGAGCCATTTTTTTTTTGCCCGAAGGCATTGTGCAGATCCTGATTCAAGAGTTCTGTCGACTGGCTTATGAAAATACTCAGGGTCGGAAACAACAATTAAGCTACAAATTGAGCTCCTGCAAAGCCAGATACTGCTAAGAAACACTATTGCCTCTTTTGTTTTATGACTATATCAACCATTTTGAATCTGAGCTTAGTACTATCCCGAGATTGAGGTCTCGAAACCTACAAGAATAAACTCATCATTGAGAAAGATGAACATAACAATTCAAGAAGAATGGAAAACATTAAGAGAAGGGGGCCATCTGAACTAGCAGCAGCTATGGGGGGACTCAAAATCCTTTTGTTCTTTTGTTCTTAGAGCTGGTATATATGTGATCTGATTCAGAACCAGCCATTGAAAACATAAAAAGTTATATTTATTCCAAGAAACATTTTGCCACTATTTATTCCAAAAGAAAGTGAGGCGTTATGCATAGGTGGAAAATGCAATGGCTTGAAATCACTAAGGTTAGTTAAACATAGCATCTAAAGTAGAGAAAAAGAATTTTGACCTTAGTCTGCAGATGTTGCAAGAGAAGTTAAGGGGTATTATAGGCGGGAAAAACTTTCTACTCATTTTGGGAAAAGTGGTAGTAAAGTTGCTGAATGTTTAAATGCCTTAGAGCCTAGCTTATTGTTTAGGGTAGTTGTCTGAAGAGAAAAAACAGAACTTGGATGTTCGAGAAAGTGCACTCAAGAGAACACGTCTATCTTTCTCAACTCAGAGTACGTACGTTATGTGGATTATCAAACTTTTGTTCCAAGTTTGATCCTAATTACTTAGTAGTGCTCATCTGACAGGAGCTCGGTGGAATTCTATATGATGCATAATGATTCATGACTAAGCTATTGCTTTTTGACAGGAGGGAAGCACATGAATCTACTTTGTCTAAACATAAGGAAGACTTGCAAAAAAAAAATTACAGGCCGGAAGGAGAAGAAAGGTTGTATGAGTCTCAGTGAATCATAAACCAGCGAGAGGAAGGAGTTATAATGAAGTTGAAAGGAGGTTTAAGCAGAGAGAAAATGATCTGGAAGAGGCACAGAAGAAGATAGACTTGGGGTAATTACACAGATCTGAGTTGAAAAAGACTTACAGAAGAGGAAGTAAATAGCAAACTTAGAAAACTCAAGGAAAAAGAGAAGGTTTAATCTTCCTCTCCAACCCTTGCTCTCACTCCCTGTTGCTATTGCTTGGATAACGATCTTTTAAGTTTATTTTTTTTCAACTGCTTGGGTTGTACTAACCATAGTCTTGTTGCAGGAAGTTGGTACAATCAGAAAGAAAATTGAAAAGAAGGAAACTGAATTTTGTGTTTGGGAGGAAAAGCTCAATGCCGGAGAAAATGTTAATACTAATTTTCGTAGTAGCTGTCGAAACATATTTATTCTTGTGATGCAAAGCTTGAATACTGGAGATTAATTTTGTGATGTGTTTAGTAGAGACAAGTGCAACTATTTTTACAAAAATTGTCATTTAGCTGTACAAGGTTCCCTGCAAAGTATCTATATTTTAACATCTCTGAAATATGTAATACTTTTCTGCAGACTGAATTGCAGAAGCTGATTGATGAGCACCAAGCTGTGTTAGATGCGAAAAAACACGACTTTAAGAAAAGATCTATTGATGAAGAACTCATGAGCAAGGTTTTGAAGACAAGTCTTTTATATTTTTTCGTCCCCAATCAGAGAGGCTTCCCAAGGCTCTTGAATTGGTAGCTTCTACTAGAGGGTCTGCTGCTGAAAAATCACACAAAGTCGTTCTCTTCAGGGTTTGAGTTCTTGAAAGAGGATGAAT
This sequence comes from Persicaria tinctoria, assembly GCA_037127255.1. NCBI lineage: Eukaryota > Viridiplantae > Streptophyta > Magnoliopsida > Caryophyllales > Polygonaceae > Persicaria > Persicaria tinctoria. The sequence continues at coordinate 74,319,783 of JBANSL010000014.1, read as the reverse complement.
CACTCTTATCCGAAAACGATGTCACCTTTTAAAATTGCAGCTTGCACAATGTATGATGATAAAAAAAAATGTCATTAGATGAAGTATTTTTGGATTAGACCAGGTTTATGATCTTGCTGAATGAAACAAGGTAAATATGAAATGGATCTCGATCAATACGATTCGACTAGAAAAAGATTGAATCGATTGCTCATCCTCCAATGTTTACGAAGAAACAAGTTCAGATTCCGACTAAAGAAACATGAATTCAATGTTTTTTCCTGCAGCCTTCATCTTTTTAGAGTCTTCAATGTTCAAGCTGGTCATCTTTATAGAATCTCAGGCATGGTGTTCTTGTGGGAACGCCAGAATATACATACATGGACTCTTATTCGATCCATCCTATACACCCAGATTTGCATCCATATAAAGATTATTCCTGGACAAACATGTCAATTGCTATACGTACATGGACAATCATTTTGTACTGGAATAACCACCTGAATATCGGAGAATTCATTCCACATGAAGATTATTCCTGAACAAACATGTAAATTGCTTCTCAAGAGTCAAGACATGCTCATGAAAACAATATATTAAGTTTTCACAAACCTAAAAAATTTGGTGCATGTAAAGTAATAATCCATAAAAGGTCTTCAATCTTCCTTTTGACAGAGCGCGCAGCATCGTCTCCTAACTAGTGCTTCATGACGCCCAACTTCCCTTTCAACTTCCCTTAGTTAGCATTCAACTGTTTTTAATTGCAACTGGAACACCGTACCTGTTTCATTAATATGCGTCTTCTTTAATTTCTCCCTCTGAACATATGAATTTTGCAAAAATAATGTGAGAAAACCTCTCAAAGGAAAATAAAATTACAAAAAATAAAATTACAAATGTAACTAATATATATGATCGAACACTGCTGGCTGCTGTTGCTCAACTAGCCTTGTAACATTCTCATCTGCTTTCTTCTGTTCTATGGAAGCCATTGCAAGTTAACTATTTATTTATGACATAATTCTGAAAATAACATATATAACATCATTAATTAGTTGATGAAATTTCTAAAGTTAAGCTGAGCATGCAGTGTAAATGTGTAACTGAACTCGTTAATTGGACTCATAAAGGAACACTAACCGGCCCTTCATAAGAAATCTAAGTGCAAATAGATAAATATAAGAATATCTTGTTGTCCTTTTACAATAAAGGGCCATCTAGTCCATATTTAACACTAATAACAGGTGAAAGACTTAAAAACATTTTCCTTTTCTTTACATGCAATTCTCTCAATTTCCAGATTTTGATTGCTTTACAAAATGGAGTAAATAAAGGAAACACCATTAATTAACAATTTCTAGAACAAAAAAAAAACTTGCAAGTGTAAAGACAAATGCAGCAATATAGTACATCAATTAATGGACTTATGGGCATAATAGTACTGAGTACTGACCTTTTTCTTCTCCTCATCAAGCTTCTGTCTTTCACGTTCAGTACGTAAAAGCCTCACTTTTGTTCAATTCTCTCGTACGTTGCTCAATTTGTCTTCGCTTGGGACTCCAAATCACGACTGAGCCTCTCTTGTTCCATCATTATTCACCGAACATTATCACGAGCATTCCGTTGGATGTTTCTTGAACCTGATTATTCAAAACAGACAGAATAAATTTTTGAGAGAATATAGCATAGCAAATAGGAATGTGCTCATATAAAACACTTCTCAAGATCCAAAACAATACAAATACTGCTTAGCAAAAAAAATTAAAGCATATACAATTCCTAGCTAGCACAAAGAAATTAAAGACAAAGGTACCTCACACAAATAACACTTTTTTGACAGTAGACAGGTTAATGTAAATATGGGCAAGATGACAAATATGGGACTAACAGAATTGAATGTGAAATAATAATAGCTCATGTAGTCCAAACTTCCCTTAATGCAATAGGAAGAGGAATGTTTAAAATCATGATAACTAAGACTGGTTCAGCATTCAACACAGTAAGAAATGCAATAAGGACTCCTCAATGCAGAATGCCATCAAGAAAGACGAGAACCATTTTTTCATCAAGCTCATTTGCCAAGTTAACCACAATTCTAATCTTGTCTTGCTTTGCCTCTCTGATAATATCATTCACAGTCTTCAACTGTCCCTTGGCTCGTAAGACGATTCCCCAAATGGCCGTCTGCCTGATAACCGTCAACTCGTGCAAACCAACCATAGCTATCTCAAGTTCTCAACAAGGGTTTTCCATCTGTTCATGCCACTCTTTCTTTCCACGCCCAATTTTGCTTCAAACCTCTTCTCAAATTCCACTGCATTATGATACCCGGTCCAATCCCTCGATCTGAAAGACAACTACAGCCTTGATCGCCACAAAAGACTTCCACATCAACAAGTTTATATATGGAGAATTTTTTCTTAAGATGTTCAACCTCTACAAGGACATCAGGCGGAATTTCTCCAAAATAGACGGATGGTGTAACAAATTGAAATAGGTAATGAAGTTGAATGCAAAACGGAAGATCCTGAAAAATGTACGAAAGGTTGGAGATTTAATAGAATGAGCCAAATATTAGTCCAATTAGAATACCCAATCCAAAGATCCTTGTAAAAGGGGAGCCCTATGGGGTCATTCGAGAGAGACAACAATCAAATCTCAAAAGCAGACAGCAAACCCTAAGCCATGGCGGACGAAGCGATCCCTCACGGCGGGAAGAGGCAGTCAACCGGCGAGGAGCAAGTTGCGAACAAGTTGAAGAACGGCGAATCGGAGGAGGAGAGAGCCAACGAGCTAGGCGATTCGGAAATTACAGCTTGTGTACAGGAAGGAGGAGGAGGATGTCAATGTTTTCCGGCGTTTGTTTGTACAGTATAAGAAGGAGTACTTCCTCGATAAATTTGTGTGGAATAAGATTGTAAAGTACATGGTTGACAACTTACCATCAGTCCTTGCATACCAAGGAGGTAATGATGGTCGGACAGATGAGCAACGGTTGTTCCGCGCCTATCTGATAGGAGGAGGCAATAAAAGCTTAATACCTCAAGGTATATATGTACTAGTAAGCATGCCCGTGCGATGCACGGAACATATTTTAGTTAAGTTGTTTGTCCATTTATCTACTTTGTTTATACAGTATAAGAGTTTGGTTGGCGTCAGACCGTAAATAGACCAAAGTGGAGCGCAAGGGCTTCAACCAACAAATGTTTTAGTGGATATAATCGACTCGTTAAATGTAATTTAATTTACATGTTACTTTTTAAATATTAATTAAAAATAATCAAACTTTTAACAATTTCTCTACTTTATTGCTTAATTGTAACTTGCTTTTTATGATGAGAAGAAAAGCTATAAAACTTCTCTCTACTGTGTTTGTGGTGTTTGTGGGGAAAAAACTAAAAAAATTAATGGATTAATGGATTTAAGACTATGATATTTATGAGATAGATATTTATAAAATAAAATTAATGATTAGAGGTAAACTATTCATAAACTTGTGACTTTTTACTACACACAATTATTTAATATATACATAGAAGATTTAGGTAATGATAGAAAAATGAAAATATTATATACGGAGTATAACATTAGAGGTTTGTGGAAAATAAAACATAATAATTTATTAATCTATATTATCATCTATCTACCGAACACTACGCAAGTGTCTCTCAACTACTGTCTTGCCCACAATCCTAACCCACCCCATTAAATAGCCACCTAAGAAACTTGACAGTCCCGATTTATAAAAGCAAATAACCACATAAGTATTTATATGCAATTATAAATCAAGGCCCGAACTCTTGAAGGAGATATTGTAATGGGATGGCCAATCTATCTATACTACACCTAAAAGCAGAAGCAAACATCACCTACGTGGCTTCACTATTTTTCTCCATTCCAGATGTCAACCGGAGGAACGTTTTTCCTTTCTCCATCCCTACATGGCACCTATGTGGCATATTTTGTTTTACAACCTGGACTCCCCACGTTCTCCACTCTTCCTCCTGAATAGGACTCCACTTCTTCCTCCAAATTCGGCTCTCAACCTCCCATCTTCAAAAATGGTTATTGTGTAGTTATTTTCTACAATCGTCGGCTTCAAGGAGTTCAAGGAGACTTTGCAGGCAGGGGCCGCCGCGGTTCGATGAATGGATCGATCCTCGGACTCAACGGACTCGGACCGAACCCTAGGGACCGGCTTGTCGGCCGCCTCCGCTGAAGATCCGGCCGGTTCTCCGCCGCTCCGATCCGCTCTCTTTGCCAGATGCGATTCGTCTTCCGCCTAACTCTTCCCTTTCTCTGCCTCTAATCTGTTCACTTAGAATTGCAGTTCCTTCTAATTTAGGTTTTTGGATCTTTGCTAACCTAAAGTTCCTTTTGATTGGCAAACAAAGGAGATGTGAGTGTTCATGTTGGCCACACACTATCGTCACCACCTGAGGTTGAGGCAGAGAACCCTCCTCTGCAACCGCTGCAGTTGTCGAAGGAGACAGTGCCCTCAGAGGTTTTGAGCTAGGAAGCACGAAAACGGCAATTTCCAATTGCTGGAGGTGTCCGACACTGGGAAGCGGCGGGGAAACGGTCAAGAACGGCTGGAAACGGTCAACGAAACGCCACGTTATCTGGAAACGCCGTGGACACGGACCGGCGATTTTTGGAAACGAACCGGAAACGCCACCTCAACTGCTGGAGACTCGGATCTGGGGTTGAGGGGCTCGGATCTGGCGGGATCTGGGGTGCAGCGGATGGTGGGGGCCGGATCTGGGCTAGTGGTGGCCGGAGGGTTCGGATCTCGGAAGATCTGTGAGGGCGGGGGTTCGGATCTGGTGGGAGGAGGCGACGCCAAATGTGGACGCGATGGCGATGATGCTGGCGGTCGGCGAGACAGAGAAGGCCTTAGATTTACCGGACTTGGTGCCTACGGTAGATGATGATGGTGCTTAATTTTTCAGTTCAATAGACGAAAGGGGGAGAATAGGCAAAACTAGATCTGTTCTGGGGAGGAGACATGGGAGAAGGAAAGACAAAACCTGATCTATTGATTAATAGGCAAAACTAGATCTGTTATAGGGAGGATGTTGAAAATATTGCTCCCATTGACCAAAATAAAGTATATATATATTGCTCCCATATTAATTTTATCAATTAGTATAAAAATTATTGCCCAAACACAACTTATTAATACTTGACATTATAAGTGGTAAATCTTTCCTTATAAATGTTGCTTTATACATCCAAACAAAGCCTGATTTTCTATTTTTATATGTTTGTGAGAGTCGAGTTAAATTCTATTTCTGAGTCGTTATCTTTTTATGTGTTAACTGGAGTTGGACATTATATATGTAACTCTTATAAAGATATATGTCATAGTGTTTGTGTGAGCTTTAAAATAACATATAATTTATATTGCCGTTTCCTGATTTTTAATTTTTTGAGAATTGTCGCTTCCCCGTTTCCCGTTTCCGTTTCCCGTGTCCGTGCAACCTAGGTTTTGAGGAGCAAGAAAGTCCCGCACTTACGAGGTTTGCTCTTTTCCCCTTATTGTTCTATCTCCTCTCTCTATTTTTTAATCCATCCAATTCCCGCTCTTCTCAGAAATCATAAGAGAAAGACACCCACATTTTCCATTGAAGAGTAAAGGTGACCTTCGCTCTTCTCAATTTGCTGCAATTGATGTCTTTTAGATTGTTGATAACTTTGGAACCCGCTTATTTTTTTCATTTAGTTTGCCTTCATCCTAATTTCTCGCAGGTCAAGTAGGTAAGAATATGATTTATAGGATGCAAGGGTGGTATTGGGGCTTTAGTAAGAGGTCAGTTCATGTAGGTCCTAATTTTAGGACCAATCTATGTCACCAGCGGCGGAAGATGATGTGTATGGGCGGCGGCGATGGTTCTGGCATCCAATTACTGTCTAGGGTTCTGTCGTCCAAGGCTCCGGCTCGCCTAAGGTGTTAGGGTTTAAGATTCAGACATCCAATAACTGTTGAGAAGCGAAAGCTGAGGTGAGTTTTGTATGTTGTGGTTTATTGCAGGTTGAAATTCAAATAGAAACCTCTTGAATTTGGAATTGAATATATTTCTTTAATTCTCACTGAGATTGAAATGGCAATCTTTTTTTGGCTTTTCATCTCTTTGTGCTTCTCTTTCCTTAATTTCAACATCTTCGCTGCAGGGAGGAGAAGTGGACCTAAGGGCTCTAAATCGGGAAAGTTCAATTCCACAATTAGCCAGTTCTTTAATGGAAGCATTGAAAGAAGGCTAAGGTGATCATTAAACAAAGATATGTTCATATATTTCTTTATCTGTTTATATAAAATTGTGTTTTACTTATCCATTTTCAATGGAATTCATGTTCGTCCTCAATGAAAATGTAAAATTTATACTTTGTCAAAGTAAATGTAGTGCCAATAGAATGATTTTGTTTGAACTAGCAGGGAATGGGCAACACTTCTTCAAAACTTACTCAATATGACATTAAATCAGTTCAAGAACAGTGCAATGGTTCATGTGAGCCTTTCCTTTACTATATATTTCTGTGATCTTACGGCTTCAGATGTAAATAACTTTTATTTATGCAAGTTGTTACTCTACAGGTTGAACATTGATGTAGTAAAAGTTATGTTCACAGTAATTGTTATATAAGATAATGGAGATGTAATTAACCAGATATTATTTCACATGCCTTTTGAAACTATTCTTCATGGTATTCCTCTTGCTTCTATTAAAATAGACATTTCCATCTTATGGTTAATTGTAACCTCGCACATCATTTTTAATTATGCTTTGGATTAGCTATTTGGCATTCTGTTTTTTTTTTTTTTTAACTTTGAAGTGTGTCTGCCTCTAGGACACATAGTGGCAATCTTGAGTTCATCTGCATGATTTGAAGATATATTGAGAACATGGTCAGAGGAATCTAAATTGAAGATGCTCTATTTAATTCTTAGAACTGCATTTGGGAGATATCAGATCTGTTTGAAGTGAAGATATGCCCTGTTTCTGTAGGACAAGAAAGTCACTAACCTAATGCCAATTCTTTAATTTATCAACAGTTTTATTAAGATTGTACGAGCAAATGCAAGTATATTCATATCTATTCTGAATGTGTTAAGGTGATGTTGGTTATAACCATTTTGTCATTGGAATTGTCAAGAAGGCAATAACTTTGTTCATATATATTATTATTATTATTCATGTTTTCCATGTGAGGGTAAGATTTTCTTTGTAGTATATGGTCAAAATCAGTTTATTGCTTTGTATCTTCGTCTTTTTATTTTCTAGATTTGTTCATGGGTTAGAAAGCTCAAAGTGACTTTAATTGAAATCATGATAAGCTACTTCTTTGTCACTTCAATCTAATATTATCAATTTTGACAAACTTCATTGGTTTGTATTTTTTTTCCAGTTTCTTCAATCCTCATTTTTTTTAAACTGATTTATGGCTTTGAAATCTAATGCTTATGAACCTGAGATTTGACTCACGCCTTAGGCTCAGGTATTTTAAATTGATCATACCCGGGTATTTTAAACTGATACATAGCCGCTTCAGTGCAATATGAACCTGAGATTTTCAGTTTAGGAGTTTTCGGTGTGTCAACATTAGCTTAGTATTAATGTGTAGCCACTTGATATTTGTGACTTTCCACAAAAAGGATGTGTTCTTCAAAATTGCTGCTTAGACCATGGACAACTCATATTCTCTGTTCATTGATCACATTATATATCTGGAGTTATAAAAGTCATAACACCAAAAGTATATCTCATTCTTTAACAATTTGTCTCACTCTAATAAGAGAACCTTTTAATCTCTTACAAGATCACATAAATGCCTTTGCGAGTGTTTTGTGGAGGATGATGTGCAATGTGAGCAGTGAGAGAGAGTTTGCGACTTTGCCTTTCATGTCTTCTTCCACCCATCTGCTCTTTGTCAAGTGTAGCATGAAATTCATCGCAGGTTCCCCCACCCAGCCTTTGATGCCCAACCAGGTCTTGCCACGATCCTACCCACCGAGCAGAGTAGCAGACCATGGGTTAGAACTTGTCATGGAGCCTTAGGTAAGGTTCTGGTCCTTATTATCGGGGTTTTACATTTGATGTTTGTAGGTTCCTCAAGAATCTCATTGGACATTTGTATTGAGTCCACTATATATACCCTTTTGTTTCAATTGTTGTTCAGTTGCTATGCTAAATTTGGTTGCATTCCTTATTGTTCAGGAATGTTGTTTAAATGTCCACAACTTAAGTTCTTTTGAGGGCTCATTTGATTTCAATCCCGGGTCTATAGGTGGATCAGCAGGACAGCAGTCAGTCCGGGTATCTAAATCATGTGCTGATCAGGGGGCTGGTGTTGTTGGGAATTGTCATGAAAGTGGTGTAAAAAAATGGGAAAATGAATGTATGACAGCAACAAATCAAGGAGCTTCAAGTAGGCAAACAAAGGTGACTGAAGCAATGGAAATAAGCACCCTTTCAGCGAGTATGACAGCAAAACCTCAAGGAGCTACTAGGCTGGGCTGGAGGCCTAAATTTGGTGCTAATTTTGTTGGAGTGGGTGTAACTACTAATGGTGAGGTTGCAACAACTAATGACATGAGTGATTATGCAGCTGAATTGAGTGTTGTTGATGCTAGAATGGATGTAAGAACAGGTGTTCAGAGTGCTGAAATAGAGCGTTTGTTGTCGCCTACTTCACAAAAGAGGGATGTAAATGAAGAGGGGAGTGCTAGGTAAAAAGGTTTAGTGTGCTATTGCTCTTGATCTCTCCATATTTTCTTGGTAAATAATGCTATAGTATTAAGTGTATGAACGCATTAGTGATGCATACGTGTTATGATTAACAGATGGATGGACTTTCACTAATTCTTACTGCTATATACATTATTGTCTGACTAAGCTAAATTTATGATACTTTGTTCACACAAGAGGGAGATATAATGTCTTAATGAGTTAGTGGCTTAGTGCAGAGGCTTGGCAACTTTTATGCCTTGTAGAAGCTATGGGTTTCTAGCTGTAGATGTAGTGCCTTTTGAATTCATCCAGTGAACTTTGATGTACTATGAATGTGATATATTTCATGCCTTTTTTCCCTGTTATGCACATGTGATTATTGAATTAGATTGTGAGGGGGTAATCAACAAACTGCGAGGCAAATCGGAGGTAAGGGGAGGCATGGGGGTGCTGCTTGATGGATAAGGAGGCTTGCAACTCAATTTGTGAGTGTGAAGTGGAGCTTTGTGAGGAGACAGGGCAATGAGGCTGCTCATTTCATGGCAAGTATTAGACCGGATGTTAGTTTCATTTGTAGCTTTTCTGCTTTCTTTCCAGGGGGATTGTCTCATGTACTTGAACGAGACTTGAGTTAATTTAGATGTGGGGCTGGTTTTCAAAAAAAAATGATAAAACTTGAATATATGGTATAGAGTTGTATACTTATTATATTTGAGGATATGTTTTCTTATCTGTCATGTTTTCACAAGTTTTATTTGGACTTGGTTTGTATAACTCAGTGTACATCTACTTCTTCCATTACTAATTAATGTATTTTTAATTTGTATTTATATTTTTGACGGTATCAATTTTTTATAAGATATAGGAAGTGGGTAGTGCTAAAAGAAGGCTATCTGCAAAGGATTAAAAATATTTCACATATAGTTGTTGGGTTGAATTGAATTGTCGGTTATACTACTTTATTTCAATATTCGGCCTTTGATAAATATTATACCATTTCATTTCAAATGGTCCAAATAGAGATCGGATAGAAAATGCTTTATATATTTGTATAATATTACATTCTACTATATAATAAAAAATATTTCGTACCCGTTACACTAGTTCAAAAATAACCCAGATTTTAGGCCACCCCAATATTCACTCTACTCTCTTAATACCGACCCATCCAAATTCCATCAGCTCCCTAATATCTGGCCCAACAAATAGGCCCTTTTAACCACATTCATACTTATGACAGTAAACAAAAATAAACCTCTCAGTCCGGCTTCAAATCATGGGAGATTCAGCAGCCAGGAACTCGCCCCTTCAAGCTAATATATCAAGTATCAACCGACAACATCCTCAAAATAAGAACAGGACAAAGCCAAATCACCCTAACGTATGACAGCAACCACAACAGTTCTCATCACCATTGCTTAAACCATTTAATTCTCACCACTAATAACGCCAAATTGCAGGACCCTTCAACAGCTCCACCGATCCGCACATCAAACATGGTCCAGATCATCCCGGCGGATAGGTTCCATAGAAGCAGAGATTATCGCCAATAGGAGAACACAAACACCCCAAATTCATATTCCAAATCTAACTCTCGCTGCCTTCATTTCTTACCGTTACACTTGATCCGCCCCATTTGTTCATCAAGCCAGCAAGAGAAGGGAGAAAACTGATAATTTTTGGGATATTTCCACTGTGCTTCTGAATCCACCTCACCGATTCTTGATTAGTAACAGCAACAGCAATCAGAATATCTGTAGATTGAAGCTCCTTTTCTAGATGTTCAACTTCTTCGCTGACTGAGACGCAGACATCGCCTGTGAATACCAACATCTCAAAACCCCTCATCTATCCATTTCAGCCTCTTCGCCTGTAAACGGACGGTGAGTGTTGCCCAGGATCAAATTCATCATCAAAATGAGAGAGAAGATGACAGAGCAAAACATATTCCAAAATTTCAAAACTGAAAAACCACCACCTCCAAATATTCCCAACGTTGAACTGGAAAAGAAATCAAACAATTTACAGAAACCCCGTTTCGCAAATTATTTTCCGAAACATTAATTCCGCTTGAAATTTCATATCTAAGCTCGTCACTTACAGTGTGAAGCATGACCTCTTGCCATGGCGCTCTTTTAAGAGGACTGGTACCACCTTCTCCTACCAGCGCCACAACTCTAACTTGTCCGGCATCTTTCTTGTATGGTCATTTGTTGAACTTATAGTTTCTTAGTACTCCGCATCTTAAGAAAATATATTTGAAAACTTAAAGTTTTATTTTTCCTTTAGACAATAATCTTTTGAGTTCTTCTGTCTTAATATTTAGGTTTTGATTGGATTTGCAGGACTATTTTTTTAATTATATAAGAAAAAACAGAGTTTGATTAAGATGCGGTTTTCTCTGTTGGTTCAAGCCTTTTTGTTATCGTAGATTGAGATTTTGTTATAAGTTGATTGGATGCAGTTGAAGATGTTTGATGAAATCACACTATGAAAGTCGTTTCCTGGACTGTAGCTATTGACACTGCACTGCACCCTCTTTTGAATTGGAGCCTAAAATTTTATCAATTTGAATTCTGTGAGTTGAAGAGGTCATGGTTGATGGATCAAGATAGATATCTTTAATGGAGTACGTGCAAGTGTTCACAGATGATATGTTAGTCCTCAACTTTCTAATCCCAGAGCTCACATTTTAGACTGCTGCAATGCAGGGCAGCCTCTAAATGACTGGCCAGGATCGATGATGCAGCCCAAAAAGTTGGAAGGGATAGAATTCAATCAGGTTGATGTAGCTATATATGTTGATGGATTGAAACAAGGTAATCATTCTCATCTTAATTAATTTTTTACTTCACAGGTTGAGCTAACAGAAATGTTATGATATAACTTAATTTATATTGTTATAATCAACAATTACGTACTAATAAAAGTGTTCAACTTTCCAATCTGGTGCAGGCCATGTTCTAGATGACAGGCCAAGTTCTTCCACTCCACTGGCAGTTGCTCCCAAGAGCCATGAATTGTAGCTGGATCTCGAAAGCGGGGTAAGATGACTTCTACTTCCTTGGAATTTGTTACAAATGCATCTCTAAATTCTCTTCAAATGATCATTACTGCCTTGCTGAAATTTAATTTCAGAGCGCTTTAGATTATTCTCTATAAAATGACCATGTTACATTCTAGGACATGTCACAAACGTACACATCTCTAAATTCGGGATTTTAGGCACAACACAACATTTTGTTCATGTTAAGAGAATCAGAGCAAAGAACAAAGTTTGATGCATAATTCATTACATTACTCTCATCTCCAGTAAGGAAAGCGGAAACAGTTGGCTTCCATTCTGATATTTTCAAAGTCATTCACTTTGTTTTATATGGATTACTTTGTAAATTTTGGTTTGTCAAACTAGCTAGATTTGAAGAATAATATGGGCAATACTCACTCACTCAGGAGTCGGGGTGTATAAAGGAGTTGTTGGAGGCAGGGCTGATCTGGTAAATTTCTCAAGCCACACATAAATTTTGCCATGTGTGATCATCAGCCAGCTGAACAAAGATCGTACGAAGAAGCATCATCATCATGAGTGTGTCAGCTTCCTAAATATTACATTCAGGTAAATATCTAAGTATAAAACCTAAGCACTATAAAAAGTCATTTCTGGACTGCGTGTTGGCCTAGCTATTGATCCTGAACTCACTTTTGGAGCCTGAAGATTTACCAATTTGAAATTTGTGAGAGTTAAAGAAATTATGATTGATGATGGATCAAGATGGATAGTACTCCTGGTTCCATGAATCACAATTCAGATGGTCCTCTAGCTGTAATAAAAACAGTGAAGAAGCTCCAGGACAGTCCTCCTCGTTCCATTAATCATTTGATTTTTAGTTTCTTTGTTATATCAATATTTTTCACATGAATGAAATGAAACAATCTTCTTAGTCTAAATTCTGAGATTGGACATTTCATTTTCCTATCTATGACAATTGCTTTTTGGTCCCACCTCTCAGGAAGGCATTTCAAGTCTGCGTTGCTGGGAGTTCAAATTATAAGCCCTGCATTGTGGCTCGCAGCCTCATATTGTATGATGCTGCTGCTGTTTTGAAGTAACGAGAAAAGCACCAACTAGGAAGGTTTCTTCGCAACACCGGCCAGCATATGGTGAATGCCTGAAAGGTGGCTCATTAGATCTGAACATGTTTCAGCATTTATCATGGCCTGGTTTTACAGGATCCAATCTGTAGTGAGAATCTGATAAAAAAAGGTTAAACTGATATTGTACAAGGAACTGGGAAGGATTTACAGGCTCCAGCAGTTCAATTGCTTGTGAAACTGAAAGGTACCTTGAAAAAAACCACAAATTTCCATAATATTTTAATAGAACGAGTAATATATTTACCATAATATTTTCCACAATATTTTAAAATATAAATAAATAACCACCCTTTATTTAAAATATAAATAAATAAGAGTAATTTCCATAATATTTTAAAATTCTATAAATATTTTCAACCATAAATTTAGATAGTAATTCTAGGCTATATTTATTTTATTTATTTTAAAATAAATAAAATAATCCCTAAAATATGATCAACCCCTTAAATTCAAAATATGAATATATTTACAATCAAATTTGAGTTTAAAAATATTAAAATATAATATATTTAATGATAAATTAAAGAAAATAGTTGAATGGGTGGTGAGTTGTAAACAAATATCATTTAAAGGGTGGTTTTTCTGTAATTTTGAATTTAAGGGGTGGTTAAGTAAAAACACTCATATTTAAAGGGTGGTTTTATGTAATTTTGCCTAGTTTTAATCTGGCTTATTCACTCATGATGATATTGTTTGCTAACTTTTTTTTTTTGATTTTAAGGTTAATATATTGCAAGGAAATGAAATATTTACAATGAGAGTTTTTAGAGCCCATAGCCAAAGTGAAATTTTGGTCACTTGGCGATCCTACCAAAATCATGGAACCATTTAGGGTGGTTCTAATCCAATGAGGTGTGTTGGTCTTAAAGACCTGGTGTGGATCCTATCTCCTCAAGCCTCGGCTATCAGAAGTCGGACACACACCCTAATGTTGGATAAGGGTAACACCCCCTTCGGCTCGGCCATCAAGGGTGTTATCCATACGCAACATTAGCACACCCAAGCCATACAAAAAAATTTCTAGCTCAAATAGTATAATCTCCTCCTACATACAAGGACCCAACGGCATATAGTAGCCAATCAATAAGTAATACTATAAATAAAAAGGCCATCCAATGGTAGCATCTTCAACCAGCTCTCCGTTTGACGTTAATCCAAGATATGTGGCCCCATATGTAAGAAGGAGCTGCTGGACCCTTGTATATTCAGCTCGAGAGTAGGTGCTCCAAGTGTGTGAGCTGCATAACCGCCTCCCATGTTGTCTCCAGTTGAGGTGCGAGGTTCTTGAACCGTTGAATCCCGTGGATAGTCTGCTTGAAGGTGCTCCGATTGCTGGAAGGTGATGGGAAACAAAGCGTACAGGATCCGATATGTGTGGAGTTTGATGCGATGGACTGTTTCTTCCCTGGTTCTCGTCTTCCCTTCAAAGACCCTCTCGTTCCTAGTAATCCAAATGTAATATGTTGTTGCTGCTAGTGCTATCTTTTTGGATTTACACACCCAGCTTGTGCCTCGACCTTCCTTCTTTGTCCACTTGAGGGCACTAGCCATTGTCGACATTCTCCTTTTGTGCTTGAGCCACTCTTTAACCTGTGACCATACAAAGGAAGTGTAATTACAACTAAAGAATAGGTGCTCTTGGGATTCAGGACATAAGTTACAAAGAGGGCAAGTTCTGTCAATCTCCCTATAGGTGATCGTATCCTTTGTAGCGAGCTTCCCCTTTGCTGCGATCCATAAGATAAATGAATTGACAAGAGCCTCAATAGCTAACTTCATCTTATACTTGTTGATCTAGCTTGTAGATGGAAAGAACAGAGTTCCAATTGGTCGAAGCCAACCTCAAATGGATTGACAAGGGATCCAACGCCATAGGCTATTTTTGTCGACCCTCAAGAGGTGTAACAAAACTTCATCTTTAGACAAAAACGCCATAGGCCGGGTTGCATAATGCATCTTATCAGCTTTGAATTTTAATATACAGATGGAGCTTGATGACCAAAAAGGCAATATTTAAGGAATTAAGCAAATACCAACTCTCCAATTTGCAGGTAAATATATTACTCGTTCTATTAAAAAAATTGTATAACTGTTCGTTCTTCGATGTACTAAATGGTAGCCATTAGCCAACTTAAATCAAATGCCACTTTTCCCAGTGAAGTGATTAATTTTAAGTCGGATTTGTCGTTGTTAATTGTAATATAATACTACTGTATTAACTTGTCCGTACAACTTTTTTCCTTTATTATATGATTATATGCATAGAAACCAAGAGCCATCAACGGTAAGATTGGCTGGCATTCACATGGGGAGGTTCCCTTTCGAGGTTTATTTTAAATTTTAAAATGCACTCTTTATATTATCAGCTCCTCATTGTCTTCAGATGACAAAGGCAATTAAGCATTAACCTTAGCAATTGCTCTCTCATTTGCACTCCCCTTAAGAGTTTGAGTTTGAGATTCCACTCTCCAAACCATGGCTGAGGCTGCTGCTTTGACCTCCATTGCCAAATCCGCCCTCCAACTCTTCACTTCCCTTGCCAAAGATGAATTCCTCCTCCTCTGGCACTCTTCAGAGGACCTCCAAAAGCTTAGGCGTACCATTGAGTTCATCAGCTGTTCCCTCCAAGATGCCGAGAAAAGGAAATCCAACGAGAATTTGGTGCAGTGCTGGCTATTCGACCTCAGGAAAGTGATGTACGATGCCGAAGATTTGTTTGATGCATTGGCTGCCCACGTCTTGTCCAAGAAGACTATGTCGGGCAATGCTTTCACCAAAGAGGTACGCCTTTTTTTCTCCGGATCAAACCAGTTGGGTTTCATTGTTAAGACTGCTCATGATGTCAAGTCCATCAGAGAGTCTTTAGATGAGATTTCAAAAAATATGCAGCAGTTCAACTTTATACCACAACAACCACTTCCTCTAGATCAACCAGTTGCAAGAAAGAAAACTCATTCTTTTGTGCATCAGAAGGATATAATTGGGAGAGATGAAGATAAGGCTCGGATAATCAATATCCTAATCCCTATGGATAAGGGGGAGACCTCTAGTGGCCAAAATGTTACGGTGGTTGCGGTCATTGGGTTTGGAGGATTGGGGAAGACTACTTTAGCACAATTTGTGTATAATGACGAGAGAGTAAAACAAGGTTTTGATGAGTGTCTCTGGGCTTGTATAAATGACCTCTCAAACCTAGAGCTAGTCCTCATAGAAATCATAGCATCTAAAGAGGGAAAACTTTATGGCCTTGGTTTAGAGAAATTACAATTGAAACTGAGAGAGATTATAGGTGGGAAAAAGTTTCTAATTGTATTGGATGATGTTTGGGATGGAAATTCGGGACATTGGCTTGATTTGAAAACCATACTTTGTTGTGGGAAAAGTGGTAGTAAAGTTTTGGTAACAACCCGATCTACAAAAGTCGCCGAATCTTTACATGCCTTAAAACCTTATTGTAATTTAGGGTTGTTGTCAGAAGAGAACGCATGGGCTTTGTTTGTGAAAAGGGCATTTGAAGGGGAGGAAATTAGTGCACATTCAGAACTAGAGATGATAGGGAAAAAGATTCTAAGCAAGTGTGGAAATGTTCCACTTGCAATTGTTACTGTTGGTAGCCTTTTAGCCCAAAAAAGAAGAGATGCAAGAGCTTGGACTGAGTTTTACGACAATAAACTCAGAGAAGTGTTTTCAAGTGGTGATGATAATAGTGTCAAACAAGTGTTGTTGGTCAGCTATAACGATCTTCATCCAAATCTGAAGCTCTGCTTTGCTACTTGTTCCCTTTTCCGTAAAGACTATCAATTTGATAAAGATAAGCTAGTTCGGTTATGGTTAACTCAAGGTATTCTTAAGCCTTCTGAAGACAACGAACAAAGCTTGGAGGAAGTGGGAGAGGCGTACTTTTTCCAATTGGTTGATAGATGCTTGTTTCAAGAGTTAAGGGAATATGAGAACAAAAATTGCAGAGTGAAAATGCATGATCTATTACACGATATGGCAATAGATGTTGCTAAAACAGAGAACCTGTTTCTTGATAAAGTTCCTGAAAACAAATTGGAAATAGATGGTCTTCGTCAAATCTCTATAAATTTTGACATCAAAGATTCCTTTGATTGTTGTAGTCTGGTGTCCGATCCAAAGACAGTGAGAACCCTTCTATTTCATCCTTGTCGAAAAATCAGTTTATGCACCTTCAAGCCTCTGCTGGAAGGCTTTACAATGCTACGAACGGTGCACCTATCGAATTCCGGAGTTGACGACATACCCGAGTCTATAGGAGGTTTGATTCACTTGAGATATCTTGACCTTTCAGGGAATGGAAAGCTAAAGCATCTCCCGGATTCAATTTGTAAGCTTCACCATTTGATGATTTTGGTACTAAAGGACTGCCGACTCCTTGCGAAGTTGCCCCAAAGAATAGAACGATTGGTAAGCTTAAGACAACTCTTTATAGATGGATGTGATCGCTTGGATTCTTTGCCGTCAGGTCTGGAAATGTTGACTTCGCTTGTTAATCTAGATCGACTCATAGTTCATTGCATTTATGGAGGTTTAGGATACTTGAAAGGCCATGATAACCTAGCTGGGGTTTTGAAAATTGAGCTTCCACAAGAGGGGTGGTTAGATGCCATCGAAGATGCGAAAAAAGCAAATATGGCGAGGAAGAATAAACTAAAAGAGATGGTTATCAAATGGAAGCAAAGATTTACAACTGCTGGTGAACAAAGAATGGCAAAAGTCGAAGCAAAAGCAGTGTTGGCGGCTCTTCGGCCGCATGAAAAACTCGAATATTTGAGTATCAAGAACTACGGTGGTGAGACACTTTCAAGTTGGTTTTGGACGCTCCGGTATGTCAAGCAGATCTGTCTGACAAAGTGTGATAATGTGGAGTATTTGGAGGATGGAATAAAGGGTAATTTGGACTTGCCATCATTACAACTCCTTGAAATTTACTCAATGGGAAATTTGAAAGGGTGGCGGAGGCGAGAAATGGCCCAAGGGACAAGTCGGCTTCACCTTTCTACAGTCTTAAGATTGGCCATACATTGGTGTCCAAAGCTCAAGGGACAAGAAATGCCTTTGTTTGAGGCAATTGAAGATTTGTCACTATGTGGAGTTGATGCAGAGGTGGTAGAAGAGTTATTGGTTCCAAATAGCTCTTCTCAGTCTTGTTTTTCTCCATTCCACAACAACAGCAAGTTAAAGAAGCTGAAGCTTCGGATGATTGACGGTCTAACTCAGTTGCCAGAGGGATGGATAAGGCACCTTACTGCACTCCAGAATTTAACCATTTGGGATTGCGGGGATCTAAAAAGGGTATCTTGTCGTGGGTTGTCACATCTAACCGCCCTCAAACATTTGAGTGTATCTGGTGAGATAGGTACTGACGAGGATGAGAAGAATGGAAGTGAAGCAGGGATGCCATGGAAGGCCTTGCAGGGACTTGAGTCTTTGACTATTGGAGTTGGGGACATGAACTTTGTAGAGGGGCTTCAATACCTCACCTCCCTCCGACATTTAGAGATTAAGAAATGGAAAGACGTATTAATTGTTGATGGAGAAATGAAAGGAGTTGAACTGCCAATGAAAGTCTTGTATAATCTTCGTTACCTCTATATGTGGTTCGGTAATGAGACATTTGACTTGCCTAAATCTGGGATTTTACACCTTCATTCCCTGCGTAGTTTGAATATTGCCGATTGTAAGGACTTGTATGTGAGTTGGAAAACCCTTCTTGGTATGAAACTTGATGGGTTGGAGTTTGAGAGGGTGGAGAGGGTGATCGATGTTGAAGATGACACGATGACGGCGTTGGAACAACAAAGCCTCCTCCGTTTCCTGTACATTAAGAAAGTTGTAAGCCTTCTCACTTGAAGCACATTATAAATAGAAGCGATTTATTTTACAAGTTTTTTTTTTATCTACGTTACAATCAAGATAAAGATTATAAATTTTATAACGTGTTGTGGAGTATAGGCGGGGGCAAAGTGGGTGGATGATCTCCCCTGGATTTCCCTTTCTTCATCCCTTCAACAATTATATCTTTGGGGAATGGGAGAAAGGGAGCAATTACCCGACGGAATCCAACATCTCACCATCTTGCAAGATCTACATATTCGGGGATGTGAGAAATTGAGATCAATCCCTGTTTGGATTCCCAAACTCACCTCTCTTAGAGGACTACATATTGAGGATTGCTCAGAGGAATTGAAAAGGAGATGCGAAAGAGGAACGGGAGAGGATTGGCCTCTCATCCGCCACCTCACTTACACAGACATCTTCGTGGCAGTGGCAGGGTAATTTGCAAGCAATTCTTCTTCCTCTTCCTCTTGTTTCTGCTTTGACTTCGCTTATGAGATCCAAATATGCATGATGATTAATGAATACTCGTGTAGGAGCACAAATGAAGTCGAATCCGCAAATGAATCAAGGAATGAAGAAGAGGCAAACAGGAAAAGAGGGTGCACACCCTGCTGGAGGACCTCTGTAAAAGAGTGGGTGCATTCGAATATTTGGCTCTCCCTTTGCAACTTCATCCTCTTTTTCCAACCAAATGCTATTATTCACCCACAGATGATACCTATATATATGTGTGGTGCAGATGAAAGCATGTAGCTGGTCGTTTCAAAGTCGACCACTGTTGTTGTATATTGATCACTTCCTCGGTTTTGTCCTGCTACCCATTTCGACCACAAGAGTTATCTGGGATAATTACAGTAGCCAGGGTCAAGGAGTTTATAGATGCATTGCAGGTTTTGCAGAATTTCAACATGACCCGGTACGTTCTTTTTGGTCTATGAATGAAAATTTTACATTTGGGCTAATAACATGACAGTAACTTTAATAATGTGATGATATGCATCTCTTTAGCACAGTTCAGTTGTTCATCTCTTTAGCCTGGATTCAGGAAATTTAAGGTATCATGCTGAGATAAAGCTCTCCCTGTCGCTAGGTCATGCCCCCAAATCTTCCCAATTTAAAGAGTTTAATCATTTCAGGTCAGTTTTTGATCATTTAATTCACCAACTTTGTTCTCCCTGTCGTTTCAAAGACTTTGTTCATGAATGCTTTTGAAATTGCACCAACTATCAACATGATTTCTCTTTGTTATTATTTTTATTCAACATTCTCTTGAAATGTTCTTACACACCGAGATAAAGCTCATCAACTCCTCCGCCTTTGAATTTGAGATTTTCAGGCACTGGACTTGGATCTGGTTTAAGGACTTTAGAAGCGAAAGTAAGTTTGTGATCAGCTAGAGCTATCCATGAAAATGTTAATCTTGTGATTTTTTGCTATGATGACTGCTTTTTGGTCTCAGCTGTCAGGAAGGCATTTCGAGTATGCACTGCTGGGTGTTCACATGTTGAGCCCCTGCATTGTTGCTCACAGCCTTATTTGTATCTTGTTGCTGATAGATGTTTCGAGGTAACGGGAAAAGCACCAACAAGGAAGGTTTCTTCTATGTAACACCAGGCAGCCTATGGTGAAGGCCTGAAAGGTGGCTCATCAGGCAACTTTCGTTTCTTTCGATCATGGCCAACAATAGTTTGCGTGATAATACTATTTCGATCACAAGGTGGCTAATAAAGTTCTACCCAATCCAAGCTAAACATGTACAATAAAGCTGTACACAGATGATATATTAACCAAGCAGATGAAAAGAACAGAGCGTTCCAATTAGTCTGTCTTACTGACTCGTGATGTTGTTTGTTAACTTCATCTGCGTACTTGCTGATCTAGCTTGTAGATGAAAAGAACAAAGTTCCAAATGGTCGAAGCTCGTTGCTAATTTTGTAAGTAGTGACATATCATTTGAGGACCATATGCAATAAGAGAAGTACCACAGAACCTAGCTCGTTGCTTACCAGATCGAGGGAGGGAAAAGTTAGAGAACCTAGCTGCTATGCAAGGAGCCCGGGGCTTCTATGTTGGATGGTATGGATTCAACGGTTAAATCTTTGAGTTTGAATATATATTCATGAATTCCATGTCCAATTTACTATACTAGGCTTTTCGCAGGTTTTATGCATCCAATATATGTTAGTGCATTGTGAGTGTTAACTACCCGAAAACAATGCAATAAATCGTCAAGGAGAGGCTGCCTAATTCACTGAAGTGGAGCTTTAGATTGTGAAAGAGGTCTATTGGCCGGTTTTGAGGATAGCAATCAGTCATTGGTCCAATATAATTGGTCCAAGGGTAAGTACTTCAACAGCTCTTATGGATTACTTGTTCCTAATTTTGAATTCAGTATATTGAATTATCCATCTGATGTACCCTATCATTGCGCGCAGGTAGACTCTTACTCACTCTTTTGATTCCCGTGGGACCAACTGCTACACATTTTGCCCAAGAATGGTAACCCTTCATTTCGCCCAAGAATGGTGACTGGTGAGACTCTTGAATCGAACCTAAGTTTGTATCTACTCCAACCATACAACAATATGTTGTGTAAAGGGTTCATTGTCTTTTACAGTATATTGTAGGTATGGATGATCCCACAAGTGTTTTGGCCATCACAAGACACTGAAGGGACCAGCTGTTGCACATACTACGTGAGAGGGAGATTCCTAAAGAGCTTTGATTCTTCTTGTATACTTTATGACTTTCTCTCTTTGAAAGAGCATAAAGTTCAATTCAATTTTATTTTTTTATATGTTTTGTATTTTGATTTTGTAGAAGGGTTTAGGCATAATGTCCCCTTTGATTGTACTTTACATTTTAACTAATGAAATAGGCGCGGGGATGAGCCTCCCGGCATGACCGGGTTCCAAACCCCAAAAATAAATAAATTCTTTTAGCCCGAAGGCATTGTGCAGATCCTGGTTCAAGAGTTCTTCCGACTGGCTTATGAAGAGAGACTCAGGGTTGGAAACAACAATTAACCTTCAAATTGAGCTCCTGTAAAGCCAGATACTGCTAAGAAACACTATTGCCATTTTGGAGCTTCACACAGGGGATAAGAATCAAGATTTTTAGTCAATCACTCGCATTGGAAGAGTTCTACCTTTGTTTTTTGATTGTATCTTACATGCCTCTTTTGTTTCTATGACTATATCAACCATTTTGAATCTGAGCTTAGTACTATCCCAAGATTGAGGTCTCGAAACCTACAAGAATAAACTCATCGCTGAGAAAGATGAACATAACAATTCAAGAAGAATGGAAAGCAAATATTAAGAGAAGGGGGCCATCTGAACTAGCAGCAGCTATGGGGGACTCAAAATATCCTTCTGTTCTTTTGTTCTTGGAGCTGGTATATAGGTGTGTTGGAGGGTAAAATTTCATGAATTTTATTATTCATGGCATAAATAGATTTATCACATTTATTCCATAAAAATATGTGGTAAATTTTTCTCAAATTAAACACAAGTTTGAAAAATGGGCCTGAAGAAACCCATTACAAGCCCATTCCAAAGATGTTGGAACTGGATTAGGAAGTTACACAAGTAACTGTTCTCTATTGCGGTTTACAACCAGGAAGAGGAAAATATATATATATATATATATATATATATATATATATATATATATATATATATATATATATAGGTAAAGGTTCTAGTGAAACATGAAATAGGGAGTAACGTGAGACGTATTAATATGCGTTGGATTATGATAGAATGAATGGTTGGGATTTAGGTTTATATGGACTCTACCGTACTAGATTAGACATACTAGACTAGTTGAAGAGGAAATTTGTGATTTATTGCATGCCTTGAATAAATTTGAGAGTAAATCATGGAATAATTAATTATTTCATTCACTCTTAGTAACCAAATCAATATACCAATGGTCAAATTCATTTGTACGAAAATAACCATTTTCGTCCTCTTATCGGACGTATTGGGAGGAGAATTGATCTTAACCATCGACGAAGACAATGATTTGTGAAAAATACATCCACGGAATTATAGGTCAGAATTTCAATTATTTATGTATCAATAGATTTTGATTTGCTTATCTTTGATCTATACTTTTTTTTTTTGGACGTGAGGGGTTCCGAGGTTATCGACTAATCCCCCACGGGTCCGGGCCCTAGCCTGCAAAGGACGCGAACCGGTTTAGCCAGGCGGCAAGCCACCAGGCAGGCTCACCCAAGCCAATGAAGGCTTGAGCACCCACTAATACACAAATTGTGTAAGAAGTGGGATTTGAACCCTTTACCTCTTGCAAGGGCCACCTCTCCCTAACCACTAGGGCAAGGGGTCATTGGTTTATCTTTGATCTATACTTGATATGTAGTGTATTTACATGAATATGCTATTGTACGTAGGTGATGATGAAGAAGAAGAAGTTCGTAGGTGATGATGAAGAAGAAAAAGTTAGTCGATCAAATAGAGTGTTTGAGCATTGAATTAAATCCTTAAATTAAACATCCATTTTAACCATTATTTAAATTATTCATCTAGGTAGGAATTCAATTTGTATTTTTTTTAGTACTCATTTATTCATAATTTTGAAGTTGGAAATCAGACTCATATTGTACCTATGGTCCTATAGCCTTGTTAGATTAATCGAAATTGTTTTTTTTTACAATACTCATTTTTATTCATAATTTTGTTTTGTTGATTGAAATTCATTCAATTCATAATTCTTTAGGACTCAAATGATTCAATAATTTTTTTTAAGAAAATGATCTAATAATTTTTTTTTAAAATGATCGAATAATGAATATGCATAATTAGTGTCATATACTTAATATTCATTTCAAACAAAGAAAAAATTCATTTCAAACAAAGAAAATATTCATATTATCATATATATAGAATTAATCTATTTATACTTGATATTCATTTCAAACAAAGAAAATATTCATTTCAAACAAAGAAAATATTCATATTATCATATATATAGAATTAATCTATATATACTTGATATTCATTTCAAACAAAGAAAATATTCATATTATCATATACTTAATATTCATTTCAACCAAAGAAAATATTCATATATATTATCATATCGTTGTATTAATTTCAAAACAGTAAATATTCATAAATTTGACGAACGTTAATATAGATTTATATTCATGGAGTTTTGTGTATTCAAAATCTGATTTTTCAAACTAGATTTTAATTTCCAATTTTAGCCTATTAATTCATGGAGAAAAATTTTGTATTTGCCTTTAATACGGGTCATTTACTCATGCACCATCTAATTTTGCTACTGTACAACACACTCATCACATAGGGTGTGTTTCTTTTTCCTAATCATTATCACCCATTGATTTTGTTTTAATCCAACGCTTGTTAGAGTGTTACACGTTACACCCTATAATCTGTTTCACTGGAACCTTACCCTATATAGGTAAATAAAAAGAAGCTAAATTAAATGGGAGGTGGTTCTGCAGTTGTACAGAACGTGGGGTGGAAATGAGTTTTAATTAACTTCCTCATCCATCTCTTCTATAAAAGGCAACTGGCTCCTCTCCCTGCCGGTTGGCCTCTTCTTCCTTGGGTGCTATTCAACTGCTAAACAAAAGCCAGCAGTTATCTTCTTCCTCCAAGGTTCACCTGCAACCAAAAACAAGCCAAACAAAATACAATCAGCAAAAGAGAAGGAGTGCAGAGAGAACAACAGTACAAGAAAGCAAACACCAAGCAAGAAACAATGTTGTGTGTGTGATTGTTGTTCAAGACTACTATTCAGACAAAGGTAGACTCTACCCCCTTCCTTTTTATTTGTTTTGCAGGAGAAGAAAACATCAAAGAAAGAAATGGTGGCAAATGGATCCTAGCGGCTCGAGAGTTTAGTCTCTCGTCGCGACCTTCGATCCTAGCATTAGCGGCTCGAGAGTTTAGTCTCTCGTCGCTACCCCGATCCCGGCGTGGATTGACCCACAACACCGAAATGATGCAAAAATTTCACCAGGAAGCATTAGCGGCTCGAGAGTTTGGTCTCTCGTCGCTAACCCCGATCCCGGCGTGGATCGATTCATAGCGCTGAAAGGCTGCCGGATTTTGCCCGGAATTCACAAGCAAATGAATTGCCGAATTCCATCAGCTATAAGTAAACTAAACATTGAGTCGAAGTGCTGCAGAAATTCCTAGAGACCTAATTAGCAGATGATGAAATCAGTTGCCCTGGCGTTTCTTGAATCAAGCAGCCAAACAAAAAAAAAAACAAAAGACCCCAAAGGACGTTGCTACCAAATTGCAACTAATTTGACCCCTAAATGCTACAAATTCAGATGTAGACAAAATTGAAATGAAAGGGGAGCCATGATAGTAAATTCAGAGACCATAATCTGTGGAAAGCATTAAAAAAAAATGCAAAACAGATTCGGAGTTCATGGGAGAGGATCTGGAAACCGGCACAAATTCAACTAGAGCATATTGTATCTCAATAACAGTAGCTCAAGAACAATTGAGTTGATGAAACTTAATGAATGGGTTTTATCATGAAATCCTCATTGAAGCAAGAAGCAATTTCATAACCGCTTGAACTGAAGAGCTGAAAGTAAAAGGGGTATTTAAGGTTCAGCAAAGTTTGAGCATACCCGGGGCATCCGCCATTTGGCCTTGATCCTCCCCAACCCCTCAAGAGCTCTCTATACTTGCTTCTGGTGGGTCTGCAGACAGGTCGACGAGCCAAGTTTGCAAGTCGAAAGCTCCATCTACGCCACCGGTTGCAATCGAGAGCAAGCTTTCCTCTAGCCCTGTCAAAAATGTGATCCCTGGCATAGAGAACACCATCAAATGTGATCATTTCAGCCCTGTCAATTTGGGTCTAAACCAAATGGAATCAGACACAAATTGCCACCGGAAAAATGGTGGGTCATAGAGGTGTTAAATCGCTTGGCCAAAGAAAAATGGACAGATTCAAGTGAAGTGAATCTCAAATCCAAAATTAAATACAAATTTGGAGGGTTCAAAGGGGGGATGAAGAGGGATTTCAACTACCCATAGCAAAAGAAAAGCAAACCCTAATAAATTGGGTAAAGCCAAGACCGAAATCAACAAGGGTTTTGTCAAACAAACCTGGGAGATCAAATTCCCTGCCTTCCTAATCGATTCCAGGGCTCCTGCCTACTTTCGTTTCCTTGATTGAAGACCAAAATCTTCAGTTCAGCTCCGGAAAAAACAAGCCAAGTTGCTCCGAGCGCAGTCGACGATTGAAGGTCGTTGCCTCTTCATTGTCTCTTCAAGCCAAGCCCCTATCTCCGAAGCGCCCTCGCTTGTTCTAGTCCGCCCTTGCTCTCCAGTCTCCACCCCCTCTGCTTTAATTTTCCAATACCCAAAATCAGCACCTCACAACAGCTTTGAACAATCAGTGGGGCGTCCTTTTGTCGCCAAGAAGAGGATGAACAGGAAGGAAAAAACGTGTCTCTGTTGAAAGAAAATAAAGGCTGAGCTTGGGTTATTTGTTACTGATTTGAGCTGGGTTCAATTAAATAAAAGGGTGGGCTAGACTTTAAAATTTTGATCGGGTTAGCCCAGTCTTTTGCAAACAAAATGGGTGAATCAATCATTGAATTCACTTGCATTATTTGCACAGAAAAATATCAACAAGCTTGCATTGAAAAAAATGAAAATGAAAGCATACGTACATGCTTGGAAGATTTTGAGAAGAATTTGTTTAATTACAAAACCAACCCACTAAAAATATAAGAATTATAATTGGTATAAATTAAGAATTCGAGTTTGATCAAAACATAAACTCGTCAAATATTCTTTGCCAATTAATTCTAGTGGGTCAATCTCAAAACCGGCTTCAATAAAAACAGGGTCAAAATCTCAAATCAAGTTTCACCCAAATATAAACTTGGTTTGTTGAAAGAACTACATAAGATTTGATCTCATTCAAACGGGTATGTAGGAGGCTCGACGTAAAGCAAAAAGCTCGTCGGGTTCAATCGCCACATAAAAGTAAAATCGGTTCTTTCAGAACTACGTATAGACTTGATACTCTTTTACGAGTTACCTAGGAAATTCGGTACAAAATTTTAAATACGCCAAATTCAGTCCCCGGTTACAAATTAAATCAAATTTGTTCTCAAAACGAACTACGAGTGATTTGATTCTCTTCCAAGAGATACGTAGGAAACCCGATACAAAGCTATAGCTCATCGGGTTCAATCACACGATCCTCAAACGATCAAATTTTTAAAACCAAATTAAACTTGGTTTTGAAAAGAACTACGTAAAGACTTGATACTCGTTTACGAGTTACGTAGGTAACCCGATATTAAATTCTAAAAATATATCGGGTACAGTCGTCCGTCTCTAAATTCTTTTTAAATGAATATGAGGTCAAAACCAAACAAATCAAATCGGTTCGTTTAGAACTACGTAAAGACTTGACGCCGTAAAAATGGCTACGTAGGTAACCCGTTATTAAATTCTAAAACTATATCGGGTACAGTCGTCGACCTCTAAATTCACTATAAAAACGAAAATGAGGTTAAAATCAAATCTAAATTAAATACACATGATTTTCCGTGTAAGTGATAGCCGTTGAGTTGGGAAACCCTTCCGAGAAGGTGTGCTCAATTTATTCGGGTGATACACGAGAAATTCTCATGCACATGATAGTGTGATTTATGTTAGGGCTACCCTTCCGAGAAGGTGGGTCCTAATACGATCCAATGATGCATGAAAATCTTTAAGCTGTTAAAACACACAAACTCAAACGCTCTGAACTACGTAAGGCTTGATTTTCTTCCAAGAGATACGTAGGCAACCCGCCAAAACTCGGGTGCAGCCCAAATCACCAAAACCACCAAAATCTTGGTATCGATACGATTTCGAATCAAGAGGATAACCAAAAGGGGTCGAACTCAAATATTAAAAATCAACTAAAATGTGTTGTACAATTATATCGCGCATTTTTTTCCAACAATGTGATCTGATTCAGAATCAACCGTTGGAAAAAAAAAGTTCTATTTATTGCAAGAAACATTTTGCCACTATTTATTCCAAAATAAAGAAGCGAAAGAAGCTGTTGATGGATCAAGTTTCATGGATGTGATTGATGCAGAATACACAACAGTGTTTCCATGCCTTAGAAAAGGAATATATTTTTTTTTTTTGATGACGAGGAACCCACCTTTGGTGGCAAACCCCGAGCACGTGACCCAGCCGGCAAGGGTAAACCGGCTTGCGCCGACCGGCTCGACCCACTGGTGAGGAGCAAGGTAAACCTTGGATAGAAATTCCAAGGAAAGGGGCGGAGGCAAGGATCGAACCCGGGACCTCCTTCCCTCCCCCCTTGCTCCACACCAGTAGGCCACCCCGACTGGGGCGAAAAGGAATATATTGAATATCAGATGATGACATGCTAATGGACATTATCAGAAACGACCTGTCAAAAAATTATGGGATGAGAATAGGCGATACATAGTGAGATCAAATAACAAAAATCAAGATGGAAAACAAAGCAGGGAGCTAGAAAAATTACCGCTCTAATATTCTGAACAATCTAGACAAGGTACAAAATGGCTTGTCAGCTGCAGAACGGCATGCCAAACATGCTCTATGAACAAAAATCGACACAATTCACAAGTAGCACTAGTTCTGACAAGCTCTGGATACTAAATGGCTTGTCATCAGTACCGCATTCTTAAAGTGGCACTAGTTCCTACAAGCACTAGATACAAAATGGCTTGTCATCAGTAGCACACTCTTCAAGTATTTACGAATCAGTTTCTACTGCGCTTATATGTCTTCATATCCTTTAAAATAAAACTGATCACCTCCTTAAGGGTGGCCTTTCTGCCTTCCCTGTAGTTCCTCCAGAGCTCTTTAATAGTATATCTTCCACTTGGATTGTATTCATTCAGCTCTTTGAAGGTTGTGATCACTGCCATCTGAATCTCATCCCCCATTCTTCTTTATTTGTGTTAGTGAAATTCTGATAACATTTTTGTGAACTTTTATAAAATTATATAATCCACTTTATTTTTTATATCAATACCGTTTATAATGTTTAGCTAAGAAAATATGTAAAAAAATATTACAGTTTTGTATATATGAGAGTGGTTCATATCTCATACCAGTTTTGCATTGGCTTGATGCATATCTCTGCTCAATCTGCTTATATTCAGGTTTTATTACTGACCTCTTTTCAATTTCCTCTTTCTGCGTAGATGAGTGATTTTCTTTTCTCAGTTCCATCGTCCTGTCAATCAATACAATTGAATGAAAAACAGATCGAATAGGTCTCAGTGTCTCACATTCTACTGAGGATAGACACCTTGTGGTTAAGTTGCAAATGTCAGTTGAGTAACAATTCTTTTAATCATCTGTAAGTTCATCAGATATGGTTTCATCCCATTTACTGGGAGAATCTAGTTGGCTAGTTCTCATCTGCTCCTTCCTGATCTTTTCAAATTTCCAAATGCCTATTTTATTATATACTTTCCATTTGCTTTTACCTGGATGTATTGTTCTTATACATCTATTTTTAGTCCATCTATACCTCTTCAAGCAAGTATCAAATAGCCATCAACTTATCATTTCATGTTCATCAACGATTATTGGTAACTCAAGAGCAATAAAATTTCAACAAGGACTCCAATTTCTGGTCTTGTTGTCATGTATCTTTTCATTTTCTATTTTAAATTGAGACTTAACTCATTTAGTATTCCTTCCTAATGTTAGTACTTTTCATCGATCCTATCTTCGTTTTCTTGTCTAGGGATTGGGAGTAGATTTCATTTATAGTTAGCTCAATGTTAAAGAAGCAAGCATATATACCAATGAATTTTGTGAAGTTTAGATAAACATTTCAGGTTTACCTTCAAGGCTTTATATATATTCTTTTCTCCATTCATTTCCTCCTTCCTTTGTTTCTTGTTTACTTTATTCTTCCTTTCTCCCTTTCATTTGCTTTCTTCTTCCCTTGTTGTCAATCCTTGTTCTGCCATCCTCCTTTATTCTACTATCTTTTCTGCATCTGGTTCCTTCCCTTTCTATACTCCACTTGTTCCAGCACAATACCATTTCCAATCGTGTATTAATATGGTTTCTCCATTTCAAGTCCCCTCTACTTGGAACCATATTAGTCGTTTCCTTCAATTGTTTCAAGTTCATACTTTCACAGTTATTTGTAAGTTCGAATGTGTTTGTGTGCCATAAGATGTACGTATTGAAGTCAAGTCTGTCAAGAAATCTCAAAAACACAGACAAAAGTCAAGTCTGTCAAGGACAAGTCTGCTACCATCTATCCCCTAATTCCCCCACGTATTCACCATAGATTCTAACTGCAAATAGATATATAAGTATAAGAATATCTTGTTGTCCTTTTACAATAAATAAAAGGGCCATCTAGTCCATCTTTAACACTAACAGTTGAAAGACTTAAAAACCTTTTCCTTTCCTTTACATGCAATTCTCAATATCCAGATTTTGATTGCTTTACAAAATGGAGTAAATAAAGGAAAAACCATTAGCAATTTCTAGAACAAAAACAAACTTGCAAGTGTATAGAAAAATGCAGCAATATATTATACAGTACATCAATGGACTTATGGGCATAATAGTACTGACCTTTTTCTCCGATTTCCTCATCAAGCTTCTGAGTAAAACCCTCCCTTTTGTTCAATTCGCTGCTACGTTGCTTGATTTGTCTTCATTTGGGACTCCAAATCACGACTGAGCCTCTCTTGTTCCATCATTATTCTCCGAACATTATCACGAGCATTCCGTTGGATGTTTCTTGAACCTGATTATTCAAAACAGACAGAATAAATTTCTTAGAGAATATAGCATAGCAAATAGGAATGTGGTCATAAAACACTTCTCAAGATCCAAAACAATGCTAATTAATACTGCTTAGCAAAAAATTAAAGCATATACAACTCCTAGCACAAAGAAATTAAAGACAAGGGTACCTCACACAAATAACACTTTTTGACAGTAGACAGGTTAATGTAAATATGGGCAAGATGACAAATATGGGACTTAACAGAATTGAATGTGAAATAATAATAGCTCATGTAGTCAAAACTTCCCTGACAATCAATGCAATAGGAAGAGGAATTAATGTTTAAAATCATGATAACTATATAAGACTGGTTCAGGAATCAACACAGTAAGATATGCAATAAGGACCCCTCAATGCAAAATGCCATCGATCAAGAAAGACGAAAACCATTTTTTCATCAAGCTCATTTGCCAATTCAAGTTAACCGCAATTCTAATCTTGCCTTGCTTTGCATCTCGGATAATATCACTCACAGTTTTTAACTGTCCCTTGCTCGAAGACGATTCCCCAAATGGCCATCTGCGCGCTTGATAATCATCAACTCGTGCAAACCAACCATAGCTGTCTCAACAAGCTGGGTTTTCATTCTGTTCATCCCACTCTTTCTTCCCACGCCCAATTTGCTTCAAAGCTCTTCTCGAATTCCACTGCGTGCATTATGATACCCGGTCCAATCCCTTTGAAAGACTTGATCACCACAAAAGACTTCCACATCAACAGTACAGGTTTATATATGGAGAATTTTTTCTTAAGATGTTCAACTTCTACAAGGACAACAGGCAGAATTTTCCCAAAATATATAGACGGATGGTGTAACAAATTGAAATAGGTAATGAAGTTGAATGTGGCCATCTCTCAAATGCCTAATCCATCTAAACATCCCCCATCTCTAAATGTGGCCATTTAACTCCTTTAAAAATCGCAAGATTTCGGGACGTCACAGAGACATCAGTTTGCATTGAAACGCCACCGACTTATGGAACGGATCATGAACAATCCAATTAATCCATACTTGAACAAAGATTTCTTTATGGTTGATGTGTATCCAAGATAGAACCCTATCAAGGTCCTCCTGCACATAAGGGCACATTGACCATAAATGCTCTTCAATTTTAAGTCCATTTTCACGTAGCACACATCTTGGGTCAACATTCTTCAGTCTATAGCATGACTCGTGTGATTTCTTGTACAAGAAACTTCTCCGTCACTCTCTGCTGTCATGATCGTGCCACTAGTGTCAATTTATAGCTCACATTTGCTATACGACATCTACCTCTACTTCTATCACCATATGCTGGTTAAATTTTTGTGAAAATGAGCTACTAAGGACTAAGGCGGAAACCTCTTTGATTTATATGCACTTTCTTAGCATACGTAGGAATCACACTGATGAAAGAGAAGAAAAAACAAAATTTATGGAAGAGGCATGAATGGTTATATATATATTTGAGCAATTACTGCCTATAGTATTTCACATTTGGACATTCAAATCCTTTGTAGGTATATTTTAGGTGCATTGGGTAAACTTGTGTTGGATTAGCATGAGTGAAGTGAGGAATAATGGAGTTTAGATAAGTAATGCATTGGAATTTCATATCTTGCATTTATTGTTTCTACAAGAATGAATCTTTATTGGTGAAGCTTGTTCTGGAATGAGTCTGCCACATTAATTCAAGGGGTGATAATAGGAACCTGGTTCTTGGGGGCATATTGTAACAAGTTGGAAAACTTATAATCATCAATCATACACGAGAATCAGGTTGGATGGTCGGTGTTTTTATAAAATCGCATGGCCAAACACCACCCTTGGACCTTGGTTTTAGGGGCATATTGTTTTGAAATCGCAGTTGGAACTACTTGAAGTGGATGATTCTGAAGGAGTGGTTTGTATCGACGGAACCCATAGTGGTCCAAACATACTTAGGGCCTTACATAACCTAGTTTCTTGACATAATTATTATCAGCTACTGGTCTACTGGTCTGTTTGATTTTGTTGATGATTTAACTGATGTTTTCAAAGCTGGGGTCTGTTTGATTTTGTTAATGATTTAACTGATGTTAATGATTTTGTCACGCCACAAGGCTGCATTTTACCACGGAACCATGGATGCTACACAACATGCTTATATTCAAAAGCAGTGGAGTAAAGATGAAATTAACATAATATGTGCTACTGTGGCATTTGGAATGGGTATCTTCTGCTGACTTGATTGATCACTGAGTAATCTGCCAAAAATATTTTTGCTTATGTTGGAATTTTCAGGTATCAATAAGTTAGATGTGAAATTCGTTAAACTATTCACCACTCTCTTTAAAATTTTGGCTTATTAGCTTAACCGGTAGAGCATTGTGCTCAGGCACAAGATGATGTGGGTTCGAATCCCACATAAGCCACACATACATTGTATCAAAAAAAATTTGACAAAGCTTTTGCTATCTAGTACAACCTATGTGGGATTCGAACCCACATCTTGTGCCTAAACACAATGCTCTATCGATTGAGCTAATAGGCTAATAAGTTCATACCAATGCTCACTACTGCCTTGATTATTTTCATAAGTTTCAAATCTAATACAATCAGCAATTTAGAACAACTAGTACTGGAATTGAACTAGAAGTGTTACAAGTGCTAATGTTGGATGAACACAAGAAAATGAAGTTTTAAATTCCGGGCCATAACAAGTGATATCTATGAAGATCATGTATACTCGCACTGTCACATATGGGAATTTCCAAGAAGTGCACTTCATTGTGAGTCTAATATGACTTTATCATTCCTTTTTTTTTTCGAAAAATAACTTTATCATTCTTATCTTCGTCAAAACTAAGAAATCTAATGTAATAAACCCATTTTGCAATGGAACTGAGCAAAAATTGACCAACAGAAAAAAACAAATCAACTCATCTAATGCAATAAACTCATTAGCAGGACTCTAATTCGATGAGATCCTTTATGCCATCTTAGCTTCAATAGCTGCAATGCCCCAATACAGTCGTAAACCTTCATCTGCATCTTTATCTATCACCAAGAGCCAATATTCGTCAGTAATTCACAGAATTCCGAAATCCAATTCACTGTAACGGAAACCCTAATCACAAAATTCACAAACTCAAACTCAAAATTGAAATCCAATCTATCTAGATTCCAATCCACATCTATCTAAATTCCACACTCAAATTCATAAAATTAGACTGAAAATCCCTAATTGAAAACCCTAATTATCAGGAATTTTCAAAAATGACTTATCTTTTCCGCCCAAAGACCAGTCGGCGTTGCTTGGTGTCGCCGAACTCCGATGTCGCCTCGCCTTCCTCGTGTCGTCGGTCTCCGATCGAGTTTTCTCTCTCCTTTTCAATCGCATGCGTTCTTCATCTCTCTGGCGTCGAGGTTAGTTTTCTTTTAATTTCATAATATTTTTTTTTTAAATCTAACGGAGTAAAGCTATTCCGTTAAGATTCACTTTAAAAGGGCATGACACGAAATAACCCTAAATCTGAGGGGTACCACGCCAAAAATGTGAAATTCTTGTACACCCTGCGAAAAACGCCATATCTCGAGGGTACATGGCGAAATTTCCTTAATTATTATCAGCTACTGGTCTGTTTGATTTTGTTGATGATTTAACTGATGTTTTCAAAGCTGGGGTTTGTTTGATTTTGTTAATGATTTAACTGATGTTTTAAGAGGGAAATTAAGCGCAAACAAGTAGGATTATAGTCATCATTTAGAAAGTGATGCTATTATTATCCTCTACTATTTATTGCAACTATAAGAGAGCATGTACAAGATCAGTTGGGAACCGTTTGTTACGTGACTTAATCCTGCCGCCAATTATATAATCCGAGTGGCTTATCGACCGGGTTCTAAAGTAAAATTAAATAACCCGAAATCCTCCACCCGGGCTATATTAAAGGAATTATTGAACCGAAATCCTCCACCCGGGTTACAAGTTTCTTCTTCACCTCCGGCACCACCTCCATCATTCCCCGAACAGCACCTTCCGGAGATCAATGTAAGTGAGTTTATTTATTTTTTCATTTTAAATTTGTTCTGGTGTGATTTATTTTAAATTTGTGCTGTTGCGAATTGAGTATTTTGAATGTCTAATAATAATGCACATAAGGTGTTTGACAAAATGATCAACTTAAATTGTGGGAAGGTAGTGATATTCTACGATCAATTTAGAGAGGGTAAGGCATACCACCAATAAAAGATGTAAGTACAGTAGAGGAGGGGATGTTATAACTATCCTAGTGCCTTTATGTTGTGATTTTTGAGAAGGCCGGGTTTGTGGCGAAATCAGAAAGTATATATTGGTTAGGCAGGACAGCTAAGGTGAACAGTCAGATATTAAACCATTACAAGCAGATCAAGTAAAAGAGGAAGGACATGGGTTGGGAATGGCATAACCACTACGCTAACCCTTACCTCCCATGGATCTACCTAATTTCTGTTATACACATATCATTTGCCGATTAGTAAGCATCATATAACTTAATATTGGGCTTGTTAAGACTGCTCATGAGGTCAAGTCCATTAGAGAGTCTCTAGATGAGATTTCATGACTAAAAACTCGGTATGTTAGTTCAATTTATCTTTGTTAATTGTTTGCACTACCAAGTGGCAAGTGCCACACACATACTACTTATAAGAAAATAATGGTGAATTGATGAGATTTCATGACTAAAAAAATATTATTGTTTTTAAAAAGACAACGTAGTAGTTGATGCCCTCCACATCAAAAGAGCTTTGAATTATTGTTAGTGATCCATCCATCCTATTAACAAGAAAGAGATCAGTCATGGGCGCCTTGGACGAATCAATGCCCTCCACATCAAAAGTCCTTTGAATTATTGTTAGTGATCCATCCTATTAATAAGAAAGAAATTAGTGGAAGGAATCATGCTTTAATTACTTTAGTTAGTGGCTGCCAAATACTAGAGCTGGCTAAACCCGACTCGAACCCGAAAACCCGACCCGGTCGACTCGAAACCGATTATTCTGAACACCGACATAACCCGTCCATTTTGGACCCGAAATCCGAATGAATCGAACCCGATTAACCCGAAACCCATTAAGACCCGAACCCATTATAACCGAAACACGAAATAACCCGAACTTTAAGCTACAATCTCGTAAATTTGTTAAAAAATAATTTTGACATAATGAAAACCCGAGACAACCGAAACCTGAACCCGACCCAACCGATTTACCAAATTATTAGACATTACCCGAAACCTGAATGACCCGAAACCCGACTAACCGAACCCAAACCCGACCCGACCAGCCCGATTGCCACCTCTACCAAATACCAATCATAATTGCTTTACTTTGTGCTTTAATTACTTTAGTTAGTGACATTTATTTAGACTTAAAAAAAAATTAAAAAATTAAATTTATATTACTAAAATCTATTTCTATATATTCATAAAAAATTATTTTGAAAAATCATGTTTTGAAATTTTTAATAATTATAATTTGTTAAATATTGAATTTTTAATTTAAAAAATCTGTAATACATGATTTTTAAAAATCAAATTTTATGAATATATAAAAATAGATGTTAGTAATATAAATATATATAATAAGAGAGAGTTGGATAATTTAGACCCATATCAATGTTGTTTTTAGAATATAGACCCCTTAATAAATGTTAGAATTATATAGACCTTTTTTGTTGTGTTATTACTAGTATACCCTTAAATGGCTTTTATTAATTTAAATTATAAATTTAAAAATAATTTTTATAATTTTTGTTGAGATTAAATAAATAGAAAAATATTTTTGTGTTGTAGGGAGTGAAACATATTGTGAAATAGAACCCATTGGCCTAAAAGTTAACCTCTAAAATAAATCCGACCCAATAAACGCGAGGCTAAATTTGGCCATGAAAAATAGCCTCAAAATTGTGATTCGGTGCTGATAGCCTCGAAATATTACGAGGCTAAATTTAATGTCAACAACCTCGCACATACTCTCGAAATTCTTTCAATGCCATGCTTGAGAGAAGATAATTCAGGGCTAAATGGGATCGATTTTTAGCCTTCAATAATATCGAATGTAATTTTGATGATGAATAGTCTCAAACTTAGTTTCAAAGTAAATCCAAGGTAAATTTTAGCCTTGAATATAGCCTCAATACTAGTCTC
Source organism: Persicaria tinctoria (assembly GCA_037127255.1). Lineage (NCBI taxonomy): Eukaryota > Viridiplantae > Streptophyta > Magnoliopsida > Caryophyllales > Polygonaceae > Persicaria > Persicaria tinctoria. The sequence goes on along the minus strand of JBANSL010000014.1, from coordinate 74,283,058 downwards.
AAATTAAACCTTGTTGAGCCTAATAATTATGATCTTGATCAAAACTTACCCTCGAATTTTTCATTATCAAATTTGTGGCTAATGCACCTAAATCCAATTCAAGCTGCCCGTACCAAAATTTGCTAACTTAAACTGAATTATATATTCATAAGGAAAGAAATAAAATAACAAAAATATAAAATATACATTGATTGAATTATAACTTTACCATCATGGAGAGGCTACAACAAGATAATGAAATTGTAAATCTAGCTACCAACCTTAATTACCTGATTCAAAACTTTAAATGTACAGAGATTGAAGTCACATATAAAGTACAAGAAAACTAAGCATGAACACACCGGCCACTCTTCTATAAACTCCATATTTTCAAAGCCCAAAATACTGCAATGTCACAGACATGTTGCAAATAAAATTCACATGTCAATTTAATTATCAACAAATTGACTAAACAAACACTTTTAAAATAATTATAATGAAATGGTGGTTTTGATTGGCTCAACCCTCTCTACTCAAATCATCCTCAATCATATTCCTCCTTTTAATTTACTGATCGATCTCAAGCCAAATTTGTCCGAACTTGTAGCTTGAATACAATGATTGAGCTTTGCCGACACTGATTTTTTAAAAAAAAGTTATAGTAAGAATTTCAGAAATCACATGGGGAGGTTGGTTCGGTTGACTCATGTGTGACCGTTGACTGAATTGAAACCACTCGTTGTATGAAGCAGCTTTCCATCTTCACATCATTACCCTCTTTAGCGACTCTCCCATTTGCATTCCCTTTGGAGTTTCATTTTGATTTTGAGTTTCCACCTCCAAACCATGGCTGAGACTGCTGCTTTGACCTCCATTGCCAAATCCGCCCTCCAACTCTTCACTTCCCTTGCCAAAGATGAATTCCTCCTCCTCTGGAACTCTTCAGAGGACCTCGATAAGCTTAGGCGTACCATCGAATTCATCAGCTGTTCCCTCCAAGATGCCGAGAAAAGGAAATCCAACGAGCATTTGGTGCAGTGCTGGCTATCCGACCTCAGGAAAGTGATGTACGATGCCGAAGATTTGTTTGATGCATTGGCTGCCCACGTCTTGTCCAAGAAGACTATGTCTGGTAATGCTTTCACCAAAGAGGTACGCCTTTTCTTCTCCAGATCAAACCAGCTGGGTTTCATTGTTAAGACTGCTCATGAGGTCAAGTCCATCAGAGAGTCTTTAGATGAGATTTCAAAAAATATGCAGCAGTTCAACTTTATACCACAACAACCACTTCCTCTAGATCAACCAGTTGCAAGAAAGAAAACTCATTCTTTTGTGCATCAGAAGGATATAATTGGGAGAGATCAAGATAAGGCTCGGATAATCAATATGCTAATCCCTATGGATAAGGGGGAGACCTCTAGTGGCCAAACTCTTACGGTGGTTGCGGTCATTGGGTTTGGAGGATTGGGGAAGACTACTTTAGCGCAATTTGTGTATAATGATGAGAGAGTAAAACAAGGTTTTGATGTCTGTCTTTGGGCTTGTATAAATGACCTGTCCAATCTGGAGGAAGTCTTGAAAGAAATCATAGCATCTAAAGTAGAGAAAAATCAGCTTGACCTTAGTCTGCAGATGTTGCAAGAGAAGTTAAGGGGTATTATAGGTGGGAAAAAGTTTCTAATCGTCTTGGATGATGTTTGGGATGATAATTCAGGACATTGGCTTGAGTTGGAAACCATCCTGCGTTGTGGGAAAAGTGGCAGTAAAGTTTTGATAACAACACGCTCTAGAGAAGTTGCTGAATGTGTAAATGCCTTAAAACCTTATTGTAATTTAGGGTTGTTGACAGAAGAGAATGCATGGGCTTTGTTTGTGAAAATGGCATTTCAGGGGGAGGGAATTAGTGGGCATCCAGAACTAGAGCCAATAGGGAAGAAGATTCTAAGTAAGTGTGGGAATGTTCCACTTGCAATTGTTACTGTTGGTAGCCTTTTAGCCCAAAAAAGAAGAGATGAAAGAACTTGGACTGAGTTTTACGACAATAAACTCAAACAAGTTTTTTCAAGTGGTGATGATAATAGTGTCAAACAAGTCTTGATGGTCAGCTATAACGATCTTCATCCAAATCTGAAGCTCTGCTTTGCTACTTGTTCCCTTTTCCCTAAAGACTACATATTTGATAAAGATAAGCTAGTTCGGTTATGGTTAGCTCAAGGTATTCTTAAGCCTTCTGAAGGCAACGAACAAAGCTTGGAGGAAGTGGGAGAGGCATACTTTTTCCAATTGGTTGATAGATGCTTGTTTCAAGAGTTAAGGGAACACAACAAAGATTGCACTGTGAAAATGCATGATCTATTACATGATATGGCAATAGATGTTGCTAAAAGAGAGAACCTGTTTCTTGATAAAGTTCCTGAAAACAAATTGGAAATAGATGGTCTTCGTCAAATCTCTATAAAGTTTGACATCAAAGATTCCTTTGATTGTTGTAGTCTGGTGTCCGATCCAAAGATAGTGAGAACCTTAGTATTTAATCACAATCAGGGCTTTTGTTTAAGTTTCTTCAGGGCTCTGTTGGAAAGTTTTACAATGCTACGCACATTGTGCCTCTCTCATTTAGAAATTGATGGTATACCGGAGTCTATAGGAGGTTTGATTCACTTGAGATATCTTGACCTTTCAGAGAATGGAAAGCTAAAGCATCTCCCGGATTCAATTTGTAAGCTTCACCATTTGATGATCTTGGTACTAAAGTACTGCACGAACCTTGAGAAGTTGCCTCAAAGAATTGAAAAATTGGTAAGCTTAAGACAACTCTTTATAGATGGATGTAATCACTTGGATTCTTTGCCGTCGGGTCTGGAAGTGTTGACTTCGCTTGTCAATCTAGATCGACTCATCGTACATCACCTTGATGGGGGTTTAGGATACTTGAAAGACCTTGATAACCTGGCTGGGGTTTTGAATATTGAGCTTCCACAAGAGGGGCGGTTAGATGCAATTGAAGATGCGAAAAAAGCAAATATGGCGAGGAAGAATAAACTAAAAGTGATGGTTATCGAATGGAAGCAAAGATCTACAACTGCGGGTGAACAAAGAATGGCAAAAGTCGAAGCAAAAGCAGTGTTGGAGGCTCTTCGACCGCATGAAAAACTCGAATGTTTGAGTATCAAGAACTACGGTGGTGAGACACTTTCAAGTTGGTTTTGGACGCTCAGGTATGTCAAGCAGCTCTGTCTGTGCGATTGTGATAATGTGGAGTATTTGGAGGATGGAATAAAGGGTAATTTGGACTTGCCATCGTTACAACTCCTTAAAATTTCGTCAATGGGAAATTTAAAAGGGTGGCGGAGGCAAGAAATGGCTAAAGGGACAAGTCGACTTCACCTTTCTAAAGTCTTAAGCTTGACTATAAATGAATGTCCGAAGCTCAAGGGACAAATGCCTTTGTTCGAGGCAATTGAATATTTGTCACTACGGGGGGTTGATGCGGAGGTGGTAGCAGAGTTATTGGTTCCAAATAACTCTACTCAGTCTTGTTTTTCTCCATTCCACAACAATAGCAAGTTAAAGGAGTTGGAGCTTTGGAACATTGAAGGTCTAACTCAGTTGCCAGAGGGATGGATAAGGCACCTTACTGCACTCCAGAAATTAATCAATGTGGTTTTTTTTATTAAAATCCACAATACCTCACCTCCCTCGGATCTAAAAAGGGTGTCTCGTCGTGGGCTGTCACATCTAACCGCCCTCAAACATTTGAAAGTCGCGTCTGCTGAGATAGGTACTGACGAGGATGACAAGATTGGAAGTGAAGCAGGGATGCCATGGAAGGCCCTGCAGGGACTTGAGTCTTTGGCTATTGGAGTTGGGGACATCAACTTGGTAGAGGGGCTTCAATACCTCACCTCCCTCAGATCTTTATGTGTTAACAAATGGAGAGACGTGTTAACTGTTGATGGAGAAATGAAAGGAGTTGAACTGCCAATAAAAGCCTTGCAAAAGCTCCATCAACTCTTTATGGGGTTCGGTAACGAGAGTTTTCACTTGCCTAAATCTCAGATTCTACACATTCGTTCCCTGAATTATTTGTACATTGCCAATTGTAAGGACTTGTATGTGAGTTGGAAAACCCTTCTTGGTATGAAACTTGAGTGGTTGGAGTTAGAGAGGGTGGAGAGGGTGATCGATGTTGAAGATGACACGATGACGGCGTTGGAACAACAAAGCCTCCTCCGTTACCTGGAAATTACGAAAGTGGTAAGCCTTCTCACTTGAAGCACATTATAAATATAAGCGATTTTATTTTACAAGTTTTTTTTATCTATGGGGTTCGGTAAAGATTATAAATTTTATAATGTGTTGTGAAGTACAGGCAAAGTGGGTGGATGATCTCCCCTGGATTTCCCTTTCTTTATCCCTTCAAAAATTACATCTTTGGGGAATGGGAGAAAGGGAGCAATTACCCGACGGAATCCAACATCTCACCTCCTTGCGAGATCTATATATTTCCGGATGTGAGAAATTGAGATCACTCCCTGTTTGGTTTCCCAAACTCACCTCTCTATACTCGCTTAGAATTGAGGATTGCTCAGCGGAATTGAAAAGGAGATGCGAAAGAGGAACGGGAGAGGATTGGCCTCTCATCCGCCACATCACTGACATAGACATCACCGTGGCAGGGTAATTTGCAAGCAATTATTCTTCCTCTTCCTCTTGTTTCTGCTTTGACTTCACTTATGAGATCCATATATGCATGATAATTGATGAATACTCGTGTAGGAGAACAAATCAAGTCGAATCCGCAAATGAATCAAGCAATGAAGAAGAGGCAAACAGAAAAAGAGGGTGCACACCCTGCTGGAGGACCTCTGTTAAAGAGTGGGTGCTTTCGAATATTGGCTCTCCCTTTGCAACTTCATCCTCTTTTTCCAAATAAAATGCTATTGTTCACCTACCGATGATACCTATATATGTGTGGTGCAGATGAAAGCATGTAGCTGGTAGTTTCAAAGTCGACCACTGTTATTGTATATTGATCACTTCCTCGGTTTTGTCCTGCTACCCATTTCAACCACAAGAGTTATCTGGGATAATTACAATAGCCAGGGCCAAGGAGTTTATAGATTCATTGCAGATTTTGCAGAATTTCAGCATGACCCCGTACGTTCTTTTTGGTCTATGAATGAAAATTTTACCTTTAGGCTAATAACGTGACATTAATAATGTGATGATATGCACCTCTTTAGTACAGTTCAGTTGTTCGTCTCTTTAATACTGAACATAGTTATCTAGCCTAGCCCATCGACCAATCCGACTCCTTCAACAACACTAAAGAGCAAGAGGTCCAGGCCTAACGAAATATCTGTTTCTGGTACATGACGACTTATTATTTCTTATTTTTTTTCCCATTAATTTTGTAATGAAGGCACTGGTAAGTAACGGTTCACCAGGTTCTCCAAGCTTTTGGTATCGGTCAACACAGAACCATGAGCTAACACAGAACCAGCCGGACAGGATATGGTCACCATCACCTCATGTTAATGGTTCTTTCAAACTGTTCGCGGATTCAGTTGAATACGGTGCAGTATTGTCAGTTCAATCCCTTTCCCCTGCCCGGTCCCTTTTGTCTTCAAAGCTGAGTAATGATCTTGATCAAGCCTCCGAGAATGGGAGCAAAGTTGGTCCAGCCTCAACCTGTCGCTTGTTTGGAATAGACTTGAATCATAACTCTGCTACTCAGTCACCTCTTCAGGTGGCTTCATATTCAAATAAATCTGTCTGTACTAATTCTCCTCAGAGAGAGGTGCCTGCCAAGAATAGTGCTCCGTCATCTGCCAGAACTCGCACTAAGGTACATGATAAATCTGTCTGTACTAATTCTCTGAATATCTAGTTTGCCCTTTGGTGGGTAGTTTTTAGTGTCTGATTTTGACAAATGCACGAACAGGTACAAATGCAAGGTGTTGCTGTGGGACGAGCTGTGGACCTGACCGCTCTGAATGGATACGAAGATCTCATAAATGAGCTGGAGAGGCTGTTCAACATCAGCGGAGAGCTTCAAACCCGGAGCAAGTGGGCAATTGTTTTTACTGATGATGAAGGGGATATGATGCTTGTGGGCGATGATCCATGGGAGTAAGTCTCCAATGCCTGAAAAGATTTGTGGAACCACACTGACTCGTGATGTTGTTTGTTAACTTCATCTGGCTTGTAGATGAAAAGAACGGAGTTCAAATTGGTCGAAGCTAACCTCATCATTTCTTATGGCTTTATTATGGCCTGAGAATGGTAAGAAAATTTTCACGGCTCCTATTGCATTCGAACTAAATTTCATCCTTCATTGTGATGTAGGCATGCAGATGTGGATGATCCTGGAAGTGTTACCCTGCTCAGTGAAGAAGTCGATTGACAAGGGAGCCAACGCCAGGCTATTTCTGTTGAGATTGGCGTAAACCTCAGTTGACACCTCAAGTCCAGTGAACTGTGATGGTGCTCTTTAAGTGCTCTTGAATTGGAAGGAATGACATTTTAAAGGAGATTGTTGAGAAAGCTACATTATATTGAAAGAGCACCATCACATTTGATTTATGTTTCAATTAAATTTTTTTTTTCAATTTGAATTTGTGACCTAATCTGGCTCGTTGCTTACCAGATCAAGTGAAGGAAAAGCTAGAGAACCTAGCTGCTATGCAAATAGCCTGGGGCTTCTATGTTGGATGGTATGGATCCAATTGTTAAATCTTTGTGTTTGAATATCTATTCATGAATTCCATGACCAATTTACTATACTTGGCTTTTAGCAGGTCTATGCATCCAATATATGTAGTGCATTGTGAGTGGTGGAGACTACCCGGAAACAATGAAAGAAATCATCAAGGGAGCTGCCTAATTTCACTGAAGTTGAAATTTAAATTGTGAAAGAGGTCTACTGAGCAATCAGTCAACAGTTGATTGATCCAATTGGTCAAAGGGTAACTTCAGCAGCTCTTATGGATTACTTGTTGCCAATTTTGAATTCACTAAATTGAATTATCCATCTGATATACCCTATCATTGCAGGCATACTCTTACTCGCTCGTTTGATTCCCGTGGGCTATTTACAATTGATGATAACCACCCTTCATGTTGTCCAAGAATGGTGACTGGTGAGACACTTGCATCGAACCTAAGTTTGTATCTACTCCAAGTCTCCAACTATACAACAAAATATGTTGTTTAAAGGGTTCATCGTCTTTTATATTGTAGGTATGGATCATCCCACAAGTGTTTTGGGTATTACAAGACACTGAAGGGACCAACTGCTATAGATATACAAGAGAGATGGGAGATTTCTAAGAGTTTTGATTCTTATCGTATACTTTATCTCTTTGAAAGAGCATAAAGTTAAATCCAATTTTATTTTATTTTTATATTTTTTGTACGTATTTTGATTTTGTAGAAGGGTTTAGGCATATATAATGTCCCCCTGATTGCACTCTACATTTTAACTAATGAAATAGGCGTGGGGATGAGCCTCCCGGCATGACCGGGTTCCAAACCCCAAAAAAATCTTTTAGCCATTTTTTTTTGCCCAAAGGCATTGTGCAGATCCTGATTCAAGAGTTCTGCCAACTGGCCGATGAAGATACTCAGGGTCGGAAACAACAATTAAACTATAAATTGAGCTCCTGCAAAGCCGGGTACTGCTAAGAAACACTATGTTAGGGAATTTAGTGGTAATAAGAACCACGAGCGCGCAGCGGAAGAACGGAATCACGAATGGAGAGAGATAAGGTTGATATAACACACAGATTTAACGTGGGAAACCCGAGTACCGGGAGGAAAACCCACGAGCGGCAAGAGCCAACAAATCCACTATCAAATCAGAAAGAGTACAACGAACCTTGTAGGAAATACAAGGGGTAATGGACAAAACTCTCTCTTTACAATATAGTGGAATAGAATGTGTTTGTACGATGAAGGCTTTGTGTGGAGACTTGGATAGACTAATGTGGATGGAGCTTGAATGGTGTGGGATGATTCAAAGGAATGATCCATGGGAGACATCCACCAAGAGACTAAGCTTGAGTCTCTATTTATAGGCATCATGTTGGGTAGGAAATGATGGATAAGGCTTGGGAAGATTCTAGAGAAAGGTGGAATGATAAGGCTTCGAGAAGCTTCAAGAACCTTCCGAGAAGCATTGAGAAGCCGATAGAACACTTTCTTCTAGATCTTTCTTTTGTCCAATAGAAGTCGAGCCCAATCAATCAAGCCCAAATGAAATCAAGCCTAATCAAAAGTAACCAAGCCCAAATGAGGATTTGAATGCAAACCCAACACACTATTGCCTCTTTTGTTTTATGACTATATCAACCATTTTGAATCTGAGCTTAGTACTATCCCAAGATTGAGGTCTCGAAACTTACAAGAATAGAAGCTAGCAGCAGCTATGGGGGGGGGGGGGGCTCAAAATCCTTCTGTTCTTTTGTTCTTGGAGCTGGAATATATGTGATCTGATTCAGAACCAGTTATTGAAAAAATAAAAAGTGATATTTATTGCAAGAGACATTTTGCCACTATTTATTCCAGTTAAGGTTAGTTAATCATAGCAAAGTAGGGAAAAAGAAGCTTGACCTAGTCTGCAGATGTTGCAAGAGAAGTTAAGGGGTATTATAGGTGGGGAAAAAGGTTTCTACTCATTTTGGATGATGTTTGGGATGAAAATCCAGGAAATTGGCACTATTTGGAACCAATCCGGTCTACAAAAATTGCTGAATGTTGAAATGCCTTAGAGCCTTATTGTAATTTAGGGATGTTGTCTGAAGAGAAAAAATAGGACTTGGATGTTCAGATATAGAAAGGAAAAAACGGGATGTTGTCGAAGTTAATGTAGCACAAACGAGAAGGAAATATGTGAAATTGGTGAGCGAGAAGGGAGTTGAATGTGCACTGAGAATTATTTTCGAATGGCTCCCTTGGAGCTGTTCGTTTTGTAATTGCTTTGGACATGTTGATAGCTCGTGCCCAGGCAAGAAATTGGTGGAGAAATCTGTTCCTGATGATGTGAAAAATGGTGGTGTTGGTGCGGATAAGCCTCCGTCGTCGACTATTGTGGTGACCAAGGAGGATGGTGACCATCCTTATGGTTGCCCCCAATCTGCTAAGGCGGCTGCAGTGTCAATAGGTGTACATACCGATAATCAGTGCTCGTCGGAGAATGAGATCGTTACAGAATGTACAACACAGGAGGGTGGGGATGCTCACATCTTGACTTCTGCAGTCACCAATTCAATCGGTATACAAACTGAGATGTATTGTATAGGTGAATCCGAGGCTGAGGGAAACAGGGAAGGGAAGGAACATGCTGAGACAATGACAACTTGTGCAAATGAAACGGATAAGGCAGATGACGTACTAAAGGCGGATCCTGAATCCTCTAAGATTTGTGCAGCGATCGTTGCCACTGCCTGGGCGAAGGATCTGCGACAAAAGGCGGCCGTATGAGGATAAGTAGATATAACAAACAGTCTCCGAAACGTTGGCAGGAAGTAGGGGGCATAAAGAAGGGCAGCTATCCTTTACGAGGGACCTCGAATCGTCTCCCCGGAGATATTCGTGTCTCCTTGACAATGGACGAACTATACAACGCTCTATCCGCTATTAAAGATCCTTTGTCGGGCGATAAGATGGCAGAGTACTTTGCCCAGCTCTCAGAATATGAGGATGAAGAGGAGGGGAAAACCGATGAGGAGTCGTATCATCCTGGTTGATTGGATACTTCTGCTCGGAAGTGCTGATGCTGTTTTCTTGTGGTTGCTGTCAGGAATTAGGTATGAGAAGGGATGCTGATTTATACCGGATCTGTTTCTGATTGGTCAGATCTGTGATGTGGGCTGGAGTCTTTGTTGTTGGGCCTGCTTAATCGCCTCCCCTATTTGTTTTGGTTGTCTGAATAGGTTCGGGCCATCTCTTATTTCGCATAAATTGCTATTCTTATAGGAATTTATGGGAAATAAAGGTGGTCTTTAGGGGGTTTGCTCGGACTTGCTTTTCAAATAGGGGTAGATAGGGGACATATGGTGATAAGAATTCGGAGGATATAGCTCTTTTTTGTATTTTACAAGTGATTCCCTGTTTTGGATCACTTCTTTTTGTAACTTGGAGGTGCCTTATGATTCCTTCCCTCCTTTTGGAGATTTATATATATTTACCAGTTCAAAAAAAAAAAAAAAAAAAAAAAAAAAACGGGACTTGGATGTTCGAGAAAGTACACTCAAGAGGACACGCCTATCTTTCTCAACTCAGAGTACGTACGTTATTTGGCTTCTCAAAATCACACAAAGTAGTTCTCTTCAGGGTTTGAGTTCTTGAAAGAGGATGAATCACTCTTATCCGAAAACGATGTCACCTTTTAAAATTGCAGCTTGCACAATATATATATATGATGATCAAAATGTCATTAGATGAAGTAGTTTTGGATTAGACCAGGTTTATGATCTTGCTGAATGAAACAATGTAAATATGAAATGGATCTCGATCAATACGATTCGACTAGAAAAAGATTGAATCGATTGCTCATCCTCCAATGTTTACGAAGAAACAAGTTCAGATTCCGACTAAAGAAACATGAATTCAATGTTTTTTTCCTGCAGCCTTCATCTTTAGAGTCTTCAATGTTAAAGCTGGTCCTCTTTATAGAATCTCAGGCATGGTGTTCTTGTGGGAACGCCAGAATATACATACATGGACTCTTATTCGATCCATCCTATATATACACCCAGATTTGCATCCATAAAGATTATTCCTGGACAAACATGTAAATTGCTATACGTACATGGACAATCGTACTGGAATAACCGTCTTCTTTAATTTCTCCCTCTGCATCAACATATGAATTTTGCAAAAATAATGTGATCGAGAAAACCTCTCAAAGGAAAATAACATTACAAATGTAATTAATATGAACATTCACCTGCTGTTGCTCGATCAACTAGCCTTGTAACATTCTCATCTGCTTTCTTCTGTTCTATGGAAGCCATTGCAAGTTAACTATTTATTTATGACATAATTCTGGAAATAAAATAACATCATTAATTAGTTGATGAAATTTCTAAAGTTAAGTTGAGCATGCAGTGTAAATGTGTAACTGAACTCGTTAATTGGACTCATAAAGAAACACTAACCGGGCCTTGTTAAGAAATCTAAGTGCAAATAGACAAATATAAGATTATCTTGTTGTCCTTTTACAATAAAGGGCCATCTAGTCCATCTTTAACACTAACAAGTGAAAGACTTAAAAACTTTTTCCTTTTCTTTACATGCAATTCTCAATATCCAGATTTTGATCGATTGCTTTACAAAATGGAGTAAATAAAGGAAACATGCACCATTAGCAATTTCTAGAACAAAAACAAACTTGCAAGTGTAAAGACAAATGCAGCAATATAATTATATAGTACATCAATTCAATGGACTTATGGGCATAATATATATAGTACGTACTGACCTGTTTCTTCGATCTCCTCATCAAGCTTCTGTCTTTCACGTACATTCAGTAAAAGCCTCGCTTTTGTTCAATTCTCTGGTACGCAGTGGAATTCTTTCACGCAGTGGACTTGATCATCACAAAAGACTTCCACTTCAACAGGACAGGTTTATATATGGAGAATTTTTTCATAAGATGTTCAACTTCTACAAGGACAACAGGCAGAATTTTCCCAAAATAGACGGATGGTGTAACAAATTGAAATAGGTAATGAAGTTGAATGTAAAACGGAAGGTCGTGAAAATTGTACCAAAGGTTGGGGATTTAATAGAATGAGCGAAGTATTAGTCCGATAGAATACCCTATCCAAAGATCCTGATAAAAGGGGAGCCCTGTACGATCATTCGAGAGAGAACAATCAAATCTCAAAAGCAGACGGCAAACCCGGCCTAATCCATGCCGGACGCAGCGATCCCTCACAGCGGCAAGAGGCAGTCAACCGGCGAGGAGCAAGTTGCGAAGAAGTTGAAGAGCGGCGAATCGGACGAGGAGAGAGCCAACGAGGCGATTCGGAAATTACAGCTTGTGTACATTAAGGAGGAGAAGGATGCCGATGTTTTCCGGCGTTTGGTTGTACAGTTTAAGAAGGAGTACTTCCACCATAAATTTGTGTGGAATAAGATCGTAAAGTACATATGGTTGACAACTTACCATCAGTCCTTGCATACAAAGGGAGTGATGATGGTCGGACAGATGAGCAACGGTTGTTCCGCGCCTATCTGATAGGAGGAGGCAATCAAAGCTTAATACCTCAAGGTATGCATATGCTCCTCCTGATTTGAGAAATTTCTAGCAGTTTTGAGTATTTGTGTTCTTTCTGATTGTTAATTGGCATTGCATTTGATCAGTTGAATGATTTATTGATATATGCTCCTTGTGATTTGAGAATTTCCGCCCAAATTTTCCTCTGATGAATCCGCCTCACCTCCTACTTGGCCTGATGAAGATGAAGATGAAGATGAAGATGAAGATGAAGATGAAGATGAAGATGAAGATGAAGATGTAGATGAAGATGAAGATGAAGATGAAGTTGGACATGGTAATGTAGCTGTTGAGGATAAAGATGAAATTGAAGAATTTGATGATGAATATATTTGAAAATTGGTCTCAGTCTGTTGTACTTGTAGGGGTGGTTGTTTTCTCTAAGTCTGTCTTAACATGCTCGTAGCCTTAATTGGGATTTGCTCTTTAGGTTAGTGTAACACTATAGTTAGAATAGTAATTCCAATACACAGATGGCTACATATGGATACACGTACATTTACAATGCAGGTTCTTGCAACATATCTTTAAGACATCAACTATAATATTTAAAACTACTATCATGAGGATCATACTTCCAAGTGTCAAGCTTCCCTCCATCTTTGTCTATACAATGGATTTCCTTCTACAAGCAAGAGATTAGAGATGCAGTTATCCCTCAAATGCCTAATCCGTCTAAACATCCCCCATCTCTAAATGTGGCCATTTAACTCCTTTCAAAATCGCAAGATTTCGGGACACAAAGACATCAGTTTGCATTGAAACGCCACCGACTTATGGAACGGATCATGAACAATCCAATTAATCCATACTTCAACAAAGATTTCTTTATGGTTGATGTGTATCCAAGCTAGAACCCTATCAAGGTCCTCCTGCACATAAGGGCACATTGACCATAAATGCTCTTCAATTTTAAGTCCATTTTCACGTAGCACACATCTTGGGTCAACATTCTTCAGTCTATAGCATGACTCGTGTGATTTCTTGTACAAGAAACTTCTCCGTCACTCTCTGCTGTCATGATCGTGCCACTAGTGTCAATTTATAGCTCACATTTGCTATACGACATCTACCTCTACTTCTATCACCATATGCTGGTTAAATTTTTGTGAAAATGAGCTACTAAGGACTAAGGCGGAAACCTCTTTGATTTATATGCACTTTCTTAGCACACGTAGGAATCACACTGATGAAAGAGAAGAAAAAACAAAACTTATGGAAGAGGCATGAATGGTTTTATATATATTTGAGCAATTACTGCCTATAGTATTTCACATTTGGACATTCACATCCTTTGTAGGTATATTTTAGGTGCATTGGGTAAACTTGTGTTGGATTAGCATGAGTGAAGTGAGGAATAATGGAGTTTAGATAAGTAATGCATTGGAATTTCATATCTTGCATTTATTGTTTCTACAAGAATGAATCTTTATTGGTGAAGCTTGTTCTGGAATGAGTCTGCCACAATTCAAGGGGGTGATAATAGGAACCTTGTTCTAGGGGCATATTGTAACAAGTTGGAAAACTTATAATCATCAATCATACACGAGAATCAGGTTGGATGGTCGGTGTTTTTATAAAATCGCATGGCCAAACACCACCCTTGGACCTTGGTTTTAGGGGCATATTGTTTTGAAATCGCAGTTGGAACTACTTGAAGTGGATGATTCTGAAGGAGTGGTTTGTATCGACGGAACCCATAGTGGTCCAAACATACTTAGGGCCTTACATAACCTAGTTTCTTGACATAATTATTATCAGCTACTGATCTGTTTGATTTTGTTGATGATTTAACTGATGTTTTCAAAGCTGGGGTCTGTTTGATTTTGTTAATGATTTAACTGATGTTAATGATTTTGTCACACCACAAGGCTGCATTTTACCACGGAACCATGGATGCTACACAACATGCTTATATTCAAAAGCAGTGGAGTAAAGATGAAATTAACATAATATGTGCCACTGTGGCATTTGGAATGGGTATCTTCTGCTGACTTGATTGATCACTGAGTAATCTGCCAAAAATATTTTTGCTTATGTTGGAATTTTCAGGTATCAATAAGTTAGATGTGAAGTTCGTTAAATTATTCACCACTCTCTTTAAAATTTTGGCTTATTAGCTCAACCGGTAGAGCATTGTGCTCAGGCACAAGATGATGTGGGTTCGAATCCCACATAAGCCACACATACATTGTATCAAAAAAATTTGACAAAGCTTTTGCTATCTAGTACAACCTGTGTGGGATTCGAACCCACATGATCTTGTGCCTAAACACAATGCCCTACCGATTGAGCTAATATGCTAATAAGTTCATACCAATGCTCACTACTGCCTTGATTATTTTCATAAGTTTCAAATCTAATACAATCAGCAATTTAGAACAACTAGCACTTCTTGGAAATTCCCATATGTGACGGTGCGAGTATACATGATCTTCATAGATATCACTTGTTATGGCCCGGAATTTAAAACTTCATTTTCTTGTGAGTCTAATATGACTTTATCATTCCTTTTTTTTTTCGAAAAATGACTATCATTCTTATCTTCGTCAAAACTAAGAAATCTAATGTAATAAACCCATTTTGCAATGGAACTGAGCAAAAATTGACCAACAGAAAAAACAAATCAACTCATCTAATGCAATCAACTCATTAGCAGGACTCTATAATTCGATGAGATCCTTTATGCCATCTTAGCTTCAACAGCTGCAATGCCCCAATACAGTTGTAAACCTTCATCTGCATCTTTATCTATCACCAAGAGCCAATATTCGTCAGTAATTCACAGAATTCCGAAATCCAATTCACTGTAACCGAAACCCTAATCACAAAATTCACAAACTCAAACTCAAACTCAAAATTGAAATCCAATCTATCTATATTCCAATCCACATCTATCTAAATTCCACACTCAAATTCATAAAATTAGACTGAAAATCCCTAATTGAAATCCAATCTATCTTGACAGAATAAGGAATGCCGACATTAGAAGGAAAGTTGGAGTGGTGAATATCGTTGACAAACTGCGAGAAGTCAGATTGCGCTGGTTCGGACATGTGCAAAGAAGACCTAGATCGGCCCCGGTTCGGAGGTGCGAGATTCTGGATCTTGGAGCTTTTCGTAGGGGGAGAGGCAGACCAAAGAAGAGTTGGATGGGGACTATCCGTCAGGACCCCAATTTACTGCAGCTTTCAGAGGATATGGCATTGGACAAAGACTACTGGAGGAGACGTATACGGGTGGCTGACGTTTAGTGCGGGGGGAGTGGTGTTGTGTGTGCTTGTCCTGCTTTTGCTTTGTTTCTCTTTTGTTTGCTTGCTCCGTGACTAGATTTGTGTTCATGCTTTACTAGGGTTTTTGTTTTATTTCGTTCTGGGTCTTTCGGAAACACTCTCTCGGGCGTCCCGGGGTAAGAGTGCGTACATCCTGACCCCCCAGACCCTGCTTAATTGCGGGATACACTGAGATGTTGTTGCATGTTGTTGTTGACTTACCTTTTCCGCCCAAAGACCAGTCAGCGTTGTTTGGTGTCGCCGAACTCCGATGTCGCCTCGCCTTCCTCGTGGCGTCGGTCTCCGATCGAGTTTTCTCTCTCTCCTTCTCAATCGCATGCGTTCTTCATCTCTCTATCGTTGAGGTTAGTTTTCTTTTAATTTCAGAATATATTTTTTTTAAATCTAACGGAGTAAAGCTATTCCGTTAAGATTCACTTTAAAAGGGCACGACACGAAATAACCCTAAATCTGAGGGGTACCACGCCAAAAATGTGAAACTCTTGTACACCCCGCGAAAAACACCATATCTCGAGGGTACCTGGCGAAATTTCCTTAATTATTATCAGCTACTGGTCTGTTTGATTTTGTTGATGATTTAACTGATGTTTTCAAAGCTGGGGTTTGTTTGATTTTGTTAATGATTTAACTGATGTTTTAAGAAGGAAATTAAGCCCAAACAAGTAGGATTATAGTCATCATTTAGAAAGTGATGCTATTATTATCCTCTAGTATTTATTGCAACTATTGCAACTATAAGAGAGCATGTACAAGATCAGTTGGGAACCGTTTGTTACGTGACTTAATCCCGCCGCCAATTATATAATCCGAGTGGCTTATCGACCGGGTTCTAAAGTAAAATTAAATAACCCGAAATCCTCCACCCGGGCTATATATCTTTAAAGGAATTATTGAACCGAAATCCTCCACCCGGGTTACAAGTTTCTTCTTCACCTCCGGCACCACCTCCATCATTCCCCGAACAGCACCTTCCGGAGATCAATGTAAGTGAGTTTATTTATTTTTTCATTTTAAATTTGTTCTGGTGTGATTTATTTTAAATTTGTGCTGTTGCGAATTGAGTATTTTGAATGTCTAATAATAATGCACATAAGATGTTTGACAAAATGCTCAAGTGAAATTGGTGGAGTTGTTGGGAAGGTTGTGATATTCTACGATCAATTTAGAGAGGGTAAGGCATACTACCAAGATGTAAGTACAGTAGAGGAGGGGATGTTATAACTATCCTAGTGAGTGCCTTTATGTTGTGATTTTTGGGAAGGGTTTGTGGCGAAATCAGAAAGTATATACTTGGTTAGGCAGGCCAGCTAAGGTGAACAGTCAGATATTAAAGTTGCAGTACGTAGCTGGTGTAAATAATCTATAGAACCATTACAAGCAGATCAAGTAAAAGAGGAAGGACATGGGTTGGGAATGGCATAACCACTACGCTAACCCTTACCTCCCATGGATCTAGCTAATTGAGCAAGTTGATGGGTTACCTCATTTCCATTCCTGAACAAAATGTTGAGATCACTCTTATCACAAAGTAAAGCTAACTTTTGAATGACATGTACAGATCAAACTTCAATCCCACCCTAACTTATCTTTGCAAATCAAGCCTGAATGGGGAGGGGTTTTCAGTTAGTTTATTTTCCAGAAATATATCAATTTTTTTTTAAGGTTGGCTTCTGTCATACATATATCACACTTCTGTTATACACATATCATTTGCCGATTAGTAAGCATCATTGAACTTAATATTGGGCTTGTTAAGACTGCTCATGAGGTCAAGTCCATTAGAGAGTCTCTCGATGAGATTTCATGACTAAAAACTTAGTATGTTAGTTCAATTCATCTTTGTTGTTTGCACTACCAAGTGCCACACATACTACGTATAAGAAAATTTACACCAGAGTGTAACAATCCTAAATGTCCAACTAACGCTCAAAACAAAACAACAAAAATAATGGTGAATTGATAGAGCTCTTCTAAGACACACGAAGTTTCAACTACTACTATATTGTTTTTTTTTAAAATATTATTGTTTGTAAAAAGACAACGTAGTAGTTGATGCCCTCCACATCAAAAGTCCTTCGAATTATTGTTAGTGATCCATCCTATTAATAAGAAAGAGATTAGTATAAGGAATCATGCTTTAATTACTTTAGTTAGTGGCTGCCAAATACCAATCATAATTGCTTTACTTTGTGAATTATACTTAATTTAAAGGGTAAATTACATCAAACCAAGCATTCACACCACTCGTTGTATGAGTATGAAGCAGCCCTTCTCGCCCGCAAGGGCTTAGCTCAACCGGTCACCTTTTGGAGCATGAAGCAGGCCTTCTCAGAAACTCTGCAATTGCTCTCTCATTTCCATTTCCCTTTTAAGTTTGATCGAGTTTGAGATTCCACTCTCCAAACCATGGTTGAGGCTGCTGCTTTCACCTCCCAGCCATGGCATTAGCATATCATTGAGTTCATCAGTTGTACGTTCCCTCCAAGATGTTGAGAAAAGGAAATCCAACGAGAATTAGGTACAGTCCTCCTGGCTATCCGACGTCAGGAAAATGATGTATGATATGCTGAAGATTCGTTTGATGCATTATTATGTTACCTAACACACCATTAACCAACTAACACCACTATTCTTATACTATATTATCCACCTAATTCTTATCTATCAAAATAAAATAGGTAATGTAATTGCTTTCCCTTAACACACAACTAAGCAATCTGAATTTCAAACTCTCATACTTTTGGCGGTTAGTCTGCTACCCTCCAACAATGGTTGAGGCTGCTTTGGCATCCACTGCGAAATCCGCCCTCCAACCTATTCTCATCAGCAACCCCTCCGCCTTTGAATTTGGACTGACTGGAATTCAAATACTGAGCCCTACATTGTCTCTTACTGTCTGATTTGTTTCACTGATGGAAATTGCAGTGCCAGGAACATAGCTGATGAGCCCTCCATCTAGGTTTTATAATAGGATGCAGTTAAGGTTTGAATGAAATCACACTATAAAACTTTTGTTGGACTGCACAAGTGTTTGCCTGAAAATCTATGCATTTGAAGGTTGTTTGAATTCGAGAGCATATGGTTAGTCCTCCTTGTTCCCTCATCACATTAAATTGACCACTTTGTAAATTTTGGGTTGTTGAATCAGATCTGAAGAATATTATGGGGATAATTGCAACAGTCGTGAGTCGGGACAAAGGAGTTCATGGAGGCAGGGCTGATTGTAAACAGGATCTGGTAAATTTGCCGTGTCAAGGAGTTCATGGAGGCGGGGCTTGGTCACTCTACCTGAATTATTATAAGAACAGGTCTATGATCTATATAATTAAGCTCCTTGCCTATATAAGTTACATTGTACTGGTAGAGTGATTATCAAGTACCAGAGCTTCTCTACTTTCCTGATCTATATTTCCTGCTTCAGCTAGCTGAACAAGGATCTTACGAAGATGCTCTTGAGTTCATTAGCTTCCCAATATTGCCTTCAAGTAGAAGTTTTCACTTACTCCTCCGCATATAAGAACAGATAATGGCTTGGAGTTTATTAATATGGATTGCAGGGCATTGTTTGAGTCTAATGGTATTATTCATCAGAAAACTATGACTTACACTCCTGACATTGATTGATGTGGAGACTCCCGCAGAGGATTAGGATCTACCCAATTCTACTACATCAGTTGTTTAATTACTTGCTCTGATTTCGGAGTTTTGTTAACCTACTTATGAACCGGATTTGTTGTTTGCACTACCAAGGGCCAATTAGGCACATATAAAACTTACACCCGAGTGTAACAATCCTACATGTCCAACTAACGCTCAAAACGAAACAAACAACAACAAAATGGTGAATATATAGTGTGAAAAACAGAGTCAAAAAGATATTATTGTTTGTAAAAAGAGGGAACGTAGTAATTGATGCCCTCCACATCAAAAGTGCTTTCAATTATTGTTAGTGATCCATCCTATAACAAGAAAGAGATTAGTGGGCGACTGGGCGCCTTAGAGGAATATATCAATGCTTTAATTACTTTAGTTAGTGGCTTCCAAAACCAATCATAATTGCTTTACTTTGTCAATTATATACTTAATTAATTTATTAAAGGGTAAATTACATCTTGAACATCATTAAGACAATATTTAAGCACTACACTACCCTTCTCAGAAACTCTGCAATTGCTCTCTCATTTCCATTCCCCTTTGAGTTTGAGTTTTCACTCTCCAAACCATGGCTGAGGCTGCTGCTTTGACCTCCATTGCCAAATCCGCCCTCCAACTCTTCACTTCCCTTGCCAAAGATGAATTCCTCCTCCTCTGGCACTCTTCAGAGGACCTCCAAAAGCTCAAGCGTAGCATTGAGTTCATCAGCCGTTCCCTCCAAGATGCCGAGAAAAGGAAATCCGAGGAGGATTTGGTGCTGCACTGGCTATCCGACCTCAGGAAAGTGATGTACAATGCCGAAGACTTGTTTGATTCATTGGCTGCCCACGTCTTGTCCAAGAAGACTATGTCTGGCAATGCTTTCACCAAAGAGGTACGCCTTTTCTTCTCCAGATCAAACCAGCTGGGTTTCATTGTTAAGACTGCTCATGAGGTCAAGTCCCTTAGAGAGTCTTTAGATGAGATTTCAAAAAATATGCATCAGTTCAGCTTTATACAACACCCACCCCCTGCTCTAGATCAATCATTGGCAAGAAAGAAAACCCATTCTTTTGTGAATCAAGGGGATATAATTGGAAGAGATGACGATAAGGTTCGCATCATTGATATGTTGATCCCTAAAGATAAAGGCCGGGAGAATTCTAGAGGCCAAAGCGTTTCTGTGGTTCCGATCATTGGGTTTGGAGGATTGGGAAAGACTGCTTTAGCGCAACTTGTTTATAATGATGAGAGAGTAAAACAAGGTTTTGATGAGTGTCTTTGGGCTTGTATAAATGACCTCTCAAACCTAGAGCTAGTCCTCGTAGAAATCATAGCATGTAGAGAGGGAAAGCTGTATGGCCTTGGTTTAGAGAAATTACAATTGAAACTGAGAGAGATTATAGGCGGGAAAAAGTTTCTAATTGTATTGGATGATGTCTGGGAGGGAAATTCAGGACATTGGCTTGATTTGAAAACCATACTTTGTTGTGGGAAAAGTGGTAGTAAAGTTTTGGTAACAACCCGATCTACAATAGTCGCTGAATGTTTACATGCCTTAAAACCTTATTGTAATTTAGGGGTGTTGTCAGAAGAGAATGCATGGGCTTTGTTTGTGAAAAGGGCATTTGAAGGGGAGGAAATTAGTGGGCATTCAAAACTAGAGCCGATAGGGAAGAAGATTGCAAGCAAGTGTGGAAATGTCCCACTTGCAATTGTTACTGTTGGTAGCCTTTTAGCCCAAAAAACAAGAGATGAAAGAATTTGGAATGAGTTTTACGACAATAAACTCAAAGAAGTATTTTCAAGTGGTGATGATAATAGTGTCAAACAAGTCTTGATGGTCAGCTATAACGATCTTCATCCAAATCTGAAGCTCTGCTTTGCTACTTGTTCCCTTTTCCCAAAAGACTACATATTTGATAAAGATAAGCTAGTTCGGTTATGGTTAGCTCAAGGTATTCTTAAGCCTTCTGAAGGCAACGAACAAAGCTTGGAGGAAGTGGGAGAGGCGTACTTTTTCCAATTGGTTGATAGATGCTTGTTTCAAGAGTTAAGCGAATACAACAGATATTATTGCACCGTGAAAATGCATGATCTATTACATGATATGGCAGTAGATGTTGCTAAAACAGAGAACCTGTTTCTTGAAGTTCCTGAAAACAAATTGGAAATTCGTCATATCTCTATAAATTTTGACATCAAAGATTCCTTTGATTGTTTTAGTCTGGTGTCCGATCCAAAGACAGTGAGAACCTTAATATTTAATCACAATCAGAGCTTTTGTTTAAGTTTCTTCAAGCCTCTGTTGGAAAGCTTTACAATGCTACGCACGTTGCACCTATCAAATTCCAGAGTTGATGACATACCCGAGTCTATAGGAGGTTTGATTCACTTGAGATATCTTGACCTTTCAGATAATGTAAAGCTAAAGCATCTCCCAGATTCAATTTGTAAGCTTCACCATTTGATGATCTTGGTACTAAAGTACTGCATGAGCCTTGAGAAGTTGCCTCAAAGAATAGAAAAATTGGTAAGCTTAAGACAACTCTTTATAGATGGATGTAATCGCTTGGATTCTTTGCCGTCAGGTCTGGAAGTGTTGACTTCGCTTGTTAATCTAGATCGATTCATTGTGCATACCCATTATGGAGGTTTAGGATACTTGAAAGGCCATGATAACCTAGCTGGGGGTTTGAAAATTGAGCTTCCACAAGAGGGGTGGTTAGATGCAATCGAAGATGCGAAAAAAGCAAATATGGCGAGGAAGAATAAACTAAAAGAGATGGTTATCGGATGGAAGGAAAGATCGACAACTGCGGGTGAACAAAGAATGGCAAAAGTCGAAGCAAAAGCAGTGTTGGAGGCTCTTCGACCACATGAAAAACTCGAATATTTGAGTATCAGGAACTATGGTGGTGAGACACTTTCAAGTTGGTTTTGGACGCTCAGATATGTCAAGCAGATCTGTCTGTGCAAGTGTGATAATGTGGAGTATTTGGAGGATGGGGGAATAAAGGGTAATTTGGATTTCCCATCATTACGACTCCTTGAGATTGAGTCAATGGGAAATTTAAAAGGTTGGCGGAGGCAAGAAATGGCTCAAGGGACAAGTCGGCTTCCCCTTTCTAAAGTCTTAAGGTTGGCCATACATGTGTGTCCGAAGCTCAAGGGACAAATGCCTTTGTTTGAGGCAATTGAATATTTGTCACTACGGGGAGTTGATGCAGAAGTGGTAGAAGAGTTATTGGTTTCAAATAGGTCTTCTCAGTCTTCTTTTTCTCCATTCCACAACAATATCAAGTTAAAGGAGTTGGAGCTTTGGTGGATTGAAGGTCTAACTCAGTTGCCAGAGGGATGGATAAGGCACCTTACTGCACTCCAGAAATTATCCATTGACGGTTGTGGGGATCTAAAAAGGGTGTCTCGTCGTGGGCTGTCACATCTAACCACCCTCAAACATTTGTTTGTCGGGTCTGGTGAGATAGGTACTGACGAGGATGACAAGATTGCAAGTGAAGCAGGGATGCCATGGAAGGCCTTGCAGGGACTTGTTCATTTGAATATTGGAGTTGGGGACATGAACTTGGTAGAGGGGCTTCAATACCTCACCTCCCTGCGACAGTTACGGATTAAGAAATGGAAAGACGTATTTATTGTTGATGGAGAAATGAAAGCCTTGCAAAATCTCCGTCGACTCTCTATGGGGTTCGGTAACGAGACATTTCACTTGCCTAAATCTGGGATTCTACACATTTGTTCCCTGAATGATTTGAACATTGCCGATTGTAAGGATTTGTATGTGAGTTGGAAAACCCTTCTTGGTATGAAACTTGAGTGTTTGGTGTTTGAGAGGGTGGAGAGGGTGATCGATGTTGAAGATGACACGATGACCGCGTTGGAACAACAAAGCCTCCGTTTCCTGTGCATTATGAAAGTGGTAAGCCTTCTCACTTGAAGCTCATTAAAAATATAAGCGATTTATCTATGTTATGTTATAATCATTGTAAAGATTATAAATTTTATTATGTGTTGTGGAGTACAGGCGGTGGCAAAGTGGGTGGATGATCTCCCCTGGATTTCCCTTTCTTCATCCCTTCAAAGTTTGAGGCTTGAGGGAATGGGAGAAAGGGAGCAATTACCCGACGGAATCCAACATCTCACCTCCTTGCAATCTCTAGATATTAACGGATGTGAGAAATTGAGATCACTCTCTGTTTGGTTTCCCAAACTCACCTCTCTCACAGAACTTAGAATCAGGGATTGCTCAGCGGAATTGAAAAGGAGATGCGAAAGAGGAACGGGTGAGGATTGGCCTCTCATCCACCACCTCACTGAAATACACATCACCGTGGCAAGGTAATTTGCAAGCAATTCTTCTTCCTCTTCCTCATGTTTCTGCTTTGACTTCGCTTATGAGATCCATATATGCATGATGATTGATGAATACTCGTGTAGGAGGAGAACAAATGAAGTCGAATCCGCAAATGAAACAAGGAATGAAGAAGAGGCAAACAGAAAAAGAGGGTGCACACCCTGCTGGAGGACCTCTGTAAAAGAGTGGGTGCTTTCGAATATTTGGCTCTCCCTTTGCGACTTCATCCTCTTATTCCAAATCAAATGCTATTGTTCACCTACAGATGATACCTATATATGTGTGGTGCAGATGAAAGCATGTAGCTGATCGTTTCAAAGTCGACCACTGTTGTTGTATATTGATCACTTCTTCGGTTTTGTCCTGCTACCCATTTCGACCACAAGAGTTATCTGGGATGATTACAATAGCAAGGACCAAGGAGTTTATAGATGCATTGCACGTTTTGCAGAATTTCAGGATGACCCCCTACGTTCTTTTTGGTATATGAATGAAAATTTTACATTTGGGCTAATAACTTTACTAATTTCAGGTCAGTTGTTGATCTTTTAATTCACCAACTTTACGGAATTTGTTCATGAATGCTTTTGAAATTGCACCAACTATCAACATATATGATTTCTCTTTGTTATTATTTTTATTCAACATTCTCTTGAAATGTTCTTACACGCTGAGATAAAACTCATCAACTCCTCTGCCTTTGAATTTGGGGTTTTCAGGCACTGGACTTTAGAAGCGAAAGTAAATTTGATGCTCAGCTGGAGCTATTCAATGTATTCAACTATTCATCCATGAAAATGTTAATCTTTTGATTTTTCTTCAAGTCTAAATTCTGAGATTGGTCATTTGGTTTTCTTGTTATGATAACTGCTTTTTGGTCTCAGCTGTCAGGAAGGCATTTCGAGTATGCACTGCTAGGTGTTCACATGTTGAGCCCTGCTTTGTTGCTCACACAGCCTTATTTGTATCTTGTTGCTGATGTTTCGAGGTAACGGGAAAAGCACCAACAAGGAAGGTTTCTTCTTTATAACACCAGGCAGCCTAAGGTGAAGGCCTGAAAGGTGGCTCAATGGACAACTTTCATTTCTTTCGATCATGGCCAACAATATAGCTTGGGTAGTAATACTATTTTGATCACAAGGTGGCTAATAAAGTTGTATTCATCATGGAAGGTGGTGTTGGCAAGGCTAAACCAGGTAAAACATAACATCTTTCTTTCTATTTACTACATAATCCTTTGTTTTATATTTGATCACTTTTTTAATTTCTGATTGTTGATTAGATCAATCTGGTGAGAAGTTGTATAATCCAAGCTACACATGTACCATGAAAAGACTTGTGGAACCAATCACATTTTAATACTTGTACTTCTCTTCTGTGGTACTTCTCTTATTGCAATTAATCTGTCGTACTGACTCGTGAGGTTGTTTGTTAACTTCATCTGCGTACTTGTTGATCTAGCTTGTAGATGAAAAGAACAGAGTTCCAAATGGTCGAAGCTATGGCTTTATTATTGCTTGAGAATGGTAAGAAAATTTTCACTGCTCCTATTGCATTCAAACTAAATTTCTAGTCCAACTATTCAGAACAATTGTCCTAATGGTTCATCCTTCAGTTTAATGTAGGTAACTAGGTATGCAGGATGATCCTGGAAGTATTACCCGGCCTGCTCAATGAAGAAGTCGAGTGACAAGGTAGCCAATGTCGTAGGCTATTTCAGTTGAGGTTGATGTTAAATCCAATAAACTGTGATGGTGCTCTTTCAATGCTCTTGAATTGGAAGGAATTACATACTACTGGAGTTTTTTGAGAAAGATGCATTGAAAGAGCACCATCACAGTTCATTTATGTTTCTCTTTTAATTTTGTAACTATTGACCTAACCTGGCTCGTTGCTTACCAGATCGAGGCAGGGAAAAGTTAGAGAACCTAGCTGCTATGCAAGTAGCCCGGGGCTTCTATGTTGGATGGTATGGATTCAACAGTTAAATCTTTGAGTTTCAATATATATTCATGAATTCCATGTCACTGTACTAGGCTTTTAGCAGGTTTTATGCATCCAATATATGTTGTGAAAGAGGCTGCCTAATTCACTGAAGTGGAGTTTAGATTGTGAAAGAGGACTCTTGGTTTTGAGGGCAGCAATCAGTCATTGGTCCAATAAAATTGGTCGAAGGGTAACTACAACAGCTCTTATGGATTACTTGTTCCTAATTTTGAATTCACTAAATTGAATTATCCATCTGATGTACCCTATCATTGCGCGCAGGCAGACTCTTACTCGCTCTTTTGATTCCCGTGGGCTATTTACAATTGATGATAACCCTTCATTTTTCCCAAGAATGGTGACTGGTGAGACTCTTAAATCGAGCCTAAGTTTGTATCTACTCCAACCATTCAACAATATGTCGTTTAAAGGGTTCATTGTCTTTTATACTGTAGGTATGGATGATCCCACAAGTGTTTTGGCCATCACAAGAAGGGACCAACTGCTACACATACTACATGAGAGGGAGATCTCTAAGAGCTTTGATTCTTATTGTATACTTTATGACTCTCTCTCTTTGAAAGAGCATAAAGTTCAGTTCATTTTTTTTTTATATGTTTTGTATTTTGATTTTGTAGGAGGGTTTAGGCATAATGTCCCCCTTGATTGTACTTTACAATTGGAACTAATGAAATAGGCGTGGGGATGAGCCTCCCGGCATGACCGGGTTCCAAACCCCAAAAGAAAAATCTTTTAGCCATTTTTTTAGCCCGAAGGGATTGTGCAGATCCTGGTTCAAGAGTTCTGCCCGGCATTCCAAACATGCTCTATGAACAAAAGTCGACACAATTCACAAGTAGCAATAGTTCGAATTTTTTTTCAAAATAGCCAAAAAATGAAAAATTATTTGGGAAATAGCCAAGATCGGAAAGAAATTAGCGAAATAGCCAAAACAGGGTAAAGTCGCTGTTTGTAACAGCGATTTTACCCAAAATATTTTAAAAAAATAATAAAATAGGTAAGTTGCTGTTACAAACAGCGACTTACCGTATTTTTTATTTTTTTTTAAAATTTAAATTATAATAAATTGATTTTATCTTAAAACTTTTAAAAAAATATACATATTGGGAAACAACGACTCTCCCTTTTCTTTTATTTTTTTTTAACCTAGAAAGGGAGCAATGGAAGACGCCACCACGGGAAGAGGACCAACAGCCGCACGCAGCAATGGAAGACGAGTCACGGCATCTGCTACGGCCTCCGCCTCCATCCTGGGCTATGTACGGCCTCCGCAGCAGCACCCGCAGCAATGGAAGACAAGCTACGGCCGCAGCAATGGAAGAGAAGTCACCGGCGGTGCTGCTGCTACGACGCCGATGATGGAAGACAAGTCACGGCATCTGGAAGAAGAGGGATGGCTAATTGCCTCATCTATCGGGTCAACGGCGCTGCCGGATGGTAGATGCCTCAGCGTGGTCGAAGGCCTGGGCTAAGCTCCTCCGGCGAACCTCGCCTCCGAATTCATCGACCTCCGAATTAGGCTTCCTCGCCTCCAAATTAGGCTTCCTTGCTTCCGAATTCGGCTTCGTCGACCGCAAATCGGTGAACCTCACCTCTGAATTCAACGATTTCCGTCTCTTGTTCGGCCTCTCTGCCTCCTGTCCGGCGTGGGGTGTCGCTGCTTTGAATTGCTCCGATCCTATGTCGTCGTTTCAATCGAGGTTTTGCGGTTCGGACTGTTTTTGTTTTCCGACCTATCCGCCTCTTGTTTTACTGTTCGATTTCTCCGATGTTAAGGGCGGCGCTCGAAGCCGGAAGCCTCAAGCCTGAATCGATGTTTTGAGGAACCCACCCCCGCAAGGTTTTGGGAAAAAAAAATTAAAAAAAGGGAGAGTCGCTGTTCTCCCATATAATTTTTTTTTTTGTTTTTCAATTTAAAATAACATTAAAAAAAAAATTTATCGGTAAGTCGCTGTTTGGAACAGCGACTTACCTATTTTATTATTATTTTTAAATATCTTGGGTAAAGTCGCTGTTACAAACAGCGACTTTACCCTATTTTGGCTATTTCGCTAATTTCTTTCCGATCTTGGCTATTTTCCTAATAATTTTTCGTTTTTTGGCTATTTAGAAAAAAAATTCCAATAGTTCCTACAAGCACTAGATACAAAATGCCTTGTCACCAGTAGCACACTCTTCAAGTATGTACGGATCAGTTTCTACTGCGCTTCTATGTCTTCATATCCTTTAAAATAAAACTGATCACCTCCTTAAGGGTGGCCTTTCTGCCTTCCCTGTAGTTCCTCCCACTGGCGGATTTAGGGGTGGGCTCGTATGAGCGCGAGCCCACCCCAATTCCGGAAAAAAATACGAAAGGTTAAGTAAAAAATAAAAAATAAAAAGATCTAAATCAATTTAGAAGTGAAAATGAATCATAAAGTTTACCTTGTCTAGTTTGTAAAGTATAAATGTGGAACTTTTTCCTCTTTATCTAGAGTCCAAGGTTCAATTCCTACTTTTTACATTTACTTCACTTATTTTTAACTATCTTTTTATATATAAGTTTAAATATCTTTTAAAATTGAGAATAATTAATTTCAATTAATATTATTTGAATTCTATTTTAGTCATTCATTAGGGTTTCCTTGAAATGTTTTTTAACTAATTATAAATTTTATTCGATCACTTATAATATGGATAAATCATTGAATTTTTTTACATAACCCTTCACAATTAAATTTATTTAAAGTTTAGCAAAACTCATTTCATTATTACTTAATTTTTAGCCTAAATCTCGCCCACCCCTATGGTACGCTCTGGCTTCGCCACTGGTTCCTCCAGAGCTCTTTAATAGTATATCTTCCACTTGGATTGTATTCATTCAGCTCTTTGAAGGTTGTGATCACTTCCATCTGAATCTCGATCATCCCCCCATTCTTCTTTATTTGTGTTAGTGAAATTCTGATAACATTTTTGTGAACTTTTATAAAATTATATAATCCACTTTATTTTTTATATCATTACCGTTTATAATGTTTAGCTAAGAAAATATGTAAAAAAAAAAAAAATACAGTTTTGCATATATGAGAGTGGTTCATATCTCATACCAGTTTTTGCATTGGCTTGATGCATATCTCTGCTCAATCTGCTTATATTCAGGTTTTATTACTGGCCTCTTTTCAATTTCCTCTTTCTGCGTAGATGAGTGATTTTCTTTTTTTTTTCAGTTCCATCGTCCTGTCAACCAATACAATTGAATGAAAAACAGATCGAATAGGTCTCACATTCTACTGGGGATAGACACCTAGTGGTTAAGTTGCAAATGTCAGTTGAGTAACAATTCTTTTAATCATTTGTAAGTTCATCAGATATGGTTTCATCCCATTTACTGGGAGAATCTAGTTGGCTACTTCTCATCTGCTCCTTCACGTTAAAGAGTACATATGTTTTGTTTCTTTCTAATCTTTTCAAATTTCCAAATGCCTATTTCATTATATACTTTCCATTTCCTTTTACCTGGATGTATTGTTCTTATACATCTATTTTTACTCCATCTATACCTCTTCAAGCACGTATCAAAGAGCCAGCCACTTATCATTTCATGTTCATCAACGATTATTGGTAACTCGGGAGCAACAAAATTTCGACAAGGACTCCAATTTCTGGTCTTGTTGTCACGTATCTTTTCATTTTCTATTTTAAATTGAGACTTAACTCATTTAGTATTCCTTCCTAATGTTAGTACTTTTCATCGATTCTATCTTCGTTTTCTTGTGTAGGGATTGAGAGTAGATTTCATTTATAGTTAGCTCAGTGTTAAAGAAGCAAGCATACCAATGAATTTTGTGAAGTTCAGATAAACATATATTGATCAGGTTTACCTTCAAGGCTTTATATTCTTTTCTCCATTATATTCATTTCCTCCTTCCTTTGTTTCTTGTTTACTTTATTCTTCCTTTCTCCCTTTCATTTGCTTTCTTCTTCCCTTGTTGCCAATCCTTGTTCTGCCATCCTCCTTTATTCTTTTCTCCATTCATTTCCTCCTTACGTGATTTTGGACAGAAAATGAAAAGTGAATCACATAACAAACCTTAGTTATCAAACTAGTCCTTTCTTTTAAGTAATCCCCAATAATCTTTTGTTTTATATATGGGAAGTAATATTACCATCTTTTACACAGAAGTCCTGGCGATACCCAATGTAATAATTGCTTATTCTAGTATCTTTATGAGCAGCATTTTTGTTCTGCTATTCATAGTCCTAGTAGACTCTGCTAGTTTTGTTGGGTTGTTATCCTCAATGTTTGTACTGCTAAAATCTATTCTTCTCCCGTTACTTATATTCTTTATCTGTTTGTCAATTCTTCTGATAATTCTTTATCTGTTACTTGTAGTTTCATCTATGTGTTGTTGTTATGGATCTCCCCATTGTGCATTCTTGGTAATGACGTCTAGAGTCATTCAGTCGATAAAATGATTGAAACGTTCAAGTTGTTGTCAATGGCATTCCAAACGTACTGTCCAACTGAGTTAGCCTAGTTTCAGTCAGTCAAAGGAGGTGGGGTTCATCGGAGGAAAGTGGCCCGGGAGGGCACGTACACAATAAGAGAGGAGCAGGCACTTTCTATAGTCATTTTCTTCTTTCACCGTGCTACGGTGTACTTTCAGGATGGGATCAGCAATGATGTTTATCACTTGAATTGGTAGGTTCGAATGTTTGTGTACCGTAAGACATGTACGTATTGTACTCACCTGCATTATATTATATTGTATTATATTATATATGACTTGCAACTGTAGATTTATATAATTTCTCAAATTCAATCTCAATTGTTGTTCTGTTTGAGGATAATTTTGGGTGTCTTTCTGAAATACGAGGATGATATATTTGTTAGGATTCTGTTGGAACAAGTTATATGGTTGTTGATATACATCTCCCGATTCCCATACCCGTAGGCCCTTAGGCGCTGTTAACTCCACCTTGATGATAAGATCGAACTGTAGGATGTAAGGCCTTGGTTGATGAAAGCCAAAACTCGGGATTCCTGAGTTTGGTAAGGTCTTACCAAATTGGTTGATGAAAGCCAAAACTCGGGATTCCTGAGTTTGGTAAGGTCTTACCAAACGGCTCAAGACTTTAACTCAATCCTACTGGTCTCGGGAAGGATTCTGTGTAAATGGGCCTATTTATTAAACAGGCCCAATTTACCCTAAATCCATAACCGAAAATCCAGTTGTTATAAAGAGCCATCTCTTTGGGCTTTATCTTTAACATATATAGGGTGTAGTCTTAATTGAGCTCATAATTGTTTGAAAAAATTTGCGAAATGGGCACATTAATTGGACATATTTGCGGAATAGACGCGAGTTCGGACAAATTTGCGGAATAGACGCTATATATACCTAATTCTCAAAGAATCTCTCTCCTCTCCTGATTCTTCTCCTCTGCCTCTCTCGATATGTTTTCTCTCTCTCCGCCGGACCTCCATCTTCCTCGCCGGACTTCCAATCGCTCGCAGCCGCCCTCACTCGCTCGTTGCCGGTCTCGCCGCCTTGGCCGCCTTCACGCACCTTCTTCCTCTGGTAAGTGCTTCTCGATCTCACGCTCTAATCTCACCGACTCTCTCCTCTGGTAAGTACTTGCTCGCTCTTTTTCTCTCCTCATTCCTTCAATCTTCCTTTGCTCGAATTGTTGTTTGGCTTTATTTTTTTTGTGCTTCATTCATGTCCATGCTTTCTTTGTTACAGAGAGGAGAATTTGAATTGAATTTTGTGAATTATCGGTTTGGAAGCGAAATTAGGGTTTTGATGTGGTTTGATTAGGATTTTTTGGTGAGCTTATGTGTAGAGCAGTAGTGAATCTGTAAGTAGTGATCTTTCTCAAGAGTTTCAGAGAGACAGGAAGAGCGAAATTGCGTGCTTTCGATTCAAGTTTTGCTTTCATTTTACAATTTTGATGACGATTAGTGTTCTTTCGCGGCTGGGATCGCAATTGCGTGCAAAAGAGTTCGTATTATTCAAGCTGTGAAATTAGGATGGCTGGTGCATCTAATAGAGCAGATTTATTGTTTTCGATTAATGAAATTAGACTACTACAGTAATCGAGAGAAACAGGCAGTTTTATTGCATCAATTTTCAGTTTCGGTAGTGTCATACTTCTTGTTTGATGTCAAATTTCCTTGGATGACTCATATGATTACGTTCTAGTAATGTCTAGCATGATCTAGTAAACCTTAAACATCATTTCTCTGATTCAGGAAACGAGCAGAGGAAGATGACACAGTTTCAGATGCTAAAGCCAAAGCTGAGAAGTTTGCGCAACGGTTTGTGAATTGATTTTTGTTTGTGTTTCCCTATTTATGGCAGCTAAGAAATTCATTTTTTGTGTCAATTCTGTGAGATTGTGCCCACAGGCAATGTATTAAGGACTATTAGCTTCCTCACAGTTGAGCAATTCTCTTCATTCACACAGCTGAGAAATAAAGAATCGCTTCTCTGTCTATCCTAGTTAAGTAGTTATATATGAGTAGAGATTCATGCAAAGAAAAAATTTTAGGGAATTTGAAAATTGTTTCTTCTACTTTGAATTTGTAAATGTTTAAATTGTCATGTGCCAACATCAAGTGCCAAAGAGAAGAGAAGGAAAAAAAAGGGTATCTCCAACAGTTGCATGTTGATACTTGGTACTGCCTTTAAAGAAGTAAACTAATTTCATTAGTTAATTTTTCATGACATGTGCTTTTGAAGGTATGCTGACATACTTGTAGACTTCA
The DNA here is from genome assembly GCA_037127255.1 of Persicaria tinctoria. Lineage (NCBI taxonomy): Eukaryota > Viridiplantae > Streptophyta > Magnoliopsida > Caryophyllales > Polygonaceae > Persicaria > Persicaria tinctoria. Next base: position 74,250,731 of record JBANSL010000014.1, on the reverse strand, counting down.
AGAAAGATCCAGAAAGTCACGGTGGACCTCCTGATTGCATTGTAAGCAGTGTTTTATAATCAACTTCATTTTTTCTTCAAGTATTATTATATCTACTTTTAGATATATATTCATAATAGATGCTGATGATGGGCTTTTCTTTTCACTGTTTTGTTCTGTTCTTAGCTTCTCTGCAGACTTCGGGAGCAAATCCTCCGTCAATTAGGACTCAGAGATATATTTAAGAAAGTTAAGGTATGGTCCTTTTCTCTTCTATATTATGTTAAATAAGGAGGCCTTTGTGGGGAATGAATTATAAAAAATGGGATGAAATGTGGTGTGGAATCAACTTTCTCAGTCATGACATACTGACTAAAATGTTATGTCAAGTCTCTTATTTTCTCTGCCACACTGATTCTAGTTCCTAGTGATTTATTCTTGCAACGCTCTCACAAGGTAATAAGTTGAAGAATTCATCCCATATTAGACTCTACTTCTCTCTTATCTGATGAAGCAACATATGCTGGGCATATTTTGATTTCCTTCTTTGATCCCCTTCCTCTTATCAAAGAGACCATACATAAATCTGTACTCCTACAGGATGAAGAGAATGCCAAGGCTGTGTCCCTATTTAGTCATGTGATCAATCTAAATGACGCTATTGAGGATCCAGAAAAACGGTTGGAGAATCTGGTTAGAGGCATTTTTGCAGGAAATGTATTTGATCTGGGTTCTGCGAAGGTACCATATGGGTTTTCCTTACACGCTTATTACTATACACCTCTTTTGCTTATTATACTGTTAGCTTTTCAAACTTGGCCTAAAATCTGACATTCTTTATCTCCCTTTTTCTATCCCATGTCTTCTACACCGTTGACACAACATGATAATAACTGCCACTCCTTTTGCTGATCCAAACATATGTTTTTTTTGTGCATCTTCTTTGTGTTTTTTGAAGCTTGCAGAGGTATTCTCAAAGGATGGAATGTCCTTTCGTGCAACTTCTAAGACTGAGTCGTGCAACTTCTAAGACTGAGTCGTGCAACTTCTAAGACTGAATTTGATGAAACTCTGAGAGCTGTTCTGAATGGTGAGTTGCTCAATAAATTGGCTTGCTAGTTCTGTTCCGTAATAAATCATGTTTGATAGTGTAATTTATGATTTGAGGGAGCACATAATTTTTGTTCTCAGATTGTGAATTTTTAGTTTGTTGAATGCTTAGGGATTGTAATTTGCCATTGTTGAGTGACCCATTCCCATCAAGGCCTGTTTTTTTTTTTAAATATTATTATTATTATTATTATTATTATATTTAAATTTTTTTTATGCATGACATGTTGCTTTGCTGAACAATTTCACTATGCAAGTTGTTTCATGTTTGATTACAAACTTTTTCATGGCTGATATTTTATTATTATGACTACTAAATCTCCTCTACTACGCTCTTTCTTTTGCTCTCCAATCTTATTTATGATATACTTTATTTCATGTGATTTGAATTTGAATTACAAAGCTTCTATTTCTTTGGTCAGGGTATCATGTTTCTCATCTGCATATCAGTCTTTGCTGCATCTGGAATATCTCTGGGTGTGATTGTAACTGCTGAGCCATTAGAAGAGTTGAGATACACGGTAGACCTGCTATTTTTGCTGATACTTTCTTTGCTCCAGTTGATTCAAAATGGCTGACGGAGAGGGTATTCAGCCACTTGTCTGTGACAATGGTGCTGGGATGGTTAAGGTATGCAAAACACATTTACTATTAATAATTGGAAGTAAGAATGTATTGCAAAAGTTCTCCCTCAACGTTGCCATGTGTTGATAGGCTGGATTCGCTGGAGATGATGCTCCAGTGGTCGTACAACAGGTAAGCCTATCATTAATCAAGAGAGCAAATGTGTTGTGTTTGAGTTGAGCTATACATTGATCTGGTTAACCTTCTTAGGTGTGTGCAAGTTTGTATATTGCTGGATTGCTGATTTATTTTTGCCATGGCAGGTATTGTGTTGGACTCTAGTGTTGGTGTTAGCCACACAGTTCCAATTTACGAAGGGTACGCTCTCCCACACACATCTTGCGTCTTGATTTTGCAGGCCGTGATCTCACTGATCACCTCATGAAAATCTTGACTGAGAGAGGATACTCGTTCACAACAAGTGCTCAGCGTGAAAATGTGAGGGACGTGAAAGAGAAGCTTGCATACATTGCTCGGGGTTGAGATGTGTATTAGGCATAAACTGCTGGCAACTTCTGGTAATCACTTTCTTCTCTTTGCTTTTAGTTTTCTGAATTTAGCCTGGTTTGGGATTGTGCTTGTCTATGTATAGTTGCATGGTGTGCTTTTTATGTTGCCTCCAAGAGTCCCTGCTGTCACACTTTATTTTTTGTATCTTCAAATGTGTTACTGAAACATTCTGCTTTGTCACATTGTATCTTCAAATGTGTTACTGAAACATTCTGCTTGTGCTTCAGATATGGATATATGGTAACAGCTTTGAGCCCTTCCTCATTGTTGTCATCAATCCCAACAGAGAAGCTCTTGAATCATGGGCTGAAGAAAATGGGATTGAAGGGGGCTTCAGTTCAGTATGTGAGCATCCAAAGGCGAAGACTTACATTCTTGAGCAACTGAACAGCATAGCTAGAGAACACAAGGTCCTTTCTCTTCCTGCCATATAGATATGTCTCTGATGGAGAGGAATTGCTTGAATGTTTGGCATGATGTTGTTACTGTTGCACCTTGCCTCCACAACTTTTGGTTTGTTTCTCAGCACTTTCTTTGTTGGATTCTTTTACGCATATATGAAAAGGTGAATGACATCTGAAGATCTATAAAAGTTTGTTTTCTTGTTTCTAGTAATGGGTGTTTCTCGGAGTGGTTAAAGAGGTCTTAAGTGTGTCGATCTTTGTCTGTTATTTTGATTCCTTGCATTCACAAAATATGTTTGGATATTTGATCTCTTATCTTACCAATGTGTCTTCACAGGATGCTTCCAGCTCAAACATATTGAGCAATGGAGAAGTAGTCACAGCTGCAATGTCAGATGGATTTTCCGACTTGCAGGATATATCAGGGAGGCTCAAAGCTATTGAAAACAAGGTGGTGGAAACAAAGAAGCTTGCTGAAGAGAGGAGTCTCAGAGCACTAAAATCTCAAAACAGCAGGTCATGTTGTGGAAGTGGCAGATCCAGTAGGCGCTTCTCTTCTGAAATCGTGGAAGAACATTCTCGGGACGAGCATCAACAAAATGGTATCAAGCACACGAAGAAGACGCCTGATCCTCGTGAAGCTGAAGGTGACCTTGTCATGAAGGATATCATGCTTGATCAGACATTGGAGCCCTCATCGCATAGAAACAGTGGGAGCAGTGATCAGACTCTAGAGCTATGGCTGATTCAATCAATGCTTCCTGACTGGTCGATTGTATCGGAACGAACTCAAAACTGAAAGAGCAAGTTTGTTTGTGACTATATTGTACATTTTAGGAACATGTTTTCAAAAAGTTGATTGAATCTGGCTGTGGTGTAGGTCTTTGTTCTTAATTATGTTGTAGTCTTGAGAAGGTTAATAAGGTCTTGATAATCTTATATGGATATCCCAACCTGCTAAATATAGAACTTTGTATCAAAAGATGTCAGCCTCAGCCTTCATTTTGTGTGTATCATGTTGCAACTTACATTTGCTGCGGTTAAGATCTAGATGAGCGGTTTCCTTTTTAACATCTGAATCAAAAAGGGTTTGAATATAGAGGTGTGTAAACAAACTAACAAAGTTGTTATCACTCCTAATAACGGTGTCAGCACTAACGGTATCACCCCTGATAGTGGTGTCAGCACTAACGGTGTCAACACTAATATATCTTATTTTTTCACTTTTTTTTAATGCTATAGGATATGTTACAAGTATTAGATTTCTATCTCTCGTCTAGTACTTATTTAGCTTTTAAAAAAGCCTCTTAGCTCAATGATATATGTGCACAACATTATGTTATATTTGCACAATATAGTGTTATATGTGCACAACATCAAGTTATATTTGCACAACAAAAAGCGCTGACACGAAAAGTAGAATTTTAGTTTGAATGTGCAATTTTAGTTGAGATTGGTTTAGATGAGAAAATTAGGCAAGAAAGTTGCACGACTCTGTGTTAAGAGTTGCACGACTCTGTGTTAAGAGTTGCACGACTCTGTGTTAAAAGTTGCACGACTCTGTTTTAAGAGTTGCGCGACTCTGTTTTAAGAGTTGCACGACTATGTTGTAAGAGTTGCACGACGCTGTTGTAAGAGTTGCACGACCCTGTTGTAAGAGTTGCACAACTCTATTTTAAGAGTTGCACGCCTCTGTTGGAAGAGTTGCACGAATCTGTTGTAAGAAATGCACGACTCTATTTTAAGATTTGCACGACAATCGAGACTTGTGAATTTATTCTCAATATGTACAACACGTTGATCCAAAATTGAATGAATAATGGGGAGATTGTAGTAATAGATTTTTAGTTTAAAAAGAATCAAATTAGATTTTAGTTTGTATGAATAAAACTCTAAGTTTCATGAATAACACTATGAAATTTTAGAGTTGCACGACTCTTGTTTTAAGAGTTGCACGACTCTATTTCAAGAGTTGCACGACTCTGTTGTAAGAGTTGCACGGCTCTGTTTTAAGAGTTGCACGACTCTGTTTTAAGAGTTGCACGGCTCTTAAAACTAGATTTGGATCAAATTTGTGAAATTGTTATCCAGGCTTAATGGAATTGTTCGACATCATTTGATCGGCTTATGATTCAGTTGTCATGTGCTTCTTCGATTCTTTGTGAAATTCTTATCCATGCTTGTGCAACTCTAAAAAAAGTGCTGACATGGGAAAAAAGTGCTGACACGGAAAAAAGTGCAACTGTAAACTCTACTTGGATTATATTTGCACAATTTATGGTTATATTTGCACAAAGTACTCTTATATTTGCACGATAAAAGGTTAAAAAATAAAATAAATAAAAAACTAGCCTAGGGTTATATTTGCACAACTTATGATTAAATTTGCACAACGTCCTCTTATATTTGCACAACTTACTCTTATTTTTGCTCAACAATAGGTTATCTTTTGCAAAACAATCGAGATTTCTGAAATTGTTCTCAACATGATTTTATGTTGTACGACTATGTTGTTAGAATTGCACGACTATGTTGTAAGAGTTGCACGACTATGTTGCAAGAGTTGCACGATCATGTTTTAAGAGTTGCATGAATCTGTTTTAATAGTCGCACGACTCTATTGTAACAGTTGCACGACTCTTATTTTTGCTCAACAATAGGTTATTTTTTGCAAAACGATCGATATTTCTGAAATTGTTCTCAACATGATTTTATGTTCTCTCAATATTGTTTTAAGAGTTGCACGACTCTGTTTTAAGAGTTGCACGACTCTGTTTCAAGAGTTGCACGACTCTGTTGTAAGAATTGCACGGCTCTCTTGTAAGAGTTGCACGGCTCTGTTTTAAGAGTTGCATGGCTCTGTTTTAAGAGTTGCACGACTCTCTTGTAAAAGTTGCACGCCTCTGTTGTAAGGATTGCACGACTGTGTTTTTAAGAGTTGTACGACTCTTGTGTTTAAGAGTTGCACGGCTCTGTTGTAAGAATTGCACGACTTTGTTTTAAGAGTTGCACGACAATCGGGACTTGTGAATTTATTCTCAACATGATCTTATTTTATCTCAATATAATTTCATACTTTCTCAATAAATTGTAAACGATTTAAAATAAATTGAAGCAAGTCTAGTTTTATTTTTTATTTTTTTAACATTTTGTCGTGCAAATATAAACCGTAAATTGTGCAAATATAATCGTATGTTGTGCAAATATAACATTTTGTTGTGCAAAAATAAAATTAAAAATATAGATTATGGATCACATCATAAAATATAGATAATTTTTTTAATTTCTCAAATTTTAGGGTGATTTTTGTAATTTAGTTAAAGCTCTTTCTTCTTCCTCAGAATTCTGCGAAGAGAAGCCCGCGTCTGCGCTCGATGCCGCCGGCCTCCGGCTCCGCCACCGCCGCCGGCCTCCGGCTCCGCCTCCGGCCTTCCTCGCTCTGCTCGGCCTCGCTCTCGGATCTCGGATCTCGGCCTTCCTCGCTCTCGGATCTCGAATCTCGGCCTTCCTCGCTCTCGGATCTCGCTCCGCTCGGCCTCGCTCCGGCTCCGGCTCGGTCGATCTCGCTCAGCCGTTGGTCGACTCCCGTCGATCCGGCCTTCCTCGCTCTGCTCGGCCTCGCTCTCCGATCTCGGATCTCGCCTTCCTCGCTCTCGGATCTCGCTCCGCTCGGCCTCGCTCCGGCTCCGGCTCGGTCGATCTCGCTCAGCCGTTGCTCGACTCCCGTCGATCCGGCCTTCCTCGCTCTGCTCGGCCTCGCTCTCCGATTTCGGATCTCGGCCTTCCTCGCTCTCGGATCTCGCTCCGCTCCGCCTCGCTCCGGCTCCGGCTCGGTCGATCTCGCTCAGCCGTTGCTCGACTCTCGTCGCTCCGGCCTTCCTCGCTCTGCTCGGCCTCGCTCTCGGATCTCAGATCTCAGCCTTCCTCGCTCTCGGATCTCGGCCTCGCTCCGCTCGGCCTCGCTCCTCGCTCCGCCGGAACCAGATCTGGAACCTCCAGGAGAGGGTTGAAGAGAGAGAAAGTCCTGTGGAAAAAAATAAAAGGGGTTTATATTGCGTCTATTTGCCTAATTTGTCCCAAAACGCGGCTATTTTGCAAAATTAGGCCATTTTCGTGGCTATTTTGCAAAACCGCCCTAATTGTTTTAGGTGTGTTCGGTATTCATATCTTCTATCTTATATATATCCTTTAGCATCCTGTTGAGATTTGGCAGGGATTTGTTCAAACGGCCAGCAAGTTAAGATCTTCATTTGTTCAACGTTCTCACTAGCATATCAAGATAAGTTTCTAGATTGGCCGAAGATCTCTCCCAGGTGGTTTTGATTCGACGCTCCTCAACGGCTGAGAATTGAGGTTTCAAACGCCTTTCATCTGGGTTATAAAAAGGAGAAGAAGAGGACTGCAGAACACAACTCCTACAGCGCACAAAGTGTTCTCTGCATTCAAGTCTTTCTCCGTTGATCAATCTCACGCAGCTCCTCACGCAAAGAGTTTGTTTTTACCTTTGAGTGTTTGTGAGATTTTTCATTACGCTTTATAGTTCAATTCATCTAGGTTATACTAAGAGTTTCTTAACTCAAAAGTATAGGGTACTTTGGTATCCTTAGTTGCTTTGTTTCACTAGAGAGTTTGGGTTGCTAGATAGTAAAGAAGTCTAGAAGTGTGTAAGTCTTCTAGAGGTTGTATCTAGGACTCATAAGGCAAAGTGAAATAAAGTGTGTTGAATCCTACGGGTTGGATAACCCTAGGCGGGGACGTAGGCGGTTGGGCCAAACCTCGTTAACAAGTATCGTGTGCCCTTGCTTATTATTTGCCTTTACCGTTTCTTACTTGTTCTTGCTACTAATCTCTCTTCTCATCTCAGATAAGGTCTTACTGCGCACGGTAAGGTCTTACCTTTCTGGATTGCGAAAAGTTTCCATACTCTATCCAACCCCCCCCCCTTATAGAGTATTTGTGTGCTCCTTTACTGCCTATTTCGCACTTCAATTGGTATCAGAGCCTAGCTCACGTATTTGGATATTACTATCTGTGAGTACTAACCATGGCAGGCGAAGGACAAGGCGGCTTTGGTCAAGGAAGATCCATCTCCCATCCACCTCTCTTCGTTGGGGACAATTTTATGCACTGGAAATCTCTGATGAAGATGTTCATCATTGATCAGGATCTGGAGCTCTGGCATATCATTACACGAGGGCCAAATGTTCCCCAGAAGGACGGACCAAATGGAACGAAGCTAGACAAGACTGAGGATGAATTCAACCAGACGGATCTGGAGAAAACCGCCAAAAATAGTAAAGCAGTTCACGCTCTTTACTCTGGGCTAAGCACTGAAGAATTCAACCGGATCTCCTCTTGCAAATCAGCAAAAGAAATTTGGGATAAATTGGTTGTGACCTATGAAGGAACTAGCCAGGTCAAGGAATCCAAAATCAGTATTTATCTTAGACAATATGAATTATTTAAGATGAAATCTGATGAGTCTGTGAAAGTAATGTTCACCCGTTTTACGGAGATCCAGAATGAAGAAAAGGTCAGAAAGATACTTCGTTGTCTTCCTAAATCAAAATGGGGTCCCAAGGTGACCGCCATTGAAGAAGCTCAAGACCTTAGCATGCTGACTATCGATGACTTGTTAGGAAAACTAATCACCCATGAAATGATCCTCAATGAGGACGATGGGGAGCCTTCCACAAATGTCAAGAACTTAGCGCTAAAGGTTAAGAAAGAAGAATCACCTGAAAATTCCGAGGACGATGAAGAGGAAGATCCCTTTGCTCTTATAACAAGGGGCTTGACTCGCATTCTCAAAATGAAGAAGCAATTTTCTAATAAGGAATATGGAGGATCATCAAGGAGTCAAGGTAAGTCTTCTACCCCCTCCAAGAGAAACCGAGTCTTAACATGCTATGAATGTGGTGAAACAGATCACCTGGTTAAGGAGTGTCCTCTCAAAAAACGCAACAAGGCAAAGAAGAAAGAGTCCAACAAGAAAGTCATGGCAGCTTGGAGTGACTCAGACTCATCAAGCGACTCGGATTCCGAGGATGAACAAGCAAATCTATGTCTCATGGCCAAAAGAGACGATAAAGATCAACACCTTAATGGAATGGTAAGAAACCTTCTTTCTAGCTCCAAAGTTGTTCTTTCTGAAATTCTCAAAAATATGATCTCAAATGAGGAAAGCTGCTGCAGAGAAATTACCAGTCTACAAGAGAAGGTATTGGATCAAGAAACTTGCATTAAAAGGCTGTCAAAGAAATTGCAAGATCTTGACAATCGGAATTCAGACCTTATCAACGAAAGTAAGACCTTACGATCGGAAAATTCCGAACTTAAGAAAAAACTTTCAACTCTCATTGATCAGAACACTGATCTTGAGAAAGAAAAGGTAAAGTTGTCTGAAAAATGTCAAGATTAACAAAAGGCCTTAGTGCAATTTACAAGATCCAAGGCTAATCTTGATAAGATGCTTGGAGAACAACAACTCTCTTTAAATCGAAATGGTATAGGATACAACAAGAACTTTCCTGTTAAGCCTACTACCAAGTTCGTTAAAGCTAAAGGAAGTTGGAGGACTCCTACATGTTTCTTCTGTTGCAGAAAGGGTCATGTAAAGGAAACCTGTCCTTATAGAAGAACAGATCCTTACATCATCCGAAACACATTTCCTTTACGTTTAAATGAACGGATAAGGCAAGTTTGGGTCCCCAAAGGAACAAAGTTACCAAATATGGTATACCCCCACAACGGATCTAAATCGGTCTATTGGTCAAGCCGGAAAGGTTGATTTGTTGTTTTGCAGGACATCACCAAGACTAAGGATCAAAAATGGATTATGGATAGCGGTTGCTCCAGGCATATGAGTGGAAAAGAATCTCTTTTTCATCATCTAAAGAAGCAATCCAGCGGCACTATAACTCTTGGTGATAAGGGAAAATGCGACATCATCGGTATTGGTAACATTGGTGTTAATTCTAAAGATTTTATTAAAGATGTATATCTTGTTGATGGCCTCAAATATAATCTTCTTAGTGTTTCCCAGCTTTGTGATAGAGGCAATCGTGTATGCTTTAACAAGGAAAAGTGCATCGTTCAAGACGAAAAGACAGGAGATGTGGTTCTTGCGGCAAAAAGAGACTCTAATATTTATGCTCTTAATACAGATCGTATTTCAGCCTCAAATCTAAAGCCATCATCCATTTGCTTTTCATGTCTAATTTGGTCTAACCAAATTAAACATGAGCATCCTAACTTAACAACAAATCAGAAACAACACCAAATCGATTCCACACATAAATAGGTGTTCTATTTATACTCATTTTTGGGATAGCAGTTTAATATATATAGATCAACAAGCAAAAGTAATCCGAAGGCTGATGATCATAACAAGTTTAAAGCAATACAATTCACTCAAAATCAGTGTTCTAAAAATCGCGCCTAGGCGCCGCCTGGGCGCCGCCTAGGCGCTAGGCGGGACGGGACCTAGGAATTTTTAAGCCTAGGCGGACCTCTAGGCGGAAATTCATCCAGGAACCGCCTAGTCCCACCTAGGCGCCCCCTAGGCACCGCCTGGTCCCGCCTAGGCACCGCCTGGGCCCGACTGATCCCGCCTAGGCGCCGCCTGGGCCCGCCTAGGCACCGCCTAGTCCAACGATTATTCAATTTGCGCTTCTAAGCATATGATTAGTTGACTTAGGGCTTTTTTATCCCCCATGTCGGGATGCATTTGCTTTTCAGTCGAACTTATAGTTTTGGATTTTAGGAGGTTTAGAGTTGTTAGTCAGACATGTACTTTTGCGTTTATTTACTTTAGTGTTAATTAACTACTACAAATTTGGATTTATGAGTGATATTATGGATTATTATTACATTATATGAATTATTGACAAGTGTTATTCGTCAAAATATAAGGAAATAATCAAGTTTGTTCTAAGTCCGCCTAGGCGCCGCCTAGGCACCCGCCTAACCGCCTAGGCGCTAGGCGGCCACCCACCGCCTAGCGGCCGCCTAGCGCCTTTTAGGACATTGCTCAAAATCAATAATACGTCATACGGGTTGGGGCTCGGAGTGCAGCATTCTAGGCGGGCAGACTACTCCGTCCACCATATTGGTTATAAGTAAGGAGCTTTCTCCTGCAAGAGGAAGAAATTGCGAGATAAGAAACTTAATTGATTTGATTCAAAGTTTCTATAGCATATTAATCTCTTTTCAGCGTAAGTTTCTTTCTTCAAACTTCATGGACTTCCATTTTAAACATTACACCCAAATTAATATGTAGGACTGGATATATTGCAGCATGAAGCCATCATCCATTTGTTTTTCATGTCTAATTTGGTCTAACCAAATTAAACATGAGCAGCCTAGCTTAACAACAAATCAGAAACAACACCAAATCGATTCCACACATAAATGGGTCTTCTATTTATACTCATTTTTGGGATAGCTGTTTAATATATATACAGATCAACAAGCAAAAGTACTCCGAAGGCTGATGATCATAACAAGTTTAAAGCAATACAATTCACTCAAAATTAATAATACGGCACACGGGTTGGGGCTCGGAGTGCAACATGCTAGGCGGGCAGACTACTTCGTCCACCATATCGGCTAGAAATAAGGAGTTTTCTCCTGCAAGAGGAAGAAATTGCGAGATAAAAAACTTAATTGATTTGGTTCAAAGTTTCTGTAGCATATTAATCTCTTTTCAGCGTAAGTTTCTTACTTCAAACTTCATATATGGACTTCCATTTTAAACATTACACCCAAATTAATAGGTAGGACTGGATATATTGCAGAATGAAGCCGTCATCCATTTGCTTTTCATGTCTAATTTGGTCTAACCAAATGAATCAAATTAAACATGAGCAGCCTAATTAACAACAAATCAGAAACAACACCAGATCGATTTCACACATACATGGGTCTTCTGTTTATACTCATTGTATTTGTTTATTTAATAACTTCACTAAGTTTTTCTTGTTTCGAAATGTCCATATAGTAGCAATTAAATAGTGAAGCCTTTTGTTTTTGGGTCGATGATGATCTTGATCCGCGCTTAACAATCAATTTAAAGCAATATGATTTTTATTTTCATATTATAAATGTCTTGAGCTTATATACCTTTTATAGAAAAATCGTTATAACTTTACATAAGAGGCTACAACAAGATATATAATGAAATTGTAAATCTAGCTACCAACCTTATATACATGATTCAAAACTTTAAATTTACAGAGATTGAAGTCACATATGATATAGTACAAGAAAACTATGCATGAACACACCGGCCACTCATCTATAAACTCCATATTTTCAAAGCCCAAAATACTGTAATGTCACATACATGTTGCAAGTAACAGCTCCATCTTCAAATCTTGAAAGCTCCAAATCTTTTTTTTTTTTTTTTGATACAACAAGCTTAGAGTTTGCACAAAACTCAATCAATTCAATGATGGATAAAAATTTCAGGAGGGAGTTCAAAAAATAGTGACAACACAAAAAGATAAAATTCACATGTCAATTTAATTATCAACAAAGTCACAACACTTAATACAGAGGATTATTTTTTTAATAATGTGACTATTTTTTATATGATTATTCCTATAAATTCTAAAGAAATTTGTGACATAAGAATTATGCTTGAATTGAACTAACATTTTTATACATTTTTTTTTGTTCGAAACATTTGTATACTTATATTACTACTAGCGAATATAAGAAATGGAGCCAGAAAGAAGGGTAACAAATAAAAGCCAAAAAACGTTTATTTGAAATTATTATTTGTTACAAAATAAATTAATTATAATTTGTAAGTATATATTAAATGTAAGTAAAAAGATGAAGATGGCTAAATAGATAAATAAAATCAGGATAGAAGATTAAGACAACTAAAGAACAAAATGATTGAAAAAGGTAAAAATAAAATGAAAAAAACGAGGATGGAAATAGTAGATTGATATTCAAGCGAATTGTTGAGGTTCAAATAAGATGATAATCGAAGTTCAATAATAGGATTGAGGGAGGCTATAGGATATATGTTTAAAAACATATTGTAATGGATGATAAAAAGGAAGGAGACAATTAAAATATACCGAGTTGAACAAAAAAATGATTGCTAAATAGAATGTGGCCTTAAATTAAATATGCCTTCAATTATGTCGAATTTTACCCTCGAAAAAATATTTCTTGGGTATTTTATCCCCGAAGTTTGTCTTAAACCTTTTGTGAAGGCAATTAGCCTTGAATGTGGTCTTAAATATAACCTTCAATAATATCGATCCTAAAGATACCCTCGGCTTTACCCTAGAATTACATTGTGAGGGTATTTTAGCTATGATAGCTTTGTTTCGAAGGCAATTAGCCTTGAATATGGCTTTGAACACGACTTTGATTAATATCGACCCTAATTTACCCTTGATGTGTTTGTTGGGTAGATGAGCCTCGATGTGCTTGTTGGGCAGATGAGTTTGTTGGGTACGGTGTGCATATGTGAAACAAGGAAATCCCACATCGGAAGTTGTGAGAGCCACTCCACCCAACGTCGATTGGTTTTGGGTTGGAATCTCATTTTGTTTGTGTGCTAGGCTTGAGGAGCTACGAGATGTGTTATTGGATCTGGAGTTTGTCGTCAATGGAATTATGTATCATTTGAGATTTGGTCTAGGAGTTCATCAGCTTAGATAGCTATATCTCCATCTTCATCTATTCTGAGACGCTTGACATACCACTTTAAGCCCTGAGTTCGATATATCAACATAGTTGATAGATTACATAGGTCTTAATATTGTATAGTGGGCTAAAAGCCCATTAAGGCCCAATACCTTTGTAACCTATATATATGTTATATCAATGAATGGAAACCCTAAGGAGGATTTTACATCAATTCTATCATTCTACATGGTATCACAGTCTTTTCTTCCTAACGGAACCCTAAATTGATCCTCCCGCCTCCTCTGTCCGGCTCACCGTCGCCGATCATCCTCTTCCACTGTCTCTCTCTCGCTCCCTCGCTCACATCACTTGTCTCCATGGCTCTCTACGATCACCAACATCACTCCTTCTCTGGATACTCTAGATATCCTACCCCTCGACATGCCGGTCCTCAGGCCTCTCTGACATCGCCTGACCCAGGCTATGTTCCGTCAGCTCTGCATCACGCCTTCTCCTCTACACATCCGACATCTCCAGACTCTTCTTGGTACATGGACACTGGTGCCACCTCCCACATGACGAACTCTTCAGGTAACCTCTCATCTATTTTCTTTAAGGGTCCTGCCCACTCTATTATCGTCGGAAATGGTGGTCGTATTGCTACTTCGGGAATTGGCCACGCCAAATTACAGACCCCAACCCACCCACTACACCTCAACAATGTCCTTATTGCCCCAAAGATTGTCAAAAACCTTATCTCTGTCCGTCGGTTCACTACTGACAACAACGTTTCCCTTACGTTTGATCCCTATGGTTTCTCTGTGAACGATCTTACTACGGGGGTTACTCGCATGAGATGTAACAGCACCGGGGAGCTCTACCCTGTCACACCACCTCCTGCGTCCAGTCAGTCGTGTCCGGTCGCCCTCTCGGCATCATCGTCCAGCCTGTGGCATGCACGCTTGGGCCATCCCAGCGCTGCCGTTCTAGATGTCCTCCGTTCCCAGAACCTTGTCACCTGTACTAAAGACCCACGTTCTGGTTTATGCTCTTCCTGTCAACTAGGCAAACATGCCAGACTGCCGTTCCAACGATCTTTGACCTCTACCCTTGCTCCCTTTGATATCATTCACAGCGACATTTGGACCTCTCCCGTGCCTAGCAAGGAGGGTCACAAGTACTACCTCTTGTTTCTGGATGATTACACTCATTACTTATGGGTCTTCCCGTTGCATTTCAAGTCCCAAGTGTTTCCTATTTTTGCCAGATTCCATACCTACATCAAAACACAATTCCACATGTCCATCAAATGTTTCCAATGTGACAATGGTCGTGAATTTGACAACAAAGACTTTCACTCCTTCTTTGCCGCAAATGGGATCTCATATCGCTTGTCTTGCCCCTATACTTCTCAGCAGAATGGCAAGGCAGAAAGAATCATCAGAACCATTACCAACATGATGCGCTCTCTCCTCTTCCACGCATCTATTCCCCTTCCCTATTGGCCTCACGCCTTATCCACCACATGTTATCTCCTAAACATTCTCCCTTCCACTACCCTACACAATCGCTCGCCAGCTCAGACACTTTATTACGCCGAGCCTAGGTATGATCACCTTCGCACCTTCGGGTGCTTGTGTTTCCCAAACCAGTCATCCACAGCCCCGCACAAGCTTCACCCGCGCTCCACTCCATGTGTCTTCCTAGGCTATCCGTCTGATCATCGCGGTTACATTTGCCTCGATATCAAGACCCACAAGATCATTCTCTCACGTCATGTCACCTTTGATGAGTCGCGATTTCCCTTCGCATCTCCCACACCCCCTGTGTCGTCGACAGAGTCTGATTCACCATTCCCTCACTTCATTCTTCCCCAGAGCTCTCCCGGTGCTCCTGCGTCTCCCCCTCCCCCACCTCCCTCGCCACCCCCCACCACAAGACCACACACCCGCAGCGTCTCCGGAGTCTTCCGACCCCGTCAGATCGTCTCCATGACCACCGCCCATCACCCCGCTATCCACCGTCCATCACATCGCCAAACACCCTCGTCTCCCCTACGTGCGGCGCCCGCCGCAACCCCAAATGCGGCACCCGCCGCATGTTTACCCTCCCTGGCGGCGCCCGCCGCAACCCACTTTGCTGCACCCGCCGCTTCGTACCCCCCCCCCCCCCCCGGCGGCGCCCGCCGCACTTGCACCCGCCGCCCCCGTCCTTCCCGGCTCCCAGACCTCCCTCTCCCCCATCCCCACCTCCCACAAAACAGCCCTCCTCGACCAGAATTGGCAGGCGGCTATGCTCGACGAATACAGGGCCCTTACAAAGAATGGTACTTGGGTTCTTGTCCCGCGCCCTCCAGCGGCGAACGTCGTTCGTTGTATGTGGCTCTTCCGTCACAAGTTCCGCTCTGATGGGACGTTGGAGCGCTATAAAGCACGTCTTGTCGTCAACGGTCGATCCCAGCAAGTAGGTATTGATTGTGATGAGACCTTCAGTCCCGTGGTCAAGCCTGCCACTATCCGGGTGGTATTGAGTTTAGCTCTGTCGCGCAAATGGGCCATTCATCAGCTGGATGTCAAGAACGCTTTTCTGCATGGTCACCTGAATGAGACAGTCTACATGTTTCAGCCGCCGGGATTTACTGATGCCGATCGTCCTAAGCACGTCTGTCTCCTGAAGCGCTCTCTGTATGGTCTGAAACAGGCTCCGCGAGCTTGGTTCCAGTGCTTTGCTTCTCATTTGCTCCGCTTGGGTTTCATTGGCAGCCGATCGGATTCGTCCCTGTTCATCTATCGCAGAGGCTCCGACATGGCATTTCTGCTACTATATGTTGACGACATCATTCTCACCGCCTCTTTTGATGCTCTTCGGACGTCGATTATTTCACGGCTAAGTGCTGAATTCGCTATGTCAGATTTGGGCCAGCTGTCTTACTTCTTGGGGGTTGCTATTCAGCGGCATGCGTCTGGGCTTTTCCTCTCACAGAGTAAGTATGCTGCTGAAATTGTTGCTCGGGCTAACATGAGTAACTGCAATCCGGTCGCCACCCCTGTCGATACATCCAACAAGCTCAGCGCTCACTCTGGTCCTTTGGTTGATGATTCGACATTATACAGGAGCCTTGCTGGTGCTCTTCAGTATCTCACCTTCACCAGACCTGATATCAGTTACGCCGTTCAACAGATCTGCTTGTTTATGCATGCACCCAGGGAACCCCACTTTCATGCCTTAAAGCGGATCATTCGGTACATCAGCGGCACACTCGAGCTCGGCACCACGATCACTCCTTCCTCTAAGCTTGACCTTGTTGCATACACTGATGCGGATTGGGGTGGTTGTCCTGACACGCGTCGCCCCACGTCTGGTTACTGTGTCTTCCTCAATGACACCCTTGTGTCGTGGTCGGCCAAGCGTCAGTCCGTTGTGTCTCGCTCCAGCGCTGAAGCCGAATACAGGGGCGTTGCCAACGTTGTCTCTGAGTGCTCTTGGCTCCGCAATCTCCTGCTTGAGCTCCGTTTCCCTCTTATGAAGGCCACTCTGGTCTACACTGATAACATTTCGGTAGTCTATCTGGCTAGCAACCCGGTCCAACATCAACGCACGAAGCACATTGAGCTTGATCTCCACTTCGTCAGGGACAAGGTTGCCATAGGACATGTTCGTGTTCTCCATGTCCCGTCCTCATATCAGTACGCTGATATTTTCACCAAGGGTTTACCTAGACAGTTGTTCATTGATTTTCGCTCCAGTCTCACTGTACGACCCCCTCCAGTTTCGACTGCGGGGGTTTGATAGATTACATAGGTCTTAATATTGTATAGGGGCTAAAAGCCCATTAAGGCCCAATACCTTTGTAACCTATATATATGTTATATCAATGAATGGAAACCCCAAGGAGGATTTTACATCAATTCTATCATTCTACAATAGTTACACATCAGAAATGCCAGCAGACAATACAGATTGCATTCACTAACAGAAAAAATGTGGCTAGATTGATAAGTGTTTAAATGTCTATAGATAGAGCCTATAATGACATTTCTCAATCGAAATGTTTATAGATAGAGCCTCCATTAAACTTACAGAATGGTTAGTTAGCCCTGGAAACCACAAGGCCTTTTATTAATGTACTCACCCACAAAGGCCCTGGGTTGGTTAAGCCATTTGAGACATCTCTTAGCATTATTTCAACACCATAAGTATTAATTTTAAGAACCAACATGTCCTTTAGTGGTTAAGCCATTTGAGACATCTCTTAGCATTGAGCATCCAGATTCTAGACTTTACAAGTACATATCAGTGCTTTGGTCTTTAATGAAGCTGCGCTTTGGTCTTTAATGAAGCTTTTGTTAGGGGGAAGTCTTGTTGGGCCCGACCAGAAAGCCCAACATATAAGCCAGACCGGGGCACCATCCCAAAACCAATTGGCGTTAGGTGGAGTAGTCCGTCCACTTATATGTTGGGTTCAGATTCCTCCCACTTCCGATGTGGGATTCACAAGTGTCCCAACAAACCCCCCTCTCACTTGCGAATCCATCACAAGTCTAGCCCGGTTGGAATCGAGACCTCCACGCAACGGGTTCGACTAACCCGTCATCGATACAGATGTGGAGTCCATCTCAATCTTCGGTGCAACCGGCCCACCCGCCGAACCTAGCTCTGATACCAGTTTGTTAGGGGGAAGTCTTGTTGAGCCCGACCAGAAAGCCCAACATATAAGCCAGACCGGGGCACCATCCCAAAACCAATTGGCGTTAGGTGGAGTAGCCCGTCCACTTATATGTTGGGTTTAGATTCCTCCCACTTCCGATGTGGGATTCACAAGTGAGAGGGGGATACAACAGGAGTTCATATGATTGTTGTGTTTACCACAACAGTCCGGATGATGGTTCACGTATTTACCTAGTATGTACGTGGATGATATGTTGATTGCTGCTCAGAACAAGTCAGATATCCAGAAGCTGAAGGATTGTCTCAGTGCAGAGTTTGATATGAAAGATCTGGGTGCTGCTCGAAAGATTCTGAGAGTAGAGATCTATAGAGACAGGAAGCATAGAAAACTCTTCTTATCTCAAGAAGGGTACATCAAGAAGATATTGAGCAGGTTTGGAATGTCTTCGGCTAAGTCTATAGATACTCCAATGGCGTCTAACAGCAAGCTGGGAATGTACACACTTCAGACTGAGGAGGAGAAGGAGTACATGACTAAGGTCCCTTATGCCAGCGCAGTGGGGAGTCTGATGTATGCTATGGTCTGCACTCGACCAGATCTAGCATTTACTGTTAGTGTGGTAAGCCGCTTTATGGTTCAGCCTGGGAATGATACAGAGTGCTTGGTTGCTGGGTTTTCAGACTCTGATTATGCCGGTGATGTGGACAGTAGGAGATCGATGACTGGCTATGTTTTCACTCTTGGGAGTTCTGTGGTGAGTTGGAAAGCAACTCTACAGCCTACAGTCACTTTGTCTACCACAGAGGCAGAGTACATGGCGTTGACAGAAGCTGCTAAGGAGGGAATCTGGCTTAAAGGCTTGGTCAATGATCTAGGCCTACATCAGGATCAGGCTTTAGTGTATTGCGACAGCTTGAGTGCAATATGCTTAACCAAGGATCAAGTCCATCATGAGAAGACGAAGCACATTGATGTCAGGTACCATTTTCTGAGGAATGTGAAGAGGATCTGCAGGTATCTCAGAGGCACTACTGATGTTGGTCTGTGCTATGGGATGGTGCCCCGGTCCGGCTTATATGTTGGGCTTTCTGGTCGGGCCCAACAAGACTTTCCCCCTAACAAACTGGTATTAAAGCCGAGTTCGGCGAGTGGGCCGGTTGCACC
This sequence comes from Persicaria tinctoria, assembly GCA_037127255.1. Taxonomy (NCBI): domain Eukaryota; kingdom Viridiplantae; phylum Streptophyta; class Magnoliopsida; order Caryophyllales; family Polygonaceae; genus Persicaria; species Persicaria tinctoria. The sequence continues at coordinate 74,231,618 of JBANSL010000014.1, read as the reverse complement.
CAAAGATTGAGATGGACTCCACATCTGTATCGTTGACGGGTTAGTCGAACCCGTTGCGTGGAGGTCTTAATTCCAACCGGGCTAGACTTGTGATGGATTCGCAAGTGAGAGGGGATTTGTTGGGACACTTGTGAATCCCACATCGGAAGTGGGAGGATTCTGAACCTGACATATAAGTGGATGGGCTACTCCACCTAACGCCAATTGGTTTTGGGATGGTGCCCCGGTCTGGCTTATATATGTTGGGCTTTCTCGTTATACCAATTTGTTATAACGAGAATGATAAAGCGAAGAACAACACAGAGATTTACGTGGTTCAGGAACGGTGTGTTGCCTACATCCACGGGCAGAGAACCAGTTTTCTTATTAGAGGTTAGAGGAAGCGAAACAGATTAGAGTTACAGGGGTCGGCGTTCCATGAGTATATGAAGAGACTCATGGAACCCTAAACAGACAATGGACTGAAAGCCCAAAATAGACAGACGATAGGCCCGTTTACAGCAAACATCGCATACCGTAAAGGCGGGGTGGCGCTGCCCCCCCTAGCCCCCCCTCCAGGGACGCATCGCCCCTGGCGGGGGGCTAGGGGGGTCCACGGACCCCCCGATGCGTCGCCGGTCAACGGTCGTTCAAGGCACATTAACAACTTTTCTTCCAGTTTGAAGGCCAAGGAGTTTCCATTTACTACTGCAAAGCAAGAGAAGCCTAATATATAGATATTCATATTCTACACAAAGGTCCCCTGTCAGGTTGTCTATCTTTTCACTCCCGCCATTCATTTGGTCTAAAGTCTAAACTTCACTGAAAGTAGAAGGACTAGAATAACTTCTTTTTTTTTTATCCGAAGGTGGGCTTAAGAGGACAAAGTAGTAGGGGAAGGTTCCCCATGAGAGGGTACAAACAAACTGGGAGTTCAGTAAATTCTTCATAGTTAGAAGCTAAACAAAAGGACCATTGTGCTAGTGTGGATCACGGTGTACCACTGTGCTAGTGTAAATTCTTCATAGTCCAAAGCAATCAGCTTACAACATTCTTCAATGAGCTGGGCATCAGTGTGGATCACAGTGGGTCTGGTTCCTAAGAGGTCACAGAGCATCGTGGAATCGGACTCAATGATCAGCTTGGGAAATGGCATTTATGTTTTTAGGTAAATCGCATATGTAAGTGTATAAGGAGTGGAATTGATGCATTTTTAAGGCTCTTTCTTTTCAATATAAGAGAGATTTGATTACAAGTAGACGGTTGATAAGACATATTTTAATAGGCATTATAAGCTAATTTTAGATGCGTTTCATTGTCATATAATCATGTTTCATAGTTAATTGCATATTATACTCTTTTAGTGGTGAAGTTCAGAAACTACGCTATTTTATTGGATTTATGCAAATTCGTAGTTCCGACATGGTGAAGAGCTTGCGAAGAGACAAAAAAAAAGAAGTCCTAAGAGCAAGAAACAAGTCAAGGAAAGGTTAGAAGTTGAATTGGGAAGCTAAGGAGCAAGGGAACAAGAGCGGAAACGAAGGAAATGGAGAAATCTCCTATTTTAGCTTTCGAAGGCTTTGAGTCAGCTTCTGAGGAGTGAGGTCTTCATGAGAGTTGTAGTACTCGAAAAGAGTTTTCCAACACATTCATACGCGTCAATTGGACGAACGAAGACTCCAAAAAATGCATTATAGGTAAATGAATGGGTAAGTAGTTGAACTAAATCGGAGCATGAGCCATAGTCAAGTTTGAACTAAATCCGGCCCATTCGGCCCAACAAGCAGATGCAACAATGCACCACTGCTCACAGTATTTGAGGAGATCTGATTAGGGCACATCCATGCATCCTACTATTTATTATATTTGAGGAGATCTGATTAGGGCACATCCATGCTCCGTTCATTTCCTAAACGAGCCGAGTATGAACACATTTTTAAGCTTAATTAAATAGCTCGAATTTTATGGAATTTCTAAAATTACCACTGTATAATGAGCCAGTAGAATTGCTTAAAGCAAGCTCGACTCGAGCTCGTTCATTTCCTAAACGAGCCGAGTATGAGCACATTTTTAAGCTCGAGTCAAAATTTAGGCTCGACTCGAGCTTCGTTCATATCCTAAATGAACTGAATATGAATAATCAAAACTCGCCTCTAGTACTTGAAACTTGACTTTCTAGTGAGACCTTGAGCTTGCAACTTCTTTTCGAATTTGTTGAGCTAATTGTTGGCTCCTCAGGACACAACCCGTGATCCAAAATATACTCTCTCTTGGGTTACTGGAAAGCGTAGCTGGGAATATGAAGATGGGTGGACCTTCAAAAGACCAGGCTTGGACGCTTTCTTGGAACACGTTCTTCAATTGGGCTATGAAGTCGTGCTTTATACGGATCAGTCTTTTAGGGTAATAGTTAATTCCTTTCCTTGTCGTTGGATTTTAATTTAGTGTCCGACTGTAATATTCTGTTGTGTTCACTGTTCAGGATGTTAATAAGCTTAAATACTGGTTCAAGGATGGAGTGCGTTTTCATCATAGACTGACGAAGGGACACACTAAATATCAAGACGGGAAACGTTTCAGGGTAAGCATCTTTCACCATTCCCTCTTTTAAGAGTATAGAAGATGTGAACTCCTCCTATTGTCAATTGGTTTTAGGATGGAACCTTGCTCGGCTTATATACTAGGCTACTAGCGTATGGACGCACGCTTACATACGACTCCGATCTCGAGTCTTCAATAGAAGGATCTCTTCACATCTTTCATTCTCTCAACACCCTTCTTCAGAGCGGTGTTCGCTAGAAGGTCTAGCTTAGAAGGCTTATCTGGAAGCTATATGGCCCCTTGCCGCCTAGCGTCTTACTTTTAGGATATTGTTTAGGAGTTGTCGATGTTTCTGTCTCAGGATCTTTCGAGGTTAAATAGAGACCCTTCAAGAATTGTGTATGTGAGTGGACATGCACTGGAAAATTGTCTGCAGCCCGAGAATTGCCTTGTTATCAAGCCGTGGAAGAAAGAAGTGGATGATACAACACTTAGAGATCTTGTACCGTTTTTAGAATGTAAGCTTTCCATCTGCACGAGTCTTGTTCTTAACTAATGTATATTTTACTTGTGTTGTACTAATTGAAATTTGAAATGTTATGATTACTTTTTATCAGATATTGCATATAATAGACAATATGACATAAGAAGAGTGTTGTCGTCATTCGAAGGGAAGGATGTAGCTACTGAGTTCATTCAACGTTCCAAACACCAACAGAGGTAAAGTAGTCATCATTTGTGTGTATTTAGGAAATGTTTTAGCATACTCAGTTGTCAGTCCACCAAGTGTTAATTTTAGGTAACATACGTGCTTGCTTGCAGAGGAATACTTGGATGGTGGCAGAAACACACGCGAGGATCGGATGAAATCGGGCGGATTGGTTTGCTTCATCTCTAGGCTTGCTAAACACTTGAATTAAGACTAGAGGAAACAAAGAACCAATCACAGATTGGTATAGTAGTTGTGGGGTTATGTCTCATGCTTAACCCCTTAAATAAATCACATAGTACTCGATTTACGTAGTTCTACTTGATTATAACATGTTAACTTAAAGAAAATTTTAGAAATTCCATAGAATTCGACCTATTCGAGCTTTATTCGAACGAGCCGAACTTTCAACCGAGCTTAAAATTTTGTTCAAGCTCGGCTTGTTTAAATAAGTGAGCGAGCTCGAGTCGAGCTTTTTCGAGCCGATCCCGAGCCGAGCTCGAGCTTTTCCGTTCATATAACAGCCCTACTTCTTGGGCGTCGCTGTGCAGCGTCATGCGTCTGGGTTGTTCCTCTCTCAGAGTAAGTATATGCTGCCCGAGATTGTTGCTCGGTCCTCTGTTTGATGATCCGACGTTGTACCGAAGTCTCGTCGGTGCATTGCAGTATCTTACGTTCACTCGGCCAGACATCAGTTATGTCGTCCAGCAGATCTGCCTGTTTATGCATGCGCCCAGGGAGCCGCACTTTCAGGCCTTGAAGCGGATCATCCGGTACATCAGTGGTACCCTCGAGTTGGGCACCACAATCTCCCCTTCTTCTAGGCATGACCTTGTCGCTTACACTTACGCGGATTGGGGAGGGTGTCCTGACACACACCGCTCCACGTCTGGCTACTGTGTCTTCCTCAACGACACTCTTGTGTCGCAGTCGGCGAAGCGTCAATCGGTGGTTTCTCGCTCTAGCGCCGAGGCTGAGTATCGGGGCGTCGCCAACGTTGTTTTCGAGTGATCCTGGCTGCGCAATCTCCTACTTGAGCTCCGCTGCCCTCTTCAGAAGGCCACCCAGGTCTACACCGACAACATCTCCGCCGTCTATCTGGCCAGCAACTCAGTTCATCATCAGCGCACGAAGCACATTGAGCTCGATCTCCACTTCGTTCGGGACAAGGCTGCTCTTGGACATGTTCGTGTTCTCCATGTCCCGACCTCCAATCAGTACGTTGATATCTTCACCAAGGGCTTACCTTGTCAGTTGTTCCTCGATTTTCGGTCCAGTCTCACTGTACGGGACCCTCCACTTTCGACTGCGGGGGTTTGATAGATTACATAGATGACATATTGTAGAGTGGGCCAAAAGGCCAAATCTCTTGTAACCTTTATATATGATTGTCTAATGAATGAAACTCAAGGAGGACTTTACATCAATTCTATGATTCTACAGTTTGTGATATAGGCTTTATCGGGTGCGATCATTACAAGATTTGTTAAGCAATTTCGTGGAAAATTGCTCGGAATGGTTTAGACTTCAATTCCATATATCGGTCCCAATGCAATGTTAGCTTTGTGGACATAACTGGAATTAGAGAATGATTAAAAATTATACACAGCTCAAATAATGATATTCTTTCTAATAAATAGATTAAGAGGCTAAATAGTTAGAATTGTGATAGGCTAAAGATTGAAATAGACGCCTTTTTTATATTAATTTAGAAGAAATAAGTATTTTATTTATTTTTTTCACTGAGATTTTATCACTCCTAAATATGGTTAAAAAATACAAAATTTTAAAGAAAATTTCTAATATCAACTCAACACAGGTTAAGCCAAAAAATAAAATTTTAGTTCCTTTTTTCTTCCCAGAGATTTCGAGCCAATGTAAATGTAAATGATTATTTTTTTATTTAGCCAAACCTACCCGCAATATTGTTTAGGCATGTGTCTGTTTAGAGATTTTTTTCATTATATTTCCCAGTTGAATACATTATTTTCAGCATGCTCCTCAAATCGAAATGACCACCACCCCCAGTAAATCTCGCGATTAAGCAGGGTCTGGGAGTCAGGATGTACGCACTCTTTTCCCGAATGACTCAAGAGAGTTTCCAAAAGACCCAGTCACCCAGAACGAAAGGAGACGGGGACGACAAGGAAATAAGTCACACAGGGACGACAAGGAAATAAATCAAATCGAAATGACAACAATGATTTTTCTCACAGCATCAAGCAACTTCAGAGTGTCACGGTTGAATTTATTACACACTGATGCAGAGCATGGGAAACATGAGATGCATCATATTGTTCATCATGGCCTTGTTCGTATAACCATCAACATCAAGCATTCAAACACCAAGTTAAGGTGATCGATGCCCTATCCAACAAGCTCATTCAAACCCGAAGCCTCCACTCGAAATATAAACACGAAGCCTCTCTTCACACGAAACCGGAACATATGCATCTATGTTTCAAAATTTCAAATCGAGGATATATACATTGCAATTTGAAACACTGCACACCAATTTCTCACCGCTGACCCTAGACAAGATCACTGTGGCTCATCTGACCTCGACATCGAGTGTTCAAGAACTCTCATGGGTTTCCATTCCATCTCTTCCCTAGGTAGTCTCAAGGCTAGGAAATGAAGAGCGTCGCTTTGCACCTGGTAAATGTGACATCCCCAGGGGTAAGAATCAGGGGCGGCCCAAATTTCCTGTTCTTCAAAGCCCGTCTCGGCCACCAGCGATTCCGCAACGCAGTAGACAGCCCCGGGTTCTGGCTCTGCAAAGCTCTGGACAGCAACACAGCCTAGGGCAGTGTACCCCTCGGGAGCACGTGGAAGCCAAATGGATGCAGGAGTCTTGTAGTCGTCGATGCAGTTCCTCCATACCTACATTGATTGCCAATGGAGTGAGTAATGACAGTAGAAAATATTCATAATCAGGAATCAAAGTAAAATGTATTTGATCCAAAAAAAACTGGGTTTTCATCAAAGACTTGAAGAGTTTGAAGAGTTTGAAGAGGCTCAAACTAGGTTTTCACCAAACAAATGGCTACAATATTTCCGATTCTTCTCCTTCATTAAGTCGAACAAGATTAACATCAAACCTCCACAATGGAAACGGTTTATATAGCATAGCTAAATCCCTACCAGGTCAAATCCAACAGGATGTGCAAACTGTTGCTCATTGTAACGATAAACAGCGGCAACAGTTGGAGGATGGGTGCCAACACGCGCTATATCCCCGATACATACATACCTAAGAAAGAAGGAAGATGAGTAAATTCCTTGATTCTTATCAATTTGTAAACATCACTTTGCAAAACAAAGCAATTGCCCACTAAACGGTAACCAGCACGGCATCACTATATTGAGATTCCTAGCCGAGGCAAATGCTGGAACTTACCCATGAGGACATATTGGTCTCCAGATGCTACATATATCACCGCCCAAAACCTGAAAAACAAACGTAAGAACCAACTATAAAGCATTGAGTTCAAAAGGGGAGGTATATGGATTATGGAGCCATCAATTCACCTTCTTCTGGCACAATGTGCAGCGACCTTTAGGGTCAGGCTCACTACTCCAAATCTTTGTGAAGTTGATGCTGTGCTCAACAAATCTGCTATCATCTGAGAGAGTACTAGATGAAGACAGCTCTCTTGACATGATAACAGATTTATTTTGACGGTGTAGACCTGCTCTTGTTTCAGGTTCCCTCCAAGAGAAATGTACTTCTCTCTGACTAGAAGGTACCTGTAAAATGCATAAATCCTAAATCAATCCTGCAAACTCACTACAACTTTGGCAACCGACGTAACTTGATAGTTGATATACCCAAAGCCTAACCTTGAGAACAAGACTTTTCGTAATAGACTGGTACCCTTTCCACATCTTCCGCACTATTGAACACATCTTTACAGCTTGTGGTTCACCAGTGTTGGAATCCACTTCAGAATTGCACTTGATAACACGAGCAAAAGCTTCAGACCTCTTGAATGTTTTCAGATGAAGTATCAAAAGAGACGGCTGAGGATGTCCAGCTTTTGCCAATTCAATTGCTAGAAGCTCCTCCCAGGGCACATCCCACATGATCTTGCAGGGTTTCTTGTCTATCTTATATGGACCTGGGCGCTATCACAAACAGATGGAAACGAGGGGAGATCAGACACAGAAAATATCATGAAAAGTCACAGCAGGTTCTATATGTATTATATTACATAGTATATGGGCCATTCCCCCAGTACCTGGAGTAACATTATTCGTTTATTGGTCACCAATGCTACCCTTTGCTGTGGCAGCATAAAGTGTTCTTCATAATAATCAGACAAGGCAAACTTTGACGGTTCTTTAAATATTTCCGTGCAACCAAAATGGTGACTTGCCTCAGCAAGATGAAGAAGCATCTGAAAGCGAAAAAAAGGAAGAACAGGATCACCATATAAACTTTTTTAAGAAAATGAAGAACACAGAAGGCTAGACTGTAGTACAAGAGTCAGTGTTAAAGGATAAAGAGAAAGGGGAAAGGACAAGTAGAGCACATGAATTGCAAATGCTATTTTGTTTTAAGATAGCTAGCTAAATTCTCCACATGCATCCATAATATCAACACTTAATACTAGTTGACCAAGCCATTCCCGTTTTTTATAAAAGCAGAAAATAACATGATCTAGGAACATCTCTTAATGGAAAATTCTTCTTTTTTTTAGGGTGGGTGGGTGGGGTGGGGTTTAGGCCACTATTTACTCCCACATCTCATAAAACATCGACTGCAAATGACAAAAAAAAACAAAAAGAACATACCTGGCCAGCTGCTTCTCTCTCACTGAACTCTCGAAGAATGCCATCTGAATGTATTGCACGGGGATTTCTAATTCTTTGCAACACAGTTCTGTTATTTAACACCTCCAAACATCTTGCACAACTAGCACCAATTCCATCGACTGTAAGTGACAGAAAATCCAGTGCTCCACTCACAGGCTGCACAATGAATCCCACAAAAGCTCGTCCTAGGCCATTCGCAAGTCCTATAACACCATTTTGACGAGCACTCTCTACAGGTTTTCTCACTACTCCGGACACACCAAAGGCAACACCCTGTGCAAAAGCTTCCGTTCCTTGGATAAGTCCATCCCCAACACCTGTGATTCTCCTGGACCAAACCTGATAAAATACAAATGTTATGTTGCAGGTCACTTGAAGAATTTAATGAAATAGAAAAGAAAGCAAAGCACCTGCTTCGAACGCAACTGAAGAAACTGTCCGTCAGTTGAGAGATGAGCAAAGCCTTTACTAAGGGAAGCCAATGTTGAACTTGTCATTCCAAGAACATCAACTGAGAATAACAAATGTAAGGGATTGTGGATTAAATCTCTCCATATACGATTTGTAATAGCAGGAACAACAGAACTTTTCCGCATGAATCTGCCCTTGTGCATAACCTTCCTCAGGTGCACCTGCAATAGGACCTTATATTAGTCAGGGAGTACACAAGGTCAATCAACCAAGCGACACGCTGTTGATGGCAAGTGATAGGTTTGATGTCTATCAGATAAAATTAAATAAATGAATGAATGAATTAAAAATTACCGACAATATTGTGGGACATCAATTTATTTTAATGAATATTTTTAGTAATTCTACTACCAAAGATGCAAACAATAGCCAAATAAAACTCCAGGGAACAGTAAATAGATGTCCAAATTCTAAAGAAGGCAGTGTGGAAAGAAACAATTAAATTAGCTCATTTTTTGAACGTACATCCATCAGAATTCATCAAGACGATTAAAAAAAATGATGAGCAAATAACACAATCATCTTTCAACAATCTGACCTGAATCTTAAAAGCATTGCCAATTGCTGACATGATTGGGCTCCACACCCCCAAAACTCCATGTGGCCTTTGTGCTGGGGCTGTCTCAAATGAGACTTTTATCCTTATTTCTGACACATCTATGAGGCTGCAAAAATAGGACAACTGTCTTCAGCTTGAATATATATACGGAAATCCATCAAAAACTCACAATTATCAGGGCCAAAAAGATGAGAAATGATTAACAGCTGTTACACTTTCAGGGAGGATTCTTTATTGACAAACAGATGGGAAGAATCAATGGATAAGATGAATTTACAGATGATCTCAATCACTCTTTTGCTAAATGGAAGTTTGTTAGAGTTTTAATGCAAAAAAGTTTACTAAGGTTTTCCTTCAAGGAAAACAGTGACAACCAGGATAAGAAAAGTGTATGAAGCTTAGAACGAGATTAAACCAATCAATTCATACTCTATGCGTATCTCCGGATCGACTTGTGTAACATTTGAACTCCCGGATAAACGATCTAGCTGAAGATTATTGTAGAAATCCAACAAAGCCCAAAGAATTGGTTCATGAATATTTAGCCTCCAGCACTTTTCGGTTACCTAAAAGTACAACCAAGTTCAAGATAAGCAGAACAAAAGCTGCAATTTAATAACCTATGCATAGGAACATTAAGCGAAAAACATTACCCGTATATAAACATATGGGTATACTTGGATTCCATCAGTATTTTCATTACATATTGTCAGCGTCATTTTGAACACTGGATGTTGGAGGTCAGTTGCTTGTTCAGGTGCTAGTAATACAGGCATCAACGCTAATGGTAGCTGGTTGTCAAGCTGCAGACTCCCCAATATAAGCTTGAACCTGGAAGAAAAAGAAGATGATGATAATTGAGTAGAACTGGAATGGATAGAAAATTTGCAAACATTAAATGGCTATCAGATGTCAGTAGACATATGATGAACTGTTTCAATTAGGGAAGCCTAATGACATTACAAACGGATAGCGAAGCTGAGTATGCAGTAATACATCAGTCTCACCTACTCGTAGTTCCACCATCATAACCAGTGGAGTATGATATAAATACTCTTTCCAAGTACAGATATGAAAGCTCCCTTGGTCGGTGGTCAACAATAGAGACACCAACCACTCCAAACTCAACAATAAGCTCTAATGGTGAAGAGGTATTCTGAGCTTTTCTATGCATATGAGGAACTCCCCAATTGCCAGAAGGCATTGTGAGGGCACCCTCTACTCCTGAAGCTAATTCAGAAGAATAAATATCTGAAAATCGAGCAACTTTGACATCAGCAAAATCCATCATAGAAAACTGAACTTCTCCTTCAAGAGAACATTGAGTTGTGGATTCCAAATTGAGTTCTGAGAAAGCGGTGCAATTTTCAGTGTAGATCTTAACATCAATGAGTTTTGAACCATAAGGATCTTCCCATGAAAATCTGGTTGTAGATAGAGGTGCTAATTGAATCCAATAATCGTCACCAAAACCAGATTGCCGAATGCTGATTTTCTTCTTAGCTGTCCTATTCTCAAATCTGTCGATTACAAGATAATATAATCATGTACAACCGCACAATGCTAAATAGATAGATAGAGAGAAAGCAGGAGCTTGAATAAATCAGAGCACATTGCAGAAGACTATATACATGAGAGAATGCCCAATTATTATCTTGCTTCACATGCTATATTCTTTAAAGTTTATTTTAGGGTGATGTATATATGTGTGTGTGAGGTTTTTAGGAATGAAATTCTAGTGTAGTTTCTATTTTTAGTAGACCTACCTTATAGGGCCTCTAGCTGAACCCAGACGAAAAACAACAATGAAGCGTGATCCTTCCTCGTAACCTCGAACTTCTATCTTCAGAAATCTTCTATTACCATTATCATCTCTCAAAACTAGACAGAAGGTATCTTCTTTAGTAATTTCAACGGGATATGACCAGCTGGTCTCCTCCAAACGAACCTGCAATGTTCGATGCATGTATCCAGGTCAGAATCACAAGTAATTTTTTCTTCGAAATAAGATCTTTTGTATGCTTTCGAGCACGTAATGGCAAAGAGGTGAGCTGGTGTGGGGAAAAAAAAGGTATCCATAATCTACATTTCATCCTCAAAGAGCTACTAAGCCAACATAAGTACAATCAAGGCTTAAGTGCCTAACACTAGATTAAGAATATATAGTATAAAACAATACGGCAGCATCTAAGACAAAATCCTATCCATTTTAATCTTCTTCAAAATGTGGACGAGTCTATGTGCCTCAGGTAATGGTAGTTAGTGGTTCAGTTATCTGAACATAATTTCTACAAAGATTCAGTCACTACCTGCGTAACCTATACTCATTGAAGGGTAAGATAGCTAGTTTACATACAAGAAAAAAAGAAAAAGAGGACATGAATGAGTAGGTCTCCAGAAGCTTTCAGTTTGAAAAAAAAATGAGCTTCAAATTTTCCTTTCTGAAGTAAAACACCAAAAATGGCCCAGTGAATCCCGCAATGAAGCAGGGTCTGGCCGTAAGGATGTACGCACCCTTACTCCGAACTTGTCGAGAGGGTGTTTCCAAGAGACCCAAGGCTCCATAAATTGCAAGACAAATAGATAATGTGCAAAAAGATAAAGGTCAAAAGAAACCGACAAAGCAAACAAGGACCAAGGGGAAATCAAACGACTAGAAAAATGCAAAAGCACAAGACACAAGCACAAAGACTAAATATTGTCCGCTGACTCTGCCTGAATGCTATGAAGCCAATTATCTCAGTCCATGGTCATATCCTATGAAAGGGCCAATAGAGAGAGGTCCCGACGGATGACTTCCATCCAACTCTTCTTTCCTTTCCCAAGCAAAAAGTTAAAAACCTCTTCAATACAATGACATCCCGGGTGGGGTCTTGATGTCAGAGGTGTGTGCATCCATTTTCCGACAAAGCCAAGAGGGTCCATTAAAGTGGTTTAATTCCATGAATTATTAATCATACCAAAGTTTGTCAAAATACCTGGAGTTTGTTAGGCTCAGTAGTTACACTATAAACCAATGCCAATCTAGAATCTGATGCATGCAAAGTCTTTGGAACATCTTCAGCACTGAGCTTCATAAAAAGATCTTCTCCAACTCTGTTCGTGAAAGTCATGAATGGCCTGATAAAAATTACCTACAGAAACAGAATTTTACTCACATATGTTGTCAGCATTACATAGAATAATAAATGAAGTCCAGGTACCTTTGTTGGAACTGACTGGTAAGGGCATGGCTTTGAGGAGACAAAGAGTCGCATGCAGTTACCGTCAGAATCATAAGCTGATAGCTCCACTGATCCATCCTGAATGATGAACAGTTCACATCATGGAACAGTTTGTACTAAAGCAATGACAACAAAATAGATATACTGAGAGGATAACAAATTACCATGTCACCGAGTGGAGAAAGATCTTCAGGAGGCCCAAAGATGTCCTCTCCAGAATTAGCAATAGAAACTGAAAGACCTAAGGACTTAAAATTCAGTGTTGAAGCAATCGTATAACCTTCATAGAATTCTTCCCCGGTAATTACGTAAGGAATTTCTTCGTCATTCTGTCTTGACTTATACGGAAGTAGCTTTTGGGTCTGCCTTTTCCCATCCTTGCTGATAATCCTAAGTTTAAGTGCAGGGCACCGAGCAATTGAGAACCAAAAAGGAGCATAAACCCTTACAGCCTTGGGCATCAATGGTCGTTCTTTATCATGATTCTGTTCAAGAATAATTTTAACAGTCCTGCAGGGAAAATTTTAAGCACCCTGGTTATGTTACACATATAGCAAAAGATAAGAAAATGAAAATCAGGGATAGATGAAGCACATGAATGAAGCGTATTTCTCACCTTTCAGAGACAGAACTTCTCAGAGTTAGAGCCTTCACTGGAGCTCCATGAGGAGTAGATATAATAACAGCTTCCTGCAAGAGAAATGCAATAAACAGCAGTTGGTACCCCAGTGTCATTGACTTTCAAATTACAATTTGTAAACCTGTCAGTCACATCTTACATGTGATGGAGACCATCCTTTCTGCGGGAACAATGACAACAGCAGAGATTTTGTTATGTCAGCTGAATATACATTCACAGTTTTTCCAGTAGAGAAGACTCCCCGAGACCTGGCAGTAACATGCCCATTTTCTTGCATCTCGAGAATGGAATATTCAGAATTCAGTGGAAGATAGTTTGAAATAGATAATGGTGACTTAACCACGAGACTCCAGTCCTGTATAGGATCTCCATGGATATCTTTCGCAATCTCTGTAGCTTGTATCTGCACACAAAACCACACTCCACGGAAACTACTTGAGGACGAACCACTGGTCTGGGAACAATATAGCAAGTTATCGGACTCCTCTAGAGCGGATACACAAATACCATCATTTTCAGATTGACCAGAATCCTCTGGTCTAGAAGGTTTTCCCATCATTGAACTCCAAGAATACTCATCTGGGATACTGACATTTATTGGTCTTAAATGCAAATTATATGCTCCATTTACTGTCAAACCAGAAAGGGGGAGTGGAATAGTGTCCCCAGGCTTCAGTATCCCAATGGAAATATCCTGTAATTCATCTAATACCTGCCTTCTCTTCCTGATCCATTTCCTTTTCCTCATATAATTTTCACTATTTTCTGGATCATAAGATTCTGACAACTTTGTCAATTCAGAGCCTGGTGCATAAACCCATCCATGTGAAGTATTGACAGAAACATTATCTACACACCAGTCATCCACCCACTCCCAACCTGGAGGCGGCTGCACTCCAGACATTTCCTCTATGGGCTGACAATTTCATGAAACAATTGAGCAAATGTCAGTTCATAACAACAGCATATTAAGGAAACAAGAAAAACACGACAAAAAAGATCATTCTGTTCTCTACAAAAACAGGATTATGCGATGTTATTTTGCTGCACACTAGGTAGGTAAAAGGAAGAAGTAGACATAGGTTATATAACTATATAATCAACTTCTATCTCTCTCTCTCTCTCCCTGTCCCTTTCTCTTACAAAAAAGATCATACTGTGTCATTTAGAGATTTACACATTTTTTAAGAAAACAAACAAAAATACACTTATATCCCTGATCATTACTCTACTTTTTTACTTTCTCGAAAACTACAACTAACATCTATCTAATCATTACAAGGGCAATTTCATAAAGTGGATGACAAAATACCTAAAATAACATGTTTTTTTAACAAGATTTACTTTCTAAAACGACATGTTTTAATTAACGGAGGGAGTACGATATTATTTTGCTGTACACTAGGAGGTAAAAGGCAGTCAAATAATTATATAATCAACTTTATAATATTTATTTGTGGAAATGGTATTACACTTAAAAGGAATGAAGACGAACATCATCTGAACGACAATGAGTGAAATGTGACAAGGAATAAACTATAAAGATGATCAGCCACTTCCTTGGGTTTCCTTCTCAAGGGAAAATTTTCGTTCCCATCAATTATAACCACTCAGCAAACAGATATGTAGGCAATTGAGATGTATCAAATAGCTCTCTGTCATTGGACAGAAAAGGTGCACCCATTGAGGTCACAAGAGGAAAGATAAAACACAAAATGTAGACTCGTTAATCAATTCCTTTTTGAGAAGTAAGTTTGCGTACTGAATGTGCAAGAATAGTTAAAAAAAAATCAGGACTCTGGCTAGAAAAAAATGTAGGTCACCTGCTTAGATAGTCCACCTAATGAATCACTCGAGCTAGAATTGTCCCAACGAATCCAACCAGATTCAGCATTGTACTTTTCCACTTCAAAATACTCATCTGTTTCAACGTTTCCATCATTCACTACAGATTTCTCAGATGTACAATTATCACCTGATGGCCTTCTATATTTAGAAACATTCCTCAGCTTTAAGCACAAATCAAGGGTAAAATCGGTAATGTTATGCACAGAAACCAGAGATCTGATATTCACGTATCTGTTTCCGTCCTTGATATTTACTTCACTTGCAACAACATTGTTTCCTAACCTCCAGCAAGCAGCAGGTGCAGCATAGTTTAGCCTTACAGTAGTCCAAGGACCTTCACTTGTGGGACTGATCTGAATAAATCCAGATTTTCTAGCAACACTATGGGATTGTTTATTGTCTTCAACTTCACATCTTGTTGACAAGAGAATAGCACACCTTAATCTCCCAATATATTTACCAATGGCATCTCCAGCTACACTCTGCATAATTATAGATAAAACTCTATGGCATTCAGCAACAAATTAAGCAATAATATGCTAGAGATCCAAATGGGGCTGATACTTACCATAGTTGCTGGAGCAGACAACTCTATCCAGTTAAATTGTTTCACTATATCATGGGAAGAAGAGCCTTCCTGGACTGCTACACGACTTAGAGGTGCAGAAAAGAATCCAACTGGATCACCTGTAAAACAAAACAATATGTTGTTTGGATTTCCTGACACTTTATTCTAAACTTTTAGTGATCTAGAAGCAGTGTACTGAAAAAAAAGCACTGCAAAGTTTTCCAAATTGATGGATACCAATTCCAGAAATAAACATTTCAATAACACAATTTACATTTCATACACAGGAGTTTGATAACTTCAGCTAAAGCCACAGATCACCGACCAATGCTACACAAGAAACTCCCTCAGTGCTTGAATATAAAATTCAATTAGTTAAAGCCACAGATCTACGATCAATGCTGCACAAGAAACTCACCCAGTGCTTGAATATAAAATCAATAATTCATTGTTGGCAAAATTGGGTATATAGTCATGAAAACTTGATTATTTATACCCACTAAAACCTCAAAATTGGTTATATACCCATCAAATCATTTATATTTTGTTTAATTGTTCATAATATATTTAATTTATACTATTGAATATAAAAATTATTGAACTTTAAATATCAAACTTAGTTAGCTTATAAAAATGAGTCATTTCAACTTCTCTCAAATCAAGTAAATACGATGTGATAGGAAAACAACATTAAAGTTTTGATAGGTAAATACCCAATTAATCAAATTTCCATGGGTATAACCCGATTTCGCCCTTCTAACCTTGGTTTATAAGTTACCAAAATTCTCATCCTGTACCCTCAGTGACCTAAGAACTCGGTCAAGCAAAAAGTCATCAAAGTATACAATAAGAATACCACAGTGCATGAGCTGAGTGAAAAAAAAAGGGTAAATAAGAATACCACAGTATACAATAAGAATACCAGATTATCCAAGCCATCAAGTACTCATATAGACTGCTAAAACTGAAAACACATGAAAGAGGATTTACCTTTTCCCATATCAGTAAGAATCAGCTCCACCATGTAAGACTCCTGGTCATTGTTAAAAAAAAAAAAAAAAAAGGTTTTATATTTCCAAAATATTAAAGAGGGATGTAGAATTATTTTCAAGGATATGGAATGCAAATAACAGTATTTGTCACAGCTATATGCGACAAAAGAAAGATCAAAGGGTTTGCCATATGGTGATGAGTGCAGATATATTATAGCACCATATACTGCAAATCAAATGGAGAGGGGGTGGGTGGGGATCAAGAAACCATACAAACAATATGGATATGACAGAAGCAAAAATAATCAAAATCAAGGATTGATAACGTACTATCAAGGATAATAGTTCCAACAGTGAACTATCATATTAAAGGCACTGACTTAACTTTGACTTAATATGAGACATTAAGATCAAGTTCAACAGGTTTCACAATGAAAAGATAAATGCATTCCATCGCTAAAGATTCTAAAATAACACTGATAATATTGCTACTATAGAAACCCAGCGCAAAACGATTATTCACCTTTACGATTCCATTCCTATAAATTCAAAAATAGCAACCCAGTAAAACAGGTTAAATAGGATTATTGCACCCTAAGGATCTTCAGGATTCAGATCAATTCAATCATACCCACTAATACTTGTATGCCTCCAGACAAGAGTCAATTCCATCCATTTTTCATTATATTATGCTCAAATCAGCAAGGGAACTCCTTCAGATAATGCATTATGACTTGTAACATGTAATAATATTTGCTTTTGCTTTATTTTCCTAATGTATATACTTAGTTAACTATTGTAACATAACACTAACATATTGCTATGGAATTTTTTTTAAAAAAAAAAACAAATTGGAAGATAAATAACTAAACTGGTGTAATACAGCAGAAGGGTAACAAGGCATCTTATAATTCCACTTTTACATACCGCAGAATCTACTTTGAAGAAAAAAGCTTCGCTCCATTTCACAGACTCAAGCCCAGATGCAGAAGAAATTACTGAACTGCTCCCACATGTGCGTGCACTTTGCTGACTCAACCTTGTCTCATCTAAAAGGCTCGGTTCTGGGCTAAGACGGACTGCCACTGCATACTGACGGGAAGACAAACCCTCCAATCTTTGGAACTGAAAATTTGTATGTTGGGAAAGGATCAACAAATGAGTATAAATCAAGACATTCAAATGTTTTCATATCAGAACAAGCGAAGTTGCAGCATCTCCAAAGCAGCAATGAAAATTTATTCACGACTACTCTAGCCTATGCTTTTTAGTTTTTACAAACAATGAATGCATATTTTTAGCCGTCCTGGCAACAAATTGATACTGAAACATGATAACTGACAGGAATGAAAATTCAGGATGGCATGAAATATTTTCATATTTGTCAGTTTTAAGTGAAATCACACCTCTGCTTCTGCTATTAAAAAGGTAACCATTGGGCGGATCTTTCGGCCTGTATCACCCCTCAAATGAGAATCCAACATGTTTTTTGACACAGGAACCTTGAGTGCTTTCATGTTTCCTGTTGGCATCCTAATTATTCTTGGAAGGCCCTTGACTTCAGTTACACGAATGAAAATATCTTGACCTAGTTTGTTTTGTGGGATAATAAAATAGTCTCTACGATGATGGATATCAACGATTGAGCTTGCATTATCCTCCGGAGAAGTAGCTTCCTGCATGATTCATTAAGAGTACACAATCCATGTCAGTAAAAGGGGAAAACAGATAGGATCCCCTAATGGACTTTGTCCCTACCCCTAAGGTACCCATTAGTGAGGCTAACTCACGGAAAGGCAATTTAAGGCTATCTTCAACTGGTGCCTAATGGCCTACACAAACTCTTTCGTACATATTATTTATTTTGCAATATATTTTAACCTTAAAATAAAATAAAATAAAAAAGGGGGAAACAAATGCAGAGAAGACAAAAAGTAAAGCAGGTATCAATGAGTAAAAATAGAATCATCAGCATCGAGGAAGAAGAAACAAAGAGACCAGATCAGCATTGCAATAACTCTAGATCAAATCAAAGTTAAGCTACAAGGTGAAACAAGGAAACCAGATCTTGGTTAAATTTTCTTCGAACTTAAACAAGATAAGTGTGTGAATGGTTTGTGTTTGTTTGTTTGTTTGTTTCTTCTCTCTAATTGATTGAGTTGGTTGAGTTGTACATAGAATGTATAGTTTTTCCCTTTCGAAATGAAACCAACCATTTCCAAAAAATTGTATCATCGCAAGAGATATACCTGCTTTATAAAAGATTGATGAACTTGAGTAAGATTATTCCAGCTCGCATAAGCTTGAAGAATCATGTTAGCATTAGAGACTGAAATATTCATGTTCAGATCCCTTGTAGAGGTCAGACGTAATTGAGAAGCAGCACCAGGTGAATTAAAATCATATTGGTACCTGCAAATTGTTATATACAGATAAAATAATGATTACACAGTTAATGGAAGAAGTATAAAGATGAAAATTTTAACATAAAAGGGAGGAGATCTTCATTTTGGTACCACACACCATAGGTTCACTTATCCATGCATTCAAGTTTAAGTGAATGTCCCACAGTTAACGACAGAAAACCAAAGGAAAAGAGTGAAAGGAGCTCTACATATAAAATTTCTGCTTTACAAATACAAATAAGCAAAGAGTGAAAATAGATACATCTCTAATATAGAGAGATTATTTTCGGCACATAACTTGGATGTTTACCATCTGATTTCAATCAAAATAGATCCCACTCTGTACTATAGAGTAATTAACTTAGGCTCCATCTTTAGCTATCAACATATTTTAACTGACTTGGAAAACATGTTCTAATTTCTAAGATTATCACTCATCTTATAGTACTGCATTGTCATCTCCTATGGGAAGCTACGTACTGATTTTCTCGGTAATCAGAACCACATAAAGATCAACAGATAACAACATAACTTCAGACCATCTTGCCATATAGAGATTGCAGGCTTCAGACCATTTGCAATCACAATTAATTTTGGGAAAGATATAACATAATATCCTCTACAGCAGACAAGGGGGGGAATTATACAACTTGATCCAGCTGAAATTAGATGAAACTGAGAACTTTTAAATCATAATCATGGAGGATAGGAGGCTGACATAAGGGCGATGCAAACATGACACGGTCTCAATATTAGGCCTCCTTTTCACCTAAAAGCACCATATCAACAATTCAAGTTAAGCATGCCCCTTTCACTCAATATGCTTTTCCTCTGAAAACCTTGATTCTAAAAAAGTAATAGCAAAATAAAGTATTCAACAATTAAGATCTATGTAATCACTGTGCAGTAAACCAAAACGACTGAATACCATCAAACATGGAAAGATAACATCTCTAGCAGCATGATTATGCACTTTTTTCAGGAAGACCTATTGCATTATTTTCACCCCTAGAAGCAATGTAAATTTATGGCTCTCGTCACAAAATTCTGCAAATCCCAAATAAAAGCAAAGGATGACAATGTGTGCATGAGCTTTGACCTTAAGAATCCATCAACTGGCTCCACAACAGGTTCCCAACACTCATTCTTATCATTATAGGATCTTGCAGCCAACGAGAAACCAACTGTGGCATTCAAGTAGTCTGGTCTTCCATGTAAACTGAACCCAATGCCACTTAAAGACAAGTTGCACAGTGGAACCATCTGCATATACAAATAACAAGTTCAGGGACCAAGCCTCCAAAATCTTTTGGGAGGTTTCCGATTCTGATAAAATGCTCTGAATTGATCACTCCACAAGATGATTGAAAAAAGAGATTACTTACCAAGCCTCCAAAATCATCGAATAATGCCACAGAGAATGTACTAATCTCTGCATCAAAGACAGTATCATCTGGACCACTTGTATGTCTTCGATCCGCAAGCTTCAAAGCAAATCTTTTGGGAGGTTTCCGATAACCATTCCGAATTAGAAATGTGCCCAACTCATTCCCAACCGTCCATATACTGAAAGATGAACCCCTCACCCTAGCATCAGACGAATCCCATATGCTTTCATCAGAAAATTGATCCCCAGCAACCATGTCACTGCGAATGCATCTTAATGAGTTCAAATCAGAACTTTTAGGAGATCCCTTACAAGCAACACAACCCAAAGCAACATAGCCTGGAGGAGCTTGAGGCAACCAAAAAGAAATAGGATCCATTCCCCGTTGTTTCTTGATCTGTCCAACCAATACGAAATCCAGCGGCATCTTAAAATATTCTTCACCAAGATCTTGAAGAACAATACATGTGTTGGGAGGCTCAAACCTGATCCCAAATAGAATTTGACAATTAGTCGTTTTTCCAATAAATATATAATTTGACTGCAACAATAAAGGTAAGGAATCCATACCCTTGAACAGCAACGTCGCCAAAATATATCATGCCCTGAGGCACCACAGGACGCCAAATGGATAATTTCTTTCTCGAGCTGGAACTTTGATTCCACCATACCAACTGAAAGCTTGCTACAGGTTCAAAACGTCGCCCTAAGCTCGTAGTCTCTGATTGTGCTGTTGAATGCATATTTGGAGGGGCATCACTGTAACTCGATGCTTCAACTGAGGCTTCAGATGGCCCAAAAAATAGGTGACGTAATTCATAAGCTCTGTTTACAGAGTTGGTAGAAGCCAGGTCTGCCGGCAAGAATGTACCTAAAGAGTTATCGGCACGCCAAAATGCCAAACTTGTTGAATTTCTGCATCATGAAACAGAGTATGCAAAGGAAAAATTGTTCAAGGCAAACGATTTGGTTAGGTAATAGTAAATTAGGGATAAGGAGTGAATATAGCTTACTCGTCACAAGAGATCTGGATCCAATCTCTTAATGGACAAGGAGAAACTAAAGAAGCCAAAATGCAAAAGGCAGATGATAGTGGTGGTTGGCTCATTCCGGGAGAAACCACACAGCCCATGGCTAGGTAACCACTTGGAGCTACAGGAAACCAAACAGAACATCCAACATCATATTTTCTTGGAGTTGTAGCTTTAGAGACTGGGAGTCCTCCTGGAATAACTGGCCACACTAGTTTGAAGGAAACTGGTCTCTTGACTCTCACAAGGTTCATGTTTACCGCAAGAACACCTTTTGTTGGAGGCTTGTCACTTGCAAAGGAAAAAAAACAGCAGTCATTACTGACCGTGGAGTCAAATATTGTTATAATGAACAATTATGGGCAAAATAATGTGTACTGACAGTGGAGTCAAATAGTCACCAAGAACAGCAAACCCAGGAGGTGCACGAGCTCTCCAAAAGACATAAACCTGCTCCCCGACATGGCCTACGTGAAATAGAGTAAGTGAACTAGCTCTAACATAACAGCAAAAATATGAACATAAACAAAGTGGAAATAAGGAGTTTTGTCCAACATACTTTCAATTTTTCCAACTTTATCAAATTCGGAACAATTCATTGTCATCTTTTTCGACGATGTTCTTAAAAAGGCTAGCATATCTTCTTCAACAGCTAGAAAAAGTCGCATGATGCTGAACGAAAAATTCAAAAATATATCTGACACTGATATGTGTATATTTGTTTTGCCCGACACTCGAGAAAACTTAATGAATGTGTCAAATGGCTCCAAAATTCTGATTCCATTGCTCTCCATTGTGAACCCAAGTACATTTCCAGACATTTCAAGGGTATCACTCTTCAGAACAATCCTGAAATTGACAAAACGTATCAAACATGTTTCACTTATAATGAATTTTATTCAATCATGACAAACACAACAGTACTGTATAAAATTTAGTTCTATGAAGAACCAAGTTAACTTATGTGCATCACAATTATAGATCACAAAAAACAAATGAAATTAAATATTAAGGCTTTTCAACGGCAAGGACATCTTGATACAACTGAATCAGCGAGATTATTGACATTTAAAAGAATACTGAAACACAGCGAAAAACAAATTCCATGTATGAAAAGTTATGAGCATACAAGGAAAGTTATCAGCATATCCAGGATCAAAACGAGGAAGCCAAATGCACATATATAATGACATACTTTACCTCGAAAATGCATCGAACTGCGCATGCAGCAGTTTGTTAGAGAGGATCAGTGAATTTCCCACGTCTTTTGATGTATTGTAAAAGGTAAGTTCCGGACCAATAGCCTGCAAGAAATTATCATGGCTTAGTACTGCAAACATCATCAGGTCTTTATGAAAATGAGAGGCCAACCACTAGAGAGACAGAAACTATGACTGAGGATGAAGGAGAAAAAGGATCATCATCCCAGATACTTCACAAGAATGAGAATGTGGCAAATGATAACCAAAGTTTGAAGGGGAAGTATAGGGTGTTGCTAAAAGATCAAGTGCATTTAATCCAAATCAAAAGGCAGCTTGGTAATGAAAGGTTGTTTCCTCATCAGCTAAAGATTTTGATTTATTGGATTTTCAAGAGCTTTCTTCCAAGCTGGGAATGGACGATCTACAAACTGAACTTGAAGGGAGGGTTGGATTTGCTATTCTGAAATTATTTTGTAATATTTTGTTTGTTCAGTGACTTATTAGCACACACCCATCACATCATTTCTTATTTTACTCCTCCTAATTTTGTAATATTTTAATAATTAGTTTCTTATTTTTGGTTTAAGAAGCCCACATTGTGGCCTTGTGGGTAGGGGTGGCCCAGATTCCGGAACCGCTGGTTTTGCTTCCCCAGGAAGCGAACCTCAACCTGAACCTTGAACATAGAAGGCCATATAGTGCCTGCCACATCCGTGTAACGAGACCTAAAAAGCCCCCACTCGAAAGATTAGTCGAGCCCACAAAGTGCACCAGGATACTCATGTAAATCCGGAAAAAAAAAAAAGGGCAATGAAATACTTCTCGAAACTTTTTTGCTATCAATGCTTCATTATTGGTGAAAGTGGTTCTCCTATAAACACTATCTCTTGTACAAGAAAAGATACTAATTCCTTCAGTGAAAAAAATATTGATGTGAATGTCAGAAAAAAGGCCAAATGCAGATCTTTTTCCTTTGGTACAAATCGAGTTTCAATCATTACAATTTTCATAAAGCTTCTCGGAGATTATTAAATTGTTTCCTACATACATAAAACAATACTCCCTCCTTTTGCGAAAACATGTCATTTTAACTCATTGCACAATTTTTAAGAAAGCCAATAATATACTCCTTTCTTGCTAATTTACCCTCATTTATTACTCTACTTTTTTACTTTATCGAAAACTACAACCAACAACCCATCAATCATGTCAAGGACATTTTCATAAACTAGAAGCTAAAATACCTACAATAACATGTTTTTATGAACAAAATCGAACCTCTAAAATGACATGTTTTTGCGAACGGAGGGAGTAATATTTAGATAAACTGCACGGAAAAAATGTAAGATATAGACACAAAGAATAAAGCCTTAGTATAAAATAGATGCATCCATTTTAACCAATATCTTAAATTCATTTCCAAAGAAGAGTTTTGAGGTTATACAGAACCTGCACTTCAATGACATATGCCATGGATCTGTCAACTTGAACATTTTGGGGTTGAGAAGATTCAGCATTTTCCTGTGATAAGTTCGTTGAAACACCTGGATTAACAGCCTCCAATAAAACCTCATCATCTTCAGCGGTAGAATAGCTACTATCAGTTCCCAATATGATACAAGAATCCAAAAATCGGCCATCCTGCAAGGAGGATGAATAATCAAAACAGAGGAAAATCTTATCTTAATTCCAAAAATCAAGTCATTAATGAATCAATTCAAAGACAAATCCTAAGCTAACTATTCGAATATAATATTACATAGAGACACGTACAAATATTAAGTTTTTTTTTTACCTTGATGATGACATTCTTGAATTGCAATCTCTTCCCACTTCCAACATATATTATAGGTTCCGCACTAGGAGAGCAAAGATTTGAGCCCAGTCTATCTTTAAGAAATAATGTTCCACCATTACCATCATAAATAAAGAGATTAAACCTTTCATCATCAAGAACCAAAGGACACTTGGGAGAAAGTGAAAATTCTGATGAAGGTTGCAGAAAAGTTGCTTTATCCAAAATAATTGCATCCATTAGATAGCTAGACTCCTCATCTTCCTCACTTGACATCAAACCACGAACTGATGGAACGAAAAACTCAACCACGGCTAGAAGGAAATCAAGGGCAACAAGCAGCTGTGGTCTTTGAATGCACAAGGAAACAGATGTTGATAGTTGACTGGCCTTCATATCAAAGATCAGCATTGTTGGACCCAAATTCATATCATGGTCATCTGGACCAGCTATTTCAACAAGCTGCTGGTTTTCATCATCTGTCTGCAAATGGCTGTATGAGATACCTTTAGGTTTTCCAATAGCCAGCCGAAATTGTTCCTCAATACCCTCACGGTCATCAAAGACATTAAAACTCTTCAGGGTTCCAGACAGAAATGATTCTCCCACTGTATTTGTCTTGTATAAAATCCAAGCATGGCTCACCTGATAATGACATCACATCAAGATAAAGTGAAAAGTGACTTGATGTATTAAATATGCACCTCAATTCAAAATTACCATCTCTCATGATTCTTTAATGGCTGACCATTAGTATTAGATAAGCATTCCATTCTGCAACCAACTATCATTTTTCAACTTATATATAACCACTTCTTATGTGTTCAGCAAAAATTTCACCATTCAGTCACCAATTTCTACTCAATTGGATTGAGTTTGGACATCAATTTTAACATTTTGTCATAAGATCAATATGATCATTATGAGATTTTAAAAATGCTTTTAGACTGACAAAATGAGACGGCTGATTCAGAAGTTAGTAATTTCAAAGAATTTAAGAACTTCTTAGACTGTTTAGTAATGCGCGTGGAAAGATGTTATTTCTTGGGAAATTGAGACATCTTTAACTATTGGACTGTTATGTGAGTGAAAATAAAAGGTTACTTTCATTTCATCCTTCCAATTTTTCAATTTCTTATCTAGATTGTTGCAACATTTGATGATTTTACATGAGATAATTGTCCTTTTGATGTTTTTAAACAAAAAACACTACGCAGGTTATATCAATGTTGACAGCATATTAAAAGAGTAACTGAAAAATGATACCAGGCTGGCTAATTATTAACAGAATAAGGATAAGAAGTAGGCAAATGCAATTCAGGGTTAGGAGCAAAGTATTATACAAAGGGATGGTTTCTGCAATAATTTATTATTGGTTCATTGTCATCCCCATACAAATGGGACTACTTAAACGTGAATAGTCTCAAGGAACACATGAAAGGAAAGTAAGAGAAAATTGCTAATGAGCTTAGAATATCATTATAGAGAACAAGGACAACCTAATGGCTCCTAAAACCACTAATGAGGATCATTAGTGCAAGTTACCACTTCTGCAATTGGGTTAAGAGCAATATATTTACTGATTCAGAGATCATTAGCCTCCAGTTAGCCTCCATCACTAGGGGTCTTTTATTGAGTAACATGGCGTCTTTTTTTGGGCTTGTTGTTAGGATCAGTTAGTTCATTTCCTTACTTAATGCAAATTGTACTTTTGCCCAGGTTCCAGTCTAAGATTACAGGTCCAAACAACCTTTGATCTTATACTTGAAATGCATTAGGCTCAACAAAGGTCTTTTGGACATCATCATTCGCGACATTGTCGTTGGTGTTTGATGCTCATAAGCCTTTGGGTGTATGTCCGACTACCGATGGCCTTGGCCTGAAGTGATAGGATCTACACGGCCCATGGCCCCTAATATGCGATGGAACCAAGCCATAGTGAACCTATGTGCTTCATCGATTTGAGGAATCCCCTCCTTTTGTACTTTGAGCCGACTGGCTACAAACTACAGTGTAAATATCTCGCTTTAAGTTTTAATATATTTTAACCTTAAAATCAAAAAAAAAAAAAAATGTGCCTGGGAGCAAAAGATTGGACAAAAAGGAAAGAAAGATAAGGGAAAAAGAGATATAGGAAGGTCAATGTCTCACAACAATCCAGTTGCCATTGAGCTGACTAGATAAAGTCGGCAATCTGCCAAATCAAAGCTCATGACCTTCTATGCCCTCATCTGCCACAAACATTTTCATAACTAGAAATAGAACAATCATTACCTTACCTACTAGTAAAGGAAGGTTTTGTCTACAATGAATGCACGAGTTTACAAAACGTTTAGTGTTACTCTCTTTATTTTCTTAGATTTAAGATATAGTGAAGCTACTAAACTCTATAGACAAATTTTACTGATTTTTTGTAATGATAAGTGTAATCCTAGAAGAATGTGCTAAAATCATTATTGAAGATTGTAAAACATGTCTATCCATTAAGTGTAGATTTAAGACACTTGCGGATAAGTGGTCGCATAGAACACTTCCATATCTAGTAGGATGAGCTGACTGGATCGAGTAGGTTTTGTATGAGTTTGGAGGATTATAGTGTGTGTAAAAGGGGATAGCCCTTTGGTATAGGAGTTGCCCGTTTTTTTACTTTTACACCTGACACTTGGTATGGTACAAGTCTTTTTGTAACTTTGTTACTTGGTGTGAATTTATTTATTGATTCGAAAAAGAGATAATTTTTTGTAACTTTGTTACAGCTTAGCTTTTTACTTTTTCTGCTTTCTTTGAACTTTGTAGCTTCGCCCATGATTTTCCTAACTTCTCTCTTTAGATTCTGTAACCTTTCTCCATGAACTAATTTTTTTCTTCCCAAACTCTCTTTTCTCAACTCCTACTCTCTCATTTCCTAACAAATTGCATAAAAGTTTTGTCACGTGACCAGATAGCTCCGTGAATAACCTCTTCGTTTCTACTTAAGATGCATCTAGCTCAAACAACGGACCTGCCGGACCAACTGCCTGGCAGGAAAACTCTCTTTTCTCAACTCCTACTCTCTCATTTCCTAACAAATTGCATAAAAGTTTTGTCACGTGACCAGATAGCTCCGTGAATAACCTCTTCGTTTCTACTTAAGATGCATCTAGCTCAAACAACGGACCTGCCGGACCAACTGCCTGGCTGGAAAATCTTAGGCTTAAGCTTTACTACTGAAATTTTAGATGATGCATACATGTGAACACAACCTGTAACCCGAAACCATACGAACCCAAAGATTACCAACTTGAGCACAGCCTGCGAACTCAATTCATAGGTCGACCCAGATAGTGCAACTTATGATCATAATGATGAAACATTCGTGCGAACTCAACTCCTACTCTCTCATTTCCTAACAAATTGCATAAAAGTTTTGTCACATGACCAGATAGCTCCGTGAATAACCTCTTCATTTCTACTTAAGATGCATCTAGCTCAAACAACGGACCTGCCGGACCACCTGCTTGGCTGGAAAATCTTAGGCTTAAGCTTAAGCTTTCCTACTGCAATTTTAGATGATGCATACATGTGAACACAACCTGTAACCCGAAACCATACAAACCCAAAGGTTACCAACTTGAGCACAGCCTGCGAACTCAATTCATAGGTCGACCCAGATAGTGCAACTTATGATCATAATGATGAAACATTCGTGCGAAGTGACTCATACAGGACCTAGACAACCAAGATACATTTGCATTGACATGACTACCACACAATCCAATAAATTCACTGTTCTCCCCCAGCCAAAAACTACTTCCCTCACTGTGAATAAGAGTAGCCATTTAATGATAAACAAAAAAAAAAAGAGTAGTTGGCCATGGACATATGGCATCTTTAAATGACGTATGATTAGAAAGCTAAACGAAGTTCAAAAACTTATTATTTTTACCTGCAGCGTGGCCAAGGATGCATCTCTTGCAACCCCAGAATGTAAACTTAGCTCCACCAGCTCAATGGCAACTATGACTTTCAAACTTATATAGGTCTTCACATTCTGGTCAATGCTGGTCTCAAGTTCAATAGTAGGCTCTACCACATGAGTAACTAATGGAGTTATAGGAGGCACCACATTCACAGTCTCAGAGATATTAGACTGTGCACATTCTGTAATTATCTCATACTCTCTGTTAGATAATGCTGCTTTCAATACATTAACCTGCAGTAAAAAAAATTGCAGTCAATACCTAAGAGAGAACTATATTTGATGAAACTCTGGAAGAAATAATACTTGTAACAATATGACGTGATTCGAAAAATATTACTACAGTAACATGGTACCTCAATTTTAGCTTCAATGCTAGGTACTTGATGTAACAAGTCCCGAAGAGCACGCTGAATGACTACAGACACCCCATTGACATTATGAATGATACTGTCACCCAACTCCATATGAGTGCCAACATTTAAATTGATGTCTTCAACCTGAAACGCGCAGTCATGTTTACATAACAGAAGCTTTTGGTACCAAGTCATGGCTAGTCTTCGACATAGCTCCTTTGTAATCTCTTAATATTGACTCAATATAATTTACCGATTACAAAACACACAAAAAAAAAAAGGGATGAATAGTCACTTATCATGAAAGACACCATAAAATTGAATATGATGGCCCCTAACTAGCGTTGAAACCGCGAGCCATATTCGCGCTATGATCTCCTATAGATTGAGGGTCTCCCTCATTTTGTACACATGATCTCAAGGGACTACATCCCTTTCTTATACATATTTCTTAAGTTTACAATATATTTTAACCTTAAAAAAGTTTTAAAAAATATGATAGGCTGCAGCCCAAATGGAAGCAGCGGTAACAAAAGGCTTTCCCAAAGAAAGTATAACAAACTCAAATTGAATATAGAAGAAAAACAAACCAGAACAAAGACAAAAAAGGATATTTTAGTCCCAAGGAAGATAAATTGAATTATATTGGAACTAAAATGTATTTACAGTAACGAATTAGGAGTGACAAGCATACTAATGAGAAAGGGCCCGTGTAGTGGAAGTAGATTTAGGCTAAGCAAGATGCTCATGGAAGAAATCTTACCAGCACTGTTAGTAATTCCAGATGCACAGCATTAATCTCATCTTTATTGCCACCGAACCAATCAAATGTATTCCGAATTGTAATATGAACAACATCAAGTTTAAGGTAGCTGCAGCATAACCCATAAATCGCTTAAATTTTAACAATCTGAAAAAATGAGAAAAGCACCACACCCTTCAATTCCTTTACTACCTCATTCTAGGGCTTACCAAATGTAAGAACTGAAAAAAGAGGAATAATATGCTGCAAACACTTACTCAGGGCTGTCTGTTCTCCGTGGCATTAGTATTATAGGCTTGGTCAATGAAAGATCCAACTTCAATGCAGGTGAACCCTCTATTTCACTTTTAGTGAACCATTTTTCTGAGTTTGTAACTTGATCCCTCAATTTCACAACACCCTTTGAAGTAGTTTCGGGAACAAGACCAACAAAGTAACTCACAACCTGAATTCAGAAGTGTTAATAGAGGCAATCAACAGGGACAACAGCACTGATAGCTTGTGTACTTGAAAGCTCATATCAGGTTACCTCCTGGATGAAGCGATTCAGATACACAATGCGCACTTCTGAAAGTTGTCCATACAGGCTAAAGTCGTAACCTTTATAATCATCATCATCAAAGCTATATGAACAAAAAAGCAGCTGCAGGATAAAAAAAAAATTAAATCAAAACATAATTATTACTTGCAAAGAAGATAAGTAGAAGGTATAGCATATACGATGAAATATTTTGCCCAAAAAAAGCATTTCAACCATTCCACTGCAAGGAAAAGTGGAAAATAAATTTTTTTTAGAAACAGTTCTTTCATGAAAAAAAAAACATAAAATCAGTTCCTTCATGGAAAAATATAGCTTAAAAACTGCAAGAGGTTTTCATTTTAAGAAATAAGAACCATGCAAAATAAGTTATGACAGGGATTGCTCTACACATGTTTTAGGGTGCATAGAAGATTGATGGATTTAGAGATCTTTCAAGTTTCCGAAACATAAAGATAATACGACTAATAGTCTAATACATTCTTGTTGGATTTCGAGCTTTACAAAGTCAGCTTGAGGGGGAGTGTTGGATAAATTGGTTTTACTTTTATGTCACAAGTTAGTTGGTTGTTGCATTTAATGTGTTGCTTTAGTTTTAATTTTCTAGCTGTAGGTTTATATTTCCTAAGCTGTTTTTTCTAGAGTTATTATGTCTTTTGTAACTTTACTTTTCAGACTTTGTAGCTTCTCTTGTAAGCTTCAAAGGTCATCTCTTGTCTTTAAATAGTTGTTTTCTCCTTGAATATTATGATAAGACAATATGAAGAAGATCTTAAACTTCTCTTTGTTCTTCCTCAAGATCCTCCCAAGATTTGTTGTTTCCGCTTCCAGGATTTCAGTTTAGAAATCTAACAATTCTTAATATCCACACATTCCATGGATGAGCTAATACTTTGAAGAATCATATCAACAAAGTTCCATGAGTATGAGAATTTGTCATGAATGAGGTGGTGTTCAGCTACAGCTCAGATATAGTAGTTTATGTGGGAATGCCAACTTTGGGGATCAAAGATACATTATTGGGTATTATTCAGCAACATCGATCTGTCAGAAACCACAATGATATTTTTTTTCCCAAATGCAGTAGCCACCTACAAGTCTAACAGTCTAACACCATAGAAACAGACTTTCTATCCAATTAGTACTTCATTGGTTTTTAATGCAAGTACTCAAGCATAACATTTCGGTCATTTCCTCCAATAAACTTAGGCCTTGTTTGTTTGAGGAGTATGGGGAAAAGGAAATAAATTTGGCATGGAAAATGAGGGGAGGATGGTAATGGTTAAAATATTGATCAATGAAGCTTAAATATGGACTATATATTCGTGAGGTTAACCATGCCTTTCCCTACCTAAAAACAAACGAGGGGTTAAATTCTGAAATGGGTACAATTGGTCTCTCATCAGTGGTTTTACAGATCTCTAATCACAATGATTGCTATGTTTTCAGTAAATTTGCTTTCTCACTTGCTACAATTTCATTTGGCATAAAAAATGATCTTTAAAAGCAAGAAAAAAGACCGTAAAAAGAACATTTCCTGTACCTCAACAAATGAACTGCCTCCTGGGTTCCTCATATCGCAGGCCCAAAAATACATATGGTCTTCAGGAAGGCTATCATCACTTATTCTAAGATTTCCCAAAGCTGCTTTTATGCTAAAAGAAGAGGGAAAAACCTACAGGGAATAAACATATGCAATCATCAAGATTTTATTCTTGGGAAATAATCGCAAGATAACTCAATTATAAATAAGCTATTGATATGCCATCTATTGTGCAAAGGAATACCTTAATTTCAGTAAGCAGATTGTGTTGTGAAAGAGTTGCCAGCTTAGATTCATCTTCCTTCAATAATAATATTTGAGTTCTCGACATATTTAAAGTCAAGAAAAAGATCACTCGCGATTTCCCAGTTCCAAGCAATCCTTTCACAACAGGCTCAGCAACAACTAGTTCCTTCTCAGCCAAATCTTCCCTGGAGTCGTGACGTGCCATGGCAGTTGAAGAGTCATCACTAAAGGATTCACAGCCATCATCCTCAATATTTATAGAATTTCCAAATTCCATGATGGCAATTACAGTTGGACGTCGACAGAAGAAAGACAAAGTAGCAAGAGTTAATGCTACCTGCAGGGTAGCATCGGTCATTTATCTTTTTACTAGTTAATCAGGTGAAAAACAATTACATTTATATCGGGGGGAAACTCACCTTCTTATCAATCTTATTATACAGAGGAGAGCTTTGGTCATATATAACTATCTGGGCTTTTACAAAACTATCCAAATCACCCTTGTGCTCTACCGTTTCACTTGCAGATTGAATGGTATCATCCGGCAGAAGATGAGACACTCTGCGAAAGCTAGGAGCTTTTGATGGAGACAATTCATCTGGCATAGAGCAAGGTGTGCTTATGCACTCTAAAAAGTTGCTTTGAGTTGCAGAATCGGACTCCCCCAAATTCTCTACTGCCTCATAAAATTTGTCATCGCCGTCACCAATCGACTCAATGCTCTCAGTGCTTTGAATTATATTATCATCAATCACTGGAGGATTATCCGGACCTCCTATGAAAGATCTTGCTAAAAAGCAGCGCCTAGACACACTGCCACAAACCAAATCTTCAATCTCTAATGAATTTAACACTGTGCCTATGAACATATCATTGCCCTTCATAGAAATCTCTACCTGTTTTCACAAGTAAACAATCAACTTCCCAAGAAATATCCATTAGTGGAAGTAAAGGAGAGAGGAGAGGAATTTCAAAATGAATTTATAATATAAACCATAAAAATCAATTTCAACCATACCCGGCCACCTATTGCTCGAAATTCAAACAAGTGTTTCTCTTCTGAAAGCAGAACCTTCATGAATTTGTGCTCATGCTGAAGCAATAATAACTTGAACATATTAGCTTCCTCTTCTTTGTAAGAATAAATTAGGCAAAGAATCAAGACTTACTTGGGGAACATAGTTGAAGCAAATCTTTAACTCATCTAGAACACCAGCTATGAAGACCTTCTCTATCTTTGTGAAATCAATTTCCCCATTTCGAGCAGCAACTTCAGTGTCAGATTCATCAGCATCTGAAGATGTTTCAGAGAGTGCAGTAATAGGAGCGGAACCCTACAAGTCAAGCCAGAGAAAAAATATATTGCATAAACTCTCTCAGATAGGTTGAGATTTAGTTTAGGTAAATTCACAATTCCCACAAGAAGCATTTATGTTTTTAACGAACAAGGACATAGTTCTGCCTGCACATTATTTTAAAACAAGAACCAAGTAACCCAAAAGGGCATTAACCAAGCAACCAATTAAGTTATACCATTTTAGATCAAATAACCAAAATTAAAATCTTCTTCCACCTCTCTGAGAATGCTAAACTACAACTTATAATCCCATCGAGAATTGAAAACTGCAAGAAACACTTCGGCTCACTTCCACCCATAGAAAAATGCGGTAAAATAATAATTTATAATAATGATAATAATAATAATAATAATAATAATAATAATAATAATAATAATAATAATAATAATAATAATAATAATAATATTGATGAAGTTAAATGTACCGATGAACGATAAATAGCACCCTGGAGACGGTTTTGCCAAACTTTTCTTGAATCATCAGAATCACACTGCAATACTAAAGCATTTGCATCTTCCACAACCTGCAAAAGTAAGGTTAGAGGGCAATAGTATTCAAAATGCTACTAAAAGGAAAAGGAAAAATATAAAGCTACATTGTTATTTGAACGCCCAGGATCACAAATAGCTAGGACATTCTGTTCATTCCCAATACTCTCAGCAGGGACCTTGTAGACATGTTTTCCTCTCATGCTGCAGAGAAAAACAGACACTGGAGGTCAATTTTTCCAAGTCACTATGAAAGAATCCAACAAACACGACCACTGAAACAAAATTGAATTTGATAAGAACAAATGTAATTGAACTAAAAAGTTTAATTCCATGACTAAGGTAATCAAATTAAAAGGTTTCCTTCCCTTCGCAAGCCTAGTTGCCCCAAAAATGAGGATAAATAGTGAGTAAGAACAATGTTGTCCCAACTTCTAGCAGGCCTTAGTTCTTTCATTAAGTTATCCCATTTGTGGTGTTACAAAACAAGAAGATTTGACCTGCAACAAAACCTGGTGATTTTTCAAAAATATTCTGTCAATTAATCAGATTTTACCTATCTGAAACATTGTCTTTAAAACGTACTCATAAAACTTCCATGACTTGTAGGTCTACTTCCAAGTATAGCCGCGCATATCCGATAAAACCATCCACAAAGGAAAACCCAATGTGACCCCGCTTAAAGCAAGGTCAGGGGTCGAGATGTACGCACCCTTTACCTCAGTAAATCAAGAGGGTGTTTCCGAAAGACCCAACGATGACTAGAAGTAAAACTAGAAAACTAAATTTAGCTATGTGACAAAAATAACTGGACTTTAGTTAAAATGCTCCGAAAATTGATATGGAGGTTATATTCATCACAAAGTTGATATTCTATGCAAAGACAATAATATAGAAAAAATAAGGTTGAACTTATCCCTTTGAATATGTGAATCATGCATTGTCTCTTATGAATGTCATGAAATTACAGGACTGGAACACTCAGTTCGATCTGGATATGATTGATTGATCTTTCATGGAATGGCTCATTCCCATACCTTTTCCCCCACCAAACACCACAATGGGAATAAGTCATGCCGGTTCTTCATTCAAAGGCAATGGTTCCAAACAACCCTCTAATCCTTTATCCAAAAAAAACTACATTAAAAAACCTTCACATTTGGTTTGAATATGTGTTGTCTATTATGAATATCATCGCTAGTGAGCCCCTGCTGTACCTTTTCTCCAACACCTTCCCCACTCCCCCCCCCCCCCCACCCAAAAAGAAAATAACAGGATAAGGAATCAATTCCATGTGGTTTCACCAAAACCAAGCATTATCTTTATTCTAAGAGGCAGAGAAAATAAATAATACGGAGTATAGTTTTTTTCCTAAATTCTTGGATTCAAAAGTTGTTCATTCCAAGAGATAGGGTGAGATATGTCTCTTGTAGCTACAGAAGCAAAAAGTACTCTTGTCACTTGATGCTATTATGGAATCTGTGCATCAACAACATACAACAGCAGCAGCAGCCCAGTATATCCCGCCTGAGCAGGGTCTGGGGGTCTACTGTACACATCCATGTCCTGAACAAGTCAAGAGGATGTTCCCAAGTGCCTCAATGCACGTAGAATTTATACATCAAGGGGGGAAAATAACACAAAGTTAAAAGACAAGTGAAGAAAAAACCTTATGTATTGCTTGTAAGATTTAGAGTCCGGGCTTTCAAGTATGTAAAAGAAGGGGCCAACCAAACACAAGTATCTTCGCTGCCACACAGCTTCTCTATTTGCAACGCCCTACATATTAGTTCACCGTAAGAATAAAAACAATCAGAAATGCTTCCCAATGTAAGGCAGAAGGTAAATAATAAGCAAGTGAGGAAATCAGGGAAAATGGACCTTCCAAGTGAGAAGGGACAACCACCCTTCAAAATCAGCTTGACTCCATGGACGTAATGGTTCAATGTTCCTATTATCCTCCTCTGAGAAAATCTTGGCAACTTGCATCAAGCGATGATAACGAGCAGGAGAGAAATGGAACGCCAAAGAGGGAATCCACACAGCTAATCTTGTTGAAGGATACAATGGATTCTCTAGTCTTATCTGAGATGGGGAACAAACAGCAAACCTGAGCTTTATATGCAATAAATAAGAAGAATGCAAATGTGGAAGATACTTTTGGATGCTACAACCAAAATAGAATGCTAATTCGGTTAGAAGTTACCTGCTGAAATTTGATGACAACTCCACATCTATCAATTACAGGCCAGAAGTTGATGCTATCAGATTTAGAAGGTCCACTAAGACGGGTCTTACCCCAATGGTAGTCACCATCAATAAGAAAAGCAGATACATCACTGAGTACCAAATCAAACTTCAGGTACAGAGTCTCATCCTTACTTGATGTGAAGCTATCGTTATCCTGCATATAAAAATATAATATCAATGTACGCAGTTAAGTGGAGGCAGGCTTGCTGCTAAATAATTGAACATGGCAACTGACCTCTGTGCGTATCACCAAATTTCCCAAGTCAAGCATAAGCTTCGTGGGGTGTGTATTGTCAGGACAGAAATCAGTAGGAATAGTTATCTTGGGAGCTGCAATATCTAAATCCAGGAAAAACCTATAATAGGAAAGAGTAGTGACTTGAGAAAAAAATCTATTAGTTAAAATTTAAACAAAACAAGACACCCAAGCAAAGAGTGTGCAAACAAATACAAGTAAAATTACGCAAGGCCACCAGTGCAGAAATTAAAGCCGAACAACAAAGAGATGGCAATTGGCAATGCAAATTTACATCATGAGTTTTTAGACTTCCAGAAGCTGGTAGCATATTTTTAGAAGCGGTAAACTCAATAACTAAATGCAATCCTTTTAATCACCACCACCGCCATTCTTTCTTCTATATTAACATGTCCCCAATTATCACCTCCTGACCTCTTTTGTCTGTCCTTGGCAAAGAATATGCTCAGTCATTTGCAACAAGGATGGCTCAGAATGAGAAGCACCCAAACCAGAATGTTAGTAAAACCACACTTGGAAATCATAATATTTTTAATGATAGATAAAAGTGCTCCACTGTGCCTACAAATTCAATATTACACTCATTGTAAACCAAGGTTTCCTGACACTGGATGCAGTTCATTTAAAAACAGCCCCTGATGGATTAATAGAATGCAAATGGGAACTATATGTGAATCCAAATGCACTGCAATTAAAATTAATGAGATAACAAAGAATTAAAGACAACCCGCTCCTCATGCACTTCCAATATCAACCATCACAAGCCTATGCATTTACTACCTTGACAGCATCTGGACACCTTCACTGACTTCACTATCACCAATAGTTCAACAACCACAAAGGTTGCAATATGTTTACAAGGGAGAAGCAATCTGCAGTGGGTTTCATGCAGATTAACAACACTTACGATACTAGGACCTATTTCCTTCAAAGACCAGAATAAGAAGGTAAAAGGATACTAACAATAGCTCCTTTCTTAAAGTTAACTACCCAGAGGAGCCGAGGTGAGGTGGCATGGGACTCTCCTCCCTTAACCAGATAATCAAGTTCGAATCCTCAGAATGGAAAAGCTTTAAAACTTGTGAGGGAGCACTTTCCCCCTTAATGGTCCTACCAAGTGCAAAGCGAACTACACCAAATAGGCTTACACCAAAACAAAAACAGTTCCACTGAAGATTAAGTAAGCAAGTTTGAAAGAATATCTTGGTTCACACTTGAGAAGGACCTGTGCAGGAAAGACGAAGAATATAAAATAGTTTGTAACGGGTTCTAGATAGACTGATAATGAAACTCAAGAGGATAGGGCCTCCACCCTCTGGTATATGTAGATAGCAACTGTCAAGGGTGAACAGCATTAGAGAAAGCAGGATGTGATGGAGATGTGACAGAAAACATCCCCTTAGGTCATGGCTATTCCATTCAAAGATTACACCAAATGGATGGGTGTTCAAGCTCCGTCCAAAATCACTATGTTTCATGAAACATCACTTGTCCGGTTGTTTCCAATTATGATTCACCGTTTAATGAAGTGTGCATGCAAAGAGTACATGATGAGCAATAAAACTGATGAAATGTAACCTTCTTCATCAAGGTAAGAAAACAAGCCAATCAGTACAAATGACTGCTTTACAATGCTTAGTACTCATAAAAAGACAAAATACCTTGTTTGATCCTTCAATGCCCTATTCACTTGCTCCTGAGCAGTTCGCTTGACTCCATCAATGGTCATCTTGAATATACAGACAATTAGTTTATCGTGAATATATTGCAGCCACAGCAGCACATTCAACAACTTTTAACAGCTTGAGAAAATTGTCACTAAATGAATAATGTGACAGAAAAGGGAAATAAAGGTGCATAAAATGAACTACAGGTGTTAATTTTTGTTTGAATACTACCATCCAGAGAAACATTTCACGTTACAAAAGGACTAACAAGCTAAGAGTCGTTTTCTTTTATCTAGTATATAAAAGAGATACCTGCACAGCAGCTGCAGTCTCCAGAGCTATGGTTTGACTGACAACAGCATTGTTGTCAAAGAACTTCATGATCTGATCGATAGAGTCTTTTAGGTACTGGAAACAAAAATTTACCCACACCATCAATGGATATCCCAATTAGCATAGCATAGACAGGCAACTTAATGAAGAACATAAACAACAATCTCACTGTCATGTAACATGGAGAGGCTTTGGCAACCATACTCCAGTCCACCTCCATGTCAAACGGCTTATACCAGAATGTCCCAACAAGAGAATCATCCGCAGTTGCACTCTAGAAGTGGCAAAAGAAATTCAATTCAGTGTTACAGAATGCAGAGCATATACAAGAGAAAAGGAGAGCAGCAGAGCCCACATACCACAGCCAGAAGCCCGTTTGGTGATGACAAATAGTAAGAACCTAGTTTTAAGTCAAAAACCTTTGCCTCTGGATACAGCCTCATAGAGCAAGTAAGACCCTTACAGGAGAGCTCAGCAAGACATTTTTTGCCATCCATTAGCTTGGAAGCATTATGTCTCATGTAGATGTCAAAACAAGTATGCACAACATCCTTTTTGGACTCAAATAACTGCTCTTCCTCACCTTCCTTGTACCCTATTATTTTATTCAACTGATCCCAATCTGCTTGGCTAAAATCCAATGCCTCAACATCATCCTTAGATGACTGACCGCTCCTGAAGGAAAAATGTGTTAGAATAACTACGTAATGTAGCCCATTCATATAGGAAACGTCATTCACTAACTCACCATCCCAATGACCACCATGACTTCTTTGGTCGCTGCTTCCTCGAGTCTAATTCCAATGACCGCTCCACAAACTTGTGAGCCACCATCCTGCATGAAACCATAACATAATTGATACTCGAAAGAAATGATGATTCAAAACAAGCATCCACCACCAACATTCGACTGGTTCCATATCGATCACGACAACATCCATTTATTGTGTGCACTTGCTGTTCTTAGTGTAAGCCTCAATATTTCACTTTCTTAATCTATTTGGACAAAGCAACCAAGCTGACACCATAA
The DNA here is from genome assembly GCA_037127255.1 of Persicaria tinctoria. Lineage (NCBI taxonomy): Eukaryota > Viridiplantae > Streptophyta > Magnoliopsida > Caryophyllales > Polygonaceae > Persicaria > Persicaria tinctoria. Next base: position 74,192,663 of record JBANSL010000014.1, on the reverse strand, counting down.
TTCCTAACCAACTGCTTTTCTCTAGTTTTGATGGAGGACTGTCTATGATTCAGGCAGTTTCAATGTTAACCATATAGTCTCGATGGATGTCTTGGATCCAGATCCAAAACTCACTGCAAAAACTGTGCTGTTAGTACTTATTGTCAATTCTGAACAAGCAGCAAGCAACTACTGGTTATGTCTTCAATCGTGATATTGAAGAGTAAATCAGAATTAGAAAATAGTTATCATCTGTAGAATGATTTAAACCCCTTGAGTTCATGAGAAGAAAGTGCTATGCAAGTTCCAATTAAAATAAATAAATAAATAAGATCTGCAACACAAGAATAGAAAAAACACCTCCATTGGACAACAAGCTCAATGTCAATCTCACGATCTAGTTCCTCGATTTCTTTGTTGTCATCCACCACTGCACGGCTTGGATCAGCTTTCAGCAGTGAAGCATAGAGAGAGATGTATTTTTTCCGAAGTCTTGCATATCTCAAGACATGTTCCCATGATAATCTCCCACTGCACCAAGAATCAAATTGCACAGTTGAGAGTTATTATAACATGCAATTTCATCAGTGATTTTAACAAGTACAGAAGAGTCATGTCATGATCAGCATCTAAGTAAGTTTAGCAACTTCTGCAATCAAGTCAGTAGACGCATTTCAGGAGACCGGTAAAAATGACTCTCTGAACTGCCTTAAATAATTTAAAAAGCATGTGGACAAGATATTAAACTGTAAGAGGCAGAGAACAAGCAGTCCACATATATAGCCGATGAAAGAAAATGCCCAAAAAACTTTCTGTTTCTTTCTCTTGTAAGTTCATATTCGGAACTAATTGATGACGTCAATGATGCCGGTTCGCATGTCTATTTTTCTCATCCAAAAACTAAATATGAAAGACGCAAATAAAGCAAATAGAAGAAGTACATCATATACCTAGCTTTCTTCATTTCATCTGTGACAGCTTTATAAGCATACTTCCACCATGACCTAGGTTCTAAACTCACAGGGACAGAAGGACGGTAATGAGCATACTTCAAACGTTGATTAAAGGCCGCAAAATTATCAGCCAACTTCATTAAGTCCCGATAACCATCCTGTGGAGAGATTTTGAAGGTTATATTATCAAATTTCTAATAGAGAAAGACAGCAGAAGGAAACAAGGGTGACCTTTGATAGACATATTGTCACATCATCCAAGTGCACTTCTGCTTTTTGTGAAGGCTGAACACTAACAGCAGATTCCTTTTGATGCTGTTTTATGTATTTCGCATTCCCAGTCACTGGTTGTAGAATATAAGTATGATTCTCTCTGATATTGCTGGGAGCTGGTTTACCGCCTTTGGTGCCAAATTTGAATGCCTAAAATGTCATAGCCATCAGCCAAAGGAGTTGAAAATGCCAACACCCTGTTACCACAAGAAGCTAGCATACATACCTGAGACCACTCGGAAGGAAGCAAACCCTCCCATCCTTTATCAATATGCCAGGGAGAAATATCAGAATCAAAATACAGAGCCAAAGACTCTAGTTCCACAGACTGTAAAGTAGAACGCAGAAATAATACAATGTTAGAGCGAAAAAAAAAAAATGTCTTTGACAAATTAATAAGATTTGCTATGATAGGCAAAACCTTTTTTACCTTCCCTTCTCTACGGTTATTTCCCCAATGTATCAACAGATCAGAGCTCAATAGTTGTTGTTAAGCTGACTATTTCTAGTTGCTACATGTCATTATTCTGTTACAGATTTAGGTTATTCAATGGGTAGATGTGTACTTAGCTGACGGCTTTATTAGAAAGTTTCTAGCAGTGATTTTTTAACCTTTATAGCTTTTGTGCTTGTTAGCTTCTATGATACAGAGTGACTTGCAAGGAACAAGTAAATACACTGTAATTACACAACGATTAAAGACTGACTAGGTGAAAATGGATCTAGTTGAGAACTCAAAAATTCCTAATTTACACCTATAATTTAGGGTTCTACCGTTCTACATTTTTGCCTCCATAAATCCAAGTTCTAACTATGGTGATCTTACAACAACCCAGTGTATCCCACAATAATGCAGGGTCTGGGTCAGGATGTACATACGCTTATCCCCAAACTAGTCAAGAGGGTGTTTCCAAGATACCCAAAGGCTATATAATCGAAAGGAAAAAGAATAATGAGCAAATGGCAAACAAACAAAGGCAATGAGAGGGCGACAAAGAAAACAAAAGCAAGGGAAAAGGCAAACGACCAGAAAGCATAAGAGCACAAGACACGGACATATAAACTAAACATTGTCAACCTGAATGCTATGTCTATGTCACCAATGATCCCAATCCATGGTCATATCCTCTTTAAGGGCCAAGGTTTTAGGACAAAGGTGTCCAAAAGAATAAGAAAAAAATAGATGCATTTAGCAATTAGAAGCAGAAAGGCAATGAACTATCATAAGCCTTCTATAACAAGGCCCAAATAAATGTTGAAAGAAAAGCAGTCACAAAGAACAGTTGAACATGAAAACATCTAGATCATTAAATTCCATTCCTTTTTCATCCCCAACTATTCCCTAGCTAGACGAATGCATTAAAGATCTCAATGTACCAAACAGATTACTGTTCTCTTGGTTTCTCAAAATTGAATCACTGAAATCAAACCAATGGCAACCTTCTGAATCTGATCCAATGCTCCACCCGTGGCAAAGGTTTCCTTCCCACTATCATCAACTGTGAAGGCTGACAGCTTTTCCAAGGTCACACCAGCTGCAAATGGATGTCCAGGATTGCTACACAATAATGAACATTAGATATTGTGTAGTAAAGAAATTAGCAAACGAAATTAAAATTCATAGGTCATGTACCTCTCATGATCCTCATATCTAATGTGGATATTGGAAATGGACAGCTTTAGATTTCCTATAATGGTGTTTATCAAAGATCCCAACCAAGATTGATTCTGGCACATTTAAATATTGAGCAAGGCAAACATTTAGCAGTTTGTGTGCACTAATCTTTTAAAGAAACTTAAAAAGGTGTGATTCATTGAATAATGCTAAAAGCAAAGATAACACCATCCCTAGCAAAGGTTTTTTTCTAAAACAAATATCTACACGTAAATCAATCTAGAATACTGATTGTCAAGAGCACATCCAAATCTACCTTTTTATCAATCTCTGATACCACAGAATAAATCATTTGCACATTATTTATTAGCATTCCCCTTATAACACCAGTATAGCCAAGATTATGCTATAATACTGCATCACATTCATCAACATCATAGTTCACTATCTTAGGTTATTTGAGAAAATGACACTCTAATTTGATGCAGCCTAATTTTCTAACATCGTAGTCTAGTTGAAATTATATCGATGTGCCCAGTGGCTTTCATTAGTTCTATTTCTTTCACCCTTCAAACTTTTCTTCTCTCAAAGCTACAAAAAGAAATCGTATCACCTTTTATTAAATTTTCATCTCGAGGTTGAGGTGACAATTTTTTAAGGGAAGAAATCCACAAGGTTAAACACAAATGTCATTTACTTACTTGTAGAGCTCACATTAACTTTGTTGTTAACCATGTATTAACTGTAACCACAAAACAAATACTTAGAAAAGGAGATTCCATACCACTTCAGCATTCAGGAATTGTGTTTTCTCGAGCAACTTGATCTCCGTATCCTATTACAAACATGCCATTTATCAGGCTTAAAATGTCATGGATTGGACAGGCAAATGAAAACAGGGGTAAAAACACACCTTTATTCGACTTCTCTTTACTTCTTGAACAGCGTCTTCACTGCTACCTTCTACATGGGTTGCAGGTTCAGCTAATAGGAAAATACGGTCCAAGTAAACCAATACAGGATCTTGACCAAGCCTGCTCCATGGAACCTAAAAACAAGTCAGGATCAAATGTCACAATCCAATATTCATAACCTTTATAAATGCCAGTAGCCCAGAATAACAAGAATGACAAGCTTTTGACCAAATAGTTGTTTCATGTGCTATATATATAGCATCCCCATACTCTTGCAATGACAGTTTTCTGTAGATGATATTGCTACTGGTATTAATGCACAAACCTTGAGCTTCACCGATCCAAGAAATCCTGCTTTAACCTTTATAGGTAATTTTAATGCATTTAATGCCTCGGGCTTCAGCTGCATGTTTGTTAGCTCCACGTCGCCTGTTAAAAAGTGTCAGGATTTAGAATTTTACAGCTAAAAAACCATGTAACAGAAGTACGTGATAATTCACAATCTAACAGCTATAGACAGAGATCCACAAGCCTCGGAAATCTGCACTTTCCTCTTCTACTAGTTCTATAAGCAAGGCCTTGACCAAAGACCATATAGGTAATCAGAGAAAACCCGCCAGTGGATAAAGGAAAATCCCTACTCATAAGAATTAGTTCCAGACGGGTTTGCTGAGCAAAATAATCAGGAATGATGATTGATGATTCCTGCAAATGAATCATTCCCACAGTTTCCCCTGAGTTGAAACGAGCATCAGCAATAAGCAAGGGTAGCAGCTTCCTGCAACTTCACCTTTCCATGACAAGGTTCAAATCCTAATTTCATTCCCAATGTCTAACCAAACACCAAACTTAGGAATTGCTCAACCTGATTCTCAATTCCAACCCGATTCCAGGATCATACATAATGGCCTTAAGATGAAAGGATCTCCAGCATTTCATTTCATAGATCAAAGGAATTGCCATAGTTTAGCCATTGAAATGAAAAACTCTGCAGTACTTCCATAACCAAAGTAACTACCCAAACTAACCATTCAGAACTCACAGCATAGCACCAACTACCCGTCCAACTCCAAAGTTTCAGTCATTCTAACAGAACCAGCCCCAATGCAAACTAAAAAAGCGAACTCCAGAATCAATCAAACGTTCAATTGCACGTCAATAAAAAGTAAAACCTCAAGTGAAAACCGAAATAACCTTTCCAGACGCTGATCTTGAGAGCTTCTTTGTTGAGGTTTCGGACATAATTGCCCAAATACTTCTGCAAAAGGTAGGCAACTTGGTCCTCCAACATCTTCTCTCGCTACTCCTGGTCAAGAACCAGCAAAACAATCTAACAAGCAAGAGGTAATCAACACAAAAATCACTCAATTGAGCAGCAATGGAGAATGATCTCCATCCGAATGCGGAAAACCAGCAGCGAAATTCGACAGAAATCGGAGGAGGACACTGAGAGAGACGTTTGTTGAAAGGGGAATTGCTAGGTTTCCATGAAAGGCGGGAAGGTGCCTACTGATGCCTGGCCATTTGCGGAAGTAATCACCAGTTCACCATCAACACCTATTCAATTCGAGAATGATCCAAATTGGTGTCAAATTTGCTGTTTCCGATTTCTTCTGCTCTCACGTCGTCTTCGTGTCCGTCAATTTCCTATTGGGGAAGGACACACAGAGAGGGAAGGGGGAAAGGGGGCAGTGGGGTAACGTATGGGGTTCTTGGCCAGCACGACAGGGCGACTCACGTGCTCGTCATGTGACGCGACACGTGTATGTGGTTTTAAGCACTCAAAAATAAGTTGACAAGATTTTTATGGAAAGTTTCTCTTCTTTTTTTTTTATTACTTAGTATATAGGGTTATTTGCACAAATACCACTTTTTTGGTGTGGGTTTGCAAAAATACCATTTTTTTGGAAAATTTGCACAACTACCATTGGTGGTATTTTTGCAAATAAAACTGGGAAGGGTTAAGCCGGTTGCAGGTTCCCACAAGGGGGAGAGAGAGAGGGAGGGAGAGAGAGAGAACCACCACCAGATTGTCGGCGGCACTGTCGACTGACTTGGACGATGGAGCCCCAGCGGGAGACTCCTCCAGCGCAACGATCATTGGAGCGAGAGGTGAAACCGCCGGCGTCGGAGAATCGGAGGCAGGAGCATCTGCTGGAGACGGAGAGAGAGATTCCGGCGCTGGAGCAGGTGCCGATGTGGGAGACTTGCCGAAGAGCTCCTCGAGGAGCACGCTGTCGACGGTGAAGATGACGACGGGAGGAGCGGAGACGTCGTCGCCGGCGGTCTTCACTTTGAGACCGTATTTCCCGGCGCCGTTGGTGGCGAGCGTTGTGAGGACGTCCTTGTTGGTCTTCAAAGAGCCCTTAGGGTTGTAGGTGTTGAGCGCGTGGTACTCGAGCATGGAGACGATCTCGGCGTTGCTGAGCTTCGACAGATGGCCGGCCTTCCACCGCCGCCGACCAGATCTGAGGAGAAAGAAGCACAGATCCACGTTAAGCCCGGGAACAACCAGATCTGACGGCGAGCAGCGACCACGCACCAGATCCGACCCGACGGCGACCATATCTGACAACGAGGCACCAGATCCGGCCAGAATAAGAGCTAGACGGACAAGATTCGAGCCAATCGCCCCCGAAACCACTCAAAAACTCCCAATCTCACACCAGATTTGAACCCGCTGACAGCCCGAACCCAAACCTGCATAATGGAAACTCGTGTCACCCAATGTCAAACCCCGTGTCACCCCATTTCGGAACCCTTCTCTACAAAATGGAAACCCGTGTCACCCAATGTCAAACCCCGTGTCACCCCATTTCGGAACCCTTCTCTACAAAATGGAAACCCGTGTCACCCAATGTCAAACCCCGTGTCACCCCATTTCGGAACCCTTCTCTACAAAATGGAAACCCGTGTCACCCAATGTCAAACCCCGTGTCACCCCATTTCGGAACCCTTCTCTACAAAATGGAAACCCGTGTCACCCAATGTCAAACCCCGTGTCACCCCATTTCGGAACCCTTCTCTACAAAATGGAAACCCGTGTCACCCAATGTCAAACCCCGTGTCACCCCATTTCGGAACCCTTCTCTACAAAATGGAAACCAGGGACGAAGAAGACGAACAGGAACGAAGAAAGATTTAGAGAGAGAGCAAGCGGCAGGTGAGAGAGAACAGGGACGAAGAAGACGAAGTAGAGAGCGAGAGAGCAAGCGGCGCCCACGCCTTCCACCGCCGTCGGCCTCACCCTGGGGCCGGCCTTCCACCCACCACACCACCGCTGAGGAATAGCCATCTCGCTGCAGCGATCCGTCGAACCAGGAAGGCCGACATTACTAGCCCCATCTCGCCTGGCACACACCCAAGACCACCCCCTATCAGCCTGACAACCAACCTTGGACAAGCGGCGGCGGAGAAACCCTTACCAACGCCCAGATCTGAGAAAAAGGCAAGAGCGAGGGAGAGGAGAGAGAACAGCAACAACCCAGAGCGCTAGAGCCCACCTCTTCCACCGTCGGGCCGCTGCCGCCGGCCTTCCACTGCCGCCGGCCTCGCCCTGGGGCCGGGCCGGACAGCCCCGGCGACGCCCACGAACCACCACTACGAACCAAGGCACCCAAACGAGGGTTGACAATGCCTGTAATTTTTTTTTTTTTTTTTGGGCATAATAACCTAGAATAGCAGGTTTGGGGGGAGGGTTTACCTTGGCATTTTTGCAAATTTTTGGAAAAAATGGTATTCTTGCAAATTTTTCCAAAATGGTGGTATTTTTGCAAAGATTTTTAAAAAAGTGGTATTTAGTGTTATTCCCTGTAGTATATATACTTATTGAGTTATTGTAGTAGTAACCTATAGAAACTTTTTCTTTACCCCAACCACTTCATATATTAAATCAAATCATCCAGTTAAATAATAAAAGGCTAATAGGTCTTGGATCCGAAGTTAAAAAAGGATTGAGGTGTTGACTTTCTCTTAAAGGAAAAATCAAATTTCATTCTACTTTTTTATCATTAAATCTAGACGGGCACAAGTCAGTTTATCTAATGTGTGACATATATATAACCTACGCAAGGTGAAATGAGTTTTGGAGAACGCGCCGGACGCGCCCCCCTTTTCCACCTTCTGAGCGAAACTTTGTTCTTCATCAAAGGGTTTGGTGAAAACCCTAGATCTGGAAGCCTATCTCCCCTAAAATCCCTCTTATGTCAAATCTCCCTTCGGATAAAGCCTGATTCCACAAATAATTATGATAATCTTGTCCCTAAGCAACACAAAAAGTGGAGGAAGGAGGAGCGATTTCGTGCTTGGAAGAGATCCTTGGGGAAAAAGCAAAGAAAAAGTGTTGAATGTGAAGGTACAGAGGGGTACGAATGGGAGCCTGGCCCTCGAAAATCTTCCGTGCTCACCAAGATCTATACTCATAGGGGAGATAGGGTATGGATAAGCCGGCCTCCTCCATGGCCTCTCTTATCGGTCAGGGCGGGTTGGTCGCCCTTGCAAGCCACGCCTCTCTGCTCTCGTCGTACGGCCGGAATGGGGAGCGATTGTGTGCGCTGGTGGTGCAAAGCTCTGATGGTGCCGTACAGTAGCTCGAAGGTCAGCGGTTCTCTCCGCTATTTCTCTCTCCTCCAAATCTATATAAAAATCAAAGGGTGTGAAGATCTCCTTCATGCCTTTACAAAATCATCTTTTTCTCAATCACCAATATCTCAACTGCATACTAATCCTTTCTTTGTTGTCTGTGATATTATGGCGGAGTCCTCGGTGGCCAAAGGAAAGCAACCCATGGTGGCTGATTCTGTCAGTCACCCCCAAAAAATCACCCGAAAGGGTAACCCAACCCCTACTGTCGACTCCGACGTGGATGAAACCTCTTTTCATCCGGGTGGGAGTTCAACAGTTTCACAAAAAAGGCTTGAGAAGCAACTAAGGAGGGCAAAAATTGATGAACAAATGTTGAGGGAGATCCAGGCAGATGTGCAAGCTAACATATCTACCCTCAACAACACTTCGTTGTTTGCTACTGTTATTGGGAAACCAATTGAGGCAAAGGAAATCAGGCGAAAGATCAAGGTGGACTGGAAATTCCTCTCAGCGGGTTTCCAGTTGTTCCCACTGGCCAATAATTGGTTCGAGCTCAAGTTTGATGTGAAAGAGGACCGAGACAAGGTGTGGGAAGGGCGCCCGTTTCATGTGTTTGGACAGCTTTTGCTGTTTAGGCCATGGTGTCAAGACTTCAATCCCCTGTCCGAATCGGTATCCAAGCTTGATATGTGGATACGATTCCCAGGACTACTGATCAAGTATGTAAGTGAAGCACTTCTCAAAGCCATTGTGGAGAGAAACAAAATTGGAGATGTGATCAGGGTGGCGGCTTTCAATCCAAATGGAGCCAGGCTGAGGTATCCTAGGGTCTGTGCTGATCTGACAAAAATCCCTACTAAGAGGATCCTTGTCCCAAATGAGAGGGGTGAATTGGAGTCATACCCTATCTGGTTTGAGGATTTCCCACAAGGTTGTGGGAGCTGTGGAAGTGAAGAGCACAAATTTGAAGACTGTCCTGGGAGAAGAGTATGTAATGCTGGCGGCAATGGCGCCATGGGTCCTGGCCCTGAGGACCTTCCTCCGTCTGACATCTCAGCTGAGAAGTCCAATGATGGTGATGGCTGGATCCATGTGGCAAGGAAAGTGAAGCCTCCTCCCCCGACTTTCGGGCACTCTAAGGAGGAGCTGTGGGAATCCTTTGGGAAGAATGTAGACTTGAGCTCTGATTCATCCTCGGATGAGTCCCTCTCAACTGTGGGTGAGGATACTAACACCTCATTCACTGAGTCAGTGGCTGTGGAACCTCTGCCACCCGTCCCTGAAATTGAAGAGTATGATGTGGTTGATGAGCTCCAGGTCAATGAAGAGGAGGCCCCTATTACTGTGTACCCAAATGATGCAAGTCAAAACGCAATTGAGGCTGATTTCCACGATCCCGAGTACTACGAAGCCGATGATGAAGACATGATTGATGTGGAGGGAGATTCGGATGGTGGAATGGCTTTCAGCGGCATTCCTGCAGATCTCACGCAGGAAGATTTTGAGCGCCTTCTGGGTAACATTCCATCTTCTACTGAACTTGATTTGCAAAAATTCTATTTCTCTGAGAATCTCCCTCCCAGTTCTCTCTATGCCCTTGCTGCTCCCCCTGTTTCCCCTTTGGAGCTGCGGGTTGAGCAACAGGGTATGGAGGGATCTGCGAAGTCTGAATCGAGCAAGCGGAAACTTGGGATCGAGGAAGGTGAAACTGCCTGCTATAAGCTGATGGGCGGAGGCAGTAAGAGGGGTAAGAATGAAGAGTAAGTCTATATGGCTATTGCATCTTTGTATCCTGTGGTGGTGGGATACAATGATCCAGGTAAAATTGGTAACCACCTATCTTGACAAAGATCTTCTGATTGATGGTTATGCAAACTGGTGTAGCGTTGCCTATGTCAGTGTGCATGAAATAAAACTTTTTGCGAGCATCATCTCCGATGGTGTGTTTTCAGAGTCGGCCAATTCTCCCACGCCTATGCTGAGCCCGACAGATGAATGTGTAGCTTCATGTTCCTGTAGTTATGTTTATTCAGTTTCATGTTGTTTTAAGCAAGACCTCTTCGGTGCATGTGTTGTATGGGTTTATGAAGTATGTAAATATTTGATTAAGTATGTTATGATGAGAAGGATCCATGTCTATTCAGGTGTCAATGCCAAATCGTCTAGGAATTGGTCTGAGAATAATGCACAACGCTTAGACCAGTTAATGTTAAATCCATATTTAATCAAAATCTGTTATCATCCCATAGAACTGACAATGAAATCTATAATAGCACAGTACACTATAATGAGAATACAAATTTGGTTTCAACAGATGTGTAGGTGGAGAAGGTATGAATGTAGTAGACACAATGAGCAATCAAGTTTTCGAAAAGTAGCTGGTTTTAAATGGGCAGCATTAGATACAAATCAGAAATGGAGGAGATCTATTATACACAAATCAAAATTGCGAATGGTTTACACTTCGTGGGGTTATCAAGAATGGGTGATCGAAGGACAAATACTCGATGAAGGGTGGTCTTGGGTGGGTGGATGGATTCCCTTAAGTGTTGTTCAGCTGCCCGCACATTTTAGGAACGTTCTGACTATACAAAACACATTGGTGACAGTAGCACACTGGTCGACGAAAAAAGCGAGATGTAACAGATTGCAACTTCCGCTAAGGAAATACGAAAGAGAATTAGCTACAAGAGACGGGTTTCTAATAGCTATTGTGAGTATTAACATATTCACAATACAAAGTTTGAGATCCATACAGACAAGTCAACGATGCCTATCAAAGGGATGTCCTCCTATTGCTCTTGAGAGACATTACCTTACTAAGGGAAGTGATGAAGAGAGTTGGCGATGAGAATAGCAGCATGGAACGTCCGAGGATTTGGCCGTCCAAACTTTTGGACTGAACTTAGCACCTTCAGCAAAGTAAACAATATTCAATTAATGGCGATAATGGAAACGAAATCAGAAAATATCCCTGATGAAAAACTCTGGCGCAATGCGGGTTTCGACTCTGCTTGCTGGGTTCCAGGATGTGGGAAATCGGGAGGGATTGGCGTTATGTGGAAAGCATATCAGTTAACGCAAGAATCTCTTAATATAATATTGACTAGAGAAAGATTTTTATGCCTTGAATATCATAACCATGAGGTTCAGGTAAAATGCAAAATAATTATGGCCTATGGCCCAGCACAGGAAAGAGATAAACCTCAATTTTGGGAGGAAATAGCACAACTTATTACTGAGTCCACGGTACCATGTATTCTTATGGGGGATCTCAATGAAATAGCGGAGAGTGCTGATAAAGAAGGGGGAGCAGAACCCTCGATAAGTAGATTCAGAAGGATAGCAGAACTAAAGGAAAGGGGGGAACTAATTGATATCCCATTTGAAGGAAATAGGTTTACATGGAGAAAAAAGAAATCTGGCGAAGACAACATTCTAGAAAGACTGGACAGAGTGCTCGTCCAAACAGAGATAGTAGTGCAATGTCCTTCACTGAGTATAATGCATCATGATTTCACTACTTCAGATCATTGTCCGATATCTATTAACCTCCAAATAGGCAATAAACCGGTGCCAGCGCCTTTCAAATTTGAGAATATGTGGCTCAAAAGAAAAGATTTGAGGAATATAGTTAAGCAAGCATGGAGGGCTAACTGTGGTGGCTCAGCGATGTTCCAACTTACGTTTAAAACAAAAATTCTAAAAGCAAAGATTAAAGAATGGAACAAAAAAACCTTTGGCAACATCTTCAGACAACTAAAGGAGGTAGAGAAAGAACTAATTGAGGTCCAGACTATGTTAGGTGGGCGGGTTGATAATATGCTAGAAACAAAGCAAACAAGACTATTAAAAAAGAAAGAAGCGTTAATCAATTTCCATAAAACTTATTGGAATCAACGTGCGAAGTCAAAACATATATATTAGACTAGCTGACACTAATTCCTCATATTTCCATAAAATTGCGTCCGGCAGGAGAAATAGGAAAATAATCAGATCAATCACCACGACAGAAGGAACGCTAATTCAAGGTGAAGAAAACATTAAGAATGAAATACAAAGGGACTTTGAAAAAAGGTTTAAGGGGGAAAGAACAAACCACGTTTCAGGAAGTGAAACTATGAACTTAATTACACCATGCATTACAGAAAGGGAAAATGCAGAGCTAATCAAACAAGTCGAAAATAGTGAGGTCAAAAGGGCGGTTTTCAGCTTGGGGAAAAATAAATCGCCTGGCCCAGATGGATTCACAGCGGAATTCTATAAGACGTATTGGGACATAGTTGGTCCGGCTGTGACAAGAGCGGTAAAGAATTTCTTCATATCAGGAAGGATGCTTCGGCAAGTCAACCATACTTTTATCACATTATTACCAAAAACTGAAAATCCATCTTCGACAAACCATTATAGACCAATCAGCCTGTGCTCAACAATATACAAGATCATCTCAAAAATACTCACCGAACGTCTTAAAAGTATAATGGGGAGGATCGTTCACCCCCTGCAAGGAGCCTTCGTTTCAGACAGAGCCATTCAGGATAATGTGCTCATAGCTCATGAAATATTCCATTCGTTTAAAACTAGGACGGGGTCTGAGGGATGGATGGCGATCAAATTAGACATGGAAAAGGCATACGATAGAGTCAACTGGGAGTTTTCGTGGGAGATTATGAGGAGATTTGGTTTTCACCCAAAATTTATCACCTGGATTAAAGAATGCGTATCAACGGCTTCCTTTTCCATCCTTGTTAACAATACTCCGACTAAAGTATTTAATCCTTCTAGAGGAATTAGACAAGGTGATCCCATTTCCCCTTTCCTATTTATACTGGGAGCAGAACTACTAGGCAGACGACTAGTCCAGGAGTCGCAACAATTAGGTAGTAAAATCGGATTTAGTTTTGGAAGGGGGTGTGCTCCCGTTCCATTTCTAGCATTTGCAGACGACATAATAATCTTCTCAAAAGCTTCGTTAGAGGCAAGCCAACGAATCAAAGAAATTATTGATGACTATTGTCACCTATCGGGACAAAAAGTTAACTTCCATAAATCCTCTTTCCAAACTACCAAAGGAGTGCCGGGAAGTAGGATCCAACTCCTGCAGAATTCTCTTCAAGCCCCACACACAAGGGCTATGGAAAAATATTTAGGTTGCCCAATCATAAGTGGGAAGGTAAATAAAACTACTTTCGAGGAAATTGTGTTACAAACTAGGAACCAGTTATCTAAATGGAAGGCTAACTCTATCTCACAACAAGGCAGAGCAATTTTAATTAACGCAAATCTATCATCTAAACCCCTTTATGCTATGCAAAGTTTCATGCTGCCTGCCTCAACCCATAAAGCGCTAAACCAAATAAATCGAACTTTCTTTTGGAATAAGGATCTTCAATATAAACCACTAATAAGCTGGGACAAAATTTGTAAGCCAAAAATAAAAGGTGGATTGGGGATTCGAAAATCTCAGACTATGAATGAAGCATTACAGATGAAATTACTATGGAAGACATTGGCAGAACCACAAAACATATGGGTCCAAATCATACAACAAAAATACCTTAAAAACAACGACATCCTTCACTATAAACAAACTAAAAACGCATCATGGCAATGGAGAAATGCAGCAGGCCTCATCCCAAAGTTTAAATCTGGCTTAACTTGGTCAATTGGGGATGGCGCATCAGTTGACTTTTGGAAAGATAGATGGGTTGATAATAGGACGCTGGAACAAATTACAGGTAGGCAACAAATTGGAAATGAAGAGGTCAAAGTAAATGAATTCATCTCGAACGGACAGTGGGATAGAGGAAAATTGGTAAATATTATAGAAAGAAAATGGGTTCAAAAAATAATGGACTACCCATTACCGACGAATCCAATGCCAGATAGACTATACTGGTGGCCTGACAAAAAAGGATGGTTCACGACATCAAGCGCGGTCAATTTGTTATCTAATACGGATTCCTTCGCCGACGACCCAAACGCCTGGATTTGGAAGGTAGATACTCTTCCAAAAATCAAAAACTTCCTATGGAAAATAGCGCAGAATGGCCTACCAACGAAAGATAGATTGTCCAAAAGGGGAACACCAATACCAAATAGATGCGTTCTGTGCGATGCTGCTGTTGAAGACGAACAACACCTATTTATTGAATGTACATTTACGCAGAATAACGAACTAGCGCTTCCGCAAAATTTCCATAATCACAATCAAGGGGACAATGACAGATGGAGTGGTAAATCAATAATGACTAATCTAGGGCTTCACACCTCAAAAGTTCAAAAAGAAGAAATAGCTATGAGGCTATGGACACTGTGGTTTTTCAGGAACCAAATTACCTTTGGAAGAGCGAAAAGGCCAGATTTTAGAGAAATGCAACAATTTATCCGCCATATCAAAGAGCAGTGGAAAAAGCGCTTGATAGAGGATGACGATATAAGCGTCCAAAGACATTATTCTACGACACAAAATAAAAAGAAAATTAGTAGGAAGAATGTGAAATGGCGTAAACCAGATATCACTACTACAAAAATGACTTTAGGCAACAGGTAATTGTAGCATTCGAGCTATTGCAACCGTTAAATGTAACATCAATCGTTCAGTGCAACATGTTTATCTATTGTAACAGGCGCTTGCAACATTTTTTTCCTAAGGTAGCACTTAGTGCAACAGCTGATGTGAATGCAACACATTTTTAAGCTATAGTAGCATTTTAGACAAGCTACATATAAAAATAAAAAGGAAAATGTCAAGATGTTATAAATTTATAATTTTCATTTAGTGACCTTATCCAGTTATTTTTTTATAGCCAAACCTTTACTATAATGGTCTAAAATTTTGGATCTTAATAAAAAAAATATTTATCTTGAACTATTGATCTTATTAATATATTTATTTTGATCAAATTTAAAATTCAATTAAAATTTTATATGTTTATTTATTTATTTTATCAAATTTAAAATTCAATTAAAATTTTTGGGTATCCCCGTAGCTACCTTTGCTAGAGTTATATCAAAATGTTTGCTTCGGTATGTTCATTGCCGTAGCTAAAATTATTACTTTAATTTTTTTAAAGAGAGAGATGTATAATAATAATATATATATATATTATTAATTTTAATTTATTTTGTTATATTAAAAGAAAACATTATCATTTTGGTTTAGAAAAAAAAGGAAACTTCTAAAGCTGCATAATGAAACCCTAATGAAACTAGTCGGCCTCAATTCATTTCATATTTTCGGAAGAAAACATTATCATCTTCCCGCTCACTCCCGCTCAGGCCTTCATCTTCTCAGGCCACGCCGAAGCACCTGTGTTCATCTTCTCCGAGCTTCTCCCTCTCTGCGACGAAGCAATTGTGTTCCAGAGCCACGCCGAAGCTGCCTCGACTCCCTCTTCTCGTTCACTGGCCATCCTCGACACCTTCTGCGCGTGCGCCATCATCTTCTCCGACTCCTCCTTCTCTTCTGCGCACCGCCTCCCCCTTCTCTTATGCGCATCGCCTTTATCGTTCATTGGTTGTCCTCATTCTTCACATCTGGTAATATCTCTTCAAACCCCTTTAATTTCAACTCATGAAAACAAATTGAAAATCTCAGAAATTGAATCTGGGCATAATGGTCGAATTTGTGTTTGGCTAGGGTTTAATCTGAGCATAATTGTCGAATTTGTGTTTGGTTAGGGTTTAATTTGAGGATAGTGGTTGAATTTTTGTGTGGTTAGGGTTTATATTGGTAATTTGGGGATAGTGGTCGAATCTCTCAGTTGATAGGGCTCAATCTCTCTGTTCTAGGTTTTCCTTCGAATTAGCTATTTTTTCGATTTTTAAATTTTTTCCTTCAAACATTCAACTGATTAATCTGATGCAGGAACATTTAACATCTCATTTGTTGAAGATTACCAAACAATAGATGTCCATAAAGAATAAAGGTTGAAGCTTTTTCAACAGCTCTCTGGTAAACCATTTGTAAGATTCTCTCTTTCTATCTTTTTTTCATCTCTGGTAGTGTCTTTCCCTCTCAATTGATCATTAAAAGATCGGTTTCACTTCAGACTGTATTTCTTTCTGATTTCAATACTTTCAGAAACTTTAGATTCCAGTGATTAATAGGGCCATTTGGTACGTTTAAGAACTTAACACAGAGATCAGTTTTGGTGGCTTTGAATTTAAATGTGATTTGTGATATCCTTCATAGGCCTTTGCTAGATATTCTTGTAGATTATCATTTCTCTCCTGAACCTCATTCAATTCAGCTAAGAGAAGCTCTGCTGCCCTTTTAGCTTTATTTGCCTCTTGCTCAGAAGAAACAACAGCACCATGCAAACTAGAATATAATTTCTGAATTTCCTTCAACTTCTACTTTGGACTGCTAACTTTAAGTTCATTGTTAATATTTATCTCATCTAACTTACCAAAAAGAAAGCTCAAGGTCTGTTCTCTCTCTTACAGCCGTTGTGTAGTTTCCATCAAATGATTCCTCAGAGACATGTTTTCAGATTCCAAGACATGGCCAGTTTCTACTTGAGATGACAAGTCCTTGATCTTTTCTACAAGTCTCTATATCAGGATTTCCAAAGAGTCGCCAGAGCTGCTGTCATCAGGTATCAAGATTTCTGTCCCTTGTGATTGCAATGTCTCTATAGAAAATCATCCCATACATCACATGTACTTGGTTCTAGGGATAAAGAAGGGAAACTGCCACATACTCTTATTCTTATTCATTAGCTTTTATCTACTGACTCCACCCAAAATTTTTTGCCTATATCTACTGAATGAACTAAGTTTTTGCATGCTAGGTTTGGGGAAATTTTAGAATTAACTTGACATCTGTAGGTGAGATTTAAATTCGTCTATGATCAAGTATTTATCTAGGAAGTTCTTCAAACTAACTAAAATCTGAAATACTCTCTTTCACTTGTTTGTAATGAGAAATATTAGGTCATGTGCGAATTACTAGTGTTTCAGGAAATAATCTTCAAAATAGCAGCCCTTGTAGAGTCCATCTTCTTTCTTCCTTTTCTCTTTCTTAAAAAACATGCATGTTTTTGTCTTGCTTTCTTTGCCTTGTATCATGTAATCCCTTCAAGAGATGAAGCTACATAAATAATGCATTCATCAAATACCCCAGAACATTTGTTAGAAAAGAGAATTCAACTTGATGGACAGGGGATCCTCAGTCCTCACTTCCTTCGCAGTGAAACCAAATATGAACACTTTTATGCATTGATTTTTTCCTGTTTATTTGGCTATTAATCTGCTTGCATTTTGTGATGTCAATGGTGGCAATATCATTAAATGATGGTGGGATGAATATGCATTATATGAGATATTAGCAATTTCACTTAACTTATCATGCAGGTCTGCTAGTTAGGAGATGCAGTCCATATAATATTCACACTGATAAAAAGAGATGGACAAACTTTGCATTTAGGTGTGTGTAATTTGTTCATGATTGTTTGCTTGCAAGTTCACTGTTTTTTTCCCCTTTAGTCTCCAAATATTTATTAAAATAAAGCAAGGTTAATTTACTTTATTAATAATGCGATCATTAGTCCATATAATATTCGTCCTCACTCCTCACTCTCATCCCCCTTCTGTCCTATATCTGTGGCTGGCTCCCCTAGTGGAATTTTCTTCTTAATCTAGTTCTTTAAGTTTCACTTATTTATTGTGGAGTGTCTTATTTTCTTGAAATTTAATTTTAAATTTTTATTATGTTGGACATTGAATATAATGGTAGTGAGCAGGAAAATCCATGAAAAACATAAACATGGAATTCAGTTGAAAATCGTTGTGGAATGTAAACATAAACATGGAGCAGCTTGGCATTTTTAAGAATTGATGTTTGTATGAATCCGATCCTTCTTAGCATATTTTTTTTGCTGGTTGAAATCTCTTTTACTAACAAAAGAAGGCTTGCTTTGTGGAACTTCTTAAGCAAACTCTCATTTCCTTGCCTATGATATGATTATTGCATTCAGCAACATAGCTTCTATGTTTACGATAGTATGATTATTGCATTCAGCAACATAGCTTCTATGTTTACGATAGGATGGTTCAAGTTATTATAATATGGCTACATATGGCAGTTTTGTTGGTAAGCTTAAAGGTTGTGTGTTGCATATTTGCAGGATCATGAAGGCATGGAAGTCATGCAATTATATGGAGTCTCAGCAAACAAAGACTAGAATGTGTAGCTCGTAAACCATAGTATTTTTCTTATGTATATGTAGATTTATTTTAGAGACGTGATGAGAGACTAATATCTTACTATGAATATACATGACATAATTTGTAATAATATTAATGTATTTGTAATTTGATAAATTTTGCAAATATGTACGATTTATTTGAGAAATGCTACAACAATTTTATAAGATTGTTGCAATAGCTTGAATTAAAAGGTTGCACTAGATGTGAATTGTTGATGCATTATCTTTTGTCATGAATGTTACATTACATACCTATTGCAGCATGTTCTTAAGCCTAATGTAACATGGTATATTTCGTACGCTTGACTGTTACATTAGCTTGAAATAGCTGTTACATTTGGTCTAATGCAACGTGAGCGGAAGTAGCATCTCAAAAATGATGCTTTAGATCTATTGTATCATTTATTGAGGTTTATGTGACATTTTTCAACTATTGCAATAGGCTTATTTTGTAGTAGTGATATATGGGGTTTATCAAGATGAACTTTGACGGGGTATCAGGGGGAGGGGGGCAATCTGCAGCAGGGTTTATCATCAGGAATCATGAAGGAAAAATGCTTTCGGTCGGAGCAAAAACCATAGGTGACCAATCGCCCTTAATGGCGGAAACAATTGCCCTTCAAATGGGAATATGGGCAGTAAAACAAATCCAACACAGAGACGTTGTGATCGAGGGTGACTCTAAAACTATCATTGAGTGCCTAAAGAAAAACGATAAGAGCTGCCCATGGGAAATTGAATTACTAATAGGAGACATTAAGAGACAATGTGCAGAAGTTGAGAACATTATTTTCTCGCATGTGCCCCGTGAGGGTAACAGGTCGGCTGACAAGGTCGCACACCTTGGCCGTCTTGTTGACGGGGCGGCCTTATCATCACACACCGATCTTAATGATCTCATCCGTCGGGATGCAATCGGTTAGGAGTCTCTCCAACCGAAATTTTACCTATTCAAAAAAAAAAAAAAATAATAAAATAAAATAAAATGTGTGACATATATATATTTTTGTCGATTGGGTCACGTGTCGGAGTTTACTATTAAATGTGGATTACCTCGTTATCCAAAAAAATTATGCTTGGTAATATGCATTACACAGCATTAGGCAAACTGTGAGTCTTTTGAAAAAACACACAAAACCATTCAACTAAGGGTTGTTTTAGCCGATTATAGTTATGGGGAAAAAATGTCAAACCTCATGTCTCAATCCAAAAACAAAATTAAAACATTGTGGTGAATTATTCATCTTACACATTGCTATATGGAGTATAATATATCCTTGAATAGGTAAATAGATAGATGAGTGGGGAGAACCCCTAAGTACAAAAGATATAAGACCAAACTACGGGTCTTATATAAAATGGGACTCGTATAAACCAACAATCCCTCTATACACCCCCAAAAAGAGACCTAATCGCTCAAACAAAAAACAATACAGACGGGCACCTTTCCCTAACAATATCATCCACCGCCCCAATGAAGGACTCACACACCCCATAACTCTATACCCTCCTTCTAAACAGCCCCTACCACTACACTTTCTAATCTCGAAGAACGTAAGTTCGCCACCGTATATCCTCTTGTGACTTGCATTTCCACATAGAGGATATACGAGACTTACAACCTCTACGATCTGAATAATATAAGAGTTAGGATTAAATGACTCTTTACAAAAAATTGCATTGTTTCTCGCTAACCATGTGAAATAGACCAATGCTTGAAATGCTAGGAGCTTTGCTTGGAATTGCAGCGTCTTCCTCACCCTAGGTGTTGAACGATATATAATATATCCTACGTCTACCACGTGTACATGACTACATGTCTTCTTCTTTTTTTAGGGTATTTATATATACACCGCAAATCCAACATCAATAATGCACGTCCGTTTCGACGTGCAAGCCTTCTAACTAATTAGCGCTTTTAAAAAATTAATTAATCCCTTTTAACCCCGGTTGGGGGTGTATAGCGAAACCGTTTTTTATTACATATGTACGTACCTATTCCGTTTGTATTTTATATATATACCCCGCGCGTCCTATACAATCTTGTAATAATCAAAAACAAAATGATCATAAAATCTAGTTATTGAGTTATATTATAACTCAATAACTAGATTTTATGATCATTTTGTTCTATATCCCTTGAATCTTGTTCTATATCCTTAATACACGCAAAGCTTGCATATGTATACGAGATGCATGTGCTTCCATTCCCTTCCATGAGATTGGTGATTTAATCATACATGTGGTGCAATTAATTAAAACAAGCAATATATAGATGCATTGTTGAAAATTAATATCAATCATTTAATTGTATCTACTTATAATAATATCATCTCATGTAATAGAGGTTTAATTTTTTTATCTATATAAAAAAAATACTTTTACTGGGGGTGAAATTTAAAATCACAAATCAATTATATACGAAAAAGGCTATATATATAGTACAATATACATTCACAATTTAAAGAATAATTAAATAAGAAAAAATGTTGTGAGGATATGTTGGTGACAAAGACGGTGCTCGGGTGGGGTATGGTCAGACCGAACGTGTCGTCTATTGCAGCTTCCAAGTTTTCAATTGCCATTTTTCCAACCAAAAAGAAAAAAAAGTCTTCAACTAACTATTTGAATAGGGACTTCTAGCTACCTCGTGGGCGCGATCGAATCAAGTAGCTAGCCTGGTGGAGTGGTGGTTAGTTTGTTGAATGAAAATAAAATTCATTAGTTTTTGGAACATTGTTACATTACATGTTATATATACGAAGGTGGTTGAGATCTTTGTAACTTTTATAAAGTAAGTCAATTAGTGGATGATAAAAAATTAAAAAGCGTATTCTTTATTCTCGATTGGCGATGCTTCTCCCGACTCTCATTTAAAATACTGTTATTAAATTGTGGGTTAATAGTATTCTATCATCACCAAAATTATTTTTTTGGTGGGAAAAGTGAGAGCAGACTATCAATATATAATATGTGAAAACACGAGTTCTCAATCAGGATCGGAGGACACTGCTGATAGTCCGATGGAGAATACCGGCTACCTATAAAGCTAGTAGGATCGACCGTGTGTTTACCAATGCTACCGGTAGACTTGACTGGCCTGAGGCTGCCGTGAGACATCTTTTGAAGTTTGGTTCCGACCATTGTCCGAACCTTCTCGAGCTTAGGCCGGTTAGGAGGATTAGAAAGAGTCGTTGCTCATTCCGTTTTCACTTTTCAAGCCGCTTGGACTATGCACCCACGGTTTCGGAACCTTGTCTAGGAGTCGTAGGACAGGGTGAGGTCGGTGTCGGTTGCCTTACGGAACCTTCGTCACTGCTTGCTGAAATTGAATAAGGAGACCTTTGGGGACATTTTTTTAGCACAAGTCTAGGCTGGAAAGTCGGTTGAGTGAGATACAAGGTGAACTTGCCTAAAATATGACTAAAATAGATATTATCAACTTGTCATCTGGGTCACGGTCGAGCTACCCAAGCACGAGGAAGAGACTCAAACCGAGCTAGCCAGTATTCTTGAACAAGAGGAGTTCTTTGGTTTGAAAAGTCAAGGGAGTAATGGTTATGTGAGGGTGACCAAAATACCACATTCTTCCACCTCTCCACTATTATTCGACAATGGAGGAATGAGAGATTGGAGTGTTAAAAGGAGGGGATGGCGAGGACGTCACTGATGCAGAAGTCATTGAGGGGGGTGGTTTTGGAGCTCTTCCGTAGCTTGTATACCATCCCGAGCGAGGAGATGATCCCCAACACCCTGTCATCGGGGAACTTTCCTTCACTGCTAGAGGCTGAGTGAGAAGCTATCACTGTGCCAGTTACGGATGAAGAGATCAGTCGTGCTGTCCGTGAGATGGGGTCATTTAAAGCACCAAGTGTGGGCGGTTATCAGGCGACGTTCTTTCAAAAGTGTTGTGACGTTGTTGGAACCTCAGACAAGGAATATGTGAGAGAGTTCTTTGCCTTTTGCCTTTGCTATTATGCCAGAAGGGTTAAACGATGCTCTTATAGTGTTGCTCGCGAAGGTGGCTAAGTCGGAAACCATCTCTCAATTCCACCCCATTAGCCTTTGTAACGTGTTATACATTACGAAAAATGCTCGTTAATAGGATGAGACCCCTTCTCTCTTCTCTTATTAGTCCAATGCAAGGTAGTTTTTTTTTACCGGGAAGGCTTATAACCGATAATATTGTTGTGATGCAGGAACTTGTGCACTCGATGAGGAGAAAGAAGGGAGCCAAACGCTGGATGATTCTCAAGATTGAATTGATCTCGAGAAGGCTTACGATCATCTTCGGTGGGATTTTGTGATCGAGACCACACGAGATGCTGGCTTTCCGGGAGGCTGGTTAAAATGGATCGAGGTTGCATAACCACAATCTCGACCAGGATCCTTGTAATTGGCGAGATGACCGAAGAATTCAAGCCGAATACGGGCTTGCGACAGGGAGACCCTATTTCCCCTTATTTGTTTATTCTTTGCATTGAACGACTTATCCAATCTATTTTCAGGGCGGTCGAGAATGGGGAATGGATTCCTGCTCGACTAACTAGGAATGGCCCAAATATTTCGCATATCTTGTTCGCCGATGATATTGTACTCGTTGCGGAAGCTTCGATTGACCAACTTTGGGTAATCCAACGTATATTGGACAACTTAATTATGTGCAGCTTCTAGACAAAGAGTGAGCATCTGATCTCTAAGTCCACGCTCTTTGTCTCCCCCAATATGAGGCGGGAGGTGGTGTCGGAATTGGGGGGGGGGGGGCTGTGGTTGCGGGGTAACGGATGATCTAGGCAGTTACCTTGGAATGTCAGTACTCCGCAAGCCCATCAACAAGGACACCTTCGCTCCCTTGATCGACAAAATCAGCTCCAGACTCACTAGTTGGAGAGAAAAATACCTCAGCCTAGCAGGGAGGATAACACTAACTAAAGTCGTTTTATCTTTTATTCCTGTTTATACTATGGCTACGGTTATGTTTCCGACTGATACATGCAAATTTGATAAAATATGCAGGAACTTTATATGGGGAGGTTGTGATGATGGCCGGTGTGTGCACCTTGTGAGCTGGAATGCGGTTTGCAGCCCTAAGAAGCTTGGTGGAGTTGGCGTTCGTTCTATGAGAGATCTCAATTTGACCACAATCGGGAAGCTGGTGTAGAGGTTTCTAACAAGCAAGGACGGAGAGGCTTGGAGCGACATCCTCCGAGCTAAGTATACTTGGACTATGACAAGCGATGTGGCGGGGAAGTCTCATGTTTGGTCTAGCATGCTCCAAAGTTTGAGTACGGTTGTTGCGGTTAGGGTGCAATGGATTGTTGGCGATGGTAGGCTTGTCCGCTTTTGGGCGGATCATTGGATGGGGGAGCACCCACTGCGAGAGGTTGCGAGACTGGGACTGGATGAGAGCGATATGGTGATGCCGGTTTGGTCGTATTGGATATATGGAGGGGTTGGGATTGGGAAGCTCTGCAGCCCTTACTCCTAGTCACGACCTTGATGAGATTGGCCTCTATTGACGTTGATGAGTCTAGTACCAAGGTGGACATGATCAATTGGAGAGCTACGCCGGATGGGAATTACTCCATATGGTCCGCCTACGATATGATTCAAGGGGAATCAGGAGGTATGTTTTAATGATTCCATGTATTCAAGCAGATTTGGGTGTTGAAGGTGCCCAAAAGAGTTCGTTGCTTTCTGGTTAGTCCTTCTAGGGGCTATACTCACTAATAAGGAGAGGTGTCGACGTCACTTTGCGGCTAATCCCTGTTGCAGCGCGTGTCCAGGCCAGCTTAAATCCCTCATACACCTCGTTAGAGGCTGCAGGAAAATCAATGGCTTGTGGGAAGGGATCAGCATACCGGTAGGCAGATCATCTTTCTTCAACGCTCCATTCGCAGCTTGGGTCCGAGGCAATCTGGCTTCCTCACAACAATATATGGCGGAGGTGGACTGATCAAGCTTGTTTGCAATGGCCCTATGGTGGATTTGGAGGTGGCACAATGACCGAGTCTTTAGTGATAAAGAATGCTCCGTGGTGCAGGCTTAGTTCATCCGGATGAAGACTGTAAAGTACTCGAAGGCTTGGAGAACCAACAATAGCAATAGCGCCACCAAGGAGAGGCACCAGGCTGATATGAGTTGGGAAAAGCCTGTCGAAGGTTAGGTAAAAATCAATTCAGATGGGTCAGTGTCGCCCGACAGAAGTGTTGGTGCCGGGGGCATCATCCGGGATGACGGAGGGCAATGGATCACCGGGTATGTTCACCACATTGGCAGTTGTGGGGTGCCGGTCGCGGAGCTTTGGGGCTTTCTCGATGGGCTTCATGAGGCATGGGAGAGGGGGTACAACAAAGTGGTAATTGAAACCGACTCTTTGCTCATCACTATGCTCGTCAAGAAGGGAGTCGATGATTGTCACCCACTATCTAGCCTGGTACGTCAATGCCAGAGCTTTTTATCTCGAGACTGGGAAATATAGTTGAGGCATATCTTTAAGGAAGCGAACTTTGTCGCTGACTCCCTTGCATCTTTTGCTTTTTCGTTTCCGCGCTTGGGTTTCATGTACTTCCTGTCCCACCTTTAGATATCGGCTCATTGATGAGGATGTTAGGGGAAGGGATACTCCCTAATCATTACCGATGTAGCCCACTTTCTCGTCATCACCAAAATTATATATTTCTTTATTTAAAAATATAATGTAAAAATATGAAATAAGAGTTGGAAAGCCAGTATTCCTTCCATCATCCTGGTGTCACTATTTGGTGGTGCTTGACGTCGTCTCTTAGTCTATGTTGTCCCCAGCTTAGTCGGGTTAGGTTTGCTTGTTCGACCGTATTTGTTTGCTTCCCACTTTTGTATTGCACCTTTTCTTCTGTTTATTATGTTCTTGTATTGACGGTTCGCCGTCTGCCGACCTTGTCGGCCTCTCGAGGTGTCGGGTATGTCCGTCCCTCGAATTATTTCCTTATCAAAAAAAAAATCCTTACATAACTTTAGTTACAAATTGAGATATATACAAATCCTTATAATATGTCTCAAAATATTTACCAAATCAAACACCATCGAATCGAAAATAAATTTGGGCGAGTATAATAGGTGCTTCACATCAATGCAGCCCAGTGAGTTGTTGTTTCATTAGTAGATTTTAATTCCTAACCCTGGAATTAATCTTCTAAAATTATCATCTTTATCCCTTTGTATATTCTTTTAAAATGATTTGTCAAATCCAAATAACTTGAGAAAAGTAAATAAGTGTTTTGAAACAACGAATTTTGATCATGTATACATGGATTCCCATTTCATCCGATGAGTCTTGATTCGTTGATCAGACAAAATAGCTGCTACAACAAAATTTTGCTTATAATCCATGAATTGTCAATAAGACTCATTGTTATGCATATGGAGATTAAGTACGCTCATAACACATAAAAGTATCCACATTAGACAATGTAAACCCATTTTTTTATTAAAAAATAATATGAAGAGTCTATAAGGCGATGAATAATACTCTAGATGGGGGGTGAATAGAGTATGTTAGATTTTTGCAAAACGAAACCTTTTGAGGATTTTCAAAACAATTTGTCAATACCTTGATATAGCTATCAAATCTTGACAAAGTAAAATCGAACAATGTAAAGTAAATGCAGAATATAAATAGATGAATACACGAATTGTTAACGAGGTTCGGCACGAACTTGACCTACGTCCCCGTCAGGGGCGGAGGGAGGGGGGGGGGGCATGAGGTGGCTCGAGCCCCCCTGGGTCGGGGGAAAACGTAAAAAAAAAATAAAAAATACGTATTTTTTTTGTAATTTTTGATAATTTAAGGGTTAAAAGAAGTTAAAAAGAATAATAAATCAATAAGTATGTCTAGCTTAGTTGGTATGGGGTGTGAATATAAAGGAGGAGGTCTTGAGTTCAATTCCCCATGGCTTCATTTTATGAATTTTTTTCTCTTTTAGCTTTTCAAATCACACCCATGGCTTCATTTTATGGATTTTTTTTTCTCTTTTATCTTTTTAAATCATATATTTAATGCGTTCTCTACTATATTCTTTACAAAAAAAAGTGTATCTTATATATATTCAAAAAAAAATCCCGATAAAATAGGCGAACCCCCCCCCTGAATTTTTTCCTGGCTCCGCCCCTGGTCCCCGTCTAAGGTTATCCAACCCGTAGGATTCAAAACACTTCTTATTTCACTTCCTTGAGGCTATAACTTCATAGAAGAACTACTCTTCTTCTATACAAAGCATCACCGCTTCTATTCTAGCACTCAACATTATAAGTGAAATAATAGCTCTCACCACACACTCCGGTGTGTCTTAGATTGAGTATATGATACTCTTAATGTAAAATGAATGACTTGTACAATAAGCGCTTGTGTTTCCCTCAACTCTAAAAAATGAACAACACTAGACTTTATGAGAACGTAAGAGAGAAACTAGAATGACGAATGATTTAAGAAGACTTGATCGCTTTAGAATGAATGTTTGCTTAGTTGTTGTAGATCACCTTTTTGCACCCATATATATAGTTGTTCTCCTTCAATGATGGGGGAGGGAGAGCCGTTTGACTTTGAATTCTTTCCAAACAAATTTGAATTCCTTCCGAATCAATTCTCTTCCAAATCCTTAGTCTGCAATCTTTTCCATGATCATGCATATACTCTTTGGAAGATCTGATGGACCCGTGATTTCTCCTTGTCCTTATATAGCTCTCCTTCTTTCCTAAAATATCATTCAAAGAATCTTTCCACTTAATATAAGTTAGGAGATCATACATATATATATTTACTTGAATATGGTCCGATCCAAGATGATTACTTTGTGGCTCAATGAAAGGCACATAAATAATCTTGGCCCAAATGATCGGCCTTGAATCAATTCATGCACTTAAACAAATCAACACATAGACATAATAATATTCGATCAAACATTTTATTTCTGTTTTGTCTTTCATCACCCTTAAAAACAAATTGCAAGTTAGTGTCTCAAGATCTTACAATCAAGGCGTAGTCTTCATATATAATATATTGTTGAATGTACATGTTATATTATATAATCCTTATTTCATATTAAGGAGAATAAGCGGTGACCATATTAGCTATGTTCGAAACCATATATATGAAGTTACATCTGCCTTGAATTAATGAATAAAACCTACTCCCTCAGTCTACTCACTTTCGATCACACCTCTTTTCTTATTCCTCTTGAATTCCATCACAATTTATCAAGTCATGATCATGATTTATGAATCAACTAAATGAAATTTAGTTTGACACAAATTGGATTCAAAATAACACTATACAAGAAAGAATGCTCCATGCAACAAAATTACACAACCACTATTTTTAGTGCATGCACAGTTTCATTGTTGAGAGACGTGAAAGAGATCAAAGAGTTTCACATTGAAAATATGAAACAAACAAGCCTTAATTTATAAGTTAGTGGGGTAGTCTTCCTATTTCCAATTGGTTTTGTGATTAAACCCTACTCGACTTATGTACTAGGCTAGCTATTGGGACCATTGAAAATGTGCATCTTGCCATTTCCAATCTTCTCTAGCTTTCCATCCTACCTCCACCATGTCTTAAAAGACTTGCAATTTTTATCTGTAATTTGAATTTCATTTATGGTTAAACACCTTGAAATCTTGTTCTTAGAGCATTCTTACCCTTCACTATGGCTTTTCAACGTATGACATATATGATCCGTTCGATTTGCAAGGGCATCTGCCGTTAAACTTTAGGTGATTAAAGATGATTAAAAAGTGTCCCTTAATCTATAATTTCTTCTTGTTAATTGTACTATTTTCATAATATCTCTTCTCAGTGCCAAGATCTCTGCCTTTAGTGGAGTCTAGTTGTCAGGCCAACTCGGTCATGTTGAGAGATTTTCCTTCCCAATCTCGTATAATACAGCTGATAGAGCTATCGTTATTTGAAAGGGTTGAGCCATCTAAATTCAGTTTGAAAGTTTCGCAATGAGGTTTTTTCCATTTGGTTTTTTCTCCTCAATGCTTTATCTTGTCCCTATATATGTTTAGTTGTTTTGTATGTTGTGAGCTTTCACTCAAATCTATGCTATGGTTACATGGTTGTCGCCAATTTTCCACGTGGATCGATAATAAGCACTCAAAAACATTGTTAAGTGGTGGTGACAGTTGATCGTTATTGAACTCAATTTGTTTTCTAATATACCATGTCGTCCACCATGTGAAGGCTAGTCTCCATTTGTCATTTTTGTTTAATTTGTTATCCATTAACCATAGCTTTTATACTTGATCCTCCCTATTATTCCTTTGCATGAAAAGAAAGAGAAAGAAATGTAACCATTATGGAATGGCTAAACCAAAAAGTACTTGTGAGTAGTATCAATAGGTCATCGGTTCGAACCCTGGATAACTCATAACCGCTATTTATTTATCAAATTCAAGAGAAAGAAATGTAAACCGGATCAGATCTGAACCGGTTTAGCACCAGACGTCGAGCCTGACCGGTTAGCCTTGTGTTCTTGAGGTTTGAGAGAAGAATATGAAAGTAGCACGGGACCGCCATTGAAGCCGGGCGGAGGGAGAGAGGGAGGAACACCGGAACAGGTCACCCACCACCGAAGCTAGGGTAATCGTTCGCTTGTTAATTGGCCGAGTCGCTGAGGAAAAACCTGCTCCCGCCGTTTCTGTTACAGAGCTCATATTGCTGTCGAATCCCTCGTAGCAAAATCGATGGAGAAGAAATTCACTCTCATTCAAACAGTCGCCACCGCTGGAATCTTCTCTGCCGTCTCCTGTTGGTAATCCTCTTTCTTCTTCTCCTTCTTCATCTCACAGTCTCTCTTACAGCTTAGGGTTTCGAGATTTCGGCTTTCTTTCCTTGTTCTTGCTCAGTCGGATGGAATTGCTATCAGGTACGGATTCATGTTTGGAAGAGAATCTGCTCGCAAGGAGCTCGGTGCTCTGATTGAGGATCTCCGCCGTGGGAACTCCTCCCCTGATCCTCCTTCTCACTCTTGATTCTGTATTTTCTCCCTCTTTATGATCCATTAGCAAAATCCACTCGTTCATTTCAGTGCTCTATGTTTTCGACTAGAAAGGATTGAACTTTTTTGTTTTTTGAGAGCTTCTATGTTGTAATCATTCCGAGTATTATCTCACATAGAGCAATGTCAGATATTCAAGTCTTCGGATGATACCTGCTTTTGATGGAATCCTGAGAAGCTGTATCTTTTTGAATTGGGTGAAGAACCTGAAATTAGCTTTAGAAGTTTGTGACTTTTTTTAATAGTATTTTTGCCCAATAAATGTTAATTACAACTGTACAACGTACAAATATTGCATTGCAAGTGCAACCCTCTGAAATTTGTACATTTTTCTCAAGCTGGAAAACTGTGCTACTACCTTCAAGGTTCTAATGTTTCTGTAAGACAGTATAACCCTCTGAAGTTTGTGACATTACTGAAGTTCCGCTTGGACTCAGTTTTAGAACCTTGGCGGTGGAACTATGAATGTGATTATTCAAACCAATTCCCTATGGATGGTGTATGACTTAGATATTGGATAATTGATACATATGTGCGTGGTTTAAAAGGGATCAGTGGGAAACTAGGTGAAGGAGTTTCAACTTGTTCATCAAATAGAGTTCATAACGGAAGATTGCTGCATAAGATATCCTTACTAGCATGGTGATGCATTGCTGCGGACTTTGGTTTTTCATTGTGCACTTGATTGATTATTAGATACTAGTCCTGGATTACCTGTCACTGCTCTTCTGAATTCTGCTTCCGGTATGAAGGTTAGTGAAATGTAGCAAGGCTGATTTCATGTTCATAACAGATCTAACCTTATCTCAACTTTTGGTCATGAGTGTACTTTTCACTGATTTACTTAAATCTACCATCAGAAGCCAAATAAATGAGGTGTGACATTCTGGATTATATAATTTATTTGCGAGGATGCTGTATATCGCTTTCATGTAATGAATACTCTATAAAAGTGCGTGTGATGATTCTCAATTCACATGCTGTATTGGCTTATTTGATTCCTAATTGATTTACTGGCACTTCCACTACCTATCTGAGTTATGTGCTAAAACTTTCAGGAGGATAGGATCAGTTTTATGTGTAATCCAGAATTCAGTTCCTGTGACTGCTATGCTGATCAGACTCGGGAGATGTTAACACAAATTTATCTCTTTATTTGCTCGCATCAAACAGCCTATAGTATTATATACCCTATATGAAGGTTCTATGAGTCCCTTCTTTTAGATTACACAAAAGAGCATCCAACATAAGTAATGAATTATTTACACAAGAAGAATCTCCTTGTTCTCCTTATGAATCTTATCCACAAGGAATCTTACATAAAGGTCTGATTCACTGATATCGTCTTTGTGTAAGTTGTTTCGTCCACTCTCTGACATGTTCCTGACGAAGTCCACTAGATGCCTCCAGTTTTCACCTTCAAACAACCTTTTGTTCATCCGCAGATATGTGAATGCAGTTAATCCATTTCCTGATTTGGATCTACTTGTTGCCAAAACTTGTTCGAATGCAGATGAGTCATATCTCTCAAGTGCATTTTCTCCAGCAAGCCCAATACCAGCAGTCTTGGTTGCCATTATTACTTGCCGAACCAGCCCTTCAGGAGAACAGTTTGCATTACTCGGTTGTTCACCGTCTTTCATTTCCATGCATGTAAAGTTTAATATGCCTCCGTGTTTGCTGAACATGTTGGCCAGGGCTAGGTAACCATCGTGGTGTCTGGTGTTGTAGTACCCAGCTGTTAGTTCAGGTGCATGAGATCTGGTATTGTAGTGCCAATGGATCCCTGCTATTTTCCCTGATAGTTTTGCCCCTGTTCCTTGAAATACTCCTTTTGCAGCTTCCATAAGACTGTCTCCATGTGCTAGCAGCAACCCGGAATACCATGTTAGAAAGAACTGGCCATATTCAGTATTCCAAGTTCCATCTCTCTGGAAGAAACCCGTGTCATCCGGGAACTGATTGTACTGGCCCGAATCATGAGGCCCGCCGCTTCCCCATTCTGGCTTACCCATTGAAACAGCTGCTGCTAGCAGGGAACCCTTCATGTACTGTTGATGAAACACACCATGAGAAAACAATAGAAATCTGGACTACAAAGAAAATCAAGAGAATTTCTGGAATCTCATAAATCACTGGTGATGTTATCTAATATCTAGGTGGTAGACAGATAATTTTTAGTTCTTGCCACATATTGAACTATGAATTTTGCTACCATATATAGAATATACTTGTGCTTGGTTCTGCTTGAAAATTTTACCTTGTCATAGCATTGAAATTCCCCAATTCCTGGAAACCTCCAAGTTCCATTGCTTTCTGGATAAGATGGATACCTTAGCTCTCCACAAGGGCCCATCCCCACCTGAATTTCCTGTGGCAGAAATTGGGCATGTTTCTTATTAGTTGCAAGTAAAAGCCAAATCTGAAGATTGCTGATATTGGATATTGGATAAGCCTTAGCGAGCTGGATAATTCATTTTCTTCTTTATTCTAATGATATTTTCCGGATGCTGTCTTCTGTCTTTTCCCCTTGTTTAAACATATCATAGTAGTAGTGTTTCCTTAACTCATCTGTCAAAACTTGATCCAAACCCAAGAACCCAACTCGAGAATATTCGGGTTAAGGCAGTAAGAACTGGAAATTTCAAAACTTACTCTTTGAAAAAGATTTTATGATTATGCTAAAAAAATTCAACTCATAATCCAAGACAGCAACACTACCCAACCCAATCAATTGCCGAAATTCGAGCTACCCAACCCGAAACTTCAATTTTTATACTGTATGTGTTCTTGACTGTGGATTAACTGCAGGGAAACATTATCATATCATTGTTTTCTACTGTAAAGAAGAACCCAAATGAGGCTTAATTTTGACATTCCTGTTTCCATCTAGAAGATCTTTTTTATCTAGCTATATTCAGATTGAGTCTGGACAGATATATAAACTTGCAGTTCAGGTTTGTTTTTAAGCTATTTGTTGATATTGTGATAGTAGTTACTTTTGTTTTGGATAAGATGACGAATAGAAATTCCAGAAACATATCATACATACCACAACAACTTTGCCAAGATACTCCTTGAATCTCTCCCGGAAGCTTCTCATATAGTCAGCA
The DNA here is from genome assembly GCA_037127255.1 of Persicaria tinctoria. Taxonomy (NCBI): domain Eukaryota; kingdom Viridiplantae; phylum Streptophyta; class Magnoliopsida; order Caryophyllales; family Polygonaceae; genus Persicaria; species Persicaria tinctoria. The sequence continues at coordinate 74,159,976 of JBANSL010000014.1, read as the reverse complement.
TAGACCTGGATTGGTGTTCTTCCTCTTAGTACAGGCAATGAATCACATCCCAAGGTGATGTACTCTGGATTCCTCCTGCCTGATCTGTCGGTGTAGACAAGATCAGGGTACTTGCTAATCTCTTCAAGCACCCATGGAGGTAGGGGAATGCTTCAGATCACATAAAAAATGAAAACACAGATGCTTAGATTGTTGTTACCTCCAAAAGTACTACATAAAAAAAGTCGAAAAAGATTGTTTTTGTCTAACCTGCAGGAATCCCCAACATTGCCACCACATTGATGGAAGGACATGACAACTTGGAGCTTCAAGCCATGCCTCTGCACCATCTGGATGAGCTCATTATAGCCTTCCCAGTTGTACTTGCGAGGCCCCTCTTTCTCAACAAGGCCCCACCAGGCGTCGACCATGACTCCCTCGGCGCCTGCACTCTTCAGTGCCATCAAACTGGCATTCATGGCCTTGGGCCTGTTCAAGCTTCCTCCCATCGAAATGGTGTCAAGTGGCAGCATCACGAACACCGGCACCTTGGAGTTGCTTCCTTCATGTGGCATTGCTATATCATGGAGCTTCTCCCACTTCTGCTTTCTGCCATGTGGCTCTATAAGTGAAAGCCTTTCGTGTAACTGAAGCCTTTCAGCCCGGATTGGAGCAATTGCCCGAATCCGGTAGGATGACTTGGTTGGTGCAAAGCATATTATGCTGTGGGATTCTTCCGGAGCTCTCAGGCTTTTGTGTTCTCTCAGGTTAGTGAAAGCAGCCAATGAACGTAGAGTTAAAGTCATTTCTGAATTTGATGTAAGAGCTTCGAGAGTTTGAATTTGTTGATGAGAAATAAGGAGTTGGATGTGGTATTTATTGGGAAAACTCTTTGCTGCTGGAGAATGAGACAAGCTTGGTGGGCTCTGGTTTAAAAGTGAAAGTTCAAACACGCTATGGTTTGCGCGGTGGACATTGGAGTAGGAATGAAAGGTAAAAGGCGTTAGACAGTAATCGCGACTTCCACTTGTATAGAAGATACAACATGTCAACAACTTCCGTACCATGTTCATTAATTTCATTTCTTGTATCTTGTGTTACAGTCTTTTGTAATTAGACTAAAGATTAACATGTTTTCGTGTCGTTTTTTTTTTCCATTCACAGTCCATCCTACATATTACAGCAGCAACAACAGCCATCCATCTGCATAAGTGTGATCAGGTAAGATGTATTCAAGAAACCTTCATCACTTTAAAGGTAAAATTCAGTCATACAACTGATGACTTCAAGGTAGTGGATAAAACTTGGCCTTCATCTACTGTCATATTTATCACAGCCTTCTAAACCGTTCATACACTATGCTGATTTAACGCGCTGTTGTTCATTTTGCTGAAGCGTGTGGCCAGTAACCAAAATCCAAGCTTTCTTTGTTTCTTATATAACTTTTTCCATCAGCTATGATAGCTCCATTTGTGGTGGTGCCCCATTGCCCCCACCCCAATACATGTTACACATCCCTGCTCGACACATACTACCTATTTCATTGAAAATGACTCTGCAGTAAGCCAGGAGCTTGGCCATTGTGTTTCAAAATATCAACGATTTTTGTTTCTGTAGATATTTTGCCTAGACGTGTCGATGCCTCGACTCATCCGCTAAGATCTTTATTATTCGCATTGCGGTTCAAGACTTGCTTAGGATGAAAGTTATGGCAAGTTATGGCCAATTTGTTGATGTTCAGCCTTAAGTGCTTTGTTAATTTATTCCATAGTTAGGTTATACTCCGTATTGAATACAAAAGGTAAGACTTTAACCTATAAATTATTTATGATCAGACATTCCATTGAGTTAAAAAATACAAAAAAAATATAACATAAAAGTAATAAATTATACAAATTTATTCCAACAAATTTGCATTACAATGGACTACTTAATAAAGATAATGGATTTTGTAAAGTAAAAGCAAATGATGATATAAAATACAATTATTTAAGTTTCTACCATCAAATTACCAATCAATTTAAAAAAAATCCTATTTTTGAAATTTAGGAATTTAATATGAAGAAAAAAATTAATATCATAGTAAGAAGAGAGTCAATAAGCAATTAAGCATATGTAATTGTCGAAGATAAACGGTATGGAAGAGAATTTATAAGTTAGATGTTCGTGCCATCACTATCGTGTTGCCAATTACAACTCTACTCCATTATTGGTGGGTTTGTGAAGGAAAAACTATTTTATTTTAATTTTTTATCACCAAATAATTAAACCTAAAAAAAAATTCGTGCAATGGAGAAGGTTATAAAAAATTCATGCAATAGAGAAGGTAAATTGGGTACAAAGTATAAATAAAATTGGAAATGATTTGGGGCGGTAAGTTTTGGGCCCAAGTTGCTCAATTTAAGTGTTTATCTGATTTTATTTTGACCCTAGCAAATTTTTAACTTTTAGCGGTTAAGATAAAATTTGACACAGCAATTACTGGGTCAGCTCACCAAAACATCCGCCCTGTGTATACATGGATTCCCATTTCATCCGATGAGTCTTGATTCGTTGTTCGGACAAAACAACTACAACGACAAATTTTTGCTATAATCCATGAACGGTCAATAAGACTTATTGTTATGAATATGGAGTTTAAGTACGCTTATAACACATAAAAGTATCCACATTAGACAATGTAAACCCATTTTTTTTATGAAAAAATAATATTAAGAGTCTATAAGGCGATGAATAATACTCTAAAATGGGGGAATGAATAGAGTATGCTAGATTTTTGCAAAACAAAACCTTTTTGGGGATTTTCAAAACAACTTGTCAAAACCTTGATATGGCCATCAAATCTTAACAAAGTAAAATTGAACAATGTAAAGTAAATGGGGAATATAAATAGATGAACACACGAATTGTTAACGAGGTTCGGCACGAACTTGACCTACGTCCCCGTCTAAGGTTATCGAACCCGTATGATTCAAAACACTTCTTATTTCACTTCCTTGAGGCTAGAACTTTCTAGAAGAACTACCCTTCTTCTATACAAAGCCTCGCCGCTTCTATTACATCACTCAACCTTACAAGTGAAATAAAAGCTCTCACCACATACCGGAGTGTGTCTTAGATCGAGTATATGATACTCTTAATGTAAAATGAATGACTTATACAATAAGCGTTTGTGTTTCCCTCAACTCTAAAAAATGAACAACACTAGACTTTATGAGAACGTAAGAGAGAAACTAGAATGACGAATGATTTAAGAGGACTTGATTGCTTTAGAATGAATGTTTGCTTGTTGTTGTAGATCACCTTTTTGCACCCGTATATATAGTTGTTCTCCTTCAATGATGGGGGAGGGAGAGCCGTTTGAATTTGAATTTTTTCCAAACAAATTTGAATTCCTTCCGAATCAATTCTTTCCAAGTCCTTGGCCTGCAATCTTCTCCATGATCATGCATAGGGATGGCAACGGGGCGGGTTCGGGGCGGGGAGTACCCTCCCCGTCCCCGTCCCCGTTTTCAAAAAGTCCCCCCGTCCCCGTCCCCGTGCAGGGATGAAAAATGTCCCCCGTCCCCATCCCCGCCGGGTCCCCGTCCCCATCGGGGAATCCCCGTCCCCGCTTAATTTTTCCCGTTTGCATTCCCCGCGGGTTTCCCTATCGGATTCCCCATTTAAAACTCATAGTTTCCCCATTTAATAGAAAACTATAAGATATTATTAAAGTTATGTAAAAAATATGATATGAATATTACATATAATATCTCATAAACATAAATTATAAGGTAAAAGTTTAAAAATAAAAGAAAAATTATTTAAATTTATGTAAGATCTAAACACAAATGGGGATTTCATACTCCACATCGGGGATCCCCGTGGGTTTCCCCGACGGGGGCGGGGCGGGGAACGGGGTGGGGACTACTCTCCCTGTCCCCATCCCCGTCCCCGCGCGGGGAATCGCTTCGGCCCCCGTCCCCGTGCCCATTTAATTTCCCCATCCCCGTCCCCACGACGGGGATTCCCCGCGGGGATCGGGGAGTCCTCGCCCCATTGCCATCCCTCGTGCATATACTCTTTGGAAGATCTGATAGAGCCGTGATTTCCCCTTGTCCTTATATATCTCTCATTCTTTCCTGAAATACCGTTCAAAGAATCTTTCCACTTAATATAAGTTAGGAGATCATACATATATATTTACTTGAATATGGTTCGATCCAATATGATTTCTTTATGGCCCAATGAAAGTCCCATAAATAATCTTGGCCCAAAGGATCGGCCTTGAATCAATTCATGCACTTAAACAAATCAACACATGGACAGAAAAATATTTGATGAAACATTTTAGTCTTGGTTTCAAGTTTCAACCATGCCTTCTATTTTGCCTTTCATCACCCTTAAAAACAACCTGCTAGTTAGTGTCTCAAGATCTTACAATCAAGGTAGAGTCTTCATAATATATTGTCGAATGTACATGTTATATTATCTAATCCCTATTTCATACTAAGGAGAATAAGTGGTGATCATATTAGCTAGGTTCGAAATCATATATATGAAGTTACACCTCCCTTGAATTAATGAATAAATCCAACTCCCTCAGTCTACTCGCTTTCGATCACATCTCTTTTATTCTTCCTCTTGAATTCCATCACAATTTATAAAGTCATGATCATGATTTATGAATCAACTAAATAAAGTTTAGTTTTACACAAATTGGATTCAAAATAACACTATACAAGAAAGAATGCTCCATGCAACAAAATTACACAACCACTAGTTTTAGTGGATGCACAGTTTCATTGTTGAGAGACGTGAAAGAGATTAAAGAGTCTCACATTGAAAATATGAAACAAACAAACCTTAATATATAAGTTAGTGGGGTAGTCTTCCTATTTCCAATTGGTTTTGGGATGAAACTCTATTCGACTTACGTACTAGACTATTGGGACCATTGAAAATGTGCATCTTGCAATTTCCAATCTTCTATAGCTTTCCAGTCTACCTCCACCATGTCTTAAAAGACTTGCAATTTTTATCTGTAATTTGAATTTCATTCATGGATAAACACCTTGATATCTTATCATGAAATCTTGTTCTTAGAGTATTTCTTACCCTTCACTATGGCTTTTGAACGCATGACATATATGTTCCGTTAAATTTGCAAGGGCATCTACGGTTAGTCTTTAGGTGATTAATGATGATTAAAAAGTGTCCCTTAATCTGTAATTTCTTCTTGTTAATTGTACTATTTTCATAATATCTCTTCTCAACGCCAAGACCTCTGCCTTTAGTGGAGTCTGGTTTCCATGCCAACTCGGACATGTTGAGAGATTTTCCTTCCCAATCTCGTATAATACAACTGATAGAGCTACCATTATTTGAGAGGGTTGAGCCATCTAAATTCAGTTTGGAAGTTTCGCAATTAGGTTTTTTCCATTTGTTATTTTCTCCTCTACGCTTTATCTTGTCCTTATGTTTAGTTGTTTTGTATGTTGTGAGCTTTCACTCAAATCTCTGTTATAGTTACATGTTTGGCGCCAATTTTCCACGTGGATCGATACTAAGCAATACAAAACATTGTTAAATGGTGGTGACGGTTGATCGTTATTGAACTCAATTTGTTTTCTAATATACCAAATCGTCCACCATGTGAAGGCTAGTCTCCATTTGTCATTTTTGTTCAATTTGTTAGCCATTCACCATAGCTTTTATACTTTGTTTTGTCCTCCCTATTATTCCTTTGTATGAAAAGAAAGAGAGAGAAATGTAACTATTCCGGAATGACTCAACCGAAAAGAACTTTTGAGTAGTACCAATAGGTTATCGGTTCGAACCCTGGATAACCGCTATTTATTTATCAAATTCAAGAGAAAAAAACGTAAACCGGATCAGATCTAAACCGGTTTAGCACCGGACCGAAATTTTTTACAAGGACATGATATTGAACCGGTTTAGGTGCGATTGAGTTCTTGACCGGTTAGCCTTGTGTTCTTGAGGTTTGAGAGAAGAATATGACAGAAGCACGGGACCGCCATTGAAGCCGGGCGGAGGGAGAGAGGGAGGAACACCGGAACAGGTCATTCACCACCGAACCTAGGGCAATCGTTCGCTTGATAATTGGCTGAGCCGCTGAGGGAAAACCTGCTCCCGCCGTTTCTGCTTCAGAGCTCACATTGCTGGCGAATCCCTCGTAGCAAAATCGATGGAGAAGAAATTCACTCTCATTCACACAGTCACCACCGCTGGAATCTTCTCTACCGTCTCCTGTTGGTAATCCTCTTTCGGTTTTCTTTCCTTGTTCTTGCTCAGTCGGATGGAATTGCTATCAGGTACGGATTAATGTTTGGAAGAGAATCTGCTCGCAAGGAGCTCGGTGCTCTGATTGAGGATCTCCGCCGTGGGAACTCCTCCCCTGATCCTCCTCCTCACTCTTGATTCTGTATTTTATCCCTCTTTCTGACCCATTAGCAAAATCCACTCGTTCATTTCAGTGCTCATGTTTTCGACCAGAAAGGATTGAACTTTTTTGTTTTTTTGAGAGCTTCTATGTTTTAATCACTCCGAGTATTATCTTACAGGGAGCAATGTCAGATATTCAAGTTTTCGGATGATACCTGCTTTTGATGGAATCCTAAGATGCTATATCTTTTTTAATCTGGGGAAGAACCTGAAATTAGCTTTAGAAGTTTGTAACTTTTTTTAATAGTATCTTTGCACAATAAATGTTTATTACAAACAAGTATTGCATTGCAAGTACAACCCTTCTGAAACTTGTACATGTTTCTCAAGCTGGAAAACTGTGCTACTACCTTCAAGGTTCTAATTTTCTGTAAGACAGCATAACTGGTGCTTGCTTAGCTGCTTTACTGAAGTTCTGTTTGGACTCAATTTTAGAACCTTGGCGATGGAACTATGATTGTGATTATTCAAACCAATGCATTTTGGACGGTGTATGACTTAGGTATTGGATAATTGATACATATGTGCGTGGTTTAGAAGGGATCAGTGGAAAACTAGGTGAAGGAGTTTCAACTTGTTCATCAAATAGAGTTCATAACGGGAGATTGCTGAATAAGATATCCTTACTAGCATGGTGATGCATTGCTGCAGACTTTGGTTTTTCATTGTGCACTTGATTGATTATTGGATACTATTTATGGATTACCTGTCATTGCTCTTCTGAATTCTGCTTCTGGTATGAAGTAAGGTTAGAGAAATGTAGCAAGGCTGATTTCATGTTCATAACAGATCTAACCTTATTTCAACTTTTGGTCATGAATGCACTTTTCATTGATTTACTTAAATCTGCCATCAGAAGTCAAATAAATGAGGTGTAACATTCTGGATTATATAATTTATTTGCGAGGATGCTGTATATTGCTTTCATGTAATGAATACTCTATAAAAGTGCATGTGATGATTCTCAATTCACATGTCAAGTTAGGGACATGTTATGGGAATGTTGGTTTGAAATGAGTACATTATGGTTTATTTGATTCCTAATTGATTTACTGGCACTTCCACTACCTATCTGATTTATGTGCTAAAACTTCCAGGATAGGATCAGTTTTACGTGTAATCCAGAATTCAGTTCCTGTGATTGCTATCCTGATCAGACTTGGGAGATGTGAACACAAATTTATCTCTTTATTTGCTCGCATCAAACAGCCTATAGTATATATACCCTATATGAAGGTTCTATGAGTCCCTTCTTCTAGATTACACAAAAGAGCATCCAACATAAGTAATGAATTATTTACACAAGAAGAATCTCTTTGTTCTCCTTATGAATCTTATCCACAAGGAATCTTACATAAAGGTCTGATTCACTGATATCATCACTGTGTAACTTGTTTCGCCCACTCTCTGACATGTTCCTGACGAAGTCCACTAGATGCCTCCAGTTTTCACCTTCAAACAACCTTTTGTTCATCCGCAGATACGTGAATGCAGTTAATCCATTTCCTGATTTCGATCTACTTGTTGCCAAAACTTGTTCGAATGCAGATGAATCATATCTCTCAAGTGCATTTTCTCCAGCAAGCCCAATGCCAGCAGTCTTGGTTGCCATTATTACTTGCCGAACCAGCCCTTCAGGAGAACAGTTTGCATTACTCGGCTGTTCACCGTCTTTCATTTCCATGCATGTAAAGTTTAATATGCCTCCGTGTTTGCTGAACATTTTGGCCAGGGCTAGGTAACCATCGTGGTGTCTGGTGTTGTAGTACCCAGCTGTTAGTTCAGGCGCATGAGATCTAGTATTGTAATGCCAATGGATTCCTGCTATTTTCCCTGATAGTTTTGCTCCTGTTCCTTGAAATACTCCTTTTGCAGCTTCCATAAGACTGTCTCCATGCGCTAGCAGCAACCCGGAATACCATGTTAGAAAGAACTGGCCATATTCAGTATTCCAAGTGCCATCTCTCTGGAAGAAACCCGTGTCATCCGGGAACTGATTGTACTGGCCCGAATCATGAGGCCCGCCGCTTCCCCATTCTGGCTTACCCATTGAAACAGCTGCTGCTAGCAGGGAACCCTTCATGTACTGTTGATGAAACACACCATGAGAAAACAACAGAAATCTGGACTACAAAGAAAATCAAGAGAATTCTGGAATCTCATAAATCACTGGTGGTGTTATCTAATATCTAGGTGGTAGACAGATAATTTTTAGTTCTTGCCACATATTGAACTATGTATTTTGCTACCAAATATAGAATATACTTGTCACTTGTGCTTGGTTCTGCTTGAAAATTTTACCTTGTCATAGCATTGAAATTCCCCAATTCCAGGAAACCTCCAAGTTCCATTGCTTTCTGGATAAGATGGATACCTTAGCTCTCCACAAGGGCCCATCCCCACCTGAATTTCCTGTGGCAGAAATTGGGCATGTTTCTTATTAGTTGCAAGTAAAAGCCAAAATCTGAAGATTGCTGATATTGGATATTGGATATTGGATAAGCCTTAGCGAGCTGGATAATTCATTTTCTTCTTTATTCTAATGAAATTTTCCGGATGTTGTCTTCTGTCTTTTCCCCTTGTCTAAACATATCATAGTAGTAGTGTTTCCATCTAGAAGATCTTTTTATCTAGCTATATTCAGATTGAGTCTGGACAGATGTATAAATTTGCAGTTCAGGTTTTTTTAAGCTATTTGCTGATATTGTGATAATAGTTACTTTTGTTCTGGATAAGATGACGAATAAAAATTCCAGAAGCATATCATACATACCACAACAACTTTGCCTAGATAATCCTTGAACCTCTCCCGGAAGCTTCTCATATAGTCACCATAGACCTGGATTGGTGTTCTTCCTCTTAGTACAGGCAATGAATCACATCCTAAGGTGATGTACTCTGGATTCCTCCTGCCTGATCTGTCAGTGTAGACGAGATCAGGGTACTTGCTAATCTCTTCAAGCACCCATGGAGGTAGGGGAATGCTTCAGATCACATAAACAAATGAAAACACAGATGCTTAGATTGTTGTTACCTCCAAAAGTACTATATAAAAAACTCCAAAAAGATTGTTTTTGTCTAACCTGCAGGAATCCCCAACATTGCCACCACATTGGTGGAAGGACATGACAACTTGGAGCTTCAAGCCATGCCTCTGCACCATCTGGATGAGCTCATTATAGCCTTCCCAGTTGTACTTGCGAGGCCCCTCTTTCTCAACAAGGCCCCACCAGGCATCAACCATGACTCCCTCGGCGCCTGCACTCTTCAGTGCCATCAAACTGGCATTCATGGCCTTGGGCTTGTTCAAGCTTCCTCCCATCGAAATGGTGTCAAGTGGCAGCATCACGAACACCGGCACCCTGGAGTTGCTTCCTTCATGTGGCATTGCTATGTCATGGAGCTTCTCCCACTTCTGGTTTCTGCCATGGGGCTCTATAACCGAAAGCCTTTCGTGTAGCTGGAGCCTTTCAGCCCGGATTGGAGCAATTGCCCGAATCCGGTAGGATGACTTGGTTGGTGCAAAGCATATTATGCTGTGGGATTCTTCCGGATCTCTCAGGCTTTTGTGTTCTCTCAGGTTAGTGAAAGAAGCCAATGAACGTAGAGTTAAAGTCATTTCTGAATTTGATGTAAGAGCTTTGAGAGTTTGAATTTGTTGATGAGAAACAAGGAGTTGGATGGGATATTTATTGGGAAAACTCTTTGCTGCTGGAGAATGAGACAAGCTTGGTGGGCTCTGGTTTAAAAATTAGGACAAGTTTTCCAACTGATTCAATTCAATTAAAGTTGCTCTTCTTACCATTTCACTTTCAACTTCACTATCTATACACGTGGAAACACTTTTCGTTCTTATCAAGCTTTTTTTGGTTGAAAAGTGAATGTTCAAACACTCTTTGGTTTGCACGGTGGACGTTGAACTAGCAATGAACGGTAAAAAGCATAACAGTAATCGCGACTTCCACTTGTATAGAAGATACAACATGTCAACAACTTCCATACCATGTTCATTAATTTCATTTCTTGTATCTTGTGTTACAATCTTTTGTAATTAGACTAAAGATTAACATGTTTTCCTGTCGTCTTTTTTTCATGCACAGTCCACCCTACATAATACAGCAGCAACAGCAGCCACCCATCTGCATAAGTGTGATCAAAGTCACAGGTAAGATGTATTCAAGAAACCTTTATCTACATTGAGATCAACCTCTTCCACAAAAACATCCAAGGGAGTAAGAATTATTTTCAGATTTTTAAAAATATTTTGATGGGTCTTTGCAGAAGTTAGGAAAGTACTTAAAAGTAAAATTCAGTCATACAACTGATTTATTCTAGGTAATGGATAAAATAAAACTTCGCCTTCATCTACTGTGTCATATTATCTATTATCGCGCAAGAGGTTGTTTTGCGCGATAATTATTGGGTGGCTTTGTTGTTCACAGCCTTCTAAACCGTTCATACACTATGCTGATTTAACGCGCTGTTGTTCGTATAAATTTATGTGGAAGGGAAAGCACTTGGGCATTTTAGATAAGGGGAGAGGTTCATTTTTTTGAAGCATGTGGCCAGTAACCAAAATCCATGCTTTTTTCATCAGCTTGGATAGCTCCATTTGTGGTGGTGCCCCACTGCCCCCACCCCAACACATGTTACACATCCCTGCTCGACACATACTACCTATTTCATCGAAAATGACTCTGCAGGAAGCCATGAGCTTGGCCATTGTGGCTCAAAATATCAGGCTCTTGGCCAAAAAATCAACGATTTCTATTTCTGTAGATATTTTTGCCTAGACATGTGTGATGTGTCGATGCCTCAACTCATCGACTAAGATCTTTATTATTTGCACTGCGGTTCAAAACTTGCTTAGGATGAAAGTTATGTCAGATTATGGTGTGTTCAAGTTGTTAGTTGCCTGGGATTAGGCGAATGCAGGTTACCGAAAATCCCAACAATCCCATGGCCAATTTGGTTGATGTTCAGCCTTAACTTGCTGATTTTTCTACTCATATGTGTTAGTGTTACTATAGCAGATCTTGATATTTTGAGATACTTTCAAGGAATACTCATTTGAATGGTGATCCGAAGTTGTGGTAGGGTAAAGACATTGCTTTGGCCAATTGGCCTTGACTGTGAATGCAGGAGGTGAAAAAGCAAAAGTGGACCAACAAATAATACTGAGATCAAATCTGAAATCCCTTTTGTTGTCGGATGCTGATGTATTTTGGGGTTTTGTTTGGAAATTATTTTGCACTGAATTGACAATTTACTGGATTTTTTCTTGCCTATAGAATGATTTTTGTGGAGTCTATTTAATCTTATCTTTTGGTGACTCAGCCCAATCTGAACAGAAGCTATTTTAACTTTTAACTGAAATTGGATTGAAAAATCAGTTTTTCATGTTTTAAATTAGGAAAAAGGTGAAAATGTGTTTCCCCACAAAGCATAGTGTTTATGTACTCCCCTATGATTCTGTGATCAAATCTAAGTGTCGTTTTAAGTTTTCTAAGCAAATAATTAGTACTTGGGTTAAGAGATTTTTATTGATTTTTTTTTAATCGATAACTTTTGTTCAAATTGTTCATTGATTGACTTTCAAGGGGAGTATTTCATAATGTGATAAAATATTTTTCTTAAAACTTGTGTTAAAGTTTAAAATGACATTTATTCTTGATCGGAGCAAGTGTGATATAAGGATGAATTCTCAAGCGTTGTCCGGGATGGCTCACTCTAAAGAACTTGCGGAAAGATCCCCGGTTCGAGCCATCCGTGATATATCAAGTGCTAAAAAATTATAAATTATTTTGAGGAAATGGATTGTAAATTTGATTTTAATAAGGTGGAAGAGTGTTGATTTGAGTGAAACTCGAATTTTCATTTTTAAACCAAAAACAACTCATTGGCATAGGAAAACTGGTTTTATTTTGCATTCAAATAAAGAATTCCAGATGAAGAAGACAAACCACCGACTAAATATGTAACTGCAAAGAATCAATATGTAAAACAACGTTCTTTTAGCAAAAGATTCCTATTTCGTGATTCTTTGATGAATTGTTAAAAATATTTACAATGTAACAGTTGTGCAATTTCTCATTAACTGATGCCAATTTTTATACTTTGGTGGGTGTAATTTCGCGGTACGTTGAATAGTCGACACGAAGGATGCTTTCGGGGATTCATTGTCAAGCAAAAGAAGCCAAACAGCAAAGGGAGAAAAGAGCATCGGGTATCCTCCTCAGCCTTGTTTGAACACTTCTCCAAAAGACAACTCTTTTGATTGTTTTGTAGCAGCAAATTTGGCTCAAGAGGGCCCTACACCAAGTGTCCTGAACCAAAACATTTTGTGGTTCTCCATAATCCATGTCTCCCTATTTACACGGTTGTGACACCGAAAAGGTAACCGCTCCTGCCTTCGTTTTCGTGATGACTCAGCTGGTTCGCATTTGTTTTTTAGCTCGTTTGTTTTGTTTTTATGCATTCACACTGGCTATCAAAGTTTGATGCCAGATCCGTCAGCCACACCGAATGGGTCAGATTCGGAATGGGCAGTTGTGAATAAGATCTTGCAGTTGAAATTCCACAGCATGCACTTGGATTGGTTAAGAGCTATGTAGCACGGAAACGCCTATGTAGGGCACAGTGTCGTGTCGGAAACACGGACACGACACGAAACACCTCGGAAACGCATGGACACGGTCAAAACACGGTCAAGAAACGGTCAAATTTCGGACACGTATGGAAACGCGATAGAAACACCTTGGACACGGTTCACAAATAATGGACACGGTTTGGAATTAAAAAAAACCCGGTTCATAATTAAAATAAAAAAGATAAAAAACTCGGCTATCAACCTTTGCCCTTTTCTTCTTGAGCGTCCTTTTGCACTAGCCACCGTCGAGCGCTGTTCTACACTAGCCCCCGCTGTTCTTCGATCTGCACCGGCCACCGTCGATCGCCGGGCTTTCTGAACACAAACGAGTGTCGCTCCTGTCAATCTTCCTTCAACTCTTCTCTCCCTATCTCACTCTCTCTCTATACCTTGATTTATTTTCAGATTTAGGGTTACTTTGATTGAGTTATGTTTGATTTCAATTTATATGAGATTTAGGTGTAGGATCTAGAAATTGATGATGGTTCAGGCTCACAAACTAATAAAGGTAGCAGAAGGGGTGTTTCTTTGAAACAGAACATGGAGGTGGAGTGGACCACTTTGGGATTATGTTGATAACTTGATATATTTGGCAGAACAGCGGGAGGGGGTAACAAGACATGATGGTGGACAACCTCCTCTCTATACTTTGATTTATTTTTAGACTTAGCAAGGTTTATTTGTATACTAGTGAGCATGCCCGTGCTACGCACGGGACTTATTTTAATATATATTTTTAATTAATATATTATTATTGTAATTTTATTACTTATAATTTTTATCTCTAAAAGTTTTAATATGTTTAGTTATCTTTGAAATTCAACAAATATTAGTTTGATTCTATTTATCTTCTTACTCACTTCTATATGCGATTCAACTGTATAACTAATTAAAAAAAATGATATTTGCTTTAGAAATACATGTGTTTAGGTTTAAAACAAATAAAGAAAAATATATACTATAAACTTGAAAAATGTTGTAGTTATAGAGGACTTATTTTAAATATATGTTTTTAATTAATATATTATCATTGTAATTTTATTACAAATAATTTTTATCTCTAAAAGTTTTAATATTTTTATATATCTTTGGAATGTGATAAATATATTAACATGGCTCTATTTATCTTCTTACTCACTTCTACATGCAATTCAACTATATAAGAAAAAAAAAACGATAATTGCTTTAGAAATATTGCATGTGTTTAGGTTTAAAACAAATAAAAAATAATATACACTTGAAAAATGTTGCAATTGTAGAGATTTGATCTCATGACCTCATGGAAAGAAACCATTCCTATAACCAATAAGCCACAACAACTTTTTGATTTCTTAACCTAATAATAAATATATATTAGATTGATTTGTATGTATTTAATATGTGCAATTAATAGGCTTTCACCCAAATTTATATTATATATATAGATATTTTGATTTGAAATGTTATATAATTATTTATTTATATCTCATTGGTCTTTAAAATGATATATATATTATATATCTTTGCAAGGTTTATTATAAATGTAATTATTTATTTTTAGACTTAGCAAGGTTTATTATAAATGTATACATCTTTGCAAGACCTTTAAAATTATATATATATTATATATCTTTTCCGTGTCCGTGTCCTATGTTTTCTGAAATTGCCGTTTCCCCGTGTCCGTGTCCTGTTTCCGTGCTACATAGGTTAAGAGTATTGATTGCTTGTAAGGTTCCGATGAGCTACTTATTTGTGCTTGTAACATTATTTACATGAACATTGTCTGGAGCATTTTAAGCTCTGAATAAGGTACTAAATGAGCTTGAAATATCGGAAGGTACAAGTGAACACTTGACTGGTTAACCGATGATTATAGTTCTTCCATAATGACATATCCTATGATTTCATTTCAGCTTAAATGATCAATCAAAACCACAAGAAAGAGTGTTTCCAGTGTACTGAAATACAATACACAGAGCACTGCCCCCAAAAGGCTGACTACTAATGGGAGTCCTAATTAGCCGATCTTTTTTGGAGGATGTTTTTGGTGTATCCTCGTCGCCTAAGAGTCCAAAAGTAGTCCTTTCAACTTACATTTGGCACAAAACAAGCCAAAATTGCCGTCTAAGTTGAAAATCTTGTGCTACATTTTATACCGTTCTTGAAATATAATTTAGGGTTATGCTGTTTTCGGCAGTATCTCTGAATTCTACAAGTTCTGCATTTGCTCCGAGTGGAAGGTGATCACATCAGGGCAGGAGTCTGCTTTGAGAAGCTCCAAACGAGTGAAGGGTGGAGCAAAGCGCAAAAGGTAGTCTTCATCTGCAAATGTGAAAAAAACGGGAGAGACTGTGAAGCAATGGGTAATGGTAAAAGACCAAAAGGCAATTTCTTGCTAAAGACATCAGTAATAGCGATTGAAGGGGAAGTATGAGTCTTACTCTCTTTGACTGTTCCATACAGCCAGCAAAGTACCTCATCAGCAAATGCTAAGCACACTCCACCCTAGCAAAAAAAAAATCAGAAGGAAAAAAAATACTGTATCAGACTGTGATTGAGAATAACTTTCGTATCTTGAAAAATCCAATAATACATGAAGAACAAAGGGCAGCCACATATTCAGAGTTGATACAAAATAAACGAGTCCTAACAAAACAAGTTATGGTGCTAAAAAATTAGCATCACTAAAAAATCTTTTTCAAATAGATAGTAGTCAAGCTATCACCTACAGATTTATTTTATGATCAATGTCTTGTAATCTTACCTGCCAATAGTTTTTCATTTTTACACGGTGGGTTATCTCTTGGGTTCTTACTCTTTCAACGCGAACCAGCCTGCCCGCATCATCCCTGCGCAATAACAAATCATAGCTTGAGAACCAACATTCGCGTCACCAAAATGACTAGAGGAACGAAGAAACAATTTAAACAAAGCAACGGCCAACAACACTGCTCAAGTCAGTCTTTAATCATACACTTGCTATGAAAGAAAAAAGGAAGAAAATGGATAAATGTTTGTAAGAGAAATCTTTTACCAAGCTCCATGAACGATTAGCTAATCTATACACAGATTTCAATCAGTTGCACTCATAAATGGTTGTAAGAGAAATACTTCAGTATTTTCAGTAAATCCTGAACATGCCTTTTTTTGGGGCAAAAGGATGCCACTGGAATGCAAATTGTTTTACAATTAAAAAGAGTTCTTGAGAAGAAGGCGAGATAAGTGTATATTGCTCCGAAGACTATGGACCTAATGGAATGGCAGTGATCAGTGATGGGTAATAGATTTTCATTTTGCAGATCAGTCTGAAATAAATGATGGTTCCATATTAATGGAATTTGACATCGCACCATTATACTTCTGAAAAGTAAAAGTCACGCTTGACAGCTTTCTGTCTTAAAATGATACAGATATACGAACAAAGAACAAAGTTACCTGAATCCAATAACGATGTATGGCACTCCTGCCAGAAACGACTGGATCTGCAAACACAAATCGAAGTGTGAAAAAAAATTCCCACTATATCAGTAATTATTTTCTTTTTCCCTTTTTCTTTCCAGAGGGTGGGGTGGGACAGTGGGTTAGGGTTGGAGTTAGATAAAGAGGGGATACTATGTACTATCACGCATGATAAGATCGGCAAAATAGTCTTAAAGGATAATATCACAAAGCCTGTCATGCTTTTTATATCATGCCTCTATTTTGGGGGTATTTCTACTAAATTCATTTATTTTTGTCACATGGCTAAATTCGAACAGACTCTTGCCTTCTCTGGGTCTTAAAGAAACACCCTCTCGGTATGCTCAGGGTAAGATGGATACAATCTCCCAAAACCCGCTTTAAGATGGATTACAAATAGGTTGATAAATAAGTATGTAATATCAAAATATACCCAGAATTTGAGCAGCTTCTCTCTTTCGAATCTTTCTTCAGTATGATAATCCAACTGTATGGAAAAGGAGAGAAAGAACATTATACTTGAGAAATGTAAAAGTCAAGACAAAAATAGGATCTGATGCAGACAGGTAGACAACCTCACGGGATGTCTTCAGCTCTATATAATACTTTCCTCCATTGTCCGTTACATCATGGCAATCCATTTCAGCACCCATCAATATACGGTGTGCACCTAATTTTGTTTTGATGACAGCACAATATTCCACATTGGAGTCAACATGATGTATCCTTTCCCCATCCCTTCTAGGAGATTCAGTTGCAAGGGCCTCAAAGCAGTATCCCCAGTAACACCTGAAATCAACAAACAAAAAAGGATAAACTTTTGCAATCATTTACTTAACCCACAAAATACATAGCCTTCAGTCAGCAGGGGCAACCCGGGTAGGCTGAGTGAAGTTTCAAAATGTAAAACCCAAATTCATAATGAGATAAGAGTGGAAATTTTGGCAAGTCAGTAAGCTCAGTCATCTGATGTGCACAATATATAAAAGCTAAATACATCATTATTAAAAAGAAAAGAAAAAGAACTCTTTGCACAGGCCAACAAAGCATACCATCTTCATATCTCTGCACAAACTAGCCAGATGCTGCAAATCTACCTCATATAGGACACCGAGAATGTGTTATCAAAAACAACTAACAACCAAAATATATATTCTTTCTATGGGCAACAAGGTAGAGTCACACTCACACCCAGATTAAGTTTCCTACCAAAGGGAACAGTGAACAGGAATAGGGAAGTGAAACTTAATCATACAGCTGTACTACCAAAAATAAGCAAGTCGAGTAATTTTATGTAAAATCAAGAAAATTCAAGCTGTCAAATACTGACATTTCGGGACTTGAGCAATCAGGTGTGCTCAATAAATAGATCATGAACAAGTTCAGCACAGAAAACATGTAAACAACTTTTCAATGAAAAGACTCGCCACCTTCGACGATCTCTCTCATTCATTGGCCTTTCAGGTAGTTTGTGTACATCGAGATAGACCACCCCCTTTCTTTTATGCACCCCCATTTCCCATGGTTCATTCCTGATGTAAGCAGTGGCCAAAATCTGTCGGAAAAGAGATATTTAGCTCCATGTATAAGTAAAAGGTGCTTCTAATCTATTCTGCATGACATAACCAAATTATCCAACCAAATTATCAGTCAAATGGTAGAGTGGGACAGAATCCTAGTCAAGTATCCAGTGTAAATTCCTTCCCACTCCACACAACGCCCCCCCCCCCCCCAAAAAAAAAAAAGACTTTACAACTGCTTATGCAAACATTACCTTATTAAGATTATTGCGGTATGTCTGCCAAAACAGAAGTTGAAAAAAAGCTTGTCAGCAATGTTGAAATATTTTGCTTCAATGTTCAAAGCCCAAGAGGAACATTTAACTTCTTACCACAAAATGAATATTATTCTGAAGAGGAATTGACTTGTCTCGTATACAGGAAAGAAGATCACCATAACCTTGAGATCCTAAATCTGGTGTAGAGAAAGATCAACGGAACATACAACAGAACTTGGATGAACATCAAACATTTAAAAAAAAAAGAAATAGACAGGATTCACAAGAAACCAGGAATGCAACAGATATAAACACAATTCCATTTTTTATGCCAGACCTTTTTTCTCAATATGTGTTTCAAAACCTTCATTGAGATCGGTTCCCATATCTTCTGACGTAAGGTGTTTAAAGAGCCTCTGGAAAAGGTTGAGAATTAATACAAAAAATCAGGAAAAAAAATAAAAGAAGAAAGGAAGATGCCAAAATGCAAACACTGAATAAAGAAGACTTACCAAACTTCGGTCATCAAAATAGACCTCACCACCTTCCACACGACTATAGCAAGCAAGTTCACAAGGCTATTAATCAAATTGCCATTAAGCTGTATTAGCAAACAGTATAAACCAATTAAAGATATATTATCACTTACACGAAAATCACAGGAAAAACAAACACTAAAAAACTAATGCTCATATTAAACCAATATGATGCACTAATGAAGCGACCCAGCTACCATACTATTAACACCAATCTCACTTACTATTTAATGCTTTATGGATACCTAATTATTCAGAGCTACAATTAACTAGATGGCCGATGTAGAACAAGATACGATTCAAGCTTTTACTTCCTTTCGCCTATGATGTAAACATTCTTGCGACTAATGTTTACATCATAGACATTTTTTGTGGCCCCTTAGCCTAAGTGGAAATCAGTAGATTGCATGATACATGAGAACACCGTCAACTATATCAAGATGATGATACTGAATTTCCTCGATTTCAATATCACGCATGAGAAACCATATATGACAAGCTACATTCACAGAAGGAAATTTTTTTCACCTTTTGAAATTGGATTGCTTTTCTTGACAATGTTTCCTCGCTCTTTGTGAACTTGAGCTCAGAAACAAAGCGTTCATCACGGAAATTCATATGTTTGGGTCCGCCATAGGAAAAATTCTGTCTATGGGAATAAGGGCCGCCTGGTCGAGGTAAGATACCAGCACCTCTATCTTGTTGCCAACGACCACGTCCATACCCTCGGCCCTGGTGATTTGTATTGCGAATGGGAGGTAGTACTGAAAAAATTAAACAAACTTAGAGAGATATCACACAAAACAAACATAAGGTAAAGTTGGAAAATCAAATTCACGTAAGCATTTAAATTGTGCTTACAAACATTTACAGTTGCAGAATGTTGCTATCCGAAATACATAGGGCTACTGATGATACAATTCTACAATCACCATGTGAGTGGAGGCATGATCTATGCTACCCAAAGTACCAAGCTCGGACAAATAAAAGAGGGATTTTCACAAAAGGGTCCCTTGCTTACTCTTATCATATGTGAAGCCTCACAAGGACATGGATGGAAAAGCCACAAGAGCCTAAATAAGTGTTTTTACACCCCGTAAGCCCAGAAGATCATATCATCATGTATCCACATGTGAGCAACTTAAGACAGCAAGTGATGTTTCATATACAGTTATGAAAGGGGCCACCTATGCACGAACTTTTTCATTTTTCTTAAAAAATGTCAGGTTTCTCTACCCACCTCAAAACAGAACGCATAGCCCTTCAAACGAATGCAGAAACGAAAAGTAAAATTTTTTCTCTACTTCTCTCTCAATTACTGGAGCATTTTTACCCTTTTTCTTCCTTTCTTGGGTTGGTTTCTTATGTACCCTTCTCCTTTACTTCTGGCTTTCCTCTTATTTTTCTCTCATTTTTCTTTTTGGAGAGGTTTTGACTTCCTACGATTCTCTTCTTCTCCACCTTCAATCTCTTGTACCCCCTCTATTATCTCCTTTTTCTAAATCTTTCTCAAGCGTGGGACCAAGGCACCATAGAAGAGTATTTCACTCAAAACCAATGAAGAAACATGTAATAGTAATTCTTAGGCCTTCTATGGCATTTTCTCAACCTCTATATGCTTAATTACACATCCGTAACAGCAAGTCTATATTGTACTAATAAACTTGAATGTCTTTATGATATGCATGCCTTCACACGTGCCTTTTCCAGTGAGTCAATACTCAATAATAGTCAATACAATAATATACTCGGAATACCTTAAATTACTTCTATCATATATGCATAGACCACAAGGAAATGAAAACAGGCTGCACATATGAAGAATTTCCAAGTTTTCTAAAGTCCAGACTGTATATCAAAATGGCGCCTAGTCGGGTATAATCTCCCTCAAAATTGTTCAAGAATCCATACTGGTTAATGAGTTACTGCTCGTTGTAAAGAGTTGTCTTTTGTTGACGGGGTAATGGTGATAATACTTAAATATGTGTGGATTTATACAGAGCCGGTAAGAAATCCCCTTCCTTCATCTAAGAATCAAATGAATCAGGCATCTAAGAATCATATAGAGCAGCAATCTCTTTGGCTAAATTAGGTCTACTGTACAAGGATATCATTCTCTACAGGGTGACAATTGTGATAATATTACAAAATAATCCCATATTGCATGATAGCAATCTAACACGATGCTCAGGTGACAATCATGAGAATAACACGTCATACTCAAGTCTCAAACATACTGCAAAAAGAGGAGCCTTTTATTGAATTTTAATTCATTCCACCAAAAATCAGCAGGGCAATTGCAGGAAACACATCCATTGCAGTTCATCAATGCGAAATTGCTTATCAAAAGTATCATCTTTCAGTAAAGCCAGGACAACCATAACCATGAACGAAAGATAAAAGTTCATTTCCCTCAAACACCAATAGATTTTGAAGCTCCAATCAAATTAACTGTTCACACATTTGCATCCAAAGTTCACATAACCTACAATTCTACAGCAGAAAACCTCTCTAAAATCTAAACCCGTCATTCATTAACCAATAAACCAAAAACAATCAAAAGAAGAAGAAGATAAGTAAGAATTACCAGGAACGGGATATTGACTAGTGGCAGGAGTTTTAACATAATCTTCATTGTCAGGACCAAAAAGATCCCTTCCATCATCCACCTCCTCATCCTCCTCGTACTCATACTCTCCCCTCTGATTGACATTGCCATGGCCACGGTACCTGCTGTCAGTCTCAACTTCATCGCCGTTCACCTCCTCGTCATCTCCACCGCCTCCCGCAGCAGCACCGCCTCCACCACCGCCGCCGCTACTACTTCGGCTGTCACTGCTGCTGCTGCTGCCGCCGTTGGAGGAAGATCCTGATCTCGACGAAGACGAAGAGGCAGAAGGGGAGGATGAGCGGGAGGAGGCGCCGGAGGAAGAAGATTGATGCGAAACCCCTCGCCCTGGCTCTTCATCTGCCTCTTCGTTTTCCCCAAATAGGTCGACTTCTGACAAATCCATCGGGGCTGGTTGTGGATTTTAGGGATTTCAAATCCGGATGGTAATAGAGAGAAAGGTTGAAGCTTTGGATTGGGTTTTTGTTGCTGGAAGGTGTTCGATGCTTCTGGGATCAGAAAATTTGGTTGCTTTAGAGCCGCAGCAAAGCAAAGCCTTCGGCTTTGGTTCTGCACTTTGTTGGGTCGGCCTCGGCCCTTTCTTCTGCTTTCCGTCCTCAGTTTTGCCCTACTTGGAGTTGGATTTTCTTTTTGGATCGTTGTTTTAAACGGAAATTTCGCCAGGTACCCTGGGGTATTGCAAATTTCGCCGGGTATACAACTTTTTTACAAAATTCGCGTGGTACCCCTGAGGTTTTAACCCATTTCGCCTCGTGCCTTTCTCGGTTAACTTTAACTTTTTTTTTTTTGTGTTTTCCGTTAGTTTGCTCAAAAAAGAAAAAGAAAAAGAAAAAGAAAAGAAAGAGACGCGGGGAAACGCGAGGCCAGAAACGCGAGGAGAGAGACGCGAGGAGAGCGACGGAACCCTCGCTCGGACCTGGTGGCTGCGCTCGGGCTCGGTGGCTGCTGCTGCGCTAGGGTTCGGACCTGGTGGCTGCGCTCGGACCCTCGCTCGGACCTGGTGGCTGCGCTCGGACCTAGGGTTCGGACCTGGTGGCAGCCATCGGAGCCGGAAAGAGGAGCAGATAGATCTGAATTCGAGAATTCGATCTGGTTTGAGAGTTGCTCGGGAATTCAATCGTCACCATCGCCCTCGCATCAATCGTCTCCAGATCCGATCCTGCAACTTCGTCGGCCACTTCGTTTTTGCCATTGTCAGAGGAGTGCGCCTGAGAAGAAGGGGCGGGGACGAGGAAGGGAGGGAGGGAGATCCACGCCGGCTTGGAGAATCCACCACAGAGCGCCAACGAGATCCTGCTGAAATCGAGCATGAAATCGGAGCTAATCGCCGCTCCACACAAGGCTCAGCGGCATCTCGAGCAGCGCCGTCTTCGAACAGGAACACACGGCAACGGCGCCGATGAGGACCGTGAGGGCAAGCCGGCGGGAGAGGGCGCCGATGAGGATGGTGAGGGCAAGAGATTGAGGGAGATCAAGGAAGTGCAGACTAGGACGGTGAGGGCAAGCCGACGGGAGAGGGCGCCGAGCGCAGCCACCAGGTCCGAACCCTAGCGCAACAGCAGCCACCGAGCCCGAGCGCAGCCACCAGGTCCGAGCGAGGGTTCCGTCGCTCTCCTCGCGTCTCTCCCCTCGCGTTT
Organism: Persicaria tinctoria; assembly: GCA_037127255.1. Classification (NCBI taxonomy): domain Eukaryota; kingdom Viridiplantae; phylum Streptophyta; class Magnoliopsida; order Caryophyllales; family Polygonaceae; genus Persicaria; species Persicaria tinctoria. The sequence continues at coordinate 74,136,884 of JBANSL010000014.1, read as the reverse complement.
CTGGCCTCGCGTTTCCTCGCGTCTCTTTCTTTTCTTTTTCTTTTTCTTTTTTGAGCAAACTAACGGAAAACACAAAAAAAAGTTAAAGTTAACCGAGAAGGGCACGAGGCGAAATGGGTTAAAACCTCAGGGGTACCACGCGAATTTTGTAAAAAAGTTGTATACCCGGCGAAATTTGCAATACCCCAGGGGTACCTCACGACATTTCCGTTTTTATTTTCAATTGTTTCCTTTCGCAATCCATAGTATTTATTTTGAGATCTTTTTTTCTCTTGAAAAATAACGGATTCGATTCTCCATATCTATCTATAGCAAAATATATACACGATCAATATAGAAATCTCAAATACCACTTGCAATACCTTACTTAAATAAGAAAATTATGACTTAATTATTGAGTAATCTACATTGTCTTCTCAATGTTCGGTACTAATCTGATTTGCTTTATTAGATAACATAACTCATTTATATCGTAGATCAAAATGTCAATCCAAACTCTTCTAAGAGTATCAACACGTACACTTTGTGTACTTCACATATTTTTTGGGATTAAATATATAAAAAAAAAAGTAAAATGTTAAGTTCACCTTCACAATATACTCCTGCAAGTTCAAAATAGAGTACACAACAAGCAGATGGTCAATCAATAAGAGAGGGACATGTGGCACTTTGAGACACCAAGTAACCATATTGATATAGCTTTTGTTCAAACATTTCATTAACTTTAAACCTCATTTTGTTATGTTTAAAGTAAAAAATATTAATAATAGTTTTATATTTGAATAGATCTTAATTTTATAAATCCAAAAATACCCATTTTGTATATGTTTGGGTGAAAAAATAAATAAAATTAATTTGTATAATTAATAGAAAATTATTTATAAGCTAAGTTTAATTAAGTTAAAAATAAATGAAGTTAATAAATAGATTTATACTTTGGGTAATGAGATAAAAAAAGAAAACGATGAAAAAATTGGTGAAGTACTCGAAAGTGGAGTACACAGATATGAGCGGAATTCATAAAAATATAAAGTAGTGTTCTTATGCTGATGTGACAAAAGAAAAAGTGAATTGAGTACATATAAAGTGTACAGGGATGCACATGACCTAATGGCAAATATTTATAATGATGATAGGACAATAACACTCACATTTATTTTATCGGTTTTTCTATCATATGCCCTAAGGTCATAGGATAAGTCCCTAAATTGAAAAAAAAATCATACACAAAAGGCAAACTACCCTAAACATCTAATTTAAAAAAAAATAAACTAATTAAAAAGATTTTTAAAAAATTCAAATTTAGGGTCTTATCATATGTCATTGGGGCATAAGATAGAAAAATCATTATTTTATAAACCTGACTATTTAATCTATAAAATCATACTTACTACATTTGAAATTATTTGACGTTTACAAATAAAACACACAGAATAAGACAGATTAATGTCTTGTACTCTCTCATCGATACAGGAGCTCTCCACTTTTGATCCTAAATGCTCTGCAACTCTCATGTTAATCATTACACTTGATACTAATCGATCCAAATTACTATATACGAAAATTTTTATTTGAATTTTATTTTCTAAATTTTAAATTACTCACAATACCTAGGAAACAAAATGAAAAGGTGGTGGATTGTGATAGTGATAATTAATTACTTGTTGGAACGACGAGTAATTTGATATACAATTACAACATATTATGTAAAGCGTCATTTAAAATAAATTGGATGAAGTATTGTATTATTTTGGACTTGGATGGTGTGTTGGATCTCTTAAGTCATTGATATCATTCATTTGTAGGATGATGTTTGGATTCTTTATGACAGTGGTTTGCAATGTCCGGTTAAATTTGGACATTGTTGGTATACTTTCTAATTGTTCCTATAGCTCTTTTGACAAATTATGATTTGCAAGTGTAAAAATTTGAAAAAAATGACATTGCATGTATTATACAGATTACTGTTCGATATAATCTAGATAGTTGTTGTAGTACGTTGAGTTTAATATCCCATACAACAATGGTCCTAGATGTAAGGAAATGTATACCAAATATCACGTGGGTACTCTTTATGGAGCATCCGAGTAAGGTCTTAGTGAAACAGAAATTATGGTGCAACAATGAAACGAATGAATATTGTATCATATTCAACGAATATTACATTATATAAACATGAACATAAGAATATTAAGTTGTGTGAATGTGAATATGAATATGATGTAGAAATGGGTATATAAATGTGACAGTGTTTATATTCATATAACATAAAATGAATAACATTATATTCATATTGATACACCATAATATTCACATGTGCATATTCATATAACTTAATATTCATATTAATATTACACAATATTCATTCGTTTCACTGTTGCACCGTACTTTCCATTTCACTAGAACTCTTGCCTTCTATCATATATGATATACAATAAAGATGTTAAGATTGATCTATATAAGTGATGCATCCTCCATTCATGTCATACAATATCTTTCTTTTGTCCAAACTTCAGCGAGAACACACATAGTTGAAATACATTAATAGAATCTCTTATTGAAACGACATTGCAATAGGGAGAGATCCCTCAATATGCGGTTTTGACATTTTGTAAATGAGAGTGGGAGAATATAAAAATCGAAAAGAACTAAAGAAAAAACGAAGACGAAATGAAGGAGTTTAAAAGTATTATATTAATTACACAACATTCGATTGTCCATTTAATTCTATCCGTTTAATAACAATTATAAACCACTTATCTCCCCCCTCATCCTACTTTCCATGCGTTTTTGTACAATTTTAACTACTTCCATGCGAGGTGGTGAAGGAGGCTCAGGTCCAAGTATGGTCGGACAGTCGAATAGAGAAGGGATCAAGTACTGAGGAATGATTGTAGTGATTTGCACATGAAAGCACGCAAAGAGGAGCCATCTTCCAATCAAAGCTCATAGTGTTCACGATTTTCTTATGTGCGACTTGGCCCTCCCATAACGGTGTCGTGTTTAGGAAAGAAATGTTTAAACCCCGAGAGTGGGTTGCCCATGTAATTGCTATTAATAAACTAATAATTTCTCAAAAATGTAAAAGCAAAACTAGATGTATGGGTGTGCAAATAAACAGGTAAAAATTAAGTAAAAACATGGGTTTAATTTTTAAGTAGTTAAAATGTGTGTATGAGAGGCCAAAAACATGTAAAAACTGTTTAAAAAAAGAGTTAAAAAATAGGCTCCAAATCGGTGCTTTTTTAGGTGTTTATTTGAGTGTTTATTATCCTCCTTGTCTTATTTGGTTTGAAAGTATCACAATACTCCTAAACTGTTTTTCTACCCATACGGAGATTATCTTGTTTTTAAAAATTTTAACTACTTTTACCATTGGTTTATAAATTTTACCCTGTTTATAATTCCAGTCAGTTTATTAACTCCGCCCCATACGAACCCATAAAATAGTTAAAAATTTAAACAACAAGATAATCTCCGTATGGGTAGAAAAAAAGTTTATTTGTAAAAAGTTAAGTTTATTTAAGAATTTTTTTTCAAAATATTCACTAAAAATAATTAATTATTAAAATATTCAAACTTTCCAAATATTTACAAAAATATACATTTTTTTGCAGGTGTAGTAAAAAAACGCGGTGTGAGACCCTGTTCTATTCACAAAGCGAGAAACGCGGTGTGAGATCGCGTTTTAATTTAATTCGGCGATGAATTTTGTAATCATGCAAAACTTTTTACAATAGAGATGCGGTTTGAACCCGCGTCTCTCTCTTTTTCTTTTTCTTTTTTTAAAATGGGAATTGGAAGAGGAGGTCTCGAGGTCCTGATTCCTCTGGAGATCGGAGACCGCGAATTCCTCGTTCCACCGGCCAAGGCTCAGAACCGGCAACCCGTTTGAGTCCCGGGAAATCCGGAATTGATCCCTATGGCGGCGGATTAGGGTTTTTATCGAAGTCGTCGTGTAAACCTAGATCCCATATCAAGGGGTGGCGGGACTGGAGAGGGAGGGATTTGGACAATTTGGTCTTACACATCACGAGAAGGCGGGAGAGGCGCTCAACAACGGTGGATTCGTGGGCGGAGTGCACGGATTGCTCGAGAGAGTGGAGGGCGGCAGCGGTGTCGGTGAGGCGGAAGCAAGGAAGAGAGGGGTAGCGAGGGTGGGCCTTAGCGATGAATCGGGTTTGGGCGCGGCGGTGGAGGGCGGTGGTCGGCTGGTGGTGGTGGTGGGGTTTTAGGAGGGCGGCGGTGGAGGCCATCAGGCCATCTTCCTCCTCCTCGCCAAGTCCGAATTCGATCGGCTGCTGCCTGTTGAGAAGCAGTTGGGATCAACGGTCTCCAAAACACCTGCCCCCTGCATGTACCTCCCCAGCCCCCCAATTTAAAAAAAGAAAGAAAAATATTTAAAATTAAAATAATGAATTAAAAAGAAAAAAGTTGAAGAGATTAAGAGAGAGGAACAGGGAGAGGACAACCAAATTTGACACAGCAGATCCTCTCCGTTGGGAAGGAGGAGCCTCATTCAATTCCCATTAAAAAAAACAAAAAAAAAGGAGTCTCTATTGTAAAAGGTTTTGCAAAATTCATCCATAAATAAAATTAAAACAGAAACGCAGTTTGAGATCGCGTTTCTTTAATTCTTTTGTTAATTTTTTGTCGAGTTTTTCTCCAATTTCACGTTTTCTCTTTTGTGAATAAAACGCGGTCTCATACCGCGTTTTTCTGCCACACCTGAAAAAAATAAATATTTTTGTAAATATTTTAAAAGTTTGAATATTTTGATAATTAATTATTTTTAGTAAATATTTTGAAAAAAAATTCTTTATTTAGTTGTTATTAGGGGTATTGTGGTACTTTCAAACCAAATAAGATAAAAGAAAAGGGGTAAAACAATACTTGTATAAAATAAAAACCCAAATAAGCACCATTTTCTAGCCTTTTTTTAACATAATTTTTAACACGTTTTTGTTTATTTTGGTCATCCAAACAATCAAAAAAGTTGTTTAAAAAAACCCACAAAATAAACGGTTAAAAAAATAAACGATTTATTTTGGTTGCATCCATACACACCGGTAGGTAGGCTCATTATAATTAGAAGTAGGTGGAAACTTGATGATTGGTGGGGGAGTTAGTGCGTAGTGGAGAGTTGAACTTTGTATAGGGTGGGGATTCGAACCGGGGATATGACCTGTCGTATTACGCCTGTCTATAAATTTATCGATTAATAAAAAAAACTACTTATTCAATTTTATTAAGATGATGATAAAAGGTATATCATATATTCATATATGAAATTATTTTATTTTGTGCCTTTTATACTTATTATTAATAAATATGAAAGTATTTATATTTTTAAAACGGTTTTTCTATCCTATACCATAAGGGCATATGATAAGATCATAAATTGAGAAAGATTTAAAAAAAAGCAAGGGACCCTACAAATCTAATTAAAAAAAGCTAAACTATTTTTTTTTTAATTTCTAAATTTAGGGTCTTATCCTACGCCCTTGGGACATAGGATAGAAAAACCCTTTTTAAAATTAATATTTTATATGGTTTGTATACGAAGAGATTACTTATCTAATAAATTCCATGATTTACTTGATTTTAATAAATAAAATAGTATTTTATTAATGGTTTTTCTAATCCGGCCTTGGTGTTAAAGATTATTAATCCTAATTTAGTAAAATTTAGTTAGTTTAACTTTAAAAATCGCTTTCCTTGTAAATGCTTGAAATATTTTTTTACTATATAGATTAGAAATATCATTTTATTAATTAAAAATTTAATTAACCCTATATTTTGTTTGGAATGAGTTTTTCATTGTACATAATCAATACACCCCGATCTAAAATATAGGAGGTTGTAAACACTTATTTTAAAGAGCTAAAATTATATAAAATATCAAATTATTAATTATTTTATTAAAAGTAATAAAGAGTAGCATTAATTATTTTTCACAAAAAATAATTTAAAAATCTTTTATTTCATGAAAAAATTTCCTTTTACCATGATCTTTTGATGGAAACTTATCATTGCCGATTTATTTCATCACATCTGCAAAGTCAATATTATCGGTTGTGCCAAATAAATAAAAATTGCAGAAACAAGGTGAGTTTTTTCACAAAGCCCACAGGGAAATCGGCGAAAAACACAAGGTTGGAATTTTGCCTAGAAACAGTCGCTCCTGGTTCCACCCGATTCATACTTTCTCCATCTTCTTCTTCTTCTTCTTGATTCTCGCCCGACCTCCGCGATCTGTCTCTCTCCCTTTCCGTAAGTTTAATTTCATTGTCTTCTTTCTGCTAAACTTTTCAGCTATGTCGAATTGAAGCTTAATCTTAGTAATATTGAGGGGATTTTGTTTTTTTTAGTGCTCTCACCGTCAACTTGTGGCTTTTGGGGGAACCGGGAGAGGGATACGATCATAGATCCGTTTAATTTGATTTGTCGTCATTCTGATGCGGGGATTCTGTACAGGGGAGGTACTTTAGTTTAGATTGACGTATACCTGTGGGACAATCGGATTTTTTGATTGCTTAGGGTTTCGAGTGTCAATGTTCGGAGGTTTTCGGTGTGTTTGAGGAGGGAATTGAGTGTCCTTGATTAGGCTGATAGATGGCTTCAAAGCCTCCATTTGAGTTGGAGGATCAGACGGATGAAGATTTCTTCGATAAGCTTGTGGAGGAAGATGATGATGGTGTTATTGGTGTTGGTACTAAGTTGGGTGTTGACCTAGCAGATTTTGATGATTCTGCTGTAGGCGAAGCCCTTGCAAATTTGAGTCTGAATGAGATTGGAAAGGAGGGTGATGCTCCAGAAGAAATTGGGGCAACCTGTGGTGATGTGAGTGTGGGAAAATCGGGTGTTCAGCTGGCTGGAGAACCAAGTGCTTTGTTGTCGTCCAATTCATTTGCTTTTGATGATTCAATTGTGTCAGATGTGGGCCCTCTGGAATCTGAGGCCAAATCTGATACAACTGCTTGCAATAGTACAGGGATTTGCGATGAGACAGGTGGCTGGGGTGTCCCGGGAAAAGATCAGCCAGTAATGGGAGCAATTCAACTGCAGGAAGTTGATAAATTGGTTACTAAAGAAAGCCCCTTGCCGTCATCTGATTCCTTCTCTTTTCGCAATGAAGTTGATTTTGTGGGCGTTAAGGAGTCTGAGGTCAGCTCAACCGTTGATGGCAGTAAGAGTAGCGACCTCTCAGGGTCTGGTGTCAAGGAGGTTAACTGGAGTTCCTTCTCTAATGCAGTCGTGCATGACGGTAATGGTTTCGGATCTTATTCGGATTTCTTCACCGAGTTGGGAACGGGGCAGGTGGATAATATGAACAGTGGATCTGATGCGGTATCTAGCAATGAAGCTGTTAAGGATGCATCACAACAAGATTATGGCTATACGGGGTATGAGACGGGGCATGATACTTCTGTAGGTGAAACAACATCAGGGACAGGTTTTGATAGTACCCAAAATTTGGAAAATCTTTATCCTGGGTGGAAGTATGACCCCATATCTGGACAGTGGTATCAGGTGGATGGTTACGGGGCAGTGACTAGTGAAGAAAATGGAAACTATGAAGCAACAGGAAATATACAAGGAAATTTTGATTCCACCTCACAAAACTACTGGTCATCTGCTGATGGGAATTCATCCAGTAATTATTATGCACAGCAGTCCCTTCAATCTGTATCTGGAACAGTAAGTCAGGTTAGTGCTACAAACAACAGTTCTAGCTGGAATCAGGTGCCACAAGGGATTACCGAGTACCCTGCACATATGGTGTTTGATCCTCAATATCCTGGTTGGTATTATGACACAATTAGACAGGAATGGTACTCACTCGAAACATTCAATTCCAATCAGCAACCAGTTGTTCAAACTCATCAGGTTCAAAATGATTACACCTCATCCTCAGCCCTTTCAAATGCTGATAATCAAGCTTTTGAAAACCCAAACATGGCTGTATCACATGGCCAAAACAATCAGCAAAATGGTTATGCATGGCAACATGCAGCCTTTGATGATAAGGCTGCTGGAGGTTCCGGTGGTCATGTAGGCCAAAATCCATCCAGTTATGATGGCAATATGAACGAGTATGCAAACCAGCATAATTCTTCCAGTACATTAGGGGTATCATCATCATTTCAGGCAGCAAATCAAGTCCATGATGCTGCCAACAGATTTTCTACTGCACATTACACTAACCCTGGCTGGAGTCCGATAGAGCCTTTAGAGAAAGAGAAAAATGCACAGGCCCAATTCTCAGCTGTCACCAGTCAAAATTTCTTGGATGTTTCCAAACAGTTGGGTGGGGTACGATCATCCGCAGGTCGTCCTCCACATGCGCTTGTTACCTTTGGATTTGGTGGAAAGCTTGCAGTGATGAAAGATAACAGTGCTGTAAGCCTAGTTCATGGAACCAAGGTTTGGTTCTCTTTGAGTTGTTTTGTAACGGTGGTATTCAATTTCTTCATCTTTTATTTTTTGATTCAAGTAACCTGTTTTCATTATTTTCTGAACAATGCATAAAGGATGCTCAAGGACAACACATCTTCATTTTCAACTTAATGGAAGTTGTATCAGTGAAACAAACAGATGCAGGCATCAACCAAGGGCCGTGTAGTTATTTCCATGCCCTTTGTCAGCAATCTTTCCCTGGTCCTTTAGTTGGTGGGAATGTAGGAGGCAAAGAGTTGAATAAGTGGATTGATGAGAGGATTTCACATTGCAAGTTACCAGATATTGATCACGCACAAGGAGAAGCTTTGAAGTTGCTTCTGTCGTTACTCAAAATTGCATGCCAACACTATGGCAAACTGCGATCCCTTGGCACTGACTCTGGAACACGGGTAATTTAATTTGATCTTAGTTCCCAATTAATTCCATTGCATTGGTTTTATCATATGCCTTGTATTTTCTTGTATTTTTTTTTCCTTACTGTGAGGAGAAATATATCTGAAATTACTATATGATAGCTGCTGTACTACTTCAATTCTTCTGTACTAGTGGCCTGGTTCTGGCTTCCACATTTGCAGTGAAAAGTCATTCTTTGTCGTCTTGAAAATCTGTTTGGTGATGATTGAAAAATTGAGTGAAGTTGAAGTAGTGTTGATAGAAGACAATAATTCCTGTCCATGTGTTAAACAACACCAACACCACCAACATCTGCCCGTGTGAGCAGAGTCTTGGGGATCGAGGTGTACACACCCATTCCCCAACCATGTCGAGTGGGATTTTCCTAGAGACCAAGTGCTAAAAACTTGATTTTGACTGAGGGAGGATTGGAATTGAGATAAAGAACATAATTGTTCCGTGTGCCTGAGAAGTATATTACTTTTAATCTTATGTAAATTCATTCCTCTTTGCACCATGCCAGGCTCGGTAGTGGCTGGATATTGTTCAGTTACATTCTCATTGTTGGTTTAATTATTTCTCCTCCAATAGGAAAGTGATGCACCAGAAGCAGCAGTAGCTCAACTTTTTGCATCTGCCAGGGGTGATGCTTGGCAGTTTGGTGATTATAGTGCTTTCAAGAAGTGCTTGATGAATGGTCCTTCTGAGGCCCAAATACAGGTAAAAATATATTTGGTTTTTGCTTGTTGATGTTATTCAAGGTTCCATGGTGATGCTGAGTTCAGATATTTATTCTGAAGTTTACAAACTGTGGGCCTTTTGATCTTAGGCAACGGCTTCTGAGATCCAGAATCTTTTGGTCAATGGCAGAAAGATGGAGGCACTGCAGTGCGCACAAGAAGGTCACTGGTGGGCTTTTGCTCTGATTCTGGCTCGTGAACTCGGAGATCAGGTTTGTCTAGGTTTTTTCATTTTGACATGATTTTCTGTGACTTATTTCCCTGTAATTAGTTTTTGACTCGGTAGGGCTGAAACGGTCTGCAATGAACATGTTTTCTTTCAGATGAGTCAACTCGCTAAAATGTATCATTAAGTTGTTTTGCTTTCTTTTTTCTTTGGGTAGAAGTAAGTTAGTTTTCAAATTTAGGGTTCCTTGAAGCAAGGCTATTGCTGTGTATTAAGCCTCAACAAACTCCATTAGTGTGGGCGTCTTTTGGCACTGGGTAGGACTTCACTTGGGTTTGCTTCCTTGAACTGATTTAAATAATGATTGCTTTTTGGAACAAATGCAGTTTTATGCCAGTACTGTCAAGCAGATGGCCCTAAGTCAGCTGGTCCCCGGAACGCCCTTGCGAACATTGTGCCTTTTAATTGGTAAAAGTCCAGGAGATATTTTTGCTTCAAACACTATGGCTGCAAGTGTTGTGCCTAGCCCTGTCCATGGTTTTGCACAACCTGCTCAGGTAGGTTGTTTGTGTATATTCTTTTTTCTGTTTTCTTCATCTATTATTTCATCTCACTTCTGATGTCACATTTAGGCTTTGCACTGAAAGTTCTGATTGTACTGTTACATTTGGTTTTTCCAATTTGCCTGCATTTGTTTCTTGTGATTTTGAGATAACTGATTACTCTTTTGCTGTATCCAATACTAGAGAAGTAAGTATGTTTCGAATTGCCAAATCTAATTAAGACCATCTTCTCATCTTTAGCAACTTGTTTAGTGAAAGTACTGTATGTAATGGTAGTTGTGATTTTGGCCTAAAGATGAAAAAGAAAATGAAAATGGGAAGTCTTGTAATATCATATATCACAAATTTGGATTCTTTAGTTGGACAGTAAATTGTTAGTGTATGCAGAAGAGGAGTTGGGTAAAGTATGATGTGGTCGGCTTACAAACTGAGTGCTATGTTATTCCCATTCCACTTATTAATGCTCTCTCTAGTTATATTTTAGGATCCATTCCTCCCTACATTTTGAAAAATCTTATGAAGGCTGACAGGATTTTCTGATTCATCCCATGTTTAATACCTTATTCTTTCGTGCTAAAGTTTGCAGGGAGTATGCTGGATAATTGGCCTGAAAATCTAGCTGTTATAACTGCAAATAGAACCGAAAATGATCACCTTGTGATCACCCACCTTGGAGATTGCTTATGGAAGGAAAGAAGTGATGTATGTTCTTCATGATACTATTGCTGCAAGGTATTTCCTTTATCTCTATTTGACCTATTCTGACGCCAGTGCTTACTTTTCAGATAATTGCTGCACATGCATGCTATTTAGTGGCAGAAGCAGAGTTTCAGTCTTATTCCGACACTGCAAGACTTTGTCTTGTTGGTGCTGACCATTGGAACTTCCCGAGGACCTATCCTAGTCCAGAGGCAATTCAGGTGTTAGTCAGCTTCTGCCATTTATCATAGGAAAATGACTGATATGCTGTCATTAGTTAGTGCTGGTGACCATGTTACTTGATTCTTTTCTGTTGTCATTCTTGATGTCATGCTTATTTATGTGGCAGAGGACGGAGCTCCTTGAATACTCAAAGGTTCTTGGAAATTCTCAATTTGTCCTATTACCCTTACAGCCATATAAAATTGTGTATGCACACATGCTGGCTGAAGTCGGGAAGGTTTCTGATTCACTGAAGTAAGCATATGAGAATTTCCGAACTCTCCAAGTATATACAATTATTTGCTGAACAGAGTTTTTACTAATCCAGATACTGCCAAGCTGTTTCCAAGTGTCTGAAAGCAGCTCGATCACCTGAAGTAGATGCATGGAAGCAGATAATATCATCTCTAGAAGAGAGGATTAAGACCCATCAGGGGGTATCTAACTAATTCCAAATATTGCTCCTCATTAGAATATTGAGTAGTCATTTTTTAATGGATAGCTTTTTATATGCAGAGTGGATATTCTGTAAACTTGGCTCCAAACAAATTAGTCGGAAAATTGCTCAAAGTCATTGATAGTACAGCTCAAAGGGTTGTTGGGCCTCCACCAGGCATGCTGACGACCCAAAGCACTGCGTATGGAGTTGAACCACAAATGGGCGGGCCTGCTTTAGTGAACAGTCAATCAACGATGTCTATACCAACATTAACCCCATCAGCGTCAATGGAACCTGTTAGTCAATGGGCAGTAAATAGTGAGAGAATGACAGTGCAGAACAGAAGCATTTCAGAGCCAGTTATGGCAAAAACTCCAGCACAGGTTTCACACCCTTTTCCTACCTCCCTTTGATAAACCCATGCTTTATTTATATTTAATCCATACACAAATTATCGTGCATTCCTGAATCCATACAGGATCAAACGGTCTCATCAAATGAGTCAAAAGCATCAAATGAGTCGGCACCGCCAAAGGCAGAAGGCAAAGGGTCACAGCCCACAAGTTCATCTCGCTTTCGCCGTTTCAGTTTTGGCGCACAGTTGTTGCAGAAAACTGTTGGATTTTTGAGGCCTCGTCAAGGCCAACAGGTAAACTGGGTCTATTCTTTTACTTGATCTTAACTCCTTAAAAACTTCTCATCTATATATTTACATTTTCAAGGAATATTTTCCTCTTTTTATGTTTGGCTTTATATTTTTTTTATAGGCCAAGTTGGGGGAAGAAAATAAGTTCTATTATGATGAAAAGCTGAAGAGATGGGTTGAGGCTGGGGCGGAGCCTCCTGCTGAGGAGGCAGCCCTGCCCCCTCCACCGACAGCTTTGAATAACACACCTGATTACGATTTAAGAAATGCATTGCATGATGGTGCCAATGAATCTAATAATGGGCCCGTGAACAGTCCAGCCTCCTCAGAAAGCAGTCCAGGAATCCCATCCAACCCACCCAGCATGAATCAATTCTCAGCGCGAAGCCGGATGGGAGTCAGATCAAGGTAAATGTTCAAAGTTTTTCATGTGTGTGTTGCTATCCCTGCTTTTGTTCGGTAACAAAAGGTTCATCTAGTCATTAGTTGAGCAATTCGCCCCGCAAATTTAGCATTTTGTGCTTGTGGTGAGGATACTTTACATGTGTATTTTTTATGGTTTCAACAGGTACGTTGACACCTTTAACAAAGGTGGTGGGAGCCCTGCAAATCTTTTCCCAAAACCTTCGATTCCATCAATAAAGCCTGCTGCTGCTGCTGCCAATCCAAAGTTTTTCGTTCCTACTCCACCCCCGTCCTCATCTATTGAACAGTCATCGGGCACAGATACTGGAGATCCTGAAGTAACTTCTGAACATAAGGAAACCCCAATACCTTCCCCAGATGATCCTTTTCATAAGTTCTCTCCTTTGCCATCAACCACAATGCCAAGGTTTCCAAGTGTTGACAACATCCCAAATAACAAGATTGCAACATTGGAAAACGTTAATGGTTCCCTTACTTCTCTGTCACGACGAACAGCATCTTGGAGCGGAGGCCGTAGCAACACATCTAGCCCTCCCGTCGCGTTTTCACCACAACCATTGAGAATGTCCCCTCTGTCATCTGCAGGTAGCAACTTCTCCCCAGCAACTCCGCCCCAGCTTAACAATGGCAGCCTTGAGGCCGACTTGCATGAAGTCGACCTCTAAGAAAGAAAACAGTGTAAATATCAAAGTTTTGTTGCCTTTTGCGGTTTTACCGGCTGACCTGTGTGGAAGACGTTCCATCTCAAAGCATAAAATGTACACGGTGGAATTCACATACAAGAATAATTTCAATCCCTCTTTACCCTCTGATTTTTTGCAATGCCGGTTTTTTGGGACTTGTACAGTTTCGTTTTTTCCCCTCTTCTAACTTGCCATGGGATTGTTTCAAACAACCAATAAAACCAACATAAGGAATCAGTTTCGTTTGATCTGGAATTGGGTACTATAAAGGCTCAATTTTGGCAACTCGCAACCCAATTTACTCCATTCACGATGCTAAGATTTCAGCCCTGCTGGAAGATTCACAAAGTCATGTATTGAGTCAAGCATTTCACACTTGAATTATAATTTTACACTTCCAGGAGCTTGACCAAAAAATGTTTGAGCTAATTACAACAGCATTACGCAGGAAACTTGTGAAGAAACAAATGCACTAAGAGGCCACAAGAACAAGCTAAAAAATTGACAGTGACAACCCAACGATGACAAGTAAAAAGGCATACAAAATGCCCTTGATGATGGATATACTATCTTGTGGATCTCATTTTCTTGCCTCCATGATGTTTCTGTGCATTCACACATTTTTTTCATTCTATAACGACTCACCCAACTGGTTCTTGTCTCTAATCCGGCTGTTGAGACGTGCCGTTGGCGCTGCTTCTCAAGCCACTATGTCTACCAGCAGTTACAGGCTTTTGAAATGGCTTCAGTGCAGTCATGATCTCCGCAAACGATGGTCTCAAATTCGGATCCCTACAAATTAATCGGAAAATCATACAGCGAACTGATACACACGATAATATGATATACTCAGAACCAGTATAGGGGAAGCAGGCATTACTATATTGTTACAAAAGAACTTTTTCAGGAAAGTGAAGAGAGATGTAAGACAAGAAACAATGAAAGCATGTAATTTGTTGGCTACACTTAAAATACTTGTCGATCAGTACTCACGTTTCCCAGCATTTTCGAATAAGTTCTGCTACAGCAGGATCAACACCATCTGGAATGTCTAGACGCCTGTGCTGAAAGCCAACTGCACCAACAACCTGCATTGGGTTCATCCCTCCCCATGGTTGCTGCAAGGTACAAAGCTCCCATAGAATCACCCCGAAGCTATACACATCACACCTACACATTCATCAACTTATTCATCAGACAAATAAGAAACATTGAAACCTCCATCCATCTTAGGGTCTGTTTTAGCACACACCACTTATGCCATGCAAGGCATCCATATCAGCACACTATTACTATACCAACTACGTTATTAGTTCAGATAAGTAAGGACAAGACATACTTCTCATTGGAAGGCTCATTTCGAAGCACTTCTGGAGCCATCCACTCAGCCTGCGAGTATGGCCACACCATCAGTGCAATAATGAAAGCATGTAATTTCCTTATCGCAGAGGTATAATTTAGAGAAGGGGGAATTAATGATGCATGAAGAGGATTGTGCATAGGCCATCAAAAATAAATAAACAAGTATTGAGTAAAAATACTTCTCCACGACCTCCTAAATAGTGAACTCATTTTGCCATGTAAAGCTTGTCATCTGTGAACGGCAGAATTAGGTATATCCTAGAGGTGTTGCTTATATAGAGTATTCTTATTGAAAATATATTCAGTAGCCTTGGCTACTTTTAAATAAAAAATAAAAATTACAGGCTACTTTGGACTTTATATTTGTGGAATGCCTCAAGAAAACAAAAGTGCATAATGATTTATAGTGAACATATAACATTACACATCACCTTAATATAAAAGAAAACAGTTTTCATGTGTATGAGTAAAAGCGAACAACTTTACTAGTTTTATACATAATATATTGGTTGCTGTAAATCTCAACAGCTCACTAAAACTTATGCAATACCTTGGGATAGGTCATGAACATTTCTCTCAACAGATGAAGTTCTTTGTATCATGGTTGATAGTTCTCATTCATCAGGTGTTTCTATTTTTCTATTTTTCCTCCTACACATTTCTACTAGAGTGCCTTTTCTTCCTATGACACATCAATTTTCTCTAGTCAAGTGCTTTGGAATTCTATATTGCTCTTTAAGGTGATGGATTTTGCATGAGCTGCTCTTTTAATACAACTATTGATTTTACCGCTGCCCCATGTTCAACAATTACAAGACAGCTTCGAGGACTATCTGTTGGCAAGTGCTCGTATTTTCTTTTTAGTAGTAATCTTGTTCATATTAGTTTGAGAATAAGAGTCATCGTCTGTACCCTTTTGAGGACACAAACATTTACTTATGGCCACATTCAACTGGAGCTGGTAAAGGCATTTTGCCCAACCAGTTGAATCACAACTGGAAAACTTTGCAGTGGTTTTCTTTGCCTTTTGACAAAAAGTGAGCCTTATACGTTTAAGTTTTAATGAACTCTCCTTTCAAACTTCAACACTCACATTGGCTTTCATATAAGAAAAGGGAAAGCATAAAGGACAGCGTAGTCAGAACTTAGTATCACTCACTGTTCCAGCAAATGTCCTTGAAGAAAGAAAGGTGCTATGTTTCATTCGTGATAGCCCAAAATCACACACCTGTCCAGAGAGAAGAGAGGTGAATATAGAAAATAATTGAAATGCAGTGTAAAATTAGCATGTTTAATGACAATAATATCACCTTGACAACCCAATTTCTGTCAACAAGAAGATTTGGCGACTTCAAATCACGATGAACTATTACAGGTGAACTATTGTGCAGATAATTCATCCCCCGTGCCTAAAATGATATCCAGGAATCAAAAAGTCATTCATGTGAAAAAATTGAGGAAAATATATTTTCACTTGCTAAAGCTTGAGTTATACATACAGCATCAAATGCCATCCTCAACCGTCTTCGTTCATCCATTTGATTGTTAGGTCGGTGGATTAATCTATATAAACTGCCCCTGCAAGATATAAACTATATTGGAATTTTTAACGATATACAAGCATAAAGAAATCATAAAACTACGATATAAAACATGGCAGTAGCTACTATATTAGAAGGTTTGTTGTCCTGGAAAAAAAGCAGAAAGAGTAGCACTGAATCTGTTAGCTATTACTGTAGCGCCAAAACATCTCCTCTATCTTTTTTTCCATATCCCTGTACCCTTTTTTCTGTTTCCATTTTTGCATCAAGTGCTAAATACTTGAACGGCATATATTTTTGTATAGTGATTACTGTTTTCTATCTTTTATTCCATTTGCCTATATTGAAGGTTTGAACTTGATGAAGAAAACCAGTTACGACCAGAAAACAAGATAATAGTGTCAAATTTGCATCCTTTATATATGAAAATGTATATTTACCGGTTGCCAAAAATTAAAAAAGATAAGTGTCAAAGCAGGTCTAATAGCAAAGTGAGGGCCCTCATTTTGTGCATCACTGTTTCGTTTGAAAACTTAACCAATAGCTACCACTGTGAAAATTAAAACTCAATGGCAAAAGCTTTCTTCTTCTCAGTCACTACTCACTATGATAAAAATGGAGACAAACTGCAATTGGCCTCCTCCTATGGTAGTCCTTAAATATAGATTTTGTACGTACCTTGGAAGAAATTCTGTCACAATTGATAGATTTGGAGGACGTGTTACAGCTCCCATAAAGAGAACAACATTTGGATGCCTAAGCCGCCTCATGATACGAATCTATCAATACAAAATCAAGAAATCAAACATTTATATGCATCTTAGAAATATCCCTTTTTCATTACATAAACCATCTCAACAACACCCATATGTGATGATCCTATTATGCATCAGATGGAGTTCATCAGAGAAAAGCAAAAATCCATTAGCAGAAGACTTCTCCTAACTTGATCTCATCCACACTTAACATTGAACAACAAAACATAAATAAATCTAGTGACTTGATCAAATATTTTATTTGATTTTCATGTTTGCTTTTCTTGTTCGGAAGCTTAACAAAAATGACAAGAATATCTTTGAGACCTAAATGCAGATGAAAACTCAACACAAACAGCTTGAAATGCAACCAAGATATCCCTATCCACTCCATCTTCACTTCTTTACTACTCTTTTAAGAGATGGCTGATAGTGAGTCCACATGTTGTAAATACTATCCAGATGGAACATTGAAGTTCAAAGTACCTCACTCTTGAATTCTTCAAGAGATTCACCAGAAATATCTTGGTTCAGGAACTTCTTCACAGCAACTTCCTGCAGTACAAGTCATTAGCTTTGCAGTTAAAGGAAAATAAAAAAAGAAGAAATATTTATGA
Source organism: Persicaria tinctoria (assembly GCA_037127255.1). Lineage (NCBI taxonomy): Eukaryota > Viridiplantae > Streptophyta > Magnoliopsida > Caryophyllales > Polygonaceae > Persicaria > Persicaria tinctoria. The sequence goes on along the minus strand of JBANSL010000014.1, from coordinate 74,119,169 downwards.
AAAAACACTCTCGATTTTGCTCATTCTCCCTAGCCTCTCGGTTTCTGTGGCCCCCAGGTCTCTCAAAAAAATCCTCTCCACTGGTTTGGGGAAAGGGTGCATACATCACAACCCCAAGACCCTACACTGTTGCAGGATATATTGAGATGTTAAGGTGGCGACTTATCGGTAATGTGAAGATCCTTGACGTTACCAATAAGTCACAGCCTAAAACTCCATGTTTTCATACTCACTAGGACACCCAAATTCTCCATTTTTGGACCAAGTTCAGAAACTTTATACCATACCACAAATCTAATTCAATCCCTCTCATTCCCACAAGTTATCCTCCATGTAGCAAGATATGCAAATGCATGTTCATGGTCCATCCCAATGTAGACCATTTCAACCCCTAAACAAAATGAGTCTAAACAGCCCTGAAGTTACACCACAACAGGCTAAGCACAGAAGTGAGAAGGTGCATTTTTTATTATGATAGAGAAAAATTAATGACAAGGATTGCCAGAAATACTTACAGTCCCATGCCAATCTCCATGGTATACTTCTCCATAGGACCCTGGTAAATGAATGAGCGAGCAAAGAAATTAAAATAACCCATTGACAAGTCAACATCAGAAGTTTCACAGGATATAGGTTTAGTACCAAGTCCGATACGCTCACCCATTGTGATTTCCTCCAACGGTATTTCACAATCTGCCACATCATCAAGTGGTACTTCAGATCTTCCACTGTCAGTACCCGCTGATCTATCAGATGTTCTTTCACCTCCTGATTTCCCCCCCAAACCATCACTCTCCTTTTGATCACTACCTTGAGGCTCAAGAGCAGCACTATATGCATCTCCGTCACTGCGTGTGCCATCAATTTGGTGGTGGAAAGCCGCATCAGCAGTTGGGGACTGAGAAGCCTCTGGATGCTCATATTGCTTACCAACTGCCGCAGTTGTTGCTACAACAGCGGCGGCAGTGGCACTGGCAGCAGCCGCCATAGGAAGGTCAATGTTCGAGTCAGCACTTGACTTAGCCACAGCTGCTACAACAGATGATGCGACAACAGCCGCTGCTGCAGCTGCTGCAGCAACAGGGACATTTCCACGTTTTGCAGGTGCAACATCAGGCTGTGACGAGACAGAATCGGCAGCTGCTTCTCCTGAAACTGTTGTACTGTTAGCGCCAGAACTTTCCATAAGTTTTTTATGATCTAGTTGCAGGAGTGAACTCGCCCTATGTGCCCCTCCTCGTGGTGGCAAAGGGGGCAAGAAGTGTGGACGGCTGGGATCTGACTGATGTTCCAATGATTCAGATTGATTCTTAATTCTATTCCTCTCGTTAATTTCTAGTCTAAGTTTGGTCTCTGCTGGCAAATCTAAAGGTGTATGTTGAAGTCCAGTGTACAAATTAGGTGGATCGATGACTCCAGTTTCAAGCAATGCATCATGGAGCTTCTTTGCAAAGTGCGGATTTCCTTTGGCAGTGTCAATCACGATTTGTGAAACATCATTTACTTGCATATTCCGTATAATTGGAGAACTAACTCCTTCAGTCCATGAAGGAGATCGGATGTGTGAAAGTGGATAAGGAGCCCTTTTTGGAAATTCTTCAGCCTGTAACCTCTCCACTTTGGGCGGATCACCAGATAGCAAGTCAGTCTTCAAATCTTCATTACCACCATCATCTCCTGAACCAGGCGGCCTCTCTGACCTGCTCTCACAAGCCAATGGCTCATCAAAGGGACTAATTGCCTCACTGGTGGATGTGCCCATGGCAGAAGAGTCAGCTTCTCTGGATACCGGACCAGGGGTGGAGAAAGATTCTTCATATTCCACATGTGTTCCCAACCCATCAAAAGGGATGAGTGTGCCAGGATCCGCCATTAGGTCAACGATGAATTCCCTAGAAGTATCAAGTGAACATTAGGTAACAAGCTAACAATTCCTATAGCAACAGCCATGTGTAGAATGTGCAGAACAGTGATGCTGTTGAGAACTGATCCAGGAGGACCAGGAACATGCTAAAATTCCAAAATTCAGTTGAACTGGGTCGAAGCAAGAAACATCAAATGTCAATATTTATTACCTTCCATCATCAAGCTTTACGATATTTATTGCAACTTCATCAGAACCAGTGTACTGTTGGCCTTTCACTAATTGGCATGGGATACCCACACTATCGGCCAAAACCTAGAAGCAGCATTTAACAATATTAGCTGCATTTTGAAGATAGATAAGCCCCCCCATAAACAACCATTTGTAACTTGTAAGGCAACACATCAACCGCATCCCTTCTACCTTAGTTCTTGACCATCTCATAACCACTTGTCAGGCAAATGCTAGTAATCACTAATCAGCATGGTTAATTCTAAAATAAGAATGACTGTAAACTAACTAGAATAAATGCAGTATGAAACTTGTACCTAAAAAATCTGAATAACAATGGAATAATAATGGGAAATATGAAGAAATATAGTGACCACGTAACTTCGTAAGACAATTTTTTGCTTCTGGAGAACCAGTACAGTGCCAACTTTATGCTGATTCATATTTACATGTAACTTTTTATAGACTTCAAGAGAATGAAGTCGAACTCCTTACCAAAAAAAAAAAGAGAGAGAGAATTAAGTTGAACTTAAATCAATATTCATGATGTTGATCAATAACTAGTAAATTGAGATAAAAAAAAATCTGAAAAAAGCAATGTTTTGCTAAAACTTCAGGGGTAAAAAATTCCAGGAAATACCTTGAACAACAAAGCCCGATGACGAGCCAATCCAATTGTCAAAGAACCAAGAGGCAAAACCATGCTTCCAAGAGTTGACTTCAAGCTGTAACCAAGGCTTTTCCATGCTCTCAACATGCTGCCTGGATCCTCAACTGGTCCGCCCATAAAATTAGCTACTAATCTAGCTACCTCTTCTACCAACTCAATTCTTGCTGAAACACCAGATTCTGACATCACATTATTAGCCAAAACCAGGGCCCTCTGGACAAGTTTTAGCAAGTTAGTGTCTGCGCGCTTGTTGACAAAAATCACCTCCCAACTGACATCTGCATTTGATGACATTCCTTGCAGATCAATAAGGGAGGGCATCTTTGAGGAAGTGGAATCAGTAAGAACACCATAGATGTCATAGAACCCATCCAAGATCTTGTCATCATAGCTAAGAGCACTGTAATTCTGTGAGACAAGGATAAATCTAATAAAGAAACGTGAACACTGAAGTTTAATGCCAAAAACACTTGGCATAACAAAACAAAACAAAAGAACTTTTCACACCAGGTCAGAAAGCTAGGCATCACTTCAGCAACATCAACAAAAATTTGGGAATTCTAAACTTGCAAGTCAGTGATAATTGAAAATTAGCATATTTCTATATGAGACAAGTATTGCCTCCACAATCCAACTGTCTGAGATCTTCACTTGGAAATTCCAATCAGCGATTTTTTGGAAGTAACACTGAGAAAGAATGACGGAGACTGGAATAACTCAATAGACTTGTGCTATAAATTTTAGCCCACCTAATCTTCTCTAGTAAAGAGCACAAATTTTTCATAAACCTAATCTTCTCTAGTAAAGAGCACAAATTTTTCATAAACCTAATCTTCTCTAGTAAAGAGCACAAATTCTTCATAAAGTCTAATCTTTAGTTTGAAATTTGAATTTACTAGCCAAAAGGACCTAGAACTCAAGTGATTAAAAATTTATTTTACCATGCCCCATAGAGATTATTCAGAATTATAGTAAAAAATAGAGCAAATTGTATATGATTTTACTTTAACAAAAATGTTTATGTAATAGGCGAATCCCCTGATCATCAAGACAAGTAAATCAGCACTAAAAGGAGAAGAAGCATACCCAATATCTGTAAGCAACAACCTCAGCCGGATCACTTTCACAGGGATAAGAAGAACCAAGACTGATTTGCTTCACTGCTTCAATTTGGAATGCCTCAGGATCTTCCTTGGCACTCAACTCCATAGCCAACTGAATCTGATACTCTTCATCTATGTCAGGATCCTTTGAAATGCTACTCTCAGAACCACAAATCCCAGCATCCAATAAAGCAGCTTCCAAGCCTCCACTGCTTGTAGACTCTGAACGTTCAATCTTCTCCCCCTTCTTTGAATTCGACGAAGATGGAGGACTAGGGCTCTTTCTATTAGTCACTGAATGAAACCACCCTGTCAAGGCTGAAAAGGGCTTGCTGTGCTCAGATTGGTTCTGCGACCGGGGCGAAGATCCAAGAATCATCTTTTTCCCCTTTGATGGACTGGACTCATCTGATTCAGCTTGTTGAGAGGTCACATTCAGCTTCTTCAAAAGGTTCTTCATATTAGTTTCCAACTAAGCTGGGATCGATAAGCCAATTACCTCATTGTCTTCAACCAATCAGCAACTTTATGTCAAAAATGTGCCCTCTTAAATAAAACCCTAGAAATAACACCAGGCATAGAACAACCCCTCTTTGCCCCTTTCAAAATCAAACCAACACAGAGCAACTCGAAACAACTAATCAATCCAGTAGCACCTGCTAAATGGTCTAAATTCCACAATCCCCAAAAGCCCCAGGTGCTCAAACCCCCGTGAAATTAGGTCTGCAACCAAACTTCAATACAGACGACCCAAAATCAAATTACCTATATAATAAGGGCTTCCGATTCATATCCATCGATCAACGGAGGAAGGGCAGAAATTAACTTAACGAGATTGAATATGACAGATGAGGTCAGCAAATTTGGGGCAAGGCGAGGAAGCAACCAAAAGAAGGAAGCTTCGAAGATTAACTGATAAGCTTACAGGAAAAAAAAAAACAATGGGGGATGAAATTGAGCTGGGTGGAACGGGAAAGGGGGGGAAAATATTTGACCTTTGTTGGAAGGCGAAGAAAGAGGGAATAAAAAGGATGACTCGATCGAGTAATAAATAACAAAAGGAAAGCGAATTGGGGTGTTGCGATTGGAAGGGGAGTGTACTGAAAAGTAAATTTCGCCATAATTAAAATAAAAAATTGAGAAAGGGGAGTGAGTGAGGAGGAGGAACTGGAAAGGAGACTGATTGGAGGTGGCATGGGGGTGTGGGACCCACTTGCCTTGATTGTGATATGTGTGAGTTTGAGGTCGGCGGCGAGGGGCGTTGGGACGGAAGAAGACGAAGCCAGCCATTTCAACGGCTGATTTTGTAGCTGGATTGAACGGATTGCGGACGTGTTTCTGATTTCTGCAGGAAGATAAAGGGAAAAGGCTACACATACACTTGGTGTATGCATACACCATTTTTTTTTTCTTGAAAATTTATTTTTTTAGGGTTCACCATTTAAAATTTAGGATATCATTAGTGGTTATTGAAATTTTTAGGATTTATTCTTTATAATATGAGTATAATAGAGTTTTAAAGAAAAATTTCAGGGTTAATTTTTACAATTTTAAAAATAGTGGATAAATTTTACAAATTTTTACACATGGAAAAAAGATACACCAACATACACCAAGTGTATGTGTATCATCCTCCAAGATAAAGCATTGAAGATGATGAACTCCACTTGTTTGCGCCTCACTGTCATCCAATCACGTTCCTTCCTTTTTCTTTAAAAGTTTAACCTATTCGTATGACAATTTTCTTTTTCTTTTAGAAATAATTTTCTCTTGAGAATGAAAGTATTCTAATTTTTTCATGGGAGTTGGGATCGATTTTTTTGGCTCCTCTCTCCCTACCGATGTAGTCATTTATAGTATTATTTGAAAGGATGCTCTTAACTAGTATACTTTGCTTACCGTCAAATTCTTTCTTTTTCACTATAACACTATTATCTCTCCCATTATTTGAGTTGATTATTGTTATGATTTGTTGTATTTAAGGCTTTTTTCTTTTGTTTTATTTTGCTTGTTTTCCTTTACTCTAGCTATGGCTGATATACGAGCTAACGAGCTCGAGTAGTGGGTGTTCAAGCTTGGCTCGTTTACAAGCGAGTCGAGCTCAAGCTCGAGCCTCATTTTCTCGAGCCGAGTCGAGTCGAGCTCGAGCTACTCGCAAAATGTAGATCTGTGATTCAAAGTGAATGAAGTCCAAAAGGCAAAGCGGCTGACAGACTCTTTAGTTGAAGCGGTTAAATAAAACCTAGAGACAGAACTGTAATTTCACCTACGAAACGAGATATACGCCATATTTACAAGGAGTTAAATAAAACCTATTTACATGGGGTTAAATAAAACATAGGGGGAGAACTAAAATTTCACCCATAAAATGAGCTATACGAGCTACTCGAGCCGAGCTCGAGCTTAGAATTCTGCTCAAGCTTGGCTCATATTTAATTCGAGCGAGCCCGAGTCGAGCTTTTTCCGAGCCGAGCTCGAGCTACTCGGCTCAAGTAACAGCCCTAACTCTAGCTAGTTTAGTAGTTTGTTTAAGAAAAGACTACGAATGTCGAAAATAAAAGTTATTGAAAAATAAAGTCAATAACATAAAGGCTTTAGAAAATTTTAACTTGTTAAATACTCTATTTTATAGGATGAAGGTGAAATGTAACTTGTTTTTATTTTCCACTGGTTTTTGTTTTTGGGTCATAAAGCAGTTCTAAGTCACTAATCATGCACGTCCTTAAGGACGTGCATGGTTAGAAGAGGTTAATTAGTTTTTTTAAAATGCTAATTAGTTAAAGGCTTGCACGTCCTTAAGGACGTGTATTTTTGACCTTGGATTTGTGATGTATATAACAACACCCTTATTAAATTTACTTAAAGAGGTATAAAATAAAAATACTAATACATTGCAATAAAAGTCGTTGAAGTAAATGAAAGAGTTTTAAAAACAAGTTACATGTAAATCTTTAAGGGTTTTGAGCGTATATGTCGATAGAAGGAGCCGAGCTCAAAACCTTGTCAAGACTCGACTTGTTTAAAAATTTTAAATAATCATGAGTCAAGCTTTTTGGAACTGATCCCGAGCTTTTCAGCCCATGTACTAGAGCGCCATTTTTTTTTCATTGCAGATGTGAAAGGCACTAATGTATCACGCAAAAGCATCTGGCGATAATGGGCCTGCTATGGGTCGGTAATGGGCGTCCAACAGGAATGTTCTAAAAGGCCCATCAAAGAGCCCAAAATGTATAATAAGTTATTGCTCAATATATGTCCAAATTAAAATGATCTTAAACTGGTATTATCAATAGATTGTTGCAAATCTCATGTTAAAAAGGTTGATTTTTTGAAGGAGCTTGATAAGATCAATCTGACCATTTTTATTAGTATTTGATACGTTAAAAGGTTATACTCTATTTGTTTATTTTTATTTCACATTTTCTATCGATAAACATAGAAGGTGACAAATAAACAAATAACAGGGAGGCTAATTTTTTTAAAAGGAATTTAATAAGATGAATGTGACTTTATCGTCAGAAAACTTCTATCAAATTGTAATTAACATGATGCAAATACATGCGATGTATTTTAGATTCCAATTGTATTAAATTTATGATATATATTTGTTGAGAATGAGAATAGTTAATAAGAACTACACTAATATCATAACATTAACACATGATAGTTAATATATCTACTTAAATTAATACTTAACATCAGTATATTTCTAGTTCTTAAGTACTCCGTCGTTACCTTATTTTACTATACCGACAAACAATAATATCATAACATGAACAAATGCACATTACAACAAACGACACATGACACTAACATGCAGTACAATTACAATGGAATATAAATGGAGAAAAGAGAAGCAACTGAAAGAGAGGACGTTGATGAACCATCAAGAAAGTGTGTAGTACGACTAGATTATGTGAATACAAATGCACATTACATTAGATATGTGCAACACGCGGTATCAAGATTATGTGATGATATCGCAAAAAATATTTCATCATTAAAATAATAATCCAACTTATTTCCGTCACTGATCAATGTGTCCCTGGCCCATGTGTACCTATTCTTCTTGAGGTATATATAAAACTCGAGGGACATCCATGTACGATTCATGACTGGTCCAATGTATAAACTCGATTTCCAGCACCTAGGTGATTAGGGTATTCACGTTATTCTAGTGTATAGAGTGTTGTCAATTTATAATTCTTTCACAATTTATGTGAGTATATTGATATACTTAATGTGAGTGTTGTTTTTGCTCATGTAAAAAGGAGACCGCAAAGAGAAAGCTTAATGAGGAGGAAGAGGAGATTGAGGAATTAAAGAGGAGGAAAAATTATGTGCAGTACAAATGTACTCTACAATCCACTTGGACATGCATAGAAAAATACAAAGAAGACCTCAGCCTGCGACCTGCGTACAATAACAATGCTGAAAGATTCCTCGTTTGAGGGGATTATTGTTGTCTTTCTTAGAGGGAAAAATCACCAAGGAGCAAATATATACAAAAGTCAAATGAGCTGTTAAGTTGACCACTACAATTTTATGACGCAAAAGACAAGTGTTTTTGCTTTGGAGGTCAAAGAATGTCGATAAATGAAGAAGTTGAAAGGATCTTCAGCATACCTAATTGGGAGGTTGTGTGTTGGAAATCGAGTTTATGCGCTGGATCAGTCACGAATCGTACATATGGGTCAGGAACAAATTGGTCATTGACAACAATAGGTGGATTATTATTTTAATGATGAAATGTTTTCTGTGATATCATCATGTAATCTTGATCCCGGAGAGGTAAAAATTGTGCACATACATCTAGTTAGATACTATATAATAAGTCCCAATATTGGAGTGTATATGACTTCAACGAAAGCCTGCTTCTCCTTCAATAACTACTACAAATATTAAATGATGATTTAATGCTTAATGCATGTATATATATATTGGTATATCATAATATATATTTTACTAGATAAATTCCAACGGGGAAAAGAGAAGCAAAATTAAAAGAAAATACGTTATGGTTTTACCATGGGAACTAGAAGTATAATTGTAGTTCTTACCATGCGTCGTTTATGTAATCGTACTGTGTACTATACTGTGTGTTAGTGTAGTGAACCGAAAATATTATTCTCCTCCATGGATGGTCCATAACTTCCATAAGTGCTCAATAAGATTTGCTGGAATCTCGTATGTACTGTTGGCGTGCGTTCATGTAAAGTAACTCAATGACATTTCGCTTTTGAACAAAATAAATATTGTGCGCAACAATAGCATCATGGATGTGAAGGAAAAGATTTTGCTTCACCATTCGGAACCTCCTTATAAAATACCGAGACCCGTATATATTTTGGAGGGTTGACAAAATAGTCTTGATAAAGTCGTTCATGACTACCAATGAGGTCATGATCAATAGTAGCATGACCCATAATTAATAGTCTAAATATCGTGTATCGGGGTCTTATCGGTTGAGGGTAAAAAGGATATATCGTAGATATATCGGGATATATCGGAGATATATCGGGATATATCGAATTTATCAGATTCGCTAATTGTTAACCAAAAATAATATATTAATACTTCAAAATTTAATATTTAAAATATAAAATTGCGAAATGCACTTGAAAAAATAAATAGGACTTCGTAAAGATTAAATTCCCTTGCACAAACACTAATTTGTTAAGAGTCCTAACTCCTAACCATCAATTCAATTCAACTAGGCTGCATAAAATTAAACCATTTGTTCAAGATCAAAATCGAAACTCATTCAAGTCTTCAACCCCTCAAATTGAAGCCCATTTGTTCAATGTATGAAGACTATTTTTTTTTTTGAGCAAGAGACTAAAATTAATCACAAATTGAAACACAACACATATACTCCGTAAGTAATGTAAACACATGCAAGGGACTTACCATCACCAACCTGTAACCCATCAGCGCCTGTGTACCCGGAATGAATTGAGAGATTGCTCATGTCCAAGGTTACATGATTCGTCGCGCCGGAGTCAACATACCAGGAGGGATGAACGATGCTAGATGGTTGATTCTCAATAGTGTAAGCTTGCTTTGAAGAGGCCGACTTGGTGCGCTTTTTAAAATCTTTGAAGGTGGGTGGAAATTCATTGTTGTTGAAGCGATTGAAGCAATTAATAGCCTCATGACCCAGCTTCTTGCAGATCTGACATTGAGGACGCGGCTTGTCACTCTTGGATGAGGAATCTAGGGAGTGAGTGTCTGCTCCAGAGTTGTCAGCCACAGTGTGACAGTTGCCACGAGTACGAGCCATGTTTGCAGATGGAGTGAGGTCTGAGAGGGTTGTAGTCAATCTGTTGAGACGTTCTTCCTCTTGGAGGAGAAGACCCAATAGGTCATCGGAATTGACAGGCTCCAACCGCATATTGATGGCTGCACAAAATGGACCATAGGAGGTGTCGAGACCATGGAGGATGGCGGCAACGAGATCATCATCGCGAATGGCAGTCATACACTCAGCCAAAGAGTCGGCAAAGGAGCGTTTTTCAACACACTCCAGGACAGGTAGGTTACCTTTGGGAAAGGTTTGAAGTTGATGCTTCAGGTGCATCGATCGGGCCTATGTTCTGAGCATGGAACATTCATGCCAGAATGGTCCAAACTTCTACAGTAGTAGTTGCCCTAGCCACATGTGCCATGAGTGTGGTAGAAAGGGCCGAACGAACCCATAGGAGGACCATTATATCTTTCTTAACCCACTCAAGATAGGCAGGATTTGGGGTTGTAGATGCTGGAACTGTAGTGGTAGTATCACCTTCGGTGGTAGTGGTGGAGGGTACCACAACATTAGCAGGAGGAGCACTGTCGGCGACGAGAAAAGACTCAAGTTCATAGGCCTGCAGTGCTGACTTGATGGTGTTGCGCCAAAGGAAGTAATTGTCACGATCTAAACAAACGTGAAAATTTGGGAAATGAATGTGAAAGCTAGCCGACGAAGAGGAGTTGTCGGAGGCTACAGAGAGGATATTTGTGGTGGACTTTGAAGAGGAAGAGGAAACAGGAGTGGCCATTGGATCGACAGAGACTGCTGATACCATGTAAACACTTAGAAATGATTGTAAATTGTGATGATTTTCATTGATGAGTTACAACGTATTTATACAGTTGTTCGGATCTTATCTTTACAAGATCTTCACTAGAAGATATACACAATAAGATATCACAAAATCATATCTCAACTATAATATCCTAACAAGTAACACATACACACATAAATCACAAATTCACAGTGTATTCAAAGGCTAAGGGAGAGAATAGTTGTTGATCACGGGCGGTCGGAGAAGAAGCAAGGGTGAGTCGGGGAGACCGGAGAAGAAGGAGACAGAGCCACAGAGGCGGCTAGATTCCAAAGTCGGCGGCCGGAGAAGAAGCAGGGGCGAGTCGAACAACTGAAGAAGAAGCAGACAGAAAAGCGGCACCGCTCACCAGTTAGGGGTCGCCGGGCCGGAGAAAAAGAAACGATGGTCGAAGAAAAGCAACGATGGTTGGACTCAGAGAAGAAGCAATCGCATGGCAACTTCGCAAATCGACAGTCGCAACCCTAGACCAAACCGTTCTTCTAGGCAATTACGAACGGGATCACTTGTCCCAAAGGGACAGGCCCCTGTTTTCCCCTCCCCCCACCCACGCCAAAAAAAAAAAAAGAAATTATTTAAAATTGAAATATTAACTTAAAAAGAAAAAAAAAATTTGAAGGGATGAGAGAGGGCACAGGCAAGAGACAGCGGCTCCGGGACAGCAGATCCTCACCGAGGCAATTAGCCTCTTTCTGATTTTTTTCCCAATAAATAAATAAATAAAACGACGTCGTTTTAAGGCAACGATATATCGATCAAAGACGATATTGACCGGTATATCGGTGTTGACCCGATATCACCCGTTGACCGATATTTTTCAGCCGATATGTCGATATCGTAGCGGGTTCTAAATATCCCCGATATATCTGCCGATATATCCGATATTTAGAACACTGCCCATAATAGAACCACGTTGACTTCCTGATTGGTTGTTGGGAAGACATTCTTCTTCTATTTGAACGAATAATAAATCTTCTTCATAATCGTTATCTATATCGTCATCGTTGTTCATGTATCTATCAACTAAACAGCGGCTACCTAATGAACAACGATCTTATATAAAAAGAAATTTCTAAGAGAGGGAGAAAATTAGAAAGTAGCTAGAATAAGATATACATAGAAGTGGGACAACGAATGAATAGATTTGTTCTATTTATAACAAGTAAAGTATTTAGAAGTTTTAAAAGTTTAAAGGTTAGAAATAAGTAAAGTATATAACCATTAACAGGCAAGGCAAACAACCATGACAACTGCAATGGCGGTATAATCGGCGCGATCGCCATTTTGCAATCACTGTATGAGAATAGCAGCGGCCGCTGTTTACTATTGCTTGACAACTATTGAACCACATATGCAAATTTGGTTTTATTTCATAAATACAAATGTTACATACTTTTCAACTAGGCCCATCAATAGCTTGCTTTGCACATCTCATGTTAAAAGGGTTGATTTTCTGATAAGATGAGTGTGACAATTTTTTTTTTTTTCTGATACGTTAAAAGGATATACTCTATTTGTTTATTTTATTAATTTGACATTTTCTACCGATAAACTTACGTGGAATAGGGAGACCAATTTTCTAAGAATTAGAATAGTAAGGGTTTCTTCAAACTCGCTAGAATATATCACACAAGAGGCAACCTCCAACATATACGATAAGACCCGACAAGCACGTACTTGCCATTGCCACTATGGCGCGTGCCTATTTATCCTTCCTTAGAGCACATCTAACGGTTACTATTTAAGATGCTAATTTGTAAAGAAAATTAATAAAAATATGTTGAGAGGGGTGAGAGGGATGCTTGTGGGATGTCAATTAAGCATCGGTGCTTATTTGGTGTAATAAATGCTTGCGGGATGCAAGTTTGCAAAGGGGAGGATGTGTGACACACTTTGGTTGGCGGATGGGATGAGCGACCAAGATCAATTGGACTCAACGGCCGAGATTTAACCTCACACATTTTAATTACATTTAAATAATGTCATTTTTGCCATTTAAAATGTAAATTCTTTTAAAAAAAAATTACCATCATACTAGATTCATTTTTCTCTACACATAAACATCAATTTTGAATATGTTTCGACTTATTTTGAAAAAAATGATTTCTTTCGAAATAATTATATTGTAATTTTATAATTAAATTTTTAGTAATTAAATACTAATATAATATTATAATCATATTACGGATTATAAACATGTTAGAAATAATTATTATAGAGGGTATATTCGTAAATTGAATTGGTAAAAAATGATGGATTGTGGGATGCTATTGTTAAAGTGGAAAAAATGTGAGAGAGATGCTATGCTGATGTGGCGGAAATAGATGAATAAAAAAGTAGTAATTTTAGTATCTTGAATAGTAACTGATAAACATGGCCTTAGGAGCCAAATCATCTGTCCCTCTCCCCCGCCCCCCTTACAAACTTTCAATTAAAAATCCCTCTCCCCCGCCCCCCTTACAAACTTTCAATTAAAAATAAAAATAAATTAAATTAAAAATTAAATTAAATAATAAAAGAAAAAGAAAATAAAAAAGACGTGAGGAGGGACGGGATAAGAGGACAAATCGGGAGATAGAGGATTTTGACTCCCTTAATTGTATCGGTGGTAGAAGAATAATAGAAGTGGGGTCCGCTATTTCAAAAAAAATTCAGAAAAATCACGATTAATCTACACCATTAATTTCATTCAATTCAATGGTTCAGATTCGTTCACAAATTACATTCTAAGGGGTGTTCTCACCATAACCATCCCCTATATATGTGTGTGTAGTGTAGCTTTGGGTGTACTCGCCCCCTTAAGATGTATCTTATACGTAAATAGGGATCGTTGTTCGAGAGAAAATGGATAGCCTAGATAAAAACCATTACGGAATGACTCAACTGGAAAGGACTAGCGGGTAATATCCAAAGGTCCCCGGTTCGATCCCCGGATGAGCCCTATTTATTTACCAATTTAAGGATAGCCTAGATAAAAGGGAGTTTTTCATATTTTTATAATTTTTGATTGAAATATGGTGGGACCCACCACAAAACTCCATCCACTCTTTTTTGGGATGGAGAGTGTGCTGCAACTCTACTAAAATCCTTTTCTTTTTTAATATATACAATTTTAAAAAAAAAATGTAGTGGCCTCCTTTTAGAATTTTTTTTGAAATATTAAAAAAAAACGAATAAATTCACGAAATCAAAGTATTTACACAAATATTTAAAAGTTACAGAGATTTTAGAGAAACGCGGTCTCAGTCCACGTTTTATTCATAAGTGAAATTCTACTCCCGAAAAAATTTGGTCAAACTTAAAGTTGGTATAGAAGCGCGGTTTGAAATCGCGTTTTATTAGATAAAACGCGGTTTCAAACCGGGTGTTTATTCGTATGTTTAAATTAAAAAAAAAACGAAATTAATAAGTAAAACCCGGTATTGAGCCGCGTTTTACGTTGGAAAAAACAAAAAAAAAAAAAGAAGAGAAAAACAGAAAAGGGAAAAGGGCGCCGGAGAATAGGAGATGGGGAGGCAGGGAGCCAGAGCTTCTTCCCCGTCGAAATGAATGACCCCATCCACCGCCAAGAGCCCGGAGCCAGGAGGAGGCTCTTCCCGTCGACTTCCCCCTTGCCGTCAACTTCCCGTCGGAAATCAGGAGCCTCTTCCCGAGGCCAGGAGCCAGCATGCCGGAGAAATTTTTTCAGAGATGACGCCGAAGCCACCACGCCGGACAAGACGGAGATGATGTATGAGAGGAGGACAGCGGCAGCTTTGAACGACGGAGAAGAAATCATGGTGGATGGACTGCGAGGGCGACGTCGACGGCGAGGGGAAGCCGACGGGAGGAGAGGGAAGTCGGCGACCGGAGAGGGTTTGGTAGATTTGGGATTTTGAACAATGTTCCCCGTATCTCCCTGTAATTGAATATAGGTCGCTTTATTTGATGGGGGTTTTGAAAGAATCCATCCACTCCATCGCCGCCATGGATGAAAAGGGCTAGATCCAGTCAAGCACATGTCTGCTACTCCCCGCCTCCCATATCCTCCCTACGCTTTCCTTTATTTTTTTTTCTTTTTTTTTTAACGTAAAACGCGGGATCAGGCCGCGTTTTACTTATTAGATTTTTTTTCATAGTCTGAAAATATAAAAGGAAAAACACGCGGTTTGAAACCGCGCTTTATCCGAAATGGATAATAAGCGTTTTTATACCAACTTTAAGTTTGACCAAATTTTTTCGGGATGGGAATATCATTTATGAATAAAACGTGGGCTGAGATCGCGTTTTCTGAAATCTCTGCAACTTTTGAATATTTGTGCAAATATTTTGATTTCATGAATTTATCCGTAAATATTTTTTTTCCTGAATATTTCAAAAAAAAAAATTCCTCCTTTTAGCACTCACCCACTCCAATCCTTGCTTTTAAAAAAAATATATATATATTGATTTAATTTGTTTTAAAATTTTCCAATTCCAGTGCATAATGTTTCACATACTACCGAATAATGTTCTGTTTTTTTTTTATCAAGTTCAGATCAAAATTTATCGATTCCACTGAATAATTTGTCACATGCTACCGAATAATGTTTTGTTTTTTGTCCATCAATTTCAGATAAAAGACTAAATTATGAAACCATGATTTCTCAAGGCTTGTCACTTCGATCTTGGTGGTACATCTTGTATTTCCACAACAAATCGCTCTTCGAAAACATCATGTAGGGCCTAAGAACAATTGCATCTTAATTTCTTTAAGGACAAACTTGAGAACTGGAAGAACAAAGCAAAAGAACTTGACCAAGAACAGACACAGATCCAAAACAAATCAACAAAACACCCACCAGAATTCAATCCATAAACGACGGCGGTGCAAATAGACAAAACCGCAACCCAATTGGCACAAACTTAATTTTGACGGGGCCTTTTTCAGCCTCAAACATGGGTTCTTACGGCTACGTCATCCACAACCATCTTGGTTCTGTTGTTCAATTGGTGCAGGGCCTCCCCCCTTCAATTCTGTCATCAGTTCAGAGGGTTTCGCGTTGTACATGGAAGAGTATTAACAAAGCTTCTGAACTAAACATCAATCAACTCATTATTGAAAGTGACAATTTAAACGTTATTAATAGTCTTCGCAATGACTCATCTTACTTAGGAGACATTGAAATGATTATATCATATTCTCTTCTCTCGCTTCAACTAAACATCAATTAATTCATTATTAAAAGTGACAATTTAAAGCTTCTGAATGACAACTAAACATCGATTCAGAGGGTTTCGCCTTGTACATGGATGAGTATTAACAAAGCTTCTGAACTAAACATCAATCAACTCATTATTGAAAGTGACAATTTAAACGTTATTAATAGTCTTCGCAATGGCTCATCTTACTTAGGAGACATTGAAATGATTATATCATATTATCTTCTCTCGCTTCAACAGTTTAACTATGTGCAGATCCAACACATCTTTTGAAGATACCAACTATCTTCAGTAATGTTGTCCAACACAGTTAAATCAAGAGCAAAATAAATGCTCTTTCTTGTACCTGAACATTTAACAATACACAAAGCAAGACAAGAGCCAAAAACGACTATGCCATAAAGCTGCTTTGGTGATCCCAAAACCGGCCCTGTCATTAGATACTGTCGAATGAAGTGGCAATCCTACATAGAGGTCAATTGTGTAGCTGATCACCTTACACACATGGGTCTTGCTTTTTCTGATTCGAATCCTCTCGTGGACATTGTGCTCTCATGCTCTTTGTTGAGAATATAAAAAGTTGAAGTTGTGGGATCTCCCACATTGATTAAAAATGGAATCCAAGCCTTGCATATAAGCCGGTGGGCTACCCCACCTAACACCAATTGGTTTTAGGATGGAACCCCACTCGGTTTGTGTGCTCGGCTTGGTTGGTGCGCGTAATGCGCTTGGGCGTGCGTTGCCCCCCCATGTCGTATATTACCCACCGTTAATTTAACATGGTATCAGAGCCGAGGTTCGGCTATGTGCGGTGTGGTTTGGATTCCTGGTCTTAATTGGCTTGCCGGCCTTAAGGCTTAAGTCGTCAAGTGCAACTGGCAATAATGCGTGGCCAGGCAGTTGCACTTGAGGGGGGTGTGTTGAGAATATAAAAAGTTGAAGTTGTGGGATCTCCCACATTGATTAAAAATGGAATCCAAGCCTTGCATATAAGCCGGTGGGCTACCCCACCTAACACCAATTGGTTTTAGGATGGAACCCCACTCGGTTTGTGTGCTCGGCTTGGTTGGTGCGCGTAATGCGCTTGGGCTTGGTTGGTGCGCGTAATGCGCTTGGGCGTGCGTTGCCCCCCCACGTCGTATATTACCCACCGTTAATTTAACACTCTTGAATCTTGATTAGATTGGGGAAATGGGTAGGGTCAACAAGAAAGAGTAATAACAAAGGGGAGTGGGATTTAGATTGGTACAGTGGACCAATGGTACATGGTCTTGGACCTCTTGCTGGCCCATTTTTGGCTATATATACACAAATATTTTTATTTGAATATATGTACATGCATTTTCACAACGAAAATTGTCGAGACTAGCTTAGTAGCTTATTTCTTCACATACAATAATTGTGAAGAAGACAACACGAATTCAATTTGAACGTATTTCAAATAATGCGTGCTACTATTTCCATCTATTTCCATCGAGTTTGTGTGTATACACAGAGGCGGAGTCAGGAAAAATTCGAGAGATTATCATTCTATTTCCCAACCCATACCAACTAAACTAAGCACACTCATCGATTTATTACTCATTTTAATTTTTTTTAACCCTTAAATTATAAAAAATTACAAAAAAATGCATATTTTTTATTTTATTTTTACGTTTTCCCCCGACCCAAGGGGGCTTGAGCCACCTCATGCCCTCTCCCTCCGCTCCTGTATATATATATATTCGATTTTTCTATCCCATGTCCTAAGGGTATAGGAATATAAGATCCTAAATTTGAATTTTTTAATTAGTTTAATTTTTTTTAAAAAAAACCGATATATATATATATATATATATATATATATATATATATATATATATATATATATATATAGGGAGTGGTTCCCTTGTGCACATCTCCTATAGTGTATCTTGTGCACAATTTCCAACCATAGATCTTAATGGATTGAATGGCCTAGATTACGCCATGTGTGCGGGTTAAAAAAGAAAAAGAAAAAAAAAGGAGCAATCTTCAACCGCATAGAAAGTAGTGGAGCGAGTGCAACCCAAACTTCATTAAAACCCTAGGATACTAAGAGCACCCACATTGGTAGTTTTTAGTGGGTTTTTAGAGGCAACAAAATATTATAATATTGAAGAAATGTTAAAAACCCAACTTTGAGTTGCTTGGGTAGCAACTACACTAAAAATCCAAGAAACCCAAATTGAAGAGAGAGATAGGGAGAGAAGGGGGAGAAAGAGTGAGTGGAAATTGATGGGACAAAAGAGAAGGTGGGACCACATGCTATTATTTATAAGTGTAGAAATAAAAAATGAGAGTTTTATGGATGTGGGTAAAAAAATAAATTGGGTTTTTTAAGGGGAGGGAGTGTGATAAAAGAGATTAAGAAACCCAAGAAACCCGCACTGATGCGGATGCTCTAAAGTCGGTCTTCTTCAACCTCAAGCGTGTTGAAAGCGTCCTTTGAAAGCTTCCAAAATCGGCTCCCATCAACGTGGAAACTCACTCCCCCACACCCAGCGTGATCCTGGCTGCACCGGCATCGATTGCGGTGGCTGGTGGTGCGTAGAAGCAGCGCAGGAGAGGCGAAGGCGCATCCCGTGTCGCACACTCGTCTCCTGTCAGCGATTCCGAGGGGTCACGACCTTCTTGTTTACGCCGGCGGTGGTCAAGGCCTTCCTGTAATTGTAGATCCCACTGGGATTCCGATTTCAAGATGGGTAAGCCCCTAAATTTTTTGCTTTTTTGAGATTGATTATGAGATATAGTTCTTCATGTTGATGTTTGTGTCTTGAATGAAATTATTCATCGATTCCTTGCGTTTTTGTTGTTATTGGTATATTAATGTGCGTAGCAGCAGCGATTTTGGTTGTTTTGTCGAATGATTGCTTGCTTTCGTTTAATATAGGCTATTTTGGGTGATTAAATCGACCGATTCAACCGAATCATTCTAAAAATTTACTTATTCACATTGGTCATCCAATTATTATCGCTTCTGTATGCCTCGTAAAAATAAGAATTCCACTGAATAATCTCCCAATTATCATTCAATGTACAAGTTAAAGCGATCGATTCAACCGAATAATTCTAAAATTCTACTTATTCACAACGATTATTCATCGCTTCTGTTTACCTGTAAAATTAAGAATTCCACTGAATAATCTTTCAATTATCGTTCAATATACGCGTTAAATCGATTGATTCAACTGAATAATTATAAAAATCTACTTAGTTACAACGGTTATGCGATTATTCGTTAAAATATGAAGCATTATTCGTATAAATATAAAGACTCTCCTGAAAAATCAGGTCTATGCAATCTTGAGAACGGCCGATTAAACCGAATAAAATTGCTACGGGTGCATCACATCCGATTTTTTGAACCAAATTAATGATTTGTGTTCATCTCAATATAAATATTTACAAGAAAAAAAAATGATTTGAATATGCACTATCTTGATTTTGTGTTCATCCATATCCTCCAACTTGCGTTTAATTAAAAAAAATATTCGAACAAAAACACAACAATATTTCAACTAGCGTTTACTTAAAAAATAAATAAAAAAAAAACATTATTCATTGAAATACGAAACATTATTCTTATAAATCGTAAGTATTGTTTAGGGATATAAAGTTTATTTTATCTGAAATTGATGAACCAAAAAATAATATTCGGTAGAATGTGACTAATTATTCAGTGGAATTGGTATATTTTGATATGAGCTAGATGAAAAAAAGAAGATAAAATAACATTATTTGGTTGCAGGTGAAACATTATTCGATGGAATTGCCGAATTTTTAAAACGAACGAAATCAGGTGGGCCCCAACAGCAAATCATCCAAAATTAAAATTATTTATTCTTCACAAATATTTTACCGAGCTTTTACTCTTCGATACGTTTTTTAAGAAACGAAAAACTCTCTAAAATATTATTTTTTTTAAATTAATTTTTTTATATAATTTAATACTTATTTGTAATAAGTATCAAATTATGTAAAAAAATTCAATTAAAAAAATAATTTTTTATATAATTTTAAATTTTTAACTCTTTAAAAAACATGTTGAAAAGCAAAGTCGATGTATTTTGGAACGGATGGAGTATATATTTTAAAAAACGCATAAAAAAAAATCCTAACCCCGATTGTGCACAAATGGTTAGAATATATTAAATAAAATATAAATAAGAAAAATTAAAGAAGGATAGATATATATCAATTTGAAGTTTGTGGGACCCAAATATCATCACATTCATCTCCCACACCGTACACGCGCAATGTTGAAGAGATTTGGCCAGTTTTGCAAAGTTTGTGGGCGGGACCCACTTGGGATTAATTAAAAAAAAAAAGAAAACCCTCTTTTAATCTCATCCATCAATTCACACCCGATCAATGGTCCACAATTGTGCACAAGGTACATCCTAAGGGGTGTGCACAAGTTACCCATTCTCTCTCTATATATATAATATTTCATTCCTTGATACTATTGTACGTACTATTAATGTCAAATGAATAATAGATATTTGATTAGTTGGTAACTATGGTTTGGGGATAATACAGATCGATCGATCAGTGCGCCGTTAGGTAACAAATTAGACATGCAATTGTCATGTCCCGACTAGAATTTCTGTAGCAATTTTATAATATGGTTGTGAATTGTGATAAATTTAAGCTAATTAAGAAGAGTTAGAAAACAACTACGAAGACAATAATCTGAATTTACAATTAGTTGCTGACCAAATTTGAGTCATTCATTTTGGGAAGTTAGTTTGGTCAACCGCAGTTGGCAAGTTGTAATAATTAGTACTGTTATCTAATAAATAAAAGGCTATTTTCATTCATTACTTGTTAGATTTCGTCCCACTTGTGTAGTCTTGTGCCAACTAATGAATGTCTAAGAGTTTACCAAAAAAAAAAAAGTAAAAAACGAATGTCTAAGATTCTGGGAATTTGGCAACGGGTAGCTAGTGCATGAAATTAAGAGAAAAAAACAATGGGTTTTAATTTTCATTTTGTAAAAACTCTCTAAAATAGAGATGAAAAATACCAAAATCTTTAAAAATTTTGCACTCAAACTCCAACAGATTCTCTATTATACAGATTTCTCCATTTAAAAAATGGTGACAATCACAAATCACAATCATTATCTTAACATCGTCTATATCCCAAGCTCATCAAAAAATGAATGCCCATATCCATAAACCAATTGTAAAACCTAGGATTCAGACTAGAAATCAGTTTTGGAAGCGGAAGCGAACAAGATCTAGAACAATAGAAGTCAGATCTAGTGAAATCACATGCAAGAACACGAACACATGGATTTTACGTGGGTTGGCAAAATGCCTACATCCACGGGGCCTCAAGAGTTGTCCGAATCCACTATAGAGAGTCCGTACAAGGGATGATACAAGCAACAATAGCAAACAACCCTAGATCTAAGCATGCATGTGAATCAGAGGTACAAAGGAAGGAGAGAAAATCCCCCTTGTTAAACTCGGTTGGTCCTGGTGCGGGTCTAGACGCTGGAGGGAGGTCGTGTGTGTGGGCCCACATACGGGAGACTCGAACAACACATAAACCCGAGCGGGGTTCCATCTCAAAACCAATTGGCAATGAGAGGAGTAGCCCACCAACCTTATATGTTGTTCAAGTATTCTCTAAATTACCGATGTGGGACAACCACCATTCCAACACGTCCCCTCAAGTGCAATGACATTTTTAGCCAACAAGTTGCACTTGCCACATGCGCTTATATGGGAACCAATGCCCGCGACATGCCACAAGGCCAGCCAGCGACCCCACCAATCCGAAGATCGAAACTAGCCGAACTTGGCTCTGATACCATGTTAAACTCGGTTGGTCCTGGTGCGAGTCAAGACAAGCTGGAGGGAGGTCGTGTGTGCGGGCCCACATACGGGAGACTCGAACAACACATAAACCCGAACGGGGTTCCATCACCCCTGTGTGGGAAAACCGAAGATCGAAGAAGGTTTCGATCTTCAAGAACCCTAGATCTCATAAGGCACGGGAGAGCGGCCACCCAGGAGGACGCCGGAGCTCGTTCCACCTTCCCAGAGACGCCTACAACAACCTTTCTTCTTCGAGCACTCTCAAGCTGACGGCAAGAGCAGGAAACCCTCAAACCCTAGAAACCCTAGCAGAGCGTTTGTGAGGAGAGAGAAAGACGAAGACTGAAGTGAAGAGCTCCAACGAGGGATAGGAGCTTATATAGCTAGGTCAAGCCCGAGCTCCCAAAACGCAACGCTTCACAAACGCAAAGGCAAGACAAGGTAAGCTCGACGTCTTCCATTGGGCTACTGGGCTCAATCCGGAGTGCCGAGATCATGGGCCAAATTATGGGCTAAGGCCCAATCTGGTTATATCCTCTTCCTATAACATACCTTATACAAATGATATACATAATATATGTTACACACATATTTGTTAAACCCCACTATAGATTTAATCCCGTTAGAGGATCATGCTTACCAAGCTCAATTCTACTCAGTCAAGATTAAATCTAATAGTGCATCATATATGTATACCATATACTATATATCATCTGTATAATCATCATACACACATACATGTTTATACACACATAAAACAATATTACATGCCAAAGAAAAGACTATGAAAGTAAACACATATCATTACACCAATCATAAGCATGAAAGACGGCAAGAAATCGGGCATCACCGAATAAGACGATGAAGCGGTGGGAGAATCGGCTAACGCTCATCGCGCGAAGACGATTACCGGAGGCGAAGCTTATGGTGGAAGCGCAAGAGTCCTTGGAGCCTCTGTCGCTACCGCCAACTGAGGTCTAGTCGAACCGAAGGCATCCACTCGGAATTCCATTCAATCAATTTGAGGCTTGTTCTTCCGGCAAGAATTAAATTAATTTCTATTGGGAGGTGTGAAGCATTTAATTTTAGCGTTCAACTATCTTTCTCCAAATTTACAGATTTTTTTTCTCTTTTTTGTGTCTCTCTATTTTAGAAATTGATTTGCAGGAACTATTGGGTTAAAAATTTCCTTTTTTTTTTTTTTTTCTAAATCTCCCCCTTTTCTCTATTTGGGTTGCTCTAATTGGGTCAAGCTTGGTTCGAATCTCCTATCTTCGAGTTTGTCCGTCTCTACTATTTTTTATGTTTTAATTAATTTTTTTTCTTTTTAATCCCTTTTTTTTAGGGTGATTTTGGTAGAGGGTCTTTTTTGAATATTCAATTAGTCACCTACCCCCTAAATCAATTTAATTAGTTTTGCCCTAACCCCCTTCCCAATAGGGTGGGTTGGTCAATGGTCAACCGTTTGACCATTGACCGGTCAACGTTGACCGTTGACCGGTCAACGTTGACCAACCCATTTTGATGCCAATTTTTTTTTAGTGATGCCATATTTTTACCGTTTTGATGCCAAAATTTTACTATATTTTATTTTCACTTTGATGCCACTTTTTTATGTCAATTTTTTGATAATATTTTTTTTACCGTGATGCCCTATTTTTGATGATATTTTTTCAAAGTAGTATTTTTGATGACATTTTTTTCTTTAATGTGATACAAATTTTTCAAAATGGCATCAATGGTCAACGTGACATTAGAGTAAACAAAAAATGTCATCAAAGTTTAAAAAAAGTGTCATCCAATAATTTAATTAGAAAAGTGGCATCAGAGTGAAAATAAAATGTAATAAAATTTTGGCATCAAAACGGTAAAATATGACATCACAAAAAATGTCATCAATGTTTTAAAAAAGTGGCATTAAAAAAAAGCCATCCAATCATTTCATTAGAAAAGTGACAATAAGGTGACAATATTTTGATTCCACATTTTAAGCTCTTATGCTATCAATTATTTAAAATTGTCACCATAAAATTTTGGCATCAAAACGGTAAAATATGGCATCACTAAAAAAAAAAAGTTGACATCAAAAAAAAAAAAAAGTTGGCATCAAAAAAAAGAAAAAAAATGGCATCAAAATAGGTTGACCGGTCAACGGTTGACTATTGACCGTTTAAGAGGGCTAAGCAAGCTAAAAAAACAATTAATGGGCTAAGCATGCTAAAAAAACAATTAATGGACCTATCTAGCTAACCAAATATACTTAAAGGTCCATTTGAACAAAATCCCTTTTTTTTTAATTAATGCTGGTGAATGAAGGGGATTGGGGGACGGGAGAGAATACAAGATTGAGAACAAGTGATTTGGAGCCATCAAGCCTGATTAATACCGTTATAAATTTATAATTAATATTGCTTCCAACTCTTCAAATCTACCATCTCGATAACACGTAGCTCATAGAGGAGTTGAAACTGATGGATTAGGTGTGTTAAATACTACTTTCGTTCGGTAAACATGTCGTTTCCTATTTACGCACGCTTTTTTAGAATTATGAAATCTATATAAAATATTCATTATTTTTTATAATTTTTTTTTAATAAGTTTGTACTTATTAATAATAACTATGAAATTGTTAAAAAAAATTATTTAAAAAACTAGATATTTTATATAGTTTTATCTCATAAAAAAGCGTGCGTAAATAGTAAAGTGACAATATACATAGTTGATGTTTTAGAATTAGTTTTTTAATCTAAAATTTATTTTAACATCTAAAAGTGTGATAATTTAATTATACTCTGTATTAAATAAATTGGAAAGAAAAAAAAACTCGTATTATAGTAAATGACAGGTACTTTCATACAATATTGATTTGTTTTGGATATATGTAGAACAGTTTCCTTGAATTGTTTATCTCACAAGTGGCAGATCTAGGGGACTCGGGGTGCTTGAAGGCACCCTAGGGTCTAGTCCGGGGAAAAAACGTTGGATTTATTTTATTTTTTTAAAATTTTATGGATAAAAGAGTGTAAATTAAAGGAATAATAAATCTCAAAAATAACTTAATTTAGTTGGTTATCAAGAATATTTAATACGTTGAGGTTGAGGTCATAGCCTCATTTTTTTTCTCTTAATTAGTTTTCTTCTACCAAAAATACCTCATTAAATAATAAATTTAAGATTTTCTCCAATATATTTAAATAAAAAATTCTTTTCTATATAAAAAACAATTTTTATTGATAATTTTTTAAAATAAAAAATAACTATTTAAATTACAAATTTAATATTTTTTCTAATATATTTAAACAATATATATAATTCTCGAAATTTATTTTAGCCCTTGTAAAACAAATTTATAAATCTGCCACGATTTGTCACTATCTTAATCCGATCTTGACTTTCTAAAATTGGAGTCCCGGATTTTAATTTAATTTGTGACAATTATCTTAATCTGCTCTTGACTTTCTAAAATTGAGTCCCGGATTTTAATTCAAGTTGTTAAAAAGAAGGCGCGAACAATTAATTATCTTCATATGTGGAATGAAGAAAATAGTGATTTAGGTATGTGAACCGAAGAAGATAATCATTTAGATAAGTGCGGCTCAAATCTGAAATATATCTTCGGCCTGCTTTTCTTTCGGTATTCATTTTTGATTTTTCTGTGAATCGATCGATCGGTTCCGCGGCAATGGAATCGATATCAAGTCTTTTCCCAAACATTCACTAATAATTAAGTCGATCACCAAATGACATGCACTCTTTAAACTACTATTGACAACTAAATTTTAGGCAGCGTTAAATATTTTTTCAGATTTTTTTTAATGAGTATATAAAATTTTTTTTTATATAAATATTGTTGGAATATAGGTTTTCAGTTGTTCTATATTGAATACATTGAGATATAATGAATAACATATAAGTTTGGCGGACTACTTCTCTTATTGTTAAATGATTTTGAGATGAAACCTTGTTGGATTTATGTGTTGTTCGTAACTTCGTATCTTCCGTACGTGGGCTCATACATGACCCACTAGTTATGAAAAACCTTAACTTTGTGATTCAAATAGTCAATTTTATTAGAAAAAAATTTAAAAAATAATTATTTATATGTATATATTAAAAATAGTATTTTTTTAAAATATATTAAAGAAAACCTTAATTTTTTTATTTGATTAAGCATTTTTAGTATAAGTAAACTAAGGGTCAGTTTGGTTACACGAAACTGATGAGGTAGCTGAAGCTGATAGGTAGACCCGGGAAAATGCGGGCGCGGGCCGGGCTTGGGCCGGGCTTTGCTCGACATTTTGTCTCGTTGTTGCGGACGCGGGCCGGGCTAAGCCCGCTTAACGGGTTGAAAGCCGTGTCCAAGCCTGTCCACAAAATGCGGGTGCGGGTAGCCCGCGGGTATCCGCAAACCTAATCAATTTTTATTTATTAAAATTATACTAAGTTTATTATAATCAATTTTAATATATATATATATATATATATATATATATAGAGAGAGAGAGAGAGAGAGAGAGAGACTAGTACAAAAAACCACTTTTACCACGGTTCCGTGTGCACTGTTTACCACGGTTATGAACCGTGGTAAAAGTGGCTGTGGTAAATCTGCTCAAACCGTGGTAAAAATAACAAAACCGAGGTAAAAAGGTATGTGGTATAAACACATAATAAACCGTGGTAAATACGACGAACCGTAGTAAAGTGGTATGTGGGAATCACGTTTTAACCGTGGTAATTTAAACTAACCGAAGTAAAATTACATCGTAGTAAAGGGATAGATTCGTACGTAGTAAATTTGACATCCGAAGTAAAATTGATAAGTGGTAAATATATTGTCACATGTGGTAAAAGTGTTATATACTGAAAACACCAATAAATGAGCTACAATATACATAATCAATCATTACTTAACATATCCGTTCAAAAATAAAATGTGTATAATACAATCAATCAAATTTAATTAATACTAAGCAACCTAAACAATTCCTGGGAAATACTCTAACTCGAACGTCCAAGCTCTTCGGAATCCTTCCATAGAAATCCAAACACCACCTTAGCTCCTGAAAATTGGATGATTTCAATTGTCAAACAAAAGGCAGTTGTCAGTTGCTCGATCATAAGATAGCAATAATACTTAAATTCAAAAAATATGTACAACACAAACTTGATTTCCAACTTTTGAGTTGATAAGGATAAAAATGAATGAAGATTAACATAAATCCATACAAATCACACTTACCATTTCTCATCTCTTCCGTAACCATTTATTCCTGCAATGGTGAGTGACCATGTTCTTGCAGTGAACTTGACAAGGGTTTTCATTTCATCCAAACCAGAAGCTTGTATACTCACAAGCAATGAAAAAAATGCAAGCAATCCATCAGGACAATATATATACCTCTTTATAAAGGAAAATTCGTCTTCCCATTCACTTAAAGCGCAGCGCAAGAGACGACAGAGAGCTCCGGGGAGAATGAGATTATGCGAAGGAGAAAGCCGGAGGTGATGGCAAGAGGAGGAGCCGGCGATGGTTGTTCGCATGCTTCACTTGATTCAGCAATTGATATCAAATTAGGTAGATCGAGAGACATATAAGTGAGGGCCGGAGATGCCATGGGTGAAGGTGCTCGGGCTCTCGATGTAGGCCAGGAGAGATGTTATACCAGATTGAGCAAGATCGCCATGGAGATCTGAGATCGAGCGGGTTATCAGGAGATCTGGTCATGGAGGAGCGGACGAGGCAAGAGGAAGAAGATGATCGGCGGCGGTTATCGACACTTCTAGGGTTAGAAGGAATGACAAATTAAACTAAACCAACACAGTTGACAAATTTTATATATAAAAAAACCTCTCAGCATAAATGAAAATATTTTCAATTTTTGGAAATTATTTTTTACGTTTTTTGTTTGTTAAATTAAAGAACCGTGGGAAATTTCTTATTCTTGCAAATTTACCACGTCAAAATTCAAAATTGTGGTAAAAATATGTGCTAAATTACTACGGTTATTCAAGGAACCGTGGTAAATTTGTCAACCTTACAAATTTACCACGCAAAGACACGGAACCGTGGTAAAATTGATATGTTAAATTACTACGGTTATTCAAGGAACCGTGGTAAATTTGTCAGCCTTTCAAATTTACCACGCCAAGACACGGAACCGTGGTAATTTCACTGTCGCCAAAGCCCATTTTTCTACTAGTGAGAGAGAGAGAGAGGATGGGTAAATTGTGCACACCTCTTAGGGTGTATCTTGTGCACAATTGTGAACCATTGATCTATATGAAATGGATGGATAGGATTAATCCATATGCGCGTGATCAACACAGTGGAATAAAACCCTAATCTACGGCCTTTTCTTTCTGATTGTGGAGCGGGAGGAGAGGAGCGCTGAGTATGAGTATCTGGGTGGCGATGGCGTCGAAGGCGGGGTGCGATTCGGGAGGCCGACGTGTTGAAGGCTGGCGATTCGGAGGTGGGAAGTCGAGTTGAAGAGACTAAATCACTTTGGAGGAGAATCGAAGGTGATTTGGTTGGAAGTTGCTGGGCAGAGCAACGGTTGGCGAAGTTCGACGGCGGTGAAGGCTTATGTGTGGAGGCATCGGCGGCGGCCTCACCCTATCCCTCCTCCTCGCCCTCCTCGCCTCCACCTCAGTCTTCTACTCTCGCATCCTCGTCTGCGTCTCCTCATCGCTGACCACTCGTCCAAGAATCGATTTATGTGGTTTAGACGTCATGGATTCCGACTTTGACTCCCTCGGTGTTCCTTGATGTATGCTTCTTTTCTTCCGTCTCTCTTTATTTCTTTGGTGATTTCTTTGGTTATTTAATTTAGTCCCGGTGATGGAACAAAGAAGAAGCAGAAGAGCCGATCGATAGCCCCCGGATCAAATCTTGCAATCAATTGGAATGTCTGATCGAAGCTCCGATTAATTAACAAAGGTCCAGGAGATATCCACCTAATTAATCAAGGCCAAGGTGGTGGGTGTCTTCGGCGCGGGGGAGGGTGAGGGGTGGTTTGGGTTTGTGTTAGGGTACGTATTGGCGAAATCGAGCTAGTGGTCCATTATTCGGACGTATGTGTCGATTTTAAGTTATTAGTGGTAATGAGTTGGTCTATTATTCGGTGAAATCGGATACATTATTCGTCACTTTGACGAACCACATAAAAATATTCATCATAAACATTATTCGGTGAAATGTGAAATATTTTTCGGTGAAATGTAAAGCAATATTCATATGCCGATCTGAGATTGTTGATCGGTATTATTCATTGAATTCGGAATAATTATTTAATGGAATGTGTGTATTTTGTAATTCAAAATAAAAGTGATTGAGATCTGCCGATCCGAGATTGTCTATCGATATTATTCGTTAAATTCTGAATAATTATTCCATGGAATATGTCTATGTTGTAATTCGAAATCAATGTTTGATTGAGTTTTGAGGGTTTTGGTATTATTCTTTGAATTATGAATAATTATTCAATGGAATATGTGTATTTTGTAATTAGAAATCGATGTTTAGGAAGACCATTTCCAACATTATTCGTTAAAATGTGAAAGATAATTTTAAACTTTGATTATTTTGTAATAATTTTAAATAAATGTGTGATTGAGATATGATGTTTTCAATATTATTAGGTGAATTCCAAATATTTATTCGATGGAATATGTGTATGGAAAAGGGAAAAAGTAAAAAATTATAAATTCATCCAAATCTCGAAAAAAACACACACACAAAAAAAAAAAAACCTACGTACAAATCCAAGGAGGGATTAAAATTTGAAAGAGTAGTTTGAACACACGCTCCAAGGGTAAGGGAGAGTGGGTGCTATTGACATGGGAGCCACTATTTTTTTTTATTAAAAAGAATTTAGAAAATCTGGATTAATCTTCACCTTTTATTTTTCTCAATCAATGGTCTATAATTGTGCACAAGGTACACCTTAAGGGGTGTGCACTCTGGAACCACTCCCTATATATTACATATATTATTAAACCTACTGTTTAATATATATACATATATTGTTAAACCTACTGTTTTTTATTACATATATTATTTATATACTAACTAGTAACTACTAAAACTACTGTTTTTAATCAAAAAAAGATACTACCTACTGTTTTTTTTTGTTTTTTTATTTACATACATATATATAGTTACGGTTTTTTAAATTACTTACATACATATATATAGTTACTGTTTTTTTTTTAAAATGAATAATTAATACAGTATTATTTATTACATCTATATACTCCCTCCGTAACGCAATATTTGTCCATTTGGCCACTTTTATTTGTAACAAAATATTTGTCCATTTGAACCTAATTAATGACAAAATTTTCTATTTTTATCCATTCATCTCATTAATTGTATTTGATTTCCAAGAAATTCTATTAATACTCCAACTTCCCATACTATTTTTTTTTTTTCATTGGTCCATTTTTTTTCCACATTATTTATTTGCTAAATTTTTAATTATTCCACTTTCTAATTGCAGCTTTCTTAAGAAGTGTGAAAACCCCCAAATGGACAAATATTGCGTTACGGAGGGAGTATATACATATATTAATTTTAATATAAAAAAAGGTGGGTACCCGTTACGGGCCTAGCGACCCGTAACAGGTAGATTGGCCTACCCAATCTCGTACCCACTGCGGGCGCGGGCCGGGCTTAGCGGCCTGTTTGGGCTTTTCCCTCTACCCAAGCCTGTTAAACAAGGCGGGCGGGCGGGACGGGCCGGGCGGGCCGGCCCACGTTTGCCCAGGTCTACTGATAATGGTAGCTGAAGCTGATGGATTAAGTGTGTTAAATATATGTTAAATTAGAGTTTTCATAAGCTAGTAAAGTGTTTGGTAACCCAGTTGATAGAGTAGCTGATACAAACTAGCTGATCAAATAGGAGAAAATTGATAGAATTCTAAAAAGCTGGGGGTGAGTAGTTGTTGAAAATCTTATTTCAAAAGCTAATTAAATTAAAATCTTATATTTAACTTATTTAAAACTATAAAATATTAAAATCAAAAGCTCTGCAAAACTACATGCATTTGCCAAACGGACCCTAAGATAAACAAAAATTAAAAAAAGGAGGTTAAAGAGTATTTTTGTGATTTTTTACTTTTTAAAATTATACGGAGTATTACCCATAAAATTAGTGAAAATTATAAAAAAAATATTTTTCAGTTTTTTCTTTCTGACTAAGGGGCTAACGTCATCCTACCTCAGCCCAAATCCGTCAATTTCGCAACTATTTAATTGTTGACTCTATCTTTCACAATTATTCTCGAAATCAATTATTTCTACTATTCATCCATTTTAACAATATCTAAAATTCGAGTCCGATATGCTACACTCCACGATCCACCATTAAATTATTTCGGGTATAATTTTACTTTAAAATAAATTAAAAAAATATTTAGTATTTACATTCCACATACTAGTATTTACGTATTTATAAAATTTTATTAGAAAAAAAATCATGTTTTAAAAATACGTAAAATTTATTTTCTAATATACTAATGGATCTTTTAATTTCGTAATTGATTTAAAATGAAAATTCTTATAATAAAATTTTATAAAAATGTAAATATAAGTATATGAAATATAAATATTTATATTATTTAAAACTTTTTAAAATAACATTATGTCCGAACTAATTTAGTATTGCACCGTAAGGTGTAGGAGATGTTGACTATAAAATTCACATATTTGGATAAGTTAGTAGTGCACCGTGTGGTGTAGGAGATATAGACTCTTAAAATTTACATATTTGATAATTTAGTAGTGCACTGTGGTGTAATATATATTATCTATCTGTTAATTAAAACTTGTCGTTTATTATTTATGTACGTTTTTTTAGAATGATAAAAATTATATAAAATAACATTTTTTACATTTGTTTTAATAAATTCATACTTAATTTCGTACCAAAAAAAATTCACACTTAATTGTAATAAATATGAAATTATTTTAAAAAATTATTAAAAAAGTTAATATTTTATTTAGTTTTTAACACCTCAAAAAGCGTGCATAAATAGTAAAAACGTCAAATTTTAATTAACGGAGTATTTGGATAATTTAGCAGTGCATGAAAGAAAGGATTGATGCATGCATGCTTTGATTTTTGCTGATCCGTACGTGGTTTTAATATATTTGTGGATAGTTGGTAGTAGGTAACGCCGTAACGGTTCCATTTTTGTTTGAATGTCAATAAATTAATATTTAATATTGAATATTTTCAAATGTTGGATCAAGCTGTTTTGCACCTAATTACTAATTACATATCTATAAATATAATATAGTGTTCCGTTCTAAAGGGTCAAAACATAATGAATTGAACACGTTAATAATCCGATCCGTTATAATTATCTTTCTCATGTATGTATTCACCTACCCCATATCTTCTAGATATCCAAGTGTTGCATGTCCATATTCGAATATTATAATTATTTTATTTTTAAATTATAAATTCGGGTCTATATTTTAATATAAATAGAATTACGTACAACCTTTCTTTATATATATTTTCATCTTTATTTTATCCTCTAATTGATATGATTAATGAGACGACAAAGTGTTTTGTCTATATAAAGACGGAAGTGTAATATTTAACTCGAAAAGTTTATAAACACTCAAACTCATAATAATATATAATGCTGACGAGAAAGATCACGATGAAAAAATAATGGGAAATTCCGCGCGGTGCCCACGAACTTTTGCAAATTCCGCGCGGTGTAAAAAGTTTTGAAAAATTCCGTGTGGTGCCCACGAACTTTTGCAAAAGTCTACATGGTGCCCACGAGTTTTTTCAAAAGTTTGTGTAATAACAATAATGGGTTTTAATATTGAAAAATTGAGATTAAAAATTATATTATTGCACATTATAATTTGGAAAACACTTAACATTGTGTATTAGTTTGAATCTTTTTAAAAACTAAATTTTTATATACATTTTCTTACCTATAAACTAACCAAATTTTTTTCTCAAAAATCTTACGCATTTAATTTTTATTTGTTCTTAATATTTAGATTTTATTTATAAGGAAATGAGGAAAAAATAATAAGAACTATGTAGTAATATTACCCATTTACGATGAACCATTATTAATAGAAAATTTGAAAATTACAAGAAGATATACACATACACTTTTCCACATTAAAAAAAAATTTCATATGAGATGATTTGTGTAATACACAATTAAAAGTTTCACATTTTAATTGAGTATTAAAAATAGGAAAATAGTATGACACAACGTTCTTAAATACACAATTTTTATTTTTATAAAATTTGATAAGGAAATAATTAGCTCTAAAATACGATTTATAAAATTAAATTGGATAAATTTAGTTTTAACAAAAAATTGAATTTCGGGAATTTATAATGTCACACCACGTTATTAAATTCTTCAACCCCGGTTACTACGTCAAAAAATTCACCGAAAAATTATTTCATATGAAAGTTGGTTTAATGGGGAAAAGTTTTTATATCTTCTTATAATATTTAAAATTTTGTATCAATTTTTTTTGCAATGGGTAATACTCCGTAGTTCTTTTTTTTCCCCTCATTTCTTATAAATAAAAACTAAATATTGAGAAAAAATAAAAATTAAAGACGTAAGATTTTTGAGAAAAAAATTGGTTAGTTTATCTCTAAGAAAATTTATATAAAAAAAACTAGTATTAAAAAAATATTCAAACCAATACCCAATCTTATAGAGTGTTTTTTCAAATTATAATGTACAACAATATAATTTTTAATCTCAATTTTTCAATATTAAAACCCATTATTGTTATTACAAAAACTTTTGAAAAAACTCGTGGGCACCATGTAGACTTTTGCAAAAGTTCGTGGGCACCACACGGAATTTTTCAAAACTTTTTGCACCACGCGGAATTTGCAAAAGTTCGTGGGCACCATGCGGAATTTCCCTAAAATAATAAACCACCACCATAATGTGAATAAGTACAATTGGTACATATATACTCCATCCGTCTCAAAATACATGTCGTTTAATTAACTTTTTAACAAGCTTTTTAAGAGATAAAAACTATATAAAATTTTAACTTATTTAATTAATTTTTTTAATATAATATTATAGATATGATATTAGTAAATACGATTTTTCTATCCTGTATCCCAAGGGCATATGATAATTGTTGAGAGTATCATCACTGCAAGGTAGCACAGCAAGCTCAAAGCCACACCTCAAGCTCTCTCAAGCTCACTCAAGTCTGCAAGGTCACTCGAGTGTTCAATTGCCTTGTCCGAGTGTGTGTGTCCGAGTGCAATGTATTTTTAAGTTATGTTTTAAACATCACGTGAGTATCACGTGATCTGTTCCCTATATAAGTTAATCGGTTGTAACAGAACAAACCACTTCTTTTTCTTCAATTCGATTCAAGGTTTTCGGTTGTGGATTAATGGAGTTTTTCTCTTCTTCCTAAATCCCAGTTTTTCGATTCTCAAATTGTGAAAATAATAGCCCTAATTTGGAAATGTTTTTAAAATTTTAATTAATTTAGTTTTTTTAATTAGATTCTTATGGTTGCTTATTTTTTTGGTAGATAATCTTTTTTAATTTAGGATCTTATTCTATGCCCTTTGGACATATGATAGAAAGACCGTTGATAATAAGTATAATATTATTTAAAAAAATTAATATTCTAAGGTATATAATTTTTAGCTCTTTAAAAACGTGTTAAAAAGTTAAAACGATCCGTATTTGAGATTGAGGTAGTATAACATTAAAAAGTCAAAAAACAAAAAACAAAAATGGTATTAAAAGGCCAAGGGAAAATAATTAGGCAAAAACCGGGGTCTGAGTCAGAAAGGCAAAACAAGGGAAATAAAAACGTCATATAATCTATCTATCTAATATGTTAGATATATGGTATTTTACCATAAGTGATAGATTAGATATATTAAATAATATAAAAATATTACATTTTGGTTTAATAGGCCAAGGCGGTGTGTTATATAAAGGGAGGTCACAATGCACACTTCATCATCAGTCTTGTGGCTTCCACATTCCCTCCTCATTCCTTTCTCTTTATTATTTTCTATATTGTAAGGTTTGATCCCTCTCAATCTCTTTTCATTCATTAATGCCCGTTTTGCTTAGTAAGTTAATATTTCACATTTTATCATGTTTTTCTCAAGGTTTTTTTTAAAAAAATCTTACATTGTATATTATATATATATATATATATATCCGAGGAATTTAATTGAAAAAATATGACAAAATGACATCATTTGACAATTAAGATGGATGTTAAAGAAATATTGTAATAATTTTATATTCAAATATACTGGGGAGGGAAGTCGTAGGTAGGTAATTTTAGATTTCCCAACTTTGGAGGAAGTTTCTTTATATTAGTTAGATCTATTTACACATATAAAAACTTTTAATTAAATCATTATAATTGTATATGTTTTATATACACGTAAAACTTTTAATTAAGCACATTTTTTAATGAGCTAAAAATTATATAAAATATCCATTTTTTTTATTAATTTTTAAAAATAATTCTATACTTATTAGTAATATGTATGATATTATTTAAAAATATTTAATAAAATGTTGATATTTTATATAGTTTTTAGCTTCTTAAGAAAACATGCATGAATAGTAAAAGACATCTATTGTGTGACGGAGGGAGTATATATTATCCAGATTATAAACAGTCTTTTAAAAAAAATAATTAATGTAGGGAATAGGTTAGAAAATTCTAATATAAATGAACCGGGTTTTATATTCACTTCAAAGTCATAGTTAATAGAAAGAATGAATCAGTTTTGTGGTGAATTGCAGAGCAACCGGTTAATCGAAGAGTCCAGTGAAAAATGAAAGAAACACTTGCGGTTATCCACCTAGTATTAGTGGTTCTCGGCGGCTACTATGTGGACGCATCCGGTGGAGCTTCACCGGTGCCGACGGAGGCGACACTTCACCAGGTGGCAGACTCATTGACAATGTATGTAGACCAGCTTCCTGAGATGCCTCATGTCTACGGCTATGGTGGTGATAGCTCTAACCCTAAGCCTCTCCATTTGACCCTTGGGATGTACCAAATTAAATGGGTAAGTTAGTCTTCTTAATTTATTAATCATCAATTACTTTATATCTTAATTATTAGCTACTTGTCAAAAGATTAAAGTTAGTTAGTTGACCATCTTGCCTATAATATAAATCCGTGTAAATTGATCCATTATCGATTGGATTGTTAATTATGATTTTTGTTGGAATATGTGGGCTGTCCTACGTTGAAAATTTTGAGATATAATGAACAACTTATAAGCTTAACGGACTATTCCTCTCATTGCTAATTGATTTTGAGCCCCAACTGACTGTAACAATTTTATGAAACTGAACTTTATAGAATTAGTAGGATTATTTTAGTAAAGATTTATTATTTTTATAATTAAATCCTGATTTATATATGATTTCATTCCATTGCAATTATTGAACCAAACAGTAAAAAATTAATGGTTTTATAGGATATCATCATTATCATTATATAATTGTAAAGTCATAACTTTTATCATTTTCTAACTATTATACTATTAGTGGTCTAGTTGTGCTTCATGAGGCTTTTGAAAAAAAATGATTGAAATGAATAGGTTCATTTGAGATCATTTATAATTGATATTTTACTATCTACCTAAAAAATGATACTTTACTTTCAAAATGTTCTAATTAATTAAAAAATAATATTTTACACCGTGGCTCAATTTAAAAAAGTGTCAAAAACGAAAAATAAAAGGACATCTATTTTAAAACTGAGGGAGAGTATATAGTGGATTAAAAAAATTCCCTTTAATTAATTCTATATTCTTACTAATAAAAATTGTTTTAGGAGAAGAGAAGGCAACACTCTTTACGGTTTAAAGATGATTTATTGAATTAAAACTTATATATATTATGAAATTACATTCGTATTAAATATTTAAAATTGATTCAATAATCAATATGTTATATACGGAGGAGTATATTTTTTTTTTTTTAAAAAAAAAAACTTCTGCTGTATACAGAAATTCCACCGTGATCTACCACCTTCAAAGGTCTTCGCTTACGGAACCTCGGCGGCAACCGCCACCGTCCCTGGCCCCTGCATTGAGGCGATCCGAGGGCTGCCGCTAACGGTGACGTGGCAAAACCACCTCCCCCGGTCCCACATCCTCCCCTGGGACCCCACCATCCCCACCGCTATCGCCAAGCGAGGCGGCGTCCCGACGGTTGTCCACCTCCACGGCGGCGCCCAACCCTCCGAATTCGACGGCCACGCCCTCGCATGGTTCACCGCCGGCTTCCAGCAGACGGGGCCCACCTGGTCCCGCCAAGCGTACACGTACCCCAACGTCCAGCACTCCGGCGGTTCCTTGTGGTACCACGATCACGCCGTCGGGTTGACACGTGTCAACCTCCTAGCGGGCCTCATCGGGCCCTACATCCTCCGGGACCCACCTCTAGATAAGAAGCTGAATTTGCCATCCGGACCGGAGTTCGACCGGGTTCTCATGATATTCGACCGGAGCTTCAATAAGGACGGTTCGCTGTACATGAACCGGACCGGAGATAACCCCGCAATCCATCCGCAGTGGCAGCCGGAGTACTTCGGCGACGCCGTGGTCGTCAACGGGAAGGCGTGGCCGTACTTAGCTGTTTCCCGGAGGAAGTATCGGTTTCGGATCATCAACACGTCGAACGCGAGGTTCTTCAACCTCGCGTTGACCAACGGGCTGACGTTTACTCAAGTTGGATCCGATGGTTCGTACTTGCCGTCTCCGGTGACGGCTTCCACTGTCCTTCTGGCGCCGGCTGAGGTGGCGGATGTGGTGGTGGACTTCTCCTTGGCCACCGGCCGCGAATCTATATTGACTAATGATGCACCTTATCCATATCCTTCAGGTACCTTTTTTTTCTTCTTGATTACTATTCTTGTTACGGTTTTTCTTATGGTAGGACTTGTAAGAAATTATATTTTAAATTTTAATTATTTTAACTTTTATTTTAATTAGATTATTAGAATCTATTATTTTTTTATGGGTAAATCTTTCCCAATTTAAATTCTAATTATCATATGTCTTTAAGGGGATAAAAAGATCATTCTTATTATACGCACCTATATAAAAGGGCCCAATTTTTTTTTTTTTTAAAAAGTAGGAGTATAAGATTTTACCAGTGTTAATTGAGGGAAATATAATATAAAATTTTAATTTGAATTATCATAACATTTTTCTACTTACCGAAAATATTACTCCATCCGATCGGAAATAAACGATATTTGACTTTTTTGCCCGTCGTATTAGGAGGTAAAAACTATATAAAATATTACTACTTATTTAAATTAATTTTTTTTCACAATTTGATACTTATTACTAATAAATATTAAACTATGAAAAAATTAAATAAATTAAATAAGTTTTTTTTAAAAATAGTTTTTAGCTCTTAAAACTATGTGCAGAAAAGTCAAACATCGTTTATTTCTAATCGGAGAGAATAATAGATAAATATTTGACATGTGTTATTTATGTAATTCATATTTATTATTATTTTTATCATATTTTTAATAATTTTTTTTATAAATAATAAATACAGTATAATTTTAAAATATTATGTTAACATATTTTCGTACACAGGACAGGTATAAGTTGTATTATTTCCATTTTCCATATAAGTATAATTTTAAAATATTATGTTGGGTTAGTTAACCGGGACGTTGATCGATTTATATTTCTCTAGCTAGCTATTTTTCGATCACGATTTGATTTAATTTGAAGATGCATATATAAAACTTTAGGTAATTCGGTGGACGAACTCAACAGCAAGGTGATGAAGTTCATAATCAAGCCAACACAAGCTCAACCAAAAGACACCTCAACGATCCCTAAAGCCCTCCCAACTTACACCCTCCCATCCAAAACCCCACCGGCCGTCCAACGCTACATAACCATGTACGAATACCAGAGCTCGACGGGCAACCCGACCCACCTCTACATCAACGGCAAGCGCTTCTCGGACCCGGTGACCGAGACCCCAAGGTCCGGCTCCACCGAGGTGTGGGAGGTCATCAACCTGACCGGCGATAACCACCCGCTACACATCCACTTGGCCACGTTCCAGGCCGTGCGGGTCCAGCAACTCGTCGACGAGGACACTTTCAAGACTTGCATGACCGCCAAAAAAGACGCCGTTGCGTGCAACGTGACGGCCCACGCCACGGGCTCCCTCGTCAGCGTCCCCGATACCGAGAAGACGTGGAAGAACATCGTCAAGATCGCTCCCGGGACGATCACCACTGTGGTTGTTAAGTTTGATTTGGTTGATGGCGATGTGCCTTACCCGTTCGACGCGACGACTGGACCCGGATATGTCTACCATTGCCATGTAAGTTCACCATTGTCGAAAATTATTCGTCTGTTATAACATAATTAATCATTCATATTTATTTATATGAGTTATTTACTAATAATTATATTGTTACATATAAATATTTTTTTTTCAATTTTTTTTTAATCCGACGCAGAATCTTATTGGATTGAAACTGTGTGCGGATGCAGATTTTGGATCACGAAGATAATGAGATGATTCGCCCACTCAAGCTGGTTCGATAAGAATTTGTACGTGGTGGGGTGTTTTGTTTAAACTATAAGAGATGAAATCAAATGTTTGGTTTTTTTTTTGTTTTTTTTTTTTGCTAAAAGCAATAATGGAAGCAATAAAATTAATTTTCAAGTTGTAATTAGCTAGTACGTATATTTGCAATTGTAATGAGTTTCCTAAAAATTGTACCAAAGTTAATTATGTATTCTTGATGACATTTGATGTATATATATTGCAAAACTTTCTATTGATTTGTTTACGTATGCACCAGTACTCAATAACAACATATATAACGAGATTATATATATTAAAAAAAAGAGGGTAGCACTTCTTGCAGATCCATATATCTCGATCGGAAAAGAATCAGTAGAAAAAAAAAAGAATCAGAATTAATCGATATATTGATTTCGAAACAAAAGAAAAGAAAACGAAAGACGAAAGAGAAATTATGAATCAACTAAGCCCTCTTGGAGACTTGCTTAAGATTACTCAGTGGAGATCCCGTAAATACTCACCGAGTAAATGCCTAACAACAATGAGACTGTACTATTAGCACCATAAGCCAAATTTATAGATTCTTCAACTGATAATAGCAAGCAAAACCTAAAGGGGGAAAAGATTAATTTAAAGATTACTCAGTGACGTTAATATTAATATTCACTGAGTTTGAATGATCAGCATAAAAAAACTATGGAGTTTTTATGAAAAACTTCAAACCCAACTAAAATTTAAGATCCCACATAAAGTGAGATAGCCATAAACTAATCCAGATTGGAAAAGAAAAGTGTATGCTCATCACCAACACATGAAAAAACAAAACCAGCGAATTATCAGAACAAAATATATTAACTTCTACTCATATTAAATGTCTACCCACCTCCTAGCGAAGGGGATTCTTGTAATCCAGCTTTACGATGGACCAATTTGGTTTCTGTAAAAAAAAAATATAAACAAAGAATAAAATCAAACAAATATAAATATAAATATCTATGGATATTGCAGTTTTAAATGTTGAACTATGCAAACACAAAATTAGCAAGGGAAATGATAAATACCTTGTAAGCAGATATGTCATTGTAATGGAGGGCATAGCTAAGGTCGTGCAGCCGATACTCACACTGCGACAGAAATGGCTATTAGCAGGGAAATTTTTCATCGCTGAAAATTGATATATTTGTCGCTAAAGACATTTAGCAAGGAAATGCATTTTCTCGCCAGTTTCTCGCTAAAAGCTCGTCAAGGAAAGGTTAATCGAGGGAAAAACATTTCGTCGCCGAAACCGAAACTTTCGGCGACGAAATGTTTTTCCCTCGATTAACCTGTCTACTTTAGCGATGAAATCGTTTTTCTCTAGCCGTAAGCCCGTAACTATTAACAACAAATATTTTCCTCGTAAAAAGACAAACCTTTTATCACTAAAAAGGTGAAAGGACTAAAAAATATTCGTTGATTGTGTTTGGCAACAAATACAAATACTTCGCTAGCATGTTTTTTCCTCGTTAATGAAGATGTAAAATTGTGTAGATATTATTAAAAGACAAATTTCATCGCACAAGTAGGTGAAGGATTTGAGAAAAGTTGCAAAAAAACACAAAAAATTATTTCCTCGCCAATTCAAGGAGTATCCATATGTACAATTTGCATGTATGTTTGTCAATTGGCTATAAGTTTCCGGGTTAGACCGTTCAAAACAATGGTAGGTTCATTACCAACCCTCAGTTAGTAATGATTTTTTTTGTTCATACTTCAGATGAATGATGTCCCAGACTTCCCTCTGGTATTGAATGAGAATAGATATTAGTTCGATCCATTTTTTAGATAAAATGGTGCTGAGCTTTTGGAATTGCTGATCTCCTTTTGGGAGGTCAATTAGATGCGGACTTTCCTA
The DNA here is from genome assembly GCA_037127255.1 of Persicaria tinctoria. Taxonomy (NCBI): domain Eukaryota; kingdom Viridiplantae; phylum Streptophyta; class Magnoliopsida; order Caryophyllales; family Polygonaceae; genus Persicaria; species Persicaria tinctoria. The sequence goes on along the minus strand of JBANSL010000014.1, from coordinate 74,077,673 downwards.
TTAAGCCCCTCGATTTCGCGCGTCATGGATTGCACAATTTAGCCAATCGGCATGGTGTCAATCGCCCTGAGGATTTCACGAAGCGGCCGCTATTCTTCTTTTCCCATTGGTGCTCACATATGAAACAAGGGCACAAAGATATGTCGTAGCAAAGCTACCATCGAAACGTTCAGTCCTTGGTTTGGATAGAGAGTAGGTCACAAAGCAAGGTTTTTGCTAGAAATGGTTGATACATTGGGAAAAAGTTCATATATATACGAATTAAGTAAGATGGAGCAGGATTCTTTCCCTACTCGTCATAAGTGTAACACCCTTGTCGCACATTGTATATAATAAGGATGTACGGAGTGATTTATAAGTGATTCAAGTCTTACCCATATCGCAAGAAAGAGCTTTTCATGATTTTCACGCTTCAAGTGAGGACAACGGACGTGAGAAGATTGTGTGGTATGGGTTGACATCTCTTAAGATCTCGGGTCTTACAATAATTCTACTGGTTTTTTTCTTTATTACAACAAAAAGCCTTTTTAGCGACCAAACCTTTAGCGAGGAAATATTTTTCCTTGGTAAATGTGATCGTTAGCGACGAACATATTGACTCCTCATAAAAAGGTATATTAACTTTCGCAAAGAATCTATATTCCTCCCTAAAAGTGGCTTTCAGTGACAATTTTTTTGACTTGTCGCTAATTGTTATTATAATGTGGTCGCATAAACCATAGGAAAAATAGCGACGAATTTGGTGCTTTTATTGAGAAATGTTTTCATCGCTAAAAATACATTCATTGAGGAATTTTCAATTTCGTTGTTATATGTTCAATGAGAATTATGTAAAATCCGCCAAATTTATTAGCGACAAATGTTGTAAATTCTCGCTAAAAATTTGTGTTTCTCAAGGAAAAAATTTGTCGTTAAACATATTAACCAACAAGGAAATTTTATTTTCGTCGCTATTGTCTTAGGTGAAATAGAGAAAATGTCTCAAATTCATTAGCGAGACAACTATTAACCAAAAAGGAAATTTTATTTTCGTCGCTGTTGTACGAGGAATATTTTTGTCCTTGATACAACTATTTAGTGAGGAAATATCACTTTAGTCGCTACTTGTGAGGGAAAAATTATGCCAAATTATAATGTTGTCATCATAGCGACATACGGAGTATTATATTTTCTCGCTAAAATTATATATTCCTCACGAAAAGAATTTTTCACTAAAATTTTGAAAAGAATTATATCGCCATATTTTCCTAACAAATATTAAATGATTTTTAAAGAAAATCTTAAAAAGTCAGAAATTAAAATGTGGGTTAAAAGTTAAAACTGATACTAACTTTCAATACTCCGTAATACTGAAACCCTCAAATCTCTCTCCTTACTCGTCTCCGCACTACAACAGTACCGCCTCCCTTCCTCGCCCTCATCATTCGATCTCATCTCCCTCTGCCTCTCTCTCGATCGACCGTCATCGTCCGTCGAGGTAATCTACGATTCCCACCTTGCTTCTTGGTGTTCCTTCGTCCATCGTCGTTCATATCCTTTGGTAAGTACCCGATTGTCCCTCCCTTGTGTTCTCTATTGCTACAATGGTTTTTCATACAAAAAACCATAGAATTGCCTAGATCTAGGTTTAGGTTTTTTTTTAATGGTTTGTGCTGGTTTTCATGGATTGCGTTGAGTTATTCTCTGGAGAAGTCATTCAATCCCCAATAAAATCTCAATGAATAGTTATCCCTTTCTCTCTTTTTCTGTTTCTATTTGTCGATTCCTTGTTCGCTCATTTCATTATCGAGCTCTATAGGCCTATCGAGCGCGATTCCTTGTTCGCTTTAATACTTTCATCAGGAAGGCGAAAGGTGGAAGGCAAAGGCTGTCGTATTGTTGATGGTCAACATCTCGATGACTCGATCTGAGGAGGGCGGAGGGCGGAGGGCGGAGGCCGACCATTAACAACGCAAGACGACAGACGATGAGGAGACACCGCTCAAAGGTATGAACAAAACAGTATGAACAAAAAAAAAATCATTGATTTTCACATGAAAACATAGATTTGATCAAACTGAAAACATTACCAACTAAGGACTTAAGAAAGGATGTCACCGTTACTATTATTCTATTATAAGTGATGATTTGATCCAAATGAAAACATTACCAACTGGGGAGATTGTAACAACCTTGTCTCTCATCGGATAATAAGAATGTTCGGAGTAATTTATAAGTGATAATTTAAAACTAATCTTCCCCATGAGTTTAAGCACCTTAACTCCAATAAGATGTTCATTCCAGCCCTTCTCTATAGGCGGTTTCACCTTCATATGAGTTTAACCACCTCAACTCGAATCAACTCGTGATTCGGCGAGTCCGAGTTCCACGAGTGGCCGGGTAGGCGGGATCATCCCAGCTCAAATCCGCCAACTAGCCGGGTCAATCTGTCTCACCCTTATTTAATAAAAAATGTAAATAAGTGATTCAAGTTCTACTCATGACCAAAAAGCTCTGACATCGGATATAATAAGGGTGTTCAGAGTGATTTATAAGTAATTCAAGCCTTACCCATGACACAATTTATGAGGTATTTTACGTTAAAATTACGTTATTTTAAATATCTTATAATTTTTTAATCAAACACTTTACTAGTGGTTATGCTTACAAAGATAATATATTGGGAATCCAAACACACTCATGTGTATCTGTGACCCCACGATACCATTGCACCGGATCCGGAGTCGTATAAAAGTAACGGTAGATAAGCTTGGCGATGTCAGTGATCTCGTCGTAATTCCTCAGTAGTGTAAAATAAACCTTTTCGATAATCTGTAATGGGAATGGGCTGAGCAAGTATTGGGCCGAAGGCCCATAACAAGGCTATAAATTGCCTATTGTCTGTAACAGATGAAATCATCCAATATTGAAATCAGAATTCCTATCCCTCTTTCCCTTACCTATCTCTCTCTCTCTCTACTCTCTCTATAATCTCGGTGACGGACGTAGCAATTGGTATCTGAGCCGGACGATCTTGCAACTATGGCGGACGGAACTAGGTACAAAGCGCTCGAGGCGCAATTCCAGCAGTTTCGGGATGAACATCATCAGTTCATCTTGGACACGCAGTAAAAAATCAACGAACAGCGGCATCTGACAGATCAGAGAATTGAGAAGCTGAAGACGGACATAGGAGCGGAGTTTACGAAGAAGCTTGACAACAAATTTGACGCTTTTATGGAGTTTATGCGAGGTCGAGATGAGAATTCGCAGACTTCAAGGGATGGCGGAACTCGATCTGGTGACGTAGGTCCAAGATCGGAAGAACGACAGCAAGAAACGCCACCGCCACCACCGAATCCGACGGGAAGCAATGGATCTCGAAGCAGTGGATTGGGATCGTTTGGAGGTTCGGATGGGAGGATTGGATTCAACCGAACACCAAAGATCGATTTTTCGGCTTTCGACGGAGTGAAGCCGAGGTGCTGAATCCGAAAGTGTGAAAAATTCTTTAGAGTTTTCAACATTGCTGAAGACCAGACGGTAGAGATCGCTTCCATGTATATGATGGATAAGGCGGATATGTGGATGCAGGGATTCTTGATACAGAATCCACGAGTTAACTGGCAGGAATTGGGTACCGCTATTTGTGTGCGATTCGGAGAGAAACAGGGCGTGGAAGTGGTCGAAGACTTCAACAAGTTAGAACAAACTGGCGACCTTGAGGATTACACGGAGAAGTTTGATGAGTTAAGGGCTTGTTTGTTAGCGTATAACCCGAATCTTTTAGAATCATACTTTGTGGCCAGTTTCATAAGTGGGCTGAAAGCTAAAATCAAGTCGCTGGTCAAGTTGAGCAGGCCGGATTCATTGGCTATGGCTTACGAGCAGGCAAGATTGCATCAGGGTGCGGTTCAAGTCATCATCCAGCTTAGCAAACCGCCGTGGAAAGGGGGTTATAGTCTGGGAAATGGAAGGAATGGGCTGAGTAGTGTTCCTTCTATAAGCAAACAGCAAGAAGCAAGTACTAAAACTGGGAATACGGAAACGGGGTTCAAGAACTCGAATCCGGGTGCAGTGCAAATGAAGAGTCCAGGCCTTTGCTACAAGTGTGGGGACCGATACTTCATTGGACACCGGTGCAAGACCCACTCGTTACATAGCCTTGTGGCTGCAGAAGTGGATGCAGAAATAGAAGAAGATGTGAAGCTGGAAGAGGATGGTGAACCTGAGATCTATGTGCACGCCTTAGAAGGAAGTAGTCCAAAGACTACCATCAAAGTGCTCGGTGTGTTCAGTGGGCAAACCTTCACTGTTCTGCTAGATAGTGGCAGTACACACAGATTCTTGGACACAAGGAAGGCGAGGGAGCTGAAATGTGAGCTGACCGAAGCAGGCTTGATGGAAGTGCATGTGGCCGACGACAGTCAAACCTTTAGCCAACACGTATGCAAGAAATTCCGATGGGAAATGCAGGGGCATACATATGCTTGCGATATCAGGACACTGAAACTAGGGGGTTGTGATATGATTTTAGGGGTGGATTGGATGACAGATTTGAGTCCGGTTACGTTCGATTTCAAGAAAAGGGTGATCTCCTTCAAGCACAAAGGACAAGAGATTGTGCTCCAAGAGATTAAGGAGCAAGCTTCTTTGAAAATGATCACAGGTCATAAGCTGCAGAAATGGCTAAGAAAAGGGACTCCCTGTTTTATATCTCAGGTGGCTCGAGTCTGTAATATGGAAGCGAAGACTCCAGAGATGCCAATAGAGATTGCGAAGCTTCTTGACCAGTTTGAGGAGGTCTTTCGGGAGCCTACCAGCCTACCTCCTGAACGGGGTCATGAACACTCAATTCCCTTGAAGCCAGACATGAATCCGGTATGTGTAAAACCATATCGGTATCCCTATTTTCAAAAGACAGAAATTGAGAAACAGGTGACGGAGATGCTGAAACAAGGTACCATTTAGGCCAGCCAAAGTCCGTTTGCATCCCCGGCACTGCTGGTCAAGAAAAAAGATGGATCGTGGCGATTCTGCGTGGATTACAGGCAGTTGAACGACATGACCATCAAGGATCCATTTCCGATTCCCCATATATATCGAGGACCTTCTGGATGAATTGATGGGAGCAGTGGTGTTCTCAAAGCGGGATTTACGGGCAGGATATTACCAAGTACGGATGGCACGAGAAGACATAGCTAAGACTGCGTTCCGAACTCACCATGGCCATTTCGAGTTCAAGGTCATGCCCTTTGGCTTGACAAACGCGCCTGCGACGTTCCAAGCAATGATGAACGATGTATTTGGGCCTTTTCTGTGGAAGTTCGTCTTAGTCTTCTTTGACGACATTTTGGTATACAGCCGATCAATGACAGAACACAAGGAACAATTGAAGTAGGTATTGGAGTTGTTTGTCAAACATCAACTATTTGCAAAAAAAAAAGCAAGTGTGCGTTTGCACAAAACCAGGTGGAATACCTCGGTCATATTATCTCGGGTGATGGGGTAGCAAAAGACCCAAGTAAGGTGCGGGATATGCTAGATTGGCCTACTCCAAAGTCTGTGAAAGGCTTACGGGGCTTCTTGGGTCTGACTGGGTACTACAGGAAGTTTATTAAAGGGTATGGCATCATCTGTAGGCCGTTAACAGAACTCCTCAAAAAGGGCTGTTTCAAGTGGTCATCAGATGCAAACCAGACCTTTCACCACTTGAAGAAGGCACTGGCCAATCCTCCTGTGTTAGGCCTACCGGATTTCGAATTACCCTTTGAGTTGGAAACGGATGCGAGTGACACTGGGATAGGTGCAGTGCTGATGCAACAGGGCAGACCACTGGCATATATCAGCAAAGCTTTGCACGGACAACATTTGTTGTTGTCAACCTACGAGAAAGTGTTGCTGGCTATCCTCCTTGCAATTGATAAATGGAGGCATTATTTGGAGATTGGGGAATTTGTGATTCGCACCGATCATTAGTCTCTTAAGCATCTATCTGAGCAGAAGTTGTCTACTCATCTTCAGCGAAAGGCAATCAGAAAGATGTTGGGGCTATCATACTCGATAGTCTACAAACAGGGAAAGGAAAACAAAGGCGCGGATGCTCTTTCGAGGAAATTCGAAGAATCTGCAGAATGTGCAATGACAAGTGCAGTTCAACCGATGTGGATGCAGGAGGTGGTGCAAAGCTATGAGAATGATCAAAAGGCTCGTGAATTGCTGTCCGAGGCATTGCTCGCCCCCACTGGACACTACTCGGTAACCCAGGGTGTTCTCCGTTATAAAGGTCGAGTGTACATAGGAGCTGAAGAGCAAATTCAAAGAAAATTGTTCAAAGCTCTTCATGATGAAGCTCCTGGAGGGCATTCAGGGGTACAAGCCACATATCAGAGGCTTAAGGCTTTGTTCTACTGGCCCTTGATGAAAACCATGGTAGAAAAAATGGGTGAAAGAATGCGATACTTGTCAACGAAATAAGGCTGAGCAAGTAGCTTATCCGGAGCTTCTGCAGCCACTACCAATACCCGAACAAGCATGGACAAGTGTGTCCATGGACTTCATAGAAGGGCTACCAAAATCACAAGGGCAAAACGTGATCATGGTAGTTGTCGATCGACTAACAAAGTATGCCCATTTCATCCCTCTTTCACATCCGTTTACTGCGGCCAAGATTGCTCATTTGTTCATGGAAAACGTGTATCGATTACATGGCCTACCAAAAGTCATTATTTCAGATCGAGACAAAGTTTTTCTGAGCAATTTTTGGAAGGAGCTGTTTCAGGCGATAGGGACTTCGCTGCACATGTCTACCGCGTATCATCCGCAAACGGATGGACAGACGGAGAGGGTGAACAGATGTTTGGAAACCTATCTCCGTTGTATGACTTCAAGTCGACCTTCGCAATGGGTTCGTTGGTTGTATCTTGCAGAGTGGTGGTATAATACGACCTTCATACCACGGTGCATACTACCCCATTCCAGGCGCTTTACGGGTATGCACCTTCCCAGCTAGGTGTGACTCCATTTGGAGGGTCAAACGCCGCAGTAGAAGACTGGATTGAGTAGCGGCGAGAGATGATAGAACAACTCAAAGTGCACTTACAGCAGGCGCAGAACCGAATGAAACATTTTGCAGACGAGAGGCGAACAGAGAGATACTTTGACATGGGAGACTTTGTGTATCTGAAGCTGCAACCGTATAGACAGACATCAATCGCAATCCGCAGGAACTTAAAGCTTAGTTCTAAGTTTTATGGACCGTTTCGAATTATCGAGCGGATCGGAGCAGTGGCGTACCGGCTTGAGTTACCACTGTCCTCTCGCATTCCCCCTGTCTTCCATGTCTCTCAATTGAAGAGATGCGCTGGAGCCCCACCGATTATCAACCCAGCACTTCCCACAACTTCGGCGGAAGGGGAAATCGAAGTGTTCCTGGAGGCCATTTTGGAGACCAGGCTGCGTTACCTTCGGAACGGGGAGCCAGTGACTGAATGGCTCATACAATGGAAGAACTTGTCGAGGGAGGAAGCCACTTGGGAAGCTGATGGGCATATTATTAGGCAATTTCCAGACTTTACCTAGAGCTTGAGGACAAGCTCTTTAAGAAGGGGACAATTGTAATGGGAATGGGCTGAGCAAGTATTGGGCCGAAGGCCCATAACAAGGCTATAAATTGCCTATTGTCTGTAACAGATGAAATCATCCAATATTGAAATCAGAATTCCTATCCCTCTTTCCCTTACCTATCTCTCTCTCTCTACTCTCTCTATAATCTCGGTGACGGACGTAGCATAATCTTGTTCATTGTGATTTTCGGGAGAGAGGAAGGAGCAGGAGTTAAGCGGGAGAGAGGAAAAATTCACGCTAGTTACCTTTTATAGGGCCTCATGGGCCGTTCTATGGGCTGAGCCGAGACAATATACACATTAACACATGTATGACAACAAATCTAATAAATAAAGTGTAGTGATTGATATATTATTATTTTTGGAAAATCAATATTATATATGCTAACAAATGCTAAACATATTAATAAGCTATTGGCTTACGTGAAAAAAAGAGAAACTTATTCAAATTATTTAACGAGAAAACTTTAAATTCCTAATCATATATTCATTTTTTACGTGGAATATTTTTATTGTTGAAACACTAATTTACCAAAGAAATATCATTTTTGTCACTACTTGTACATTGTAAAAGCATGTCAAATTCCAATTTTTACATTATATGTTTTGTGAAAATTAGACAAACACGGCCAATTTAATAGCGAAAAAGATTTTAATTTATCGCTAAAAGTATGTTTTTAACGAGGAAAAAATTGTCACTAACTATATTACTCAGCAATGAACTTCCATTTTGTCGTTATTGGCTTGGATGAAAATAGAGAAAATGTCTCAAATTCATTCAAGAATAAAATAAATTTTTTTTAGTTGTTCAATTTCATATTTGTTTTTGGTTGTTTCGAATTCATATTAGAATTATAAATTATGGCATATATTTTGAATTTGTTAACATTATATTTTTTTCCGTTTAAGGAATATGCACACTTAAATTTTTTAAATTATCCATATTTTGATTACTCGTCATATTTTTGAGAAACTGTACACGGTAGAGGATACGCAAGTCAATCGAAGTTGTGTTCAGAGCACCCACACTTTTCCTCTGCTTGCAGTGCCTTTCGGAGAATCAGAGGTCTGACATGCATTAAAATAGATGGGTCCGTACAGGGCACCAGAACCGGATGACTTTCCAGCACTCTTTTACCAGAAGAACCGGAGTGTGGGCAAGCAAGTTTGTGAGTCAGTTTTGGGATTGCTCAATGATGGTCCGACCTCGATTGGAGATGCCCTCATGGTGTTGATACCAAAGGTGACTAGCCTCACTTCTCCAAGATAGCTCCGACCGATCTCTCTCCTTAATGTAATCTTCAAACTAGTTACAAATCTGATGGTGAAGAGACTAAAGCCGACTTTACCATCTTTACTTTCACCGGCTCAATCGAGCTTCATTCCAGGAAGGCAAATATTTGACAATATTGTGGTGATTTAGGAAGTACTGACTCGATGGAGGAAAGGAGAAGGAGGAAGTGGATGATAATCAAAGTCAATCTCGAGAAAGCATATGATCGGATTGACTAGAGATTCCTCATAACGATGCTAGGAAAGGCATAATTGCCGCCAAGTCTTATTGATGCCATAATGCGATGCCAACCGGTGGGTAGAATGGGTGTGGTATGGAATGGTGAGAGGGCTGAGAGTTTTATGCAATCCAGGGGCATGAGCGGACCCAGAAACTTTTTAGCGGGGGTCACCATAGTAGTCGACAATAAGATCGAGAAAAAAATCACAAAACACAACGTGATCGATAGTATAAACTAGTGTTAACCTATGGTTTCGAAAATGCTACAAATATATAATACGAAAATAAGGATAAAAAACGAAAAATAAAGATATAAAACACAATAAATAAACATTGCATTATTAACATGTAATAATGTATAACTAGATATAAAAAAAAATTAAACTTGCGTAACTTCTTACCATATTCTCAAAATAAGTAATATAACCTATGGTTTCGAAGCTCTCGAGATGAATTATAATATGTGAATGTCAATTTAAGTAAAATATTAAAGTATTATAGTATATTGAAATAAAACTAAAGTGATTAATACTGCTGTAATTTTCAAACATTTATAACTTTTTACTTAGATGTCGGATTATGGCGTATTATATATCAAAACGAAGCTATTGACGAGGAGAATACACCTAAGTAATTTGTCGGATGAGGAGGGGGTCATGTGACCACCTCGGTCCGCCTCTGTCCAGGGGTATCCGACAAGGGGACCCGCTCCCACCCTACCTCTTCGTGTTGAGCATGGAGTTCTTGGAGCACCTTATTCAAGACGCGATTTCGGAAGGACGGTGGAAACCGGCTATGGTAGGAGGATTTCAATTATCGCATATATTCTTTGCCGATGACCTTGTCTTGTTGGTTGAAGCAACTCCGGAACAGGCCAAGGTGATGAAGGAGTGCCTGCATCACTTCTGCCATGTGTCCGGTGAGGATTTCTTAAGATTTTTTGTTCAAGGTGATTTTAGGTGACTCTAAATTAAACATATAAATCAAAGCAAACAGGGCATTTACACTTTGAGATCCCCAAGAAAGCCCGAATTCTCAATCAACACTACATATTAAGATAAAAAGATAGCACAAAATCACAAATGATGATGAAACTGGTTCAGCTCTTAAACAACTCTTAGTTCAAAGCCTTTCTAAGTTGCTCTCTCAATTGCAGCAAAGGAGGGCAAAGTTTATTTACCGAAAAACAGGACTACTTTCTTGGAGCATTTTTATAGCTTATTGTTATTCAAGCTGCCCTACACTGCAAATTTATCATACTACTTGTGTCGGTTAAGTAGCTTCTTGAACCAGTAGGCCGACATCTTAGGGTACCTCTTGAGGGTCTTGAAATCAACATACACAATTCCGAATCTTGAGGTATACCCTAATCTCCACTCGAAGTTGTCTAGCAATGACCACGCAAAGTAGCCTACGACATTGGCTCCCTCATCAATTGTCTTTTTTAGTTCTGAAAGGTAACTTCTGTAGTAGTTGATCCTGTTGGTGTCGTGCAGCCCCTTTGGAAGGGTGACATTTCCCGGATCATCCATGCCTAAATTGTAACGAAACACGAATCTTAGTTTTATATGCTGAATGATTAAATTCAATGACATTTCTTCGCCTTTTCTTACCATTTTCGGACAAGATCACTGTCGGGTTACCATAGCGCTCTTTTATGTAGGTCACTGCCTTGTAAAGACCCCATGGAACCTCATAAAGCCAGTAAGAATTTGCCCTTGGACCGATTGGTACTCCGTTCTTCGCAACTGCAGAGTTAGCAAATAAAGGAAGTGAATAAACAACAACGGAAATGATTCAGCAAAAGAGTGATGAGTATCATACAAGCAAATCCAGCATGCCAGTCCTGCTGGTAACCAAGAGGCGCCGGTTTCTTCTGTGAAGGCGGATTGTACATGTAATAAGCTGTATACTGATTGATGCCCACATAATCCATTGATCCCTTCACCATCTTACGCTCCTCTTCGGTGAATTTAGGCAGCCTCTCTTTAACAATTTCTTGCATTGTTCTCGGGTACTCACCGTATACAATTGGATGTATAAACCTGCAGCAAAAAACTAAGTATTGATCATACTTTTGAAATGAAACAGTGAAGTTGAATGAATGAACTGTGGTTGATTTCTTACCATCCGACATGGAAGTCACGAGCTCTTTGTGCAGCTAGGTTGTCTGCCTTCCCTCTCGTAAGAGGCTCATACCATACGAAATCCAAGAGAATTCCAATCCGACCCTTCTGTTTCTCCTACAAATTACAAGATGGACAGTTAGCTATGCAAAACATTAACATATACTGTAAAGAACTAGAAATAAGTAGTCTTACTTGGTATTTTTCCCGGTATCTCTGAACCGCGGAAGCATGAGCTAAAATCAGATTGTGAGCCACAATGTAAGGCTCAGTAGCGGAGTTCCCGGCAGTGCAGTTTCCAAACGGCTTGGAGCACCTCGCAGGGGCAAAAAAACCACTGTCGTAGCCAAGAGCAGCGACAACTCTTGGTTCGTTGAAGGTCATCCAGTTCTTCACCCTGTCCCCAAATGTCTTGAAACAGAACTCTGCATAGTCCGCAAAGTCTTTTCTGCAGACCACACCAAGTCATTTAAAACTGAGACACGAAGGAAAATGTCGAATGCTTGTAAGGTACATACACAACTCGTCGGCTTAACAGTCCAGTGTACTTCTTCTCCAATGCCAGTGGAAGATCATAGTGGTAAAGGTTTGCATACGGAGTTATGCCTATGAGCACACAGTAAGCAAGGAGTGTTGTCGGCGTTAGCTAACTGTATTTTATGACAGATGAACTATGATGGCGATTTCGCAAGGTACCTTTCTTGAGCAAATAGTCTATCAGTCTGTTGTAGTATGCAACTCCCTTCCAATTCACCTTCCCAGTTCCTTCTGCAGTATCAGTTGGATCAATTTCAGTTGCGCATTCGAAAATGGAAGGAATATGAATGGGGATGAGAAAATGAATCGATTAACCTGGGAAGATCCTGGACCATGAGATGGAGAAACGATACGCATCGAAGTTCAAGTTGTGCATAATATCTATATCTTCCTGAATCCAGAAGAGAGATTTGGTAAGCAAATAATACACACATAGAAACTATCAAGAACTAATGTTGCCAAATTCAGGAAGCCACATTACTCCCCTTCAATTCAATGATCCATCGCCATAGCTATCCTGATAACCTCTGTATCTCTCTCCATGAGAGCGCAGAGTCTGAATTAGACTTTACGATTTTCAACATCAGTGAAAATCGAAGATGAAAATCGGAGTTTCCAATGTCTCCATTGAGGGGTTTTTCAACTAGGTGACATCCCCAAACCAGCAATTAATCCCGAATTCAACAATTTCATTCAAAACACAGTTTGAGCTTGAAATTTCCAAGTGTCAACGTAAACCCTAAAATTGATAGGAGAATTGGTAACGGTTACGAAGACCCGTATTAGTTCTAAATCCTAATTGGGCGGGCCGCGTTTGTTCGGTTGTCCAGAATGAGAAATCAGTCAAATCACGAGCTTCTCATTCTAAGGCCATGTTTGGTTAAACGTGGAAGTAGACTTCTAGGATATGTAATTTGACTAATTTCCATGAATTCTATTCCACGGGGAATGTAAAAATATATTTGGTTGGAAATAATTTCCCATAAATTCAATCTTTATGTCTTATTTGGTTAAATATGGAATTTTCATAGTAATTTATTTAAATTACTCTTGTAAGTTGTAACCTGTTTCTTTTTGTTTAAAATCAAAATCTATATGATCATATGAGAGATTTTGTTTATAAAAAATAAATTTTATAGGAGATTTGGGAAAAAAAGAATGGAGGAAGTATGCCTATCCCTCCATGATAAGTTAAATTTTTACTATTTCATGGGAATTGAAATTCATACGAATTGAAATTTCTGGGTTTTCTCATTTTAAAAAAAACATACCAAACAACTGTACTCAAATTGGATAACTATACTATACAATACTCCCTCCGTCTAACAATACATGGGTTTTTAGAGGTAAATTTTTGTCCAACAATAGATGGGATTTTAGGTTTTCTAGGTAAAAAGTTGTAATGATTTGTATTGGTTTGTGTGTTGTTGACTTTTTAAAATAATTTGATTGGTTAAAATGTGTAGTGAGTGTTAAAAAATAATAAAATTTATGAAAAAAGTTAGTGCAATGATGATGTTTTTTTTCAAAGTAAGGCGTTTTATTAAAACTTGTGCAAAATGCTAAAAGGTCATGCATTTTAGGATGGAGGGAGTACAACTTTAGGTGAAATTATTGGGAAATAAAAACAATTCAAATTTTATTTTTAGCTTGAGTTAAAGTCATTTTGGTTTTTGTACATGAATTTTGATTTAAAAAATGTTTACTTATATAAGATAGATATTATCCCCTTGAATAATGTATAAGATTCGAATTTTGTTAGGATAAATAAAGTAAATGGGACTAGAAGAAGCATATTTATTTAAGGTATTTCAAATTCATATAATGCGACATGTTGTTGAGAGATGGAAATGAGATAAAAAGGAATCTCATATCGAAAGTTGAATATAATAAAACTTAGTATATAAGTTAGTGAACTACTCATTTTATTACTAATTAATTTTAAAATGTAACCTTATTCGGCTTGTATATATGATAGGCTATATATTAGCGTATATGCATTCGTGGACACGACGGGAGATACACCCCAAACAAAGCACACACTTCAAGGTAGTATTCATTTAGAAAACGCTAAAAATCTCAATGCATGGCAGATTGGTAGGCAGAAGTTACAAAATTCATCCTTTGTTTATCATGTGAAGTTACTGAGCAAATTTGTGGAGGCGTTACAGAAAAAACAACACAGCAAATACAGTAAAAGAAAAGAAAAGAAGAATAGAGTGGAAAAGAGGGATGACCTTGTAGCGGTGGTACTGGTCCACTGTCACATCTGCCGTTGCATTATTTGCCTCCACTCCTGTTTTTTTCATCCAAAATTACACTCTTTTTTTTTTTTTTCCAAATGTCTACATAAATACAGTAATTAATATTCTTAAGTTTACATAATGTAGCTAATTAAATTATGAATTTATGATTATTATTGGTACACCAACACCAATAAATGTTTCAATTGTTTAATTATTTTATTCACTAATTAGTAATTATACATACTTTTTTTTAGAATAGAATTTCAAGGCAAAATGAATGCAGTAAACTAATTAAGTATTAAGTATAATAAAAATGTATTACCGGGAACCTTAACAAAGGCGTCCCAAATGCTAGGGCCTCGGCCGTCCTTGTTAGCCATGCCCTCCACTTGGTAGGCCGACGTGGCGGTTCCAAACACGAATCCCTTTGGAAATCTCCCTCTAGTGAGGCCTTCGGCGTTGGCTTCAGCAACTTCGCCAAGGCCGGTGGAGGCGAAAAGGAGGAGGAGGAGGAGGCACGGCGGCAGTGCTGGTGGGATGGGGTTTCTCATTTTGCTTGGTGGTGATTTCACAGGAAGAAGACTGTATATCAAATATTCAAATTTATAGAAACGATAAGTATGTTGCTGCCAAAAATATGAACACGATATGTTTGTCTTTTCTTGTGGGCTTTATTTAAAACGTATGGAATATTTGACACAGTCAAAACCAAATGTAAATAAGTTTGGCCATATATTTCATCTTAAAATCAATTGACAATAAAAGGGTAGTCTATCGATTTATATATGAATATGAACTTTTGATGTGAGGTAATTTTTATTCATTCACATCTTAATAGTAGTTTATGATATCATTGACGACTCACCGTAGTTGCACAAATTGTATATTGTTTGGTTTAATATATATAGTAGATCTCATTTGAGTCACCTTATATTTTGAGAAGTTATTTCTTAGAAAATAACCAAATAAGATATATTACACATTTCAATTTTTATATGTTTCTTAGAAAATTGTGAGGTAACTTTTTGATGTGAGGTTATTTCTTAGAAAATAATCTCGTTCTGATACCAATTTGTCAGGACCGAAGATTGGATATATAGGTCGTAAATGGGGATTTGTGAGAGATTGAGAAAGAGAGAAGAGAGTAGAATAGAGGTTGAGAGGGAGAAAGATCAGAGTGTATAATACATGAGATAGGTATTCATAACCCAAAACCCATTTTATAGTAACTGCAATTATTATTCCTCCTATAGTACTAATCCCTAACATAGGATCGAGTACTTATCAATGTGGATTAAAAAAACATATTTAATTTTACTTCCTGTGATACATTAATACACTTATTCTATTTTTAGCTACAAAATCAAACAAACAATAAATGTAATATAGCTAACTCAGTGATTGTGGAAATAAATTCTCCATATCTAGAAATGACAAAAACAAGATTTTTTTCATTACTTTACTTACAGATAACAAATATTTTTGTATTTGTTATAAAAAAATATTTGTGTATGTAATTGAGAAATGGATGCACCAATCCAAAAAGAATCAAATAATGCAAGAGACGAGTTGTGGCATAGCATTAATATAGGATGTACTATGTAGGGCGGTCTTCCTTGAGGAGTGGTTCCCACTGGACCTCTTTCCGTCGGTGGCCACTGTAGACTTTAGGAGCTAACTTGCTAGCAATCCCCCACCGGACCACCACGCTGGTGGTGGCACCACCACCGCACTCAATCTCCTTTTCGTTCCTATAATCATTAAATATTAATAACCCCTTAATTACTTTACTACTTTTATTGTATCAACCATAAATGTGTTAACCATCACTCTTAATTGTGAAGCTATGCATATCACATATTTGATTTATCTTTCAAAGAATTTGATATCTGATATCGATATCCTAATATATAGATATTTTAATACCAAGTGATATTGATATCCGATTATATCAATCATTAGTTAATATGAAAATGGGCCCTGGAGTTTTGAAAAATCTAAACATCTTGGAGATAGATCGAGAGGTAGGAATTTTTCGAACGAACTTCACTCTTTCGTATACGTTAGGAGTCCATTGATGAAGAGGGGCTGGGGAAATTAAGCTTGAGCTCCGCTCTTACAATTGGGTCATTGCGATTACGAGTTGGATGTCTAATTGTCTTGGCGGTAATGATAATATCTTTTACCGGAACCGGTGACCACTTTTTCTATAATCCAAAATCAAGCAAATGTACAAAATGAAGATAGTAATCCAAAATCAAGCAAATGTACAAAATGAAGATAGTGGAGATTTAAGGCCCACCTTTACCCTTCGAGTTGGGAAACAATATAATGAAGCACGCCCGTATCACATGTGGTAGCTTTTGGGCAACTATGTACATAGCATAGCCCATTTCAATTATTTCATTTTCCACCACCAACATCAGCTACGCAGTACGTTCTTGCGTTATCCTACAATGCAAACCACACAATAAAGGCGTAAATAATAACACACGATTTAAGTGGAAAACTCTTCTAATCTACTACACGCGCCCAAACTACTAGGCAAGCAATCCATTGGGCGTGCAAGACCCCCTTTGCGGAAATAATTCATGTAATTAGAATCACACTCAAACAACCAAGTTGAACAAGCGCACACACAACAGCAAAACCAACCCACGAGATCAAGGACACCATGAGAGCAACTTCTATCAAAAGTTTGTACATAACCCATATCGGACACATTTTAGTAAGAAGATGGGCAACTGTGTTACTTATATGACTAATAAAGTATAAACTATGAGTCAAAGACTGACTTGACAAAGGAATGTCATCTACAATAAGACCTTAAGAAGATAAGGCGATTAAGAGTGGGTTCCTCTTCAACTATCTTGTTCTTTGATGAGGCTTCTTTGGATGCACTCTCTTGAATTCAAATTTTGGAGTAGTAGTGTTCTTTGCCTTCTTTGTATAATGACCCAGCAAATTGTCATTCTAATTGGGCCGAACAACTGGGCCCATAGGCCCAACAAGTTTTGGGTAACCCTCGAGGTGTTGAAATGAACAACAACAAAAGATCAATTGAGCAGGTAAGGTAGTCTATGCTGGCTCCCTTGTCAATTGACTTGCAGAGGTTTTTCATGTATTGGATATGGTAAGTAACACTTCCGGGCCTGGTTTTACCATGTCCAATACCGGTTCAATATGCAATAAGAATGCTAAAGTTGTTCTTACCATTGTGGGAGTGTTTTCAGATAGTTTTGCCTGAAGTTGATCATCTCCGGCGTTGGAGAGATCGAAAGGGTGCAGATAAACTTTGCTTAGGATAAAATGACTATAAGTTCATGTTTTGAGGGGGTTTGGAACCCGGTCATGCCGGGAGGCTCAGCCCCACGCCTATTTCATTAGTTACAAATGTAAATTACAATCGAAAGGGGGACATTATGCCTAAACCCTTTTATAATTTTTTTTTAAAAAAAAAACCCTTGAATGGAACTATGCTATTTCAGAGAGATAAAATCTCCTTCTCAGTGTAGACAATCATACTATCCATCAAAAAGACAATGAACCCTTTAAACAACATATTGCTGTATAGTTGGACATGGTAACACTTTCGGGATCATCCATTCCTACAAGATAATGAAGGACGAACCCTTAGAAAATCGTTAAATATAATAGTTGTACTACAAACACGGTTCAATGCAATAGGAATGTTAAAGTTTTTCTTACGATTGTACGTTGGCAGGATGCAATTGCAGTTGGGCTAGCATGTACAACATTCCCTTTCGGGTAGGCTGCCTTCTTGTAAAGGCCCCATGGGAGTTTATAGAGCGAGTAAGAGTTTGCCTGCGACATATGGTATATCAGATAGCTATCTCACTGCAGTCAAGTTCAAAATTAGCAACAACTAAGCCATATATGTATTGCAGTATTGGTGCAGTTTATAATAACAATATTATTAATCAATAACGGATGTTAATCAGCATAGGAGTGTGAATAGCTTACAAGCAAATGAAGGATTCTAGTTGTCATAGAAACCAAGATGTGTCGCTTTCTCTGTACAGGCGTGTTTTAATGACTGAATGCCCATAAAATTGATAGACGGCTTTCACCATCTTAAGTTCCTCTTCAGTGAAGTTAGGCAGTGTCTTACACTGTTTTCGGGAACTCATGGTATACGGTTGGATTTATAAACCTGTAAAAAGATAAGTTGAACCAGGATCAGATTTAGATTGGTCATAAATTGAGAGTAAAAAATAATTCAAGAACTAACCATGGGACTTTTACCAACAGAAACACATGCTATGGGCTCATTGCAAAGCTAGGTTGTTTTTCTCTTCCCAGATAAGAGGCTCATACCATACAGATAAAGTGAATTCTAACTATCCCTTGTGTGTTTCCTATAAATAATAAGAGGTGTAGCTTATGTATATCTTATTGATGGCATTTATAACAATTGTTAGCTCATCAAAGGGCAATATATAGCAGCAACAACTCTTGGCTCGTCAAGGCTACCCAACTCTTTACCTTGTGCCCAAATATCAAGAAAAAGAAATTGATCAGTATATCCAGCAAATTAAATCCTTTCTGCAAAACACAATAGGACTTTTCCAAGATTTTGGACCAGGAGATTGATTACCCTTTTCTGTGAGACTGATACAATTAGCAACGAAACATGGTACATATATATATATATATATATATATATATATATATATATATATATATATATATATATATATATATATATCTCCCTCTTCGCAACACTATGTAATTCCCTAGCGTTTGAGGGAGAGCATATCATCATAATTGTAAGTTTGGCATATGTTGTTATTCATACAAGGGCGGAGCTAATTAAAGAGTGAGCCAGGCTAGCCGGCCAACTACATGGATAAGTATGAAAATTAAGAGAAAAATAAATGAAATGTGACAGTGCAATTTCATGGTACCTTTGTCATGCAAATAGTCTTATCAATGTGACATTGATATGCAATTCCAATCCAATCTGCCTTCCTAGTTTCTTCTGCATTATCCGTTGAACCATTGTGAGTTGTATGCATTTGAGATTGTTAAGAAACCAGTGAAGATCAGTTGTAGGATGCATACTTCTTGGCTATCATTGGCCTTGATTTTACTTTGATTTCTTCTCTTTGTTCATCTCTTTCAATCTTTGGGCTGCATCTTTGATCTTCACCTGTTAACATGCATGGGCTGCAATAGTCTATGATTTGAGCTCCACATTGGAAAGTTGATGGTATGTTAAGATATCAATTGTCACAAGTCCACTTGATCCATCGCAATAAGGTGAACTACCAGTTTACCATACATCTTAAAGTACACAATATTCATAGTGATAAAGGGGAACAAGGAGAACTAACCGAATTGGTTCATCAACCATATAAGTTGTGGAACTTGCACAACATTCAAATGCATGAATTTTGAGGATCCACAAGTGAGTGCAGCGTCAACAAACAACTAGGCCAAGATAGTCCAGGAAATGGCTTTTTATAGTGTAATTTCATCAAACACCTCTCAATTCAAATCCCCCTCTTAACAATAATGTGAGTTATACTAAAATCTCCCTCTTCAAAAAAGGCTTGAATCAACATAGAAACCACCATGGTAATCAAACACTTTTTTTTTAAAGAAAAACAAAACAGTATGAAATGCCCTTGGCCTAGAATCCAGATCTTTCAAACCCAATCAAAACACTTGAAAATAATTAAGTATTTATCATAAAAGCAGAAGCATGAGAACATGAAAATTTGTTTTTCAAAAGATTATTTTGTAAAGGAAAAATAAAATTATATAGTAAAAACAATGTGGGCTATAACATTAAGTCCTTAAACCCATTAATTGAGTTCAAAGTGATAATGCATAGCCCGGATTGATGAAGGTGCCTTATGTAAAGAGCTAGATGACCTATGTGATCAACCAACCTCCAACAACCAGCCTAATACTCCACCCAGTACAGCTCCGTAGTAGATTCACATTCATAGCAATGTTCTTGTGTAGTTGTGTGCGCTTGTCATTCTTCCAACTAACTTGCAAGGACACAACTCGATCATGAGCCCTCAATCTAATCGGCACCACATTTTTTATATATTATGAACCAATCTGCACACCACATGGTGACAGTTAGCCAATGTCAAGCAATCAGAGTATCAGACGGTGTTTTTTTGTCAAGAAAACGAGTTAAGAGTCGTGAGCTTTGATTTTATTAGCACTCCTAAATTTGAATTCGTCACTCTTGTGAACCTCAACGAGAAAAGCTTCATATTTAAAAGGGTTTTCCACCCCAAATATAATTCCTTGCAATTCTCAATATATAAATATTTCAAGGAAGGAAGGTGTTGAATGGCTTTAGGCAAGTGAGTTGTCCTCCCATCAAACCCGATTGTTAGGCTACGAAGATTTCGCAAAGCTTTGAATGACGATTCCAAACGACTACCTTCCATTTCCTCCTCTTTCCATTTTGAAAGTTTTAATCTTTCAAGGGACGTGAGGTACTGCAGTCCCTCCATCAAGTGCTCGCCCCGACCCGGGACTGACAACGATACAAGTTCCTTCAAGGCTTCACTCAATTTCAACCCTTCATCATCATCATCTCCAATTTCTGATATTTCACAATTGTCTAAATTCAAATCTTTGAGGGCGGTTAGATGTGCCAGCCCCCGACAAGATACCCCGTACTTCAGGTCAACAAGCCTCAATTTCTGCAGATGAGTAAGGTGCCGTAACCATCTCTCCGGAAAGGATGTTAGACCGTCAACTCTATAAAGGACTAAAGTCTTCAGGTTGTTATTTTGGCGGAACGTAGACAAGGAGTCAGTCAGAGGAGAGCCATTTCGGTTTATATTCTCCATCAACAACTCTGTTAACAATTCCATATCAACCCCTCCAAGAGTTAAATCTTTAACTTCCTCAAACAGGGGCATTTGTCCTTTAAGCTTTCGACAACCACGTATACAAACTGTTGAAACTTTTCGAAGGCGAGGACGTTTTGTCGGCTCAACTACTTCTTGTCGCCACCAACCTTTAAGCTTGGGAAGATTATCAAGTTCAATGACTTTTAAAGAGTGGAAATATAAATCACATCTTATTTCATCCTCTAAGTACTCCACCTGACAACAATAGCTAAGATGGAGCTCGGTGACATTCTTAAGTGTGCCAACCCAGCTTGAAAGCATCTCACCCACATAGTATGAAATTTCCAAATATTCAAGATTTTTATGCGGCTCAAGCGCATCTAACACTGCTTTTGCTTCATCTTTTGACAAATTCTGGTGATCATGATCCTCCTCCCTAAAAGAATGATACTTCCAGCTTATAATCATCCCACTAAGTTTGGTCTTCTCCGACATGTTTGCTTTCCGTGCATCTTCTTTGGGATCTAGCCATCCCTTTCCAGGAAGTGGAAGTTCAATTCTCAAAATCCCGTGCAAATTATCAAGGCCTTGCAAGTATCTTAAACCTCCCATACAAGGATGTACAATAAGTCTATCCAACTTAACAAGGGAGGTCAAAGCTCTCAATCCTGCTGGGGAAGGCCCCAAGTTCTCGCATCTATGTATATGGAGCTGTCTTAAGCCTCCCAACTTCTCTATTTTCGGAGGCAGATCTTCAAGGAGTTGGCAACCCACAAGTACCAAAATCATCAAATGGTGAAGCTTACAAATTGAATTTGGAAGGCGTTTAAGCTTGCTATTGTCAGAAAGGTCGAGATATCTCAAGTGGACCAATTCTCCAAACGACTCTGATAAGCTATCAAGTCTCAAATTGGCCAAGTGCAATGCTCGTAGCATTCTAAATCTTTCTAGTGCCATGTTTAGATGGTCTTCATTGAATCGTTCTCTAGGATGATCAATTATAAGAGTTCTCACTGTCTTTGGATCAGAAACCAGACTACCATAGTCGAAAGAATTATCATGCTCCGAACTAATAGAGATGTGACGAAAATTGTCCCTCTCACCCTTAATGACCATAGAAACCTTATCAATAAAAGCACTCTCAGTTTTAGCAACATCTATTGCCACATCATGTAATAGATCATGCATTTTAGCAGTATGCTTGTAGCCACCATAATAAACGGAAAAGTGCTTTTTCACCTCCTGGAAAAAACATCTTTCAACCAAGTGGAAAAAGTATTCCTCTCCCACTTTCTCCAAGTTTTGCTCATTGTCAGCAAAAGTCTTAACAAAACCTTGAGCTATCCATAAACGAACTAGCACATCTTTATCAAACCAGTAGTCTTTAGGGAAGAGAGAACAATAAGCAAAACAAAGCTTCAAATTTGGATGAAGATGATTATAGCTAACCATCAAAACACTTTTGACACTCTCCTGATTCTCCTCATCCCCCCTCTTTGCAATAGTCCATGTAAGATCATTCTCCAAAAATTCAGACCATATTTTCCCGCTTTTTTCTTTATGGCGTAAAAGGCTCCCAACAACAACTATTGCAAGCGGAGCATTTCCACACTGATGCACAATCTTCTGACCTAAGGGCTCTAATTCTGGATATTCCTCCCCAATTTCATCCTTGTTACAGAATGCATGTTTAACAAACAAAGACCATGCACTCTCATTTGATAGCACAGCTAGATCAAGACAACAATCAGGCTTTGACACATCTAGACATTTGACAACTTTTCTAGATCTTGTTGTTGTCAAAACCTTACTACCGATTTTTCCACAACGAAGAATGCCTTCCAATTTCATCCAATTTCCAGAGTTTTCATCCCAAACATCATCCAGAACAAGTACAAATTTTCTCCCACTAATTATCTCTCTTAACTTCTCCTGCAACTTCTCTAAACCAAGTTCAGATTGCCTTCCCTCTTTAGATGCTATTATTTCTATCAACACTTGCTCTAGATTTGAGAGGTAATTTATACAAGCCCAAAGCTGCACATCGAAACCTTGTTTCACCCTTTTATGATTATACACATATTTAGCCAAAGTGGTTTTCCCCAATCCCCCAAACCCAATTATTGCAATAACAGAAGGGCTTCGGGTCTCGGATGTCTCTCCTATATTCTGAGGGAGTAACATACTGATTATACGATCTCTATCCTCATCTCTTCCAATTACATCATCCTCATGTACAAAAGAATGAGTTTTTGGCCTCACAAATGGTTTTACTACAGGAGGTTGTTGCCTTACAAGACCATAGATTTCCATATCTTTCTTAATGCCGTCCACAGATTCCCTAATCGCCTTAACCGCGTGAGCGGTCTTATAAATGAGACCCAACTGGTTTGCATCGGAGAAGAACAGGCGTACCTCTTTGGTGAATGAATTGCCCGACATGGTCCTCTTGTGCAGGATTCGGGCAGCCAATGTGTCAAAAAAGTCTTCAGCATCGTACATGACGTTCCTCATCCTGGACAGGCAGTGCTGCACGGCATCTTCATTGGAACCTCGTTCCTGGGTATCTTGTTGGATGTAGGTGAGGGTTTTAATGGTGGCTTCAAGACTTGTTAGGTCCTTGTTGGAATTCCAGAGGAGGTGTTGTGATGTCTTGGGATTGTCCCACATCGAAAAACACGATAACCCGAGCCTTGCATATAAGTCAGTGGGCCACTCCTCCTATTGCCAATTGGTTTTAGGATGGAACCCCGCTGGTCTTGTGTGCTCGGCTTGGGTGCGCTTGATGCGCTCTGCCGTGTGGACCCCCCACGGTTATATGGCCCACCGGGATTTAACATGGTATCAGAGCAGGTGCGGTCCGGGACCCTGGTCGATCTATTGGGCTAGCCGGCCTTAAGGCTCAAGACGTCAAGTGCAACTGGCTTAATTGCGAGGCCAGGCAGTTGCACTTGAGGGGGCGTGTTGTGATGTCTTGGGATTGTCCCACATCGAAAAACACGATAACCCGAGCCTTGCATATAAGTCAGTGGGCCACTCCTCCTATTGCCAATTGGTTTTAGGATGGAACCCCGCTGGTCTTGTGTGCTCGGCTTGGGTGCGCTTGATGCGCTCTGCCGTGTGGACCCCCCACGGTTATATGGCCCACCGGGATTTAACAGGAGGAACTCGTCTTTGGCAAGGGAGGTGAAGAGTTGGAGGGCAGATTTGGCAATGGAGGCCAAAGCAGCAGCATCGGCCATTGTTGGATCGAGAGTGTTTGAGAGAAGGGGGTTTAAGAGATCGAAAGGTTGTGGAGACACAGACACAGGCCGGGAAGGATGTTGCTTAATTAAGTTGTGGAGACACAGACACAGGCCGGGAAGGACGAAGTACCTAACAGTCTTCCCTTTTGCTTGTTAACAACGCGGCTTCTAACAGTCTTCTATCGGAGGCTAGCAATTTAGCCTCTTCCCTTCTAAAAGTCCTATATGGAGCCCACTAATCTCATTCTTGTTGATAGGATGGATCACAAACAATAATTCAAAGCACTTTTGATCTGGAGGGCACCAACTACTACCTTCTCTTTTTAAAGCATTGATTCCTCTATGGAGCCCACTTATCTCCTTGTTGTTATGCTTTGAGCGTTACTTGGACATTAGGATTTGTTACACTTTGGTGTAAGTTTTCTTATATGTGCCTAATTGGCATCCTAATCCTCTGCGTAGAACAAAAATAAACGAGCCCGGTTAGCTAACCATATCGAGCACAACAAGCGAAAAACAACTAATTAAACCTATGATGGTGCTTTTCCAAGGTACCTTTCTCAACCAAAAAGTCGGTCAATCTATTGACTATTGTGTAGTATGCATAACACTTCCAAGTTCCAATTCACCTTCCATGTTTCCTTCTGCATTGTCACTTGTCCATTTTACAATGAACTAACTATATGGTATATATGAATTTTCCGAAATAAAAGATCAAGAATTGACCTAAGATGATTGAACTCTTTAACTTTAACCCGGGAAGATTTGGGGCCACGAGCTGGAGATGGAGTATGTGTCAAAGAAGTTGTGGCGTGCACAGTTTAACCTATTGACAATCAGCTCTGCCTGAAGGCTGAAGGTAATATTGAGAAGCTGATGAACTCAGGATGCTTCTTCGTAAGTCATTGTTCAGCTATCTGAAATAGAAAATATAACTCAGGGAGGCCAAAACAATACCGTTTCAAATATTGTGGCGAATATATATAGCAGTTCCTTGACATGGGAAACTTGATGTGTGTAGTTCGAGATATACTTTACCAGATTGGCAGATCCTATTGACAATCAGCCCTGTCTCCATTATGAAGTCCTTTGTCCCGACCCACAAAAGTTGCAATTATCCCCATATTATTCTAATTTAGATGTAATTCATGACCAAAGTTTACAAAGTGGTCAATATATATAAACAAATTAAAGTGCTTGGCTTTGAAAATTTCAGTTCTTGGCTTTGCTAAGATAAGTTAGGCCGGGATTGAAGTTTGATCAGTACATGAAATTCAAAAGTTAGCTTACTTTGTGATAAGAGTCATCTGAACTTTTGTTCAGGAATGGAAATGAGGTAGCCCATGAACTTGCTCAGTTAGCTAGATCCATGGGATGTAAGGGTTAGCGCAGTGGTTATGCCATTCCCAAACCACGTCCTTCCTCTTTTACTTGATCTGCTTGCAATGGTTCTGTAGATTATTTAAACCAGCTACGTACTGCAAGTTTAATTTCTGATTGCTAATACATCAACAATCCAAAGTTAAGATTGAAAAGGTAAGCAATTAACTGATGGTACTTCCTACTACTGCCTTTGTAAACTCATTAGCCCATAAATGTACTATCAAGTTTCAAAATGGTCACCTTAGCCTGCCTAACCAATATATACTTTCTGAATTCGCCACAAACCCTCCCCGGAAATCACAACTAAAGGCACTAGGATAGTAATAACATCCCCTTCTCTACTGTAACTTACATCTTTTTATTGGTGTTCTATATGCCTTACCCTCTCTACATTGATCGTCGAACAATTCCACCAATTTCTCTTGAGCATTTTGTCAAACACCTTATGTGCATTATTATTAGGCATTCAAATTACTCAATTCTCAACAGCACAAATTTTCCAGATAAATCACACCAGCAAAAATTTAAAATAAAATAAATAAATAAATAAAGTAACTTACATTGATCTCCAGAAGGGGCGGTGTAGGGAGGTTGGTAGGATTAATGGTGGTGAAGAAGAAACTTGTAACCCCGGATTTCGGTTCAATTTTTCCTTTTAAGATATGGTCCGGATGGAGGATTTCGGGTGAAACAGAGCATTTTGAACCTTAATAATTGTCACTCTAGGATCCAATGAATATAAAAGCATGTTATATATTCAACGTAAGCGATTGGGAAAGTGGTGTCCTTTGAGTTGTGGGAGTGTTTTCACTTTTCAGGTAGTTTTGCCTGAAGTTGATCGTCTCCACTCTCCAGCGTTGGAGGGAAGGGGGTTTGAGAGATCGAAAGGGTTCAGCCACTTCAATTCTAACTGTATCATTATCTCACCAGCCTGTTCCTGAACCAGTTGGCAGTTCTAAAATATTTTGTTGGGCTTTGGAACCCGGTCATGCCGGGAGGCTCATCCCCACGCCTATTTCATTAGTTACAAATGTAAATTACAATTGAAAGAGGGACATTATACAATAAGAATCAAAGCTATTAGAAATCTCCTTCTCAGTGTAGACAATCATACTATCTATAAAAAAGACAATGAACCCTTTAAACAACATATTGTTGTATAGTTGGACATGGTAACACTTCCTGGCCGGATCATCCATTCCTACAAGATAATGAAGGACGAACCCTTAGAAAATCTTTAAATATAATAGTTGTACTACAAACACCGGTTCAATCAATGCAATAGGAATGTTAAAGTTTTTCTTACGATTGTTGGCAGGATGCAATTGCGGTTGGGTTAGCACGTACAACATTCCCTTTCGGGTAGGCTGCCTTCTTGTAAAGGCCCCATGGGAGTTTATTGAGCGAGGAAGAGTTTGCCTGCAACATAGGAGTGTGAATAGCTTACAGTATTGCTATCTCGGTGTAGTGAAGTTCAAAATTAGCAACAACTAAGCCATATATGTATTGCAGTATTGCTGCAGTTTATAATAACATTATTAATCAATAACGGAAGTTAATCAGCATAGGAGTGTGAATATCTTACAAGCCAATGAAGGATTATAGTCGTCATAGAAACCAAGAGGTGTCGCTTTCTCTGTAAAGGCGTGTTTTAGTGACTGAATGCCCATAAAATTCATAGATGGCTTTCACCATCTTAAGTTCCTCTTCAGTGAGGGTAAATTCGTAGACGGCTTTCACCATCTTAAGTTCCTCTTCAATGAAGGTAGGCAGTGTCTTACACTGTTTTCGGGTACTCATGGTATACGGTTGGATTTATAAACCTGTAAAAAGATAAAGTTGAACCAGGATCAGATTTAATTAGATTGGTCATAAATTGAGAGTAAAAAATAAAGTTGAAGAACTAACGATGGAACTTTTACCAACAGAAACACATGCTATGGGCTCATTGCAAAGCTGGATTGTCTTCCTCTCCTCAGATAAGAGGCTCATACCATAGAGATACAAGTGAATTCTAACTTCCCCTTGTTTGTTTCCTAAAAATAATACGAGGTGTCGCTTATGCATATCCTATTGATGGCATTTATAACCAATATTTGTAAAGAGATAGGAGTCTTTTTACCAGTTACTTTGTACTCGCATCTATAAACAGCAGCGGTATGAGAGCGTGTGGCTTTGTAGTTGAATTCACAGCACTGCAATTTCCAAATGCCTTGGAGCACCTCAAAGGGGAAAAAATCAACTGTCGTAGCCAAGAGCAGCAACAACTTTTGGATCATCAAGGCCACCCAGTACTTTTCCTTGTGCCCAAATATCAAGAAAAATCAATCAATCAGTATGTCCAGCAAATTAAGTCCTTTCTACAAAACACAATAGGACTCTTCCAAGATTTTGGACCATGAGATTGATTACCCTTTTCTCCGAGACTGATACAGTTAGCAAAGAAGCACGGTACACAAATCTCCCTCTTCACAACAATATTTATTTCCCTAGCGTTTGAGGGAGATCATAATTGTAAGTTTTGCATATGTTTTTATGCGTACAAGGACAGAGCTAATTAAACAGTGAGCCAGGTTAGCCAACTACATGGATCAGTATGAAAAGAGAAAAATAGATTAAATTATGTGACAGTGCTTTTTCATGGTACCTTTCTCATGCAAACAGTCTATCAATGTGTACATTGTGATATGCAATTCCAATCCAATCTGCCTTCGTAGTTTCTTCTGCATTACCCGTTGAACCATTGTGAGTTGTGCATTTGAGATTCTTAAGAAAGCAGTGAAGATCAGTTGTAGGATGCATACTTCATGGCTATCAATCCTATCATCATTGGTCTTGTTTTTACTTTTGATTTCTTCTCTTTGTTTATCTCTTTCAACCTTTGGGCTGAATCTTTGATCTTCGCCTGTTAACATGGCCTGCAATAGTCTATGATGTGAGCTCCACATTGGAAAGTTGATGGTACGCTTAGATATCAACTGTCAACAAGTCCACTTGATCCATTGCAATAAAGTGAACTACTAGATTACCATTTATCTTAAAGTACACACTACACAGTATTCATAGTGATAAAGGGGAACAAGGAGAACTAACCAAATTGGTTCATCAACCATAAGCTGTACTGTACATGGAACTTGCACAACATTCAAATGCTGCAATGCATGAATTTTGAGGATCCACATCAAACGCATCGTCAACAAACAACTAGGCCAAGATAGTCCAGGAAATGGCTTTTTGTAGTGTGATTTCATCAAACACTCTCAATTCAAATCCCCCTCTTACCAATAATGTGAGTTATATTAAAATCTCTCTCTTAAAAAAAAAAGGCTTGAATCAACATAGAAACCACCATGGTAATCAAACACTTTTTTTTAAAGAAAAAAAACAGTATTAAATACCCTTGGCCTAGAATCCAAATCTTTCAAACCCAATCAAAACATTTGAAAATAAGTATTTTTCATAAAAGCAGAGGCATGAGAACATGAAAATTTGTTTTTTCAAAATATTATTTTCTAAAGGAAAAATAAAATTATATAGTAAAAACAATGTGGGCTATAACATTAAGTCCTTAAACCCATTAATTGAGTTCAAATTGATAATGGATAGCCCGGATTTATATAGGTGCCTTATGTAAAGAGCTAGATGATCTATGTGATCGATCAACTAACGTCCAACAACCAACCTAGCTAATACTCCACCCAATACAGCTCTGTAGAAGATTCACCTTCATAGCAATGGTTCTTGTGCGCGCTTGTCATTCTCTTCCAACTAACTTGCAAGGACAAAACTCGATCATGAGCCCTCAATCTAAATGGCACCATATTTTTGTTTATATTATGAACCAACCCGCGCACCACAAGGTGACAGTTAGCCAAAGTCAAACAATCATACGGTGTTTTTTTTTGTCAAGAAAATAAGACTCCAGAGCTTTGATTTTATTAGCACTCCTAATTTTTTCATGGTTTACCTATTTTAGCCTAGATAACGTCACCAGAAATCATCTCTTGTAAGGAACATCCAAGGAATAGCTCTGGATGGGCATCTAACTAGCTCAACAGAAATTGCGTCTTGTGACTCTTGTCAATCGACTTCATACTTCTAGTAGTATTGTCATGGTACCCCTCAGCTTATAAACCGTCATGACAATTGAAGCTCTCTGTCAATCAAACAAACTCCTCACGGCTAAAAGGATACCCTAAAAAGTACTGCAAAACAAATAATACATCAAAGGATAAACCGTTAAGACATGCAATATAATTGGTGAATAGTTGGACTAGAGATTTTGGTTGAATTAAACATGGGATTCTTACCAACTTTGTTTGGCATTAAAGAGACACTGACGGTGGATTCTAAGTTCCAACTCCGTTGTGTTTGTTTCTAAACTGAACAGTATAACAAGAAATTGATCAGTATAACAAGCAAATCAAGTCCTTTCTACAGAACACAAAATGACCCTTCCATGATTTTGGACCACTTGATTTATTACCTTTAATTTTCATCAATACTGATACAATGAAGCAAATGCCATCCCTCCTTACAAATATTTCATATATATGCAACAGGTAATGCTGTCGTTGTAGGCCGGTGGTGAGAACTGGTGGTTGGAGAAGGAAAAGAAGGAAATGGGAGTTAAAAGTGGAATTTGGAGAGAGAGAGTCCACACCCCCATCCCTCCTTCTTCCTGCTCCCCCCTCCTTCATTTTCATCCTTCACTTCATTACCCGCTCCGCCCTGGTTTTTATTTCTTAAGAAGAGGGAAAAAAAAGATGAGAAATTAAATGGATAATTTAGTGGATCGAGGTGGCGATTGCATATACATCGAGAGAGACAGTTTTCGGTAATTATGTGGTCAATTACCTGTATGCCGTTATCTCTATGTAAGGGATGTGGCGAATGAGAGGCCAATCCTCCCCCATTCCCTTTTCGCATCTCCTTTCCAATTCCGCTGGGCAATTCTTAATTGCAAGGTATCTGAGAGAGGTGAGTTTGGGGATCCAAATCGGGAGTGATTTCACTTCTGAGCAGAAAATAATAAATAGGATTTGCAAGGAGATGAGATGTTGGATCCCGTCGGGTAATTGCTCCATTCCTCTCATGCTAGCAAGATGTAAGCCGTGAAGAGACGAAGAAAGAGAAATCCAGGGTACATCGTCTACCCATTCAGCCTGTACGTTCTCCATTAAAGCCGCGCATTAGGATCGGGACTGTTTGGATTTCAAATGTTTAGGTTTAAGGGCTTACTAGTATGATCCCCGCGCCATGGCGCAGTTTTTTATAAATAAAATCTTACTAATATATTAAATTGATATTATAACATAATTGTAAAAGTTCAGATAATTACATATTTTGAATTAAACTCATGGGTAGAAAAAAACGATTAAAGTAGTATATATAGATATATATAGATATAGATGTAGATTACTAATATTAATTTTATATTTTCTTATTATTAATTTTATGTTTTGAATTAATCTCATTGTTTTTTTAGAGAAAAAAAAACTACTAAAATTATAATTTAGGCTAAGATCAACGTTTTGAATTAATCCCAATAGTTAGTAAAATTAAAGAAAAAAGAGAATTAAAGGAAAAAAAAAGAAAAAAAAATTAGAATTAAAGAAAATCAAAGAAAAATGGTAAAAATAATGATTGGTCGAGACTCCTAAAATTTCTCTAAGCTTGACCCATCATCCTAAACTCTTCTAAATTAAGAGTTTATATAGATGCGTTAGGAAAATATATCTAGATAAAAGAAAGAATATTATTTTTATTTGTATAGAAGAGTTAATGATTAGAGAAATATAGAATATAGAGATATGACTACCTCTTGTTTAAATAATTTATTAAAATAAAGGGAAACAAAATCAATTTTGTACGAAAAGTTAGAAAGTGTAAATCAGCTCCATTTATTTTTTTTACCTTTCCCAAAATTTAAATGAAACGAGACCTAAATAAACTTATAAATTATTGTTCAACTTCTTTTAAATACATTATCTATCTATCTATATCTATATCTATATCTATATCTATATAAAATACTTTTTTTTTTGGTGAAATATCTATATCTATATCTATATAAAATACTAAAATAGAGACCGCTGAAGCGACCTCGCAGCCACGAAATTTTCTGAATTAAACGGGATTATTTTTGCTTGCGTGTCATTTTCTGGATTAAAGCGGTATTATATTTCTGGACCACATTAATTAATAAACGAATATAGTTAGGTAGAAAACTTATCTTTTTAAACCAATATATTAAGTGGCTATAAATTTTTTACGTTCCGGCTATATACACCACAAATCTTGCACGTCCTTAAGGACGTGCTTGATTGAAAGGCTTGCACGTCCTTAAGGACGTGCAATATTAACCTTGTGATTTGCGGTGTATATAGTCACCCATTTTTTAATTAATCTATATAATAAATTGTTATCATATTTGGGTAGTTACATTTTAAGAATATTTTTAATAATGAATACTATACCAAATTATATCTAGGATTTTATATTTTTATTTTATCAATGGATATAAATTCAAGTGTAAGAGTTTTATATCCTGGTATATATGATATTGGGCCATAGTAAAAGATTTGGAATTTTTCGAGGCTTGAATTTGACCGAAATTCTACTAAAATAACTTTGATTAATGTGTTTGGTTTGAGAATACATATATGGGTATCTTAATTGAACATATATAACTTCAATAGCGAGATACATATTTAATAAGCGAGAAGAATAAAAAAAAATATCGATCTTTTCTCATTGAAATAGATATTAACTACGCCGTATTATCATTGTATAATTGATCGATTATGGCTACTCCTAAGTTTCCACCACTATTCACATCAAATAATAGATAAAGATATGAGGTTTTATTATTAAAAAATATTGTCCATCTCATTTAAGTTTAGCATACCTTTAATAATAATTAAAATCTATATCTATATCTATCTATATCTTCTATATAAAATACTAAAACAGAGACCGCTGGAGCGACCTCGCTGGCACGGAATTTTCTGGATTAAACGGGATTATTTTCGCTTGCGTGGCATTTTCTGGAATAAAGTTGTATTATATTTTTGGGTCACATCAATAAATAAGTCAATATAGTTAGGTGAAAAACTTATCTTTATAGATTATTAATAAATCAATATATCTTGATTAGATTATCAATACGCCCATATTTGGTTCACGGTTAATTTAACTAATAAATTATTGTCATATCTTGATTGGTTAATTTTGATAACATTTTGTGACTTATCCTCTAACCCACCTTCATTAATTATCACAATTAATTAAAATTAATCTTATCACATAAATCTCACATAATTTTATCACATATTAAAATTAAAATTTTCCTTATAAATCAATGCTACGTACAAGTAGTATTATTTATATAAAAAAAACGGAGAGATATTTTGGAGCAAATGTCATGATGTTGTACATTTTATTGATTCTTTTGTTACCCCATTAAATATAATTCATAAATAAGTATTGTACAGTTTTTAAAGAGATAACAAATATATAAAATATTAACTTTTTAATTAATTTTTATATAATTTTATACTTATTAAAAGTTTAAGAGTATTTTTAAAAAATAATTAAAATTTTAATATTTTATAAAGCTTTAGCTCCTTAAAAAATGTACTAAAAAGTGAAACGATATTTATTTCTGAACGGAGGGAGTATATAAAATATTAACTTTTATTATCTTTTTAGATCAAATAATCTATCCAATATGACCTTATATCTCAATTAGTTTTTTTATAATCTTTTTAATGTTAACATTAAATCGGATTATAATATTAGTTCATAAATAAGTGGTGAACGTATAGCATTCAGAAAAATACGTTAGAAAAAAATTATGTTGATATTAAAAGATCCAAAGATATCAACCAAATTATTATAACCTTTAAATTTCAAAAAATCTATATAAATTGAACATTATTTTGTTTATTAAGAAACCGCGCAACGGGCGGGCCACGTGTCATATTCTGAATTAAATACATATTATATTTTTGGGTATTTCAATTAATAAACCAATATAGTTAGGTAAAAAATTTATCTTTTTAGATCAATATATTAAGTGGCTATAAAGCTATAAAAATTTAGTTAACATAATCCTCATCTTTTAGCCACGTCAAGCTAATTTTATTAAATAGTAAATCCAAGTTATTTAAAAAAAATTAATAAGTGATCTTTATTATTGGATTGAATTGAACCATATCATTAAATTTCGTTTAAATACTTATATATGTAACTTAAGAGAACTGATAGAGAATACAAATTAATATGATTAAAGTTAGTAAAACAACGTTTAAAAGGGGAGAACAAAATCATTCTTCAATCACATATATTTTAGCCACCTCATACAATTATGGATCCACACTTTCATAAATAATCACAATTAATTCAAATAATAAAATGTTATTATCTTTTTGGGCCACATCAATTAATAAGCAAATGTAGTTAGGTAAAAAATTATCTTTTTAGATC
Organism: Persicaria tinctoria; assembly: GCA_037127255.1. NCBI lineage: Eukaryota > Viridiplantae > Streptophyta > Magnoliopsida > Caryophyllales > Polygonaceae > Persicaria > Persicaria tinctoria. The sequence continues at coordinate 74,043,681 of JBANSL010000014.1, read as the reverse complement.
AAATAATCTATCCAATATAACCTTATATCCTAATAAAAAAAAGTCCATGCCGTCAAATATGATGAAAATTTTTGCGAAGATATATCCATCAAATTTGATGATTTTTTTTTTATAAAATAAATAATATTTTGATTTTTTTTAAAGAAAATTTGTTGGAATAGAACCAATTTTATACGTATATTATTTATATGCATGTAGTTTAGGAGAGTATGATTTAGGTGCAATAATTTTATATTTATATCTTTTTTTATTTTGTATTTAAGATCATAAATATTGACATTGGATCCACTTTTAGTCAATTAGTTTTGGACTTTATGTCCGATTGGTAATGTTAGATAAATTAACAATTGAAAGTATTTAACAAAACCCCCTACAATAATAATAAAAAAATTATTAAAAAATAAACTCATATCAATATAGTATGTAATAATACGTATTTTATAATTTACGTCATTGGGGCATATGTTATTATAATTTATATCATTGAGGCATATGTTATTATAATTTATATGAGGCATATGTTAATATAATAAAATATAATTTATTAACAAAACGCGCAAACGCGCGGGTACCAAATACTAGTACGTATATATATATATTATTCTCACCAAACACTTTATAAATATTTAAAATGATTAGGAATATACTTACCCCACTCATTATTGAGAGATTGCGTAGTGGGTGTTGCTGTTCCTCGGCCTTGTCTTTAACCTCGATCACTTTCTTCACTCCATTGAACTCCAACCGGACAAGCTTCATACTTAAAAGGGATTTCCATCCCAAATATAACTCCATGCAATCCTTAATCTTCAAATCTTGCAAGGAAGGAAGGTATTGAATGACTTTAGGCATGCGAGCTGTCCTCCAATCAAACCCAATTTCGAGTTTGTGAAGATTTGGCAAGGCTTTGAATGATGATTGCAAACGACTACCTTCCATTTCCTCCTCTTTCCAATTTGAAATTTCTAAACTTTTAAGGGAGGTGAGGTACTGCAGTCCCTCTATCAAGTGGTCGTCCCAACCCGAGACTGTCAACGTTTCAAGTCCCTTCAAGGCTTTCCATGGCGTCCCAGCTGCTTCACGTACTTTCTTCCCGCCATCGTCTCCAATGTCGGTTATTTCACCATTGTCCAAGGACAACTCTTTCAGGGCAGTTAAGTGTGCCAACCCCCGACAAGATACCCACTTCAGGTTCTCACAATCTTCGATCTTTAATTTCTGCAGATGAGTAAGGTGTCGCAACCATCCCTCCGGAAAGGACGTTAGACCGTCAACGCTATAAATCGTTAAAGTCTTCAGGCTGTTATTTTGGCGGAACATAGACAAGGAATTAGTCGGAGGAGAGGCATTTGGATTTATATTCTCCATCAACAACTCTGTTACCAACTCCATATCAGCCCTCTCAAGAATTAACTCTTCAACTTCCTCAAACAGAGGCATTCGTCCTTTAAGCATTGGACAACAAATTATATGAACCATTGAAACTTTTCGAAGGCGAGGTCGTTCTGTCGGTGCAACTACTTCTTGTCGCCACCAACCTTTCAGCTTGGGAAGATGTTCAAGTTTAATGGACTTTAAAGAAGGGAAATATAAATCACCACCTATTTCATCCTCCAAGAACTCCAACCGACAACAATAACAAAGGTAGAGGTCGGTGACATACTTAAGTGTGCCAACCCAACTTGAAAGCACCTCACCCACATAGTATGAAATTTTCAAATATTCAAGATTTTTGTGCGGCTCAAGGGCATCCAGCACTGCTTTTGCTTCATCTTTTGACAAATTCTGGTGATCATGATCCTTCTCCAACCAATCAAAATCATCACGACCATCCTTCCACTTTATAATCATCCAACTGAGTCTGGTCTTCTCCGACATGTTTGCTTTTCGTGCATCTTCTATGGCCTCTAGCCATCCCTCTCCTGGAAGTGGAAGTTCAATCGTCAAACCCCCGTGCAAATTATCAAGGCCTTGCAAGTATCTTAAACCTCCCATGGAAGGATGTACAATAAGTCTATCCAACTTAACAAGGGAGGTCAAAGCTCTCAATCCTGCTGGTGAAGGCCCCAAGCTCTCACATCCACGTGTATAGAGTTGTCTTAAGCTTACCATCTTCTCTATTTTCGGAGGCAGTTCTTCAAGGAGTTCGCACCCCACAAGTACCAAAATCATCAAATGGTGAAGCTTACAAATTGAATTTGGAAGGTGTTTAAGCTTGACATTGCCAGAAAGGTCGAGATATCTTAAGTGGATCAATTCTCCTAGAAACTCTGATATGCTATCATGTCCCAACGAGGACAAGTGCAATGCTCGTAGCATTCTAAATCTTTCCATCGACAAGTTTAGATGGTCTTTATTGAATCGTTCTCTAGGAGGCTCAATTATAAGGGTTCTCACTGTCTTTGGATTATAGACTAGACTACAATAGTCAAAAGAATTATCAAGCTCCCTACAAGTAGAGATGTGACGGAGATTGTCCCTCTTGCCCTCATTGACCACAAACGCCTTACCAATAAAAGCACTATCTGTTTTAGCAACATATATTGCCACATCATGTAATAGATCATGCATTTTAGCAATATGCCCATAGCGATCATTTGCATCATGATCATAAGGGGAAAAGAACTTCTTTTCGACCTCTTGGAAAAAACATCTTTCAACCAAGTGGAAAAAGTATTCTTCTCCCACTTTCTCCAAACATTGCTCATTGCCAGCAAAAGGCTTAACAAAACCTTGAGCTATCCATAAACGAACTAGAACATCTTTATCAAACCTGTAGTCTTTAGGAAAGAGAGAACAATAAGCAAAACAAAGCTTCAAATTTGGAAGAAGATCATTATAGCTAACCATCAAAACACCTTTGATACTCTCCTGATTCTCCTCATCCCCACTCATTGCAATAGTCCTTGTAAGATCATTCTCCAAAAAATCAGACCATATTTTTCCACTTTTTTCTTTATGGCGTAAAAGGCTCCCAACAACAACTATTGCAAGTGGAGCATTTCCACACCGATGCACAATCTTCTTACCTAAGGGCACTAATTCTGGATATTCCTCCCTAAGTTCATCCTTGTTACAGAATGCATGTTTAACAAACAAAGACCATGCACTCTCATTTGACAACACAGCAAGATCAATACAACAGTCGGGCTTTGACACATCTAGACATTCGACAACTTTTCTAGATCTTGTTGTTGCCAAAACCTTACTACCGATTTTTCCACAACGAAGGATGCCTTCCAATTTCAGCCAATTTCCAGTGTTTTCATCCCAAACATCATCCAGAACAAGTAAAAATTTTCTCCCACTAATTATCTCTCTTAACTTCTCCTGCAACTTCTCTAAACCAAGGTTAGATTGCCTTCCCTCTTTCGGTGCTATGATTTCACTCAACACTTGCTCTAGATCTGAAAGGTGATTTATACAAGCCCAAAGGTGTACATCAAAACCTTGTTTCACTCTCTCATGATTATAAACGTATTTAGCCAAAGTGGTTTTTCCCAATCCCCCAAACCCAACGATTGCGACAACAGAAGGGCTTCGGATTTCGGATGTCTCTCCTATATTCTGAGGGAGTAACATACTGATTATACGATCCCTATCCTCTTCTCTTCCAATTACATCATCCTCATGCACAAAAGAATGAGTTTTTGGCCTCACAAATGGTTGAACTACAGGAGGTTGTTGCCTTATAAGACCATAGATTTCCATATCATTCTTAATGCCATCTACAGATTCCCTAATCTTCTTAACCGCATGAGCGGTCTTATAAATGAGACCCAACTGGTTTGCATCGGAGAAGAACAAGCGTACCTCTTTGGTGAATGCATTGCCCGACATGGTCCTCTGGTGCAGGATTTGGGCAGCCAATGTGTCGAAAAAGTCTTCAGCATCGTACATGACGTTCCTCATCCTGGACAGGCAGTGCTGCACGGCATCTTCATTGGAGCCTCTTTCCTGGGTATCTCGGTGGATGTAGGTGATGGTTTCAATTGTAGCTTGAAGCCTTATTAGGTCCCTCTGGGAGTGCCAGAGGAGGAGGAACTCATCTTTGGCAAGGGAGGTGAAGAGTTGGAGGGCAGATTTCGCCATGAAGGCCAAAGCAGCGGCCTCAGCCATTGTTGGAGAGTGTTTGAGAGAAGGGGGTTCAAGAGATCGAAAGGGTGCGGTGCGGATAAAGGTTGCTTAGTTAAGCTTTGGAGACACAGGGATGGATGAATATGAAGGCATAAATAGCGGAAATAAAGTTAATTCAACTACGTGGCTTACAGTCTTCGTAGCAATTCAGCCTCTTACTTTTTGGACGGAGCAATTAAGTATTCCATCAATATCCAATTTTTTTTTTTAAAGTTACAAATTTTATAAAATATTAAATTTTAAAATATTTTTATAGAGAATTATATTAAGTATAAAATTATATAAACAAATTTAACAAAATAATTCATATTTTATATCGTTTTTATTATTCATAAAAAAAAAAACATGTATGTTAATAGTAAAACAACAACTATGATTCATTGGATTGATTTCCCTCTTTTAAATTACCGACGACTGAGGGTAGCAGACTAACCGCCAAAAGTATGAGAGTTTTAATTAAATTCAGATTGCTTAGTTGTGTGTTAAGGGAAAGCAATTACATTACTTATTTTATTTTGATAGATAAGAATTAGGTGGATAATATAGTATAAGAAAAGTGGTGTTAGTTGGTTAATGGTGTGTTAGGTAACATAATAATGCATCAAACGAATCTTCGGCATATCATACATCACTTTCCTGAGGTCGGATATATAGTCAGGACTGCACTAAATTCTCGTTGGATTTCCTTTTCCTCAACATCTTGGAGGGAACAGCGGATGAACTCAATGATATGCCATGGTTTGGAGGTGAAAGCAGCAGCCTCAACCATGGTTTGGAGAGTGGAATCTCAAACTCGATCAAACTTAAAAGGGAAATGGAAATGAGAGAGCAATTGCAGAGTTTCTGAGAAGTCCTGCTTCATACTCATACAACGAGTGGTGTGAATGCTTGGTTTGATCTAATTTGCTCTTTAAATTAAATATAATTGACAAAAGTAAAGCAATTGTGATTGGTATTTGGCAGCCACTAACTAAAGTAATTAAAGCATGATTCCTTCCACTAATCTCTTTCTTATATATTAATAGGATAGGATAGGATCACTAACAATAATTCAAACCACTTTTGATGTGGGGGGCATCAACTACTACCTTGTCTTTTTACAAACAATAATATTTTTTTAAAAAACAACAGTAGTAGTTGAAACTTCGTGTGTCTTAGAAGAGCTCTATCAATTCACCATTATTAAGTTAAATGATGCTTACTAATCGGCAAATGATATGTGTATAACAGAAATGTGATATATGTATGACAGAAGCCAACCTAAAAAAAAATTTGATATATTGCTGGAAAATAAACTACTGAAAACCCCCTCCCCATTCAGGCTTTATTTGCAAAGATAAGTTAGGGTGGGATTGAAGTTTGATCTGTACATGTCATTCAAAAGTTAGCTTTACTTTGTGATAAGAGTGATCTGAACATTTTACTCAATTAGGTAGATCCATGGGAGGTAAGGGTTAGCGTAGTGGTTATGCCATTCCCAACCCATGTCCTTCCTCTTTTACTTGATCTGCTTGTAATGGTTCTATACATTATTTACACCAGCTACGTACTGCAAGTTTAATATCTGACTGTTCACCTTAATTAGCTGGCATGCCTAACCAATATATACTTTCTGATTTCGCCACAAACCCTTCCCAAAAATCACAACATAAAGGCACTAGGATAGTTATAACATCCCCTCCTCTACTCTACTTACATCTTTTATCTAAATTGATCGTAGAATATCACAACCTTTCCAACAACTCCACCAATTTCACTTGAGCATTTTGTCAAACAACTTATGTGCATTATTATTAGACATTCAAAATACTCAATTCCCAACCGCACAAATTTAAAATAAATCACACCAGAACAAATTTAAAATAAAATAAATAAAATAATAAACTCGCTTACATTGATCTCCGGAAGGCGCTGTTCGGGGAATGATGGAGGTAACTGCCGGAGGTGAAGAAGAAACTTGCAAATTGCCTCCGAAAGAAGACTATTAGCCTCTTGTAGACCGGGTTTGGAACCCGGTCATGCCAGGTGGCTCATTCCCCACGCCTATTTCATTAATTATAAATGTAAATTACAAGTGAAAGGGACATATACCTAAACCCGGCCTCCTACCAAAATTTATTTTTTAATTGAACTCTACACTCTTCCAAAGAGATAATGTTATCAAGTATACAATAAGAATCAAAGCTCTTAAAAATCTTCTTCTTAATATAGACAATCATACTATCCGTCAAAAAGTCATCCTCCATTCTATTTTAATTCAAAGCCTTGCTTTAATTAATCGTATTCATTGCTGAAAATGCTCTTTCACTAGTTGCCATGGACATAGCATACGAAGGGTCAATATAATTAAGTTGAATTAATCTATGAATGCCTACTTGCTCTTTCACTAATTGCCGTGGACATAGGAGTTGAAGACTCCTAAGTGGCTCTCATGATCTTCAAATCTCCACTCTTGAAGTTGTCCAGCAATGTAGTCATTGATGTTGGCTCCCTTGTTACTTCTCATGTAGTATATATGTATATGTGCATAGAAGTTGGTTGCTTCAGTGTCTTGTGATGGCCAAAAACACTTGTGGGATTATCCATACCTACAATATAAAAGACAATGAACCCTTTAAACAACATATTGTTGTATAGTTGATTAGTTGGAGTATACAAAACTTAAGTTTTATGCAAGAGTCTCGCCATATTCTTTGACAAAATGAAGGGTTACCATCTTGGACAAAATGACTGATTGCTGTCCTCAACGCCAATAGACCTCTTTCACAATCTAAAGTTCCACTTTAGTGAAATTAGGCAGCTTCTCCTTGGCCATTTCTTTCATTGTTTTCAGGTAGTCATCACTCACAATATATGCATTATGGATGCATAACCCTGCTAAAAGCCAAGTACAGTAAATTGGTCATGGAATTCATGAACAGATCGATATTCAAACTCAAAGTTTTAACCATTGGATCCCCCTCGATTTGGCAAGCAACGAGACAGGTTAGGTTACTTGTTTTGTTACAAAATTAAAAGAGAAACATAAATGGACTGATGGTACTTTTTCAGCGTTTTGTCATGAAGCTTGCTCATGACAGATGAACGAGGACCTTAGTCCATATCTTGGAAACTTCTCACACCAGATCGATCTAATCAACAATCAAAAATTAAAAAACTGATCAATATACAAAAAAAAGTTTGTGTACTGAAAAGAAGAAAACACATCCCTTGAATAGGTAAATAAAGAGCGATCATTCCGGGGTTCGAACCGGGACCTATGGGTACTACCCACAAGTCCTTTCCGGTGAGCCATTCCGGAATGGTTTCTTTTTTAAAACTTTGGTAGGGTAAACTTTTTATAGTGACTGGCCTCACCGCTTCGAAAACACCGATTTTTTTTTTTAAACCTTTGTGTTTTTCCCCAAAGAGAAAGAAAGATGTTATGTTTTATCTGGTTTAGCCTTGCCAACGCCACCATCCATGACGAATACAACTTTATTAGCCACTTTGTGATCGAAATAATATTACTACCCAAACTATTGTTGCCTGTTGGTCATAATCCAAAGAAACCAAAGCTAGCTGAAACATGATCAGATCTAACGAGCCACCTTTCAGGCATTCACCATATGTTGTCTGTTGTTGCTAATTAGTAGATGCCTTCCTTGTTGGTGGTTTTCATGTTATATATCTCAAAATAGCAGCAGCATGATACAAATAAGGCTGTGAGCCACAAAGCTCTAAACGACTTCCTGACAGCTGCGACCAAAAAGCAATTCTTATAGCCAGGAAAATCAGCGACTCGTGGCTTTCACCCTATCCTCGAATGTCTTCAAACAGAAATCTGTCATAATCAGCAATTTATTTTTCTGACGAGGAGCCGAGGACACAAATATGAAATACCACTCTTAATTTAGAGCAGAATATTTGTTTTTGAATGAGATGTTAACTTTTCGTTCATGTGAATAATATTGATATGTTGATAATTGACAATTCCAAAAGCATTCATGAACAAATTTTGTAAAGTTTGTGATTTGACAAATTGTTACAAACAGGAGGGTATAAGTTATACATAATCAGGAGTGTCTGAGCACTACAAAATGCTAAACGACAAGTGCCACCAGCTGTATACATGTATGTAAATACGAGATTCTATTTGCTGGGCTGCTCCATTGGGCTTACGATGGGTGGAGTCCTATCACCCCCTGCGATCCGAGCTCAAGTCGGCGGAGATTGGATCGATTCTTCAAAAATGAAGGCATAGGTAATTAAAGGCTTTGTCAGTGAGTCTGCTAACTGGTCCTTCGAGGACACAAAAGCAACGCGGAGGGCATTAGAGGCAACACGTTCACGAACAAAGTGGTAATCAAGGGAGAGATGTTTGATCTTGTGGTGAAGCACCGGGTTCATTGCAAGGTAAGTTGCGCCAATATTGTGTTGTGCCGGGAAGCAAGGGACGTCAGACAAACCCTTTTAACACACACGAATCGGGATGGACAAGAACTGTAAACCAGAGAGCCAAACTCAAGCAACCCAAACCAACAATCAGACACAAACAGAAGATAAAATAATCAAGCACAAAGAACACCAGATTTACGTGGAAAACCCCAAAACGGGGAAAAAACCACGAGAGCTAGAAACTTCCACTATCAACAATAACAAGTGGGTACAATCTTCCCTAGACAAAGCTAGAGACATACAACATCATCAAGCATCAACAAGCTTGGCCAAATCTCCAACTATCATCACCCAATTGGTGGAAATCAACAAAACCCAAGAGAGAACCCTAACAAAGGGGATATGAGATTGGAGGCTCAAAACGACGATCCAACCGTACAAAAGGAAGCCTATGATGAGGTGAACAACATACCAGAAAATCGTCCCAATCGGAGGTCGTTTGGTCGTCGATCGGGGCACTTCAAATTGGGCTGAATAGTAGCATACGAAATTCTCTCCAAGGTCTCTCTTTTTCTCCCTTTCTCACACTTTGGTTTTCTCTCTCTTACTTTCCCAAATGGAAAGACATCCCCTTTTATAAAGGAGGAGGGTAAAACTTCACATGGTAAAAACCACATGGTAAATAGTCCATTGGACTCTTCCCCCATATAGGAGGGAAACACAACATATTGTCACACCATAGAACCGGAGGTTGGGGAGGAAGATACCTAAGTCGATCCGCCAATAGGATTTGTGTCCAAATCGCCTCACAAGTGGCATTAGCAAGAGCACGATATTCAGCTTCGGTGGAGGACTGGGAAACTGTCGGTGGAGCGCGATATTTGCCTCACAAGTGACCAATGTCCTGAATTATTATCCCAAACATCATCCAAAGCGATTAGAAACATTTTCCCACCTATAATACCCCTTCTCTTGCAACATCTGCAGATTAAGGTCAATCTTCTTTTCCTCTACTTTAGATGCTATGATTTCTTTTATGACTTGCTCCAGATTGGACAGGTAATTTATACAAGCCCAGAGGTGCACTTCAAAACCTTGTTTCAATCTCTCATCGTTACACACAAATTTAGCTAAAGCGGTCTTTCCCAATCCTCCAAACTCAATGACGGCAACAGCAGAAAAGCTTCAATGACTAGAGTTCTCTTCTTTATCCATAGGGATCAACAAATTGATGATGCGAACCTTATCTTCATCTCTTCCAACAATTATATCTTCTTGTTGCAGAAAAGCATGAGGGAAAACTTTTTAACACTCATCTTAGTTCAGAGCCTCCTAAGTTGCTTTCTCAATTGCAGTAAAGGAGGGAAAATTTTATTTAGCTGGGCATTTTTGTAGCTTATCGTGATTCAAGTTGCCCTACACTGCAAATTAGTCTTACTACTTGTGTCGGTTAAGTAGCTTCTTGAACCAGTAGGCCGACATTTTTGGGTACCTCTTGAGGGTCTTGAAATCAACATACACTATTCCGAATCTTGAGGTATACCCTAATCTCCACTCGAAGTTGTCTAGCAATGACCACGCAAAGTAGCCTACGACATTGGCTCCCTCATCAATCGCCTTTTTTAGTTCCGAAAGGTAACTTCTGTAGTAGTTGATCCTCTTGGTGTCGTGCAGCCCCTTTGGAAGGGTGACGTTTCTCGGATCATCCATGCCTACATTGTAACGAAACTTGGATCTTTAGTTTGATGCTGAATGTTTAGATCCAATGTCATTTCTTCGCCTTTCCTTACCATTTTCGGACAAGATCACTGTCGGGTTACCATAGCGCTCTTTTATGTAGGTCACCGCCTTGTAAAGACCCCATGGAACCTCATAGAGCCAGTAAGAATTTGCCCTTGGACCGATTGGTACCCCGTTCTTTGCAACTGCAGAGTTAGCGAATAAAGGAAGTGAATAAACAACAATGTTAGGCAACATCGGAAATGATTCAGCAAAAGAGTGATAAATATCGTACAAGCAAATCCAGCATGCCAGTCCTGCTGGTAACCAAGAGGCGCCGGTTTCTTCTGTAAAGGCGGATTGTACATGTAATAAGCTGTATACTTATTGAGCGTTATCTTTACATATTCCTAATTTATGTGTAATTATGTATTTAGTTTGTTTTATCTTCCATATTTATCTTTTAGGCTGTTGGGTTTTCCTTTCAAGATGATATATTGTAAACTCTCTTTCAAGTTCAGCAAGAAAATAAGGCGGCAAACTGCCTTTCAACATGGTATCGGAGCTTTAACCTAGTTTTTCCACAAAATACAATTTTTTTCTTTCCTCTCTTCTTGATCGATTGTTCCGACCATGGCCAGCAGCAGCAGTGATGATGAAAACCCTACGGCGGTTGCGCCGAAGAAACCATTGACGTTGGATCCGACGTCCTACTATTACCTTCATCCCTCGGATCATCCGGGGATGAACATCGCACCCGTGATCCTGAAGGGCAACAACTTTCAGGAGTGGGAGAAAGGCGTGCGCAACTCCTTCCGGGCGAAGCGCAAACTCAAGTTTCTCGATGGTTCTCTCCAAAAACCAGATGAGGATTCCGATGAGATTGAAGATTGGTGGAGCGTTAACTCCATGTTGGTTGGATGGATCTTACAGTCGATAGATCCGTCTCTCCGTTCCTCTATTTCTTACAACGACACTGTGAAAGATTTATGGGATTCCCTTCGTCAACGATTCTCCGTTGGGAATGCTCCACGGATTCATCAATTGCGCACGGAGATCGCACGCTCTGAGTTGAATGGACAGTCTATCGATGCTTATTTCGCTCGTCTTCAACACCTCTGGAATGAATTAAACACTTACGTTCCACTCATCTCTTGTGAGTGTGGCGGATGCACTTGCGCTTTGAAGGCCAAGTTACAGAGAAGGCGCGATGAGGAGTTTGTTCATCAGTTTCTTATGGGCCTAGATGCCACCACCTATGGAACCATGCGATCAACGGTTTTTGCCATGGAGACTCTTCCTGGTATCAATCGGGTGTACTCTTTAGCTGTCCAAGAAGAACAATCTCAATCTTCTAATTTGGAGAAGCAGGCTCGGGCAGATGCAGTTGCGTTTGCGGCTGCGCGTCAACCTTATGCGGATGGTCGGCACACTAGCAAATCTGACGCCAACAGATCGATTGATCGATCCAAGCTTACATGTACTCATTGTCATAAGCAGGGCCATGAGGTAAGTAGTTGTTTTAAGTTAATTGGTTATCCTGAGTGGTGGGGGGACCTTCGTCAAAACAATTCCCCTGCCTCTCAATCTCGCTCTCGGGATCGAAGTGGTTCCTCTTCAGCACCTACTTCAGCGCCGACAAGCCAGCAGGGCAGTCAGCCTAAGTCCCAGACGCGCTCTCCGGCTGTTGTCAATGCTGCTGGGCATGTCTCTGCACCTTCCACCTCGCAGACATACAATGCTGACGATCGAGCTGCACTCAATCCGGCCATGACTGATGCTCAGTGGACATCCATGATGGAGATGTTCCGTAATTTCCACGCCTCTAATCCTTCTCAGGATCATCTGATGGGTAAGGCTTCTGATCGATGGATATTGGATACAGGTGCTTCGTTACACATGACTGGTCGTCGAGACTTACTTCATGATCTCCATCAGATTTCCCCAATTCATGTTCTTTTACCTGATCGATCTATCTCAGTGGCTACGCAGGCCGGTTCTGTTGCAATTGGCTCAAATTTGATTATTTCCAATGTGTTGTTGGTTCCTTCATTTCACTGCAATCTTATCTCGTTTCTGACATTGATCACTGAACAACGGTTGCTTGTGACCTTAACGGATAAATTGTGTGTGATTCAGGACCGGTTTACGAGGACGGTGATTGGAGCAGGTGAAGCCGGGGGTGGAGTCTTCTGGCTAGTTGGCACTTGTGATGGGTCGCCTGTTCTTGCTGGGTCTGCATCAAGTTCTTCGTCTGATTCTGTTCTTTGGCACAAGCGGATGGGGCACCCGTCATTTCAGTCTATTTATAATCTACCTGGTCTTTCTTTTGTTAAACCAACAGCAAGTGAACATTGTGCTGTTTGTTTTGAAGCCAAGCAAACTCGTGCTCCTTTTCCTATTAGTTTCAATAAAGCAGTTGCCATATTTGAATTGATTCATGTTGATGTTTGGGGACCATACAAGGTTCCGTCTACTACTGGTGCCCATTATTTTTTGACCATTGTTGATGATCTATCTCGTTCTGTTTGGGTTTATTTGATGGTCTCTAAAACCGAGGTTGCTCATCTTTTGCAAAATTTTTGTGCTCTCACCCAAAACCAGTTTAACAAAGGTGTTAAACGAGTACGAGCAGACAATGGAACGGAATTCTTGCCCTTGCGTGCTTTCTTTGCTTCCGCCGGCATTATCTTTGAGACATCTTGCACTTATACACCTCAACAGAATGGGAGAGTTGAACGGAAACATCGACATCTTCTCAATGTTGCCCGAGCTTTGATGTTTCAAGCTTCTTTACCTACACGCTTATGGGGGGAATGTGTCCTCACTGCGGCTTATTTGATCAACAGAACACCATCAACACTCCTTCAAGGTCTATCTCCTTATGCTATTTTATTTAATCGTCCAGCTGATTACTCTCACATTCGGGTATTTGGGTGTTTATGCTTTGCTTCGGTGGTTCCTCGCAGCAGTGATAAGTTCCAACCTCGTGGCACTAGATGCATATTTTTGGGCTATCCTTTTGCCAAAAGGGATGGCGTGTCCTTAATCTTGAAACAAATAAGGTTTTTGTTTCTCGTGATGTGGTATTTCAGGAAGATTGCTTCCCTTTCAGCACTGATTGTATTCCCAGGTCAGATCCTAAGCCACTTACGGATCCTCACCCTGCGATTTTTGATGATCCTCCTCAGCTTGAGGAGTCTGTGGAACCGATTGAGCCTGTTGTAGAGGTTGCACCACTGTCGACTTCTGATGCTTCTGTCGAACCAGCAGCTCAGCAGAATCAACCACCTCTTCGACGCTCCACTAGGGTGAGTCATCCCAATGTTCGTCTTCGAGATTTCATATGTCATTCTGCCCGTACCATTACTCCCCCCGGCCCTTCATCAGCACCTGCTTCCTCACCATCCTCAGGTACTCCCTATCCTATTGTGAAATACCCCAAAATATTTTTGAGTATTTCAGTTTTTATTAAAATAAATAAATAAATAAATAAATTCTCTTTATATTGAATTAGGCAAAAACAAATCGAAGTTAACTTGTAGTAGTGCAAATAAAATATATGATATATATAAAGTTTTAGAATAATAATATTATTCGGCATAAAATGACAGGAATTGATTAAATCGATAAAATATTTTCTCATTGTCAATATTTAATTTATACAAATTAAATTAAATAAAAATTAAGACAATTATTTAAACAAATAAACCTTTTTGCAAATAATATTTATATATTATTCATGGGTAAACCAGTTCATATAACATACATATAGATAAATGTGTGTATATACACCCACGTTTCAAAATCAGGCCTTAGAAATGGCCCTTGTTCACGCAGCCCATTTTAACTACTCCTCTCCGTAGTCGCAAGCGGGAGTTTGAAAATTTTCCGGAAATCGTTCCTTCCTTATGCGTGCACAGGAGGAGATTTCTTGCCTTCATTTCGAGCACACAATCACCCAAATCACGGTATTTGATTCCAGAAATGTGAAGATAACGGTGTAGGCTATCCATATACATCCCAAAGTCGTCACTTTACTCACCCGATCATCCTCTTCAGTCGCCCAAAGAACCCATCGACACACACGATCTCCGTTCGTTCCGATCGTGCTCGATCACAATTCCGGAGATATCAGAGCCCAAGACCACAACCACAGGTCTCCTCCAACACCCAGGAGACTACCTTGAACGCCCCGACACAGCAGCTCGCCGGGAAGTGGGCGAAATCACCGTCGGGATTTTCTGCAGAACTGTGTTCGACAGCCTCCCTGTCGGGCCCTTCCACCGCCAACATAGTGCTCCGACGCCTCCGAATTCAACATCTCCGTGCTCTCTGCATCACCGACTATCGACCCCAATGTTTCCCTTGCTCAGAAACATTTCGAGGCGCTCACACTACAGCCCCGAAGTTGACTGGTGAGCAGTTTTGTCTCTGTGCAGAAAAACGTGGTTCATGTACGTTTTTCCTTCTTTCCTTCAATCTAGGGGCTGTTATCTCATCAAAATCCTTTCTTTACAGATCCATACCATACCAAGGGATTGTCGACTCGAAACTTGGACGTTTCCGAGTCCCGTTTGGGTAAGATCCACTCCGTTCCTCACGTTTTCTCAAGTTTTGATTGAGCCGACGACCTTACACTAATCTTTATGTCATCTTGAATCAGTTGGCATTCATTTAGGCTCCTGAGATTGCTTGGTTTCAGATTTAGGTTTCTTTCGGAAGAAATCAAGGGTAAGTTTTCAATTTTTAAAAGTTACGGGGCCGTTTCCGTAATTTATGAAAAGTTACTGATATCCTTGTATAAATCTGTAAAATCTCAGGTAGCATATCAAATTATTATACTCAGCCTCGTTGAACCATTTCGTCGAGTTAAGGCAAGTGGTTTGGTTCAATTAGTGCATTTCTGCAATTTCGTGCCTTTTTCAATTATTGTCCTTTGTGTCATTTATAAATTCCATGCTATTAGTTCATGATAAATATGCAAATTAGATCAGTTTGTTGATATTTATCAACACCTTAATCTCACATAGCATGATAACTCGGGTAACTATAATTTGATCCCGTTATTTGAGAAAATTATATTAAATGCCCGAACTCCCTCAAAGCATGATTTGTTCATTTTGTTTCCTTCATGCTAGTTAAGTATGGTATATTATTGGTTTTGAATATCCATGCTTGTCAGTGATATTATTTCGTGCACCTTATATAGTTTTAAAGTGCACAACATGCCATTTGTGGTCACCTAGGATGGAATTGTGAATTAATGTTATTGTGTATTACTATTGCAGTATTATTATTGTTGAGTTGTATTAAATAAATGGAAAATGGTAAAGTCAGGTCAAGGTTGAGTATACCTTGCTCTATAAACGTCTCATGAGATGCCCCTTCGAAATTGCAAATCTCTCGAATGGGTACACTACCTAAGGGTAGTAGGTCGTCTGCCCGTTATATGCGGCCGAGACCGGTATCACTTGTCCTAAGTAAATGATAACATTGTGTATAATTGTATTATTATTAGTATCGTGTTGTACATTATTTTATAGATAGGTGACCCATTTTCAGTGAAGTATATCATATTCCTTCCGTACTCGGAATATGATTCCTTAGGGTTTTCGGACCCGCATCTCATTCAACCACTCGGTCCTTTTGGATCATCCTGTTATTTTATTTTATTTTAATTTATTCAAACGAGTCAGGTTCCACATAAATATTTACTCCTAATTTATATTTCTAGTCTACAAGCACCAATACCCTTTTATGGTCAATGGGTGGTAGACGGAGTCTTGGACATTTTACTTTCTGCCATTTGCTAGTCGTAAAAAGACTAACCGTCCTATTTTTCTTCCCTTGGACGGCTGGGGTCCCTGGTTTGCATACTATACCTCAGCCACTAATCCGCAGGTTTAGGTAAACGGTCTTGAGGCGCCGAAGAATAAAGAAGTCTAATATTTTGTTCAAGTTTTGTTTTAAGGTATAAATTCCTAAAATTGATTGTATTACAGTTTATTATTTCCGTTGTAACTCTTTTAACGATATTTCCGCTGCTATTATTTAAACTACTTAAATATTAAGATTGGACCCGTTACTTTGGGTTACTTTATTTTAGATGATTGATTTTTTTTTATTATTTAAGTCTTCCGCTAATTTTAATCTATTATAATTTAATTTATATCATCTTGTTTATGGGAGCATGGTTGCATGTCCCTATAAGCCTAAGGCGGTTACAAAGACATTAAAGTCCGAGTAATTGCTGGCGCTGCAACATCTCTTCAGTGTTCTAAGAAGGGGTGTTACAGAAGGTGGTATCAGAGCCAGGTTTTTAATAAAGTAAAAATATGTGTTTTATAACTTTAAAAAAAAAAGGATTTAAATGTATTTAAAAAGGTTTGTGTTAAAAAAAAAGGGAGTTATTTTAAACCTAATTTAAATGTATAAATATTTTTTTATGACAAGAATTTAAGTTTAAATTAAACTTTGTAAAACAAAATATATTTCAAAACTATTTTAAATGTAGGAATGTTTTCTTCATGATCACGAGTATTTAAATAAAATTTTGTTTTTTTTTTTTAAAAAAAAAGGTATAAAAAAAAAAAAACTTGGAGGTGTTTGAAACTTTATAATAATGATAGTAATAAATAATAATAATAATATTAATAAATGTGTTTCATAAATAATGATAAAGGTGTTTAAAATTTTATTTAAAAAAAAAATGAGTGCATTTCATATCATGGTGATTTAAGTGTTTGAAATCTTAAAACATTCTAGCCCTCAAGTACCTAACCTGTAATCTTAGAGTCGTTAGCAGTTCGACCTTAAGTTATGTCAACTTGGGTATTGACACTCTCATAATGCATTTTTTTTAGATGTCTGCACTCATGCCTGGAGAGAGTGCAACCAATGGGGGAGAAGTCGTCCCCTTAGCTGCACCGAGGCCATACTACAGCTCGATCAACTTTTCCATGACTCGCCTCGCAATTCAATCGCGCAATATGGAACCGCGAGTCTATCTTCCAGATTCTGCAGAATGGATTCACCCTTATAAGAGGTTTTGTGATATGGAGTTGAGGAAGTGGGAGGACTTGGAGAATACTCTTCGGACGGACACTCATCGACTTATGCTACTCATGCGCCCTACGGTTGATGCCATCAACTATTGGCGTCGTATGATACGCTTTGGTCCGGACTACAAGGTGGAAGGAACGATAGTCCAATCTGATGATGTGCTTCCACCAATGGATGTCATTTGCTGCAAGATGGAGCCGCAACCTTACAATTTGGTAAGGAAGACCATGATTGGAATGTCACCGATTTATACTTATGAGAAGCATTGTGTTGGTCGCATGGAGGCCGGAGAAAAGAGACGTCTCCGACTAGAACACCTCATTTGTGAGACACTGGATCATCTTAGTGAAGTGAATGAGCGTATACGAGAGTGGAGGTATCGAATGGTCCATGGCATACCTTCAACAAGTGATGTAACAACCTCATGGAAAATGAAGTGGCAGACAGAGAAGCTACGAAGGGTTGCAGAGCTACAAGCACTCGACAAGAAAATAGAGGATGATTTGGAGTATGACATCAATCGAGGTGTCATATTTAAGTATATGAATCCATTGTCGGGCATACGTCGTGGATACTACTTTCCTGTTTATGGAAACCCTCATTATTAAAGAAAAGCTAGAGGGACTTAAGGCAATATTTCAATTCAATAATGGGTGAAGGACCTGCGTGTCCCTAGATGCCCAGTAGCCATTTCTAAGACATAGTATTCTCCGCATTTGAAAACTTTGAGACTCCTCGTAATGTTGTTTGCATTTATGACACTATATAAGTATGAATTGGTTTTACATTGGTTTTGAGAGTAATTATAATTGGGTGAAATTTTGGATGTCATATAAGTGATCAGTGTATAAATGACAACAAATGCTATCTCTATGGTGAGGTCTTTTGAGTATTATGTGCACCAATTAGGAAAGGTTGCACATTAATGTTTTTTGCCAAGAGAATGAAGCTGGTTTATGGTAGAAACCTGTTGGATGCAAACCTTCAATCGGCCCATCACTGGCAATTGCAGTACAACTTCCCTAAGGAGGGAGAAGAAAGGAGAATTCTGGCTCATACCCATATATGGATAAAAGTAGTTGAGCAAGAGACGAGATGTTACAAAGCCCTCACTAGCCTCTCAAGAATACAAAGCTAGGTTGCAAATGGATTACCCTTCCATATACGCCTATATGACATTGAGGGTGAACGCAACATAATTGGACCATTTAACCTAGACAAGAGGGTATACGCGATGAGGCAAGAGGTCAATGTCAACGCACCAATAACTCAATGTATTATGTACTACCAAATTGAGTTAATCGATATTCCGTTCGATTTGAGAGTTACTCATGCTATTATGGCTTAGAGTGTTGTCCATAGATTTCAGTTAGGTAGTGTGCCTTTAGACGAATCGTTTAGGGTCAGACTCTCTAAAAGAGTGAACAATGATAGGAACGAAGATGTTGAGCCAATTTCCTATCACGAGTGAATGTCGAGACTTCGACTCTGGGTTAGTGGTGATTCCGCTTATGCCGCTGGATATCATCTTAGGAATGGATTGGTGAGTGCAACATGGCGTGTGCGGTGAATGACTTCGAGCGGATGATTGTGACCTTATCACCGGATGGCACATGCGTGTGCAATTCCGCGGGCGCGTTTCCGTTGAGAACGGCCATGTTATTAACATGATGCAGGCAGCGAGGCTACTGCGACAAGGCTGTGTGGGCCTATTATGCTATTTACCGGACTCTAAGTCCGAGACGGTCACAATCTCCGATATTACAGTGATTCGGGAATTTCCCGACGTATTTTCTGATGACATTACCGAGTTACCACCAAACCGCTTTGTTGAGTTTACTATTGGTCTAGAACCAGGGACGTATCCACTCTCCATAGCTCCGTATCATACGTTTCTCCTTGAGATGAAGGAGCTAAAGTCTTAATTAAACAAATCTATTGGAGAAGGGCTATATCATGCCACGTGTGTCGCCTGGGGTAGTCCAATATTGTTCTTCATGAAGAAGAAAGATACATTGTTCTAGCTATGCATCAGTTATTGTGTGTGAAGCTATGTGACGATAAAGAATAGGTGTATGTGGTCGTGGATTGATGAATCGTTAGACTAGATACATTCCGATACAGTGTACTACAAGATCGGTCTTCAATCAAGATTTGATCAACCATAGATTCGTAAGAAAAACATTTGAAAGATTGCATTCAGGACCAAATACGGGGATGTTAAGGTTGTAGTGAGGTTGTTTGGTTTGATCAAGTCTCAAATATGTTTATGGAGATGATGAGCAAGTGATTTCATCGGTACATGGACAAGTTCGTAATGCATGGTGCCCATTAAAGACATTGATTTATTCTTCAAGTAGAGAGACTACAAGAAGTATCTTCGAATGGCACTGTCAGTGCTTCGGCAACATCAGCTTATGCTAAATTTGTTGAACGGGACGTTTGGATTAGGCAGGTGACCTCTCTAGGTCACATCATATCTGATGAGGGAGTGATGATAGATCCTTAGAAAATGTAAGCGATAGAACACTGGGTTCGGTCAAAGAATGTTAAGGTAAATTTTTCCAAGACATATGGGATACTACTAGAGGTTTTTGGAATGATTCTCTAAAATTGGTCCCGCCGCCTACCCCTTTGTTGGTAAAGGGAGAAGATTATTTGAAAGAAGAAGTGCGAGCAAGGCTTAAAAAAAATATATATATATGAAGAAAAGGTTGATCATTGTGCCGATTATAGCATTAACGAGAGACGAGGAAGAATACCTGGTGTATAGTGATGCTTCTAAGAAAGATCTAAATGGGTGATGACGTAAGATGATAGAGTGATCACATTTGCTTCCAAGCAACTCAAGCAGTAGGAAAAGAGTTAGCTAGTGCAAGAGTTGGATGTAGCTGTGGTTGTACCTGCTTTGAAAATCTCGATAAAAAAAATCTTTACGATGGTCGGTGCCAAATCTTCACATATCATAAGAGCTGGAGTACTTTGTTACTCGAAAGAATCTCAATGTGAGTGAATGGAAGACCAATGTTGTAGCAGACGTCTTGAATCGAACGCCTCAGCAAGAAATTACGATTGCAAGTTGGACAAAGAGACATATCCTGCAAAAGAATTTCTTAAAGTTAGGGATCGAAACCCGTCTCATATTCTAGGGATTATCCCTGTTTCTCTTATACTCTCATGCACATATAGGTTGTTGAGTTAAGGATCGATTAGTTATCTCGTGTTTTACTTGATTGTTGAGGTAAAGCTCTAATCCTTCGATGTGTTTTTCCATCTGTATCTTATCTATGATTCGATATTCCCCCAACCGATCTAGGGGTAATGTCTTGATCGATGACATTATTGTGATCGTGAACCGAACTCTCTGGTTAATGTCTGAGGAAGAAATCTCCAATATTTTTCCTTTCTTTTATTTCCATAAAATATATCGTGCATCCGTCTGATACGAAGAAGATCAAAAGAAGACAAAGAAGATCATGGATTATATAACGCACCGAACAACGCATCAATCATCGAAGACAAAGAAGACCAATAGAAGAATCGTCCATTATCGAGCACTCAACACATACGAAGTGGGTTGGCTAGTTTTACCTATAGTGGTTGCCTTCAAAACCTATCCGGATCATTTGGTAACCTGGAAAAGGGAACCAAATGAGGTTGAGACGAAAGCCAATGGTAAACTGGAAAACCATATTCGCTGTGTGGTATGAGTTACTAACCCCTAACAACGACAACTTAACTACGATCGCTTTTCAACTCACAGTGTTAGCATTGCATCAATTATATGTGCTTAGGCGTGCGTTAAAAGGATTTTATTTATTGCTTGTGAAATAATTCTCAGACTTTGACCATGATGAGTTCGGTGGACAACTAATTGCGTTGGATGTAATTAAGTTGTTTTGTCTTTGCAACAAGGAGCTAAGATCATATTACTCTATATGTCCCCATCAGATTTCAGATCTCATCCTCTATCTACTCATATGTGTTCCATGTAATGGTCCAGATATTTCCTCTTTTCCATATTTCCCTACATTTGCCCTCCTTCTGATTCTAATAAGGAAAAGAAGCTAGGAATGTATCCGAGTTAAGGTAATTGGGCGGCTTACCCCTCTTCCTGATCTCAGCAATCCAAACACAAGTTGTTTCACCATTATCGTCAAGATATAATTCCTACAATATGTCTTACAATATAAAGACAGAAAATTGAAAGAGGAATTTTAAACTCTTGAAACAAATTACGAAAATTCATTAAGGGCTGGGTACTTCTGCAATCAGTACATATCTTATGACAACTATAGTCAAATTCTCAAAAGGGAAAATCAAGGTTAACAACTAAGCATACACATTTTTGTTAAGATTTGAAAGTTGAAGATAAAATAAAATGGTCTAAGGTCACATTTCATTACTTTAAATAGTCTATAAAAGTTAGGTCATTACATGCCAAGCTAGCTAATGATGTCGACCCCTCCAAACAATTTCATGAACTCATTCGTACTCTTACTTGATTAAATACCAAGTTCTTTGCTCTTTCTACCTTATATCTCTCCCCTTTTCGTTGCTTTTTCTATCCTTTCTCTCTTCCCTGTTCGTTGTTCAAGTTTCGGGATGAAACTTATTTTAAGGAGGGAGATATGAAATACCCCAAAATATTTTTGAGTATTTCAGTTTTTATTAAAATAAATAAATAAATAAATAAATTCTCTTTATATTGAATTAGGCAAAAACAAATCGAAGTTAACTTGTAGTAGTGCAAATAAAATATATGATATATATAAAGTTTTAGAATAATAATATTATTCGGCATAAAATGACAGGAATTGATTAAATCGATAAAATATTTTCTCATTGTCAATATTTAATTTATACAAATTAAATTAAATAAAAATTAAGACAATTATTTAAACAAATAAACCTTTTTGCAAATAATATTTATATATTATTCATGGGTAAACCAGTTCATATAACATACATATAGATAAATGTGTGTATATACACCCACGTTTCAAAATCAGGCCTTAGAAATGGCCCTTGTTCACGCAGCCCATTTTAACTACTCCTCTCCGTAGTCGCAAGCGGGAGTTTGAAAATTTTCCGGAAATCGTTCCTTCCTTATGCGTGCACAGGAGGAGATTTCTTGCCTTCATTTCGAGCACACAATCACCCAAATCACGGTATTTGATTCCAGAAATGTGAAGATAACGGTGTAGGCTATCCATATACATCCCAAAGTCGTCACTTTACTCACCCGATCATCCTCTTCAGTCGCCCAAAGAACCCATCGACACACACGATCTCCGTTCGTTCCGATCGTGCTCGATCACAATTCCGGAGATATCAGAGCCCACGACCACAACCACAGGTCTCCTCCAACACCCAGGAGACTACCTTGAACGCCCCGACACAGCAGCTCGCCGGGAAGTGGGCGAAATCACCGTCGGGATTTTCTGCAGAACTGTGTTCGACAGCCTCCCTGTCGGGCCCTTCCACCGCCAACATAGTGCTCCGACGCCTCCGAATTCAACATCTCCGTGCTCTCTGCATCACCGACTATCGACCCCAACTTTTCCCTTGCTCAGAAACATTTCGAGGCGCTCACACTACAGCCCCGAAGTTGACTGGTGAGCAGTTTTGTCTCTGTGCAGAAAAACGTGGTTCATGTACGTTTTTCCTTCTTTCCTTCAATCTAGGGGCTGTTATCTCATCAAAATCCTTTCTTTACAGATCCATACCATACCAAGGGATTGTCGACTCGAAACTTGGACGTTTCCGAGTCCCGTTTGGGTAAGATCCACTCCGTTCCTCACGTTTTCTCAAGTTTTGATTGAGCCGACGACCTTACACTAATCTTTATGTCATCTTGAATCAGTTGGCATTCATTTAGGCTCCTGAGATTGCTTGGTTTCAGATTTAGGTTTCTTTCGGAAGAAATCAAGGGTAAGTTTTCAATTTTTAAAAGTTACGGGGCCGTTTCCGTAATTTATGAAAAGTTACTGATATCCTTGTATAAATCTGTAAAATCTCAGGTAGCATATCAAATTATTATACTCAGCCTCGTTGAACCATTTCGTCGAGTTAAGGCAAGTGGTTTGGTTCAATTAGTGCATTTCTGCAATTTCGTGCCTTTTTCAATTATTGTCCTTTGTGTCATTTATAAATTCCATGCTATTAGTTCATGATAAATATGCAAATTAGATCAGTTTGTTGATATTTATCAACACCTTAATCTCACATAGCATGATAACTCGGGTAACTATAATTTGATCCCGTTATTTGAGAAAATTATATTAAATGCCCGAACTCCCTCAAAGCATGATTTGTTCATTTTGTTTCCTTCATGCTAGTTAAGTATGGTATATTATTGGTTTTGAATATCCATGCTTGTCAGTGATATTATTTCGTGCACCTTATATAGTTTTAAAGTGCACAACATGCCATTTGTGGTCACCTAGGATGGAATTGTGAATTAATGTTATTGTGTATTACTATTGCAGTATTATTATTGTTGAGTTGTATTAAATAAATGGAAAATGGTAAAGTCAGGTCAAGGTTGAGTATACCTTGCTCTATAAACGTCTCATGAGATGCCCCTTCGAAATTGCAAATCTCTCGAATGGGTACACTACCTAAGGGTAGTAGGTCGTCTGCCCGTTATATGCGGCCGAGACCGGTATCACTTGTCCTAAGTAAATGATAACATTGTGTATAATTGTATTATTATTAGTATCGTGTTGTACATTATTTTATAGATAGGTGACCCATTTTCAGTGAAGTATATCATATTCCTTCCGTACTCGGAATATGATTCCTTAGGGTTTTCGGACCCGCATCCCATTCAACCACTCGGTCCTTTTGGATCATCCTGTTATTTTATTTTATTTTAATTTATTCAAACGAGTCAGGTTCCACATAAATATTTACTCCTAATTTATATTTCTAGTCTACAAGCACCAATACCCTTTTATGGTCAATGGGTGGTAGACGGAGTCTTGGACATTTTACTTTCTGCCATTTGCTAGTCGTAAAAAGACTAACCGTCCTATTTTTCTTCCCTTGGACGGCTGGGGTCCCTGGTTTGCATACTATACCTCAGCCACTAATCCGCAGGTTTAGGTAAACGGTCTTGAGGCGCCGAAGAATAAAGAAGTCTAATATTTTGTTCAAGTTTTGTTTTAAGGTATAAATTCCTAAAATTGATTGTATTACAGTTTATTATTTCCGTTGTAACTCTTTTAACGATATTTCCGCTGCTATTATTTAAACTACTTAAATATTAAGATTGGACCCGTTACTTTGGGTTACTTTATTTTAGATGATTGATTTTTTTTTATTATTTAAGTCTTCCGCTAATTTTAATCTATTATAATTTAATTTATATCATCTTGTTTATGGGAGCATGGTTGCATGTCCCTATAAGCCTAAGGCGGTTACAAAGACATTAAAGTCCGAGTAATTGCTGGCGCTGCAACATCTCTTCAGTGTTCTAAGAAGGGGTGTTACATATTGCGAATTATGTAAGCTCTAGTATGTTTAATGCTAATCATGCTAGGTTCGTCGCCGCTATTTCTGTTGAGCGTGAACCCACATCTTTCTCGGAGGCTGTCAAGCATGAGCATTGGCGTACTGCCATGCGTTCAGAACTCGATGCTCTGCGTCGAAATGGGACTTGGGAATTAACACCACTGCCTCCGTATAAGAAACCCATTGGTTGCAAATGGGTCTTCCGAATTAAGTACAAATCTGACGGATCGATTGAAAGGTACAAAGCTCGCTTAGTTGTTCTCGGCAACAAGCAAGTTGAGGGTATTGACTATACAGAGACATTTGCCCCAGTTGCAAAGATGTCATCCGTTCGTGTTTTATTGTCTGTTGCAGCTATTAAAGGTTGGCAGTTGCATCAGATGGATGTCCACAATGCTTTTCTGCATGGTGACTTAGCAGAAGAGGTTTATATGCGACTCCCACCGGGTTTCCTGGACTCATCTGGCAGAGTTTGCAAGCTTCGAAAGTCTTTGTATGGACTTCGTCAGGCCCCTAGGAATTGGTTTGCTAAACTAGCATCTGCGTTACTTGGCTTTGGCTTCACTCGTTCTTATGCAGACTACTCACTTTTCTCCTTTATCCGTCATGGAAAGGAGCTTCATGTCCTTGTCTACGTTGATGACTTGGTCATTGCAGGAAATGATCCTATGGAGATTACTCGCCTCAAGGATTATCTCCACAAATGCTTTCATATGAAGGATTTGGGTGTTCTTAAATACTTTCTTGGTATTGAAATCGCTCATGGACCAGATGGATTGTTTTTATGTCAACGGAAGTACGCACTTGAGATTCTCTCTGAGGCTGGTTTATTAGGTGCTAAACCTGCTGAATTTCCAATGCCTCAGAATCATGACTTAGCCATCGCCTCCGGCTCTCTATATTCAGCTCCTGATCAATATCGTCGTCTGGTTGGCCGACTGATCTATCTTACGATCACCAGACCCGAACTCAGTTACTCGGTTCACACTCTATCCCAGTTTATGCAGGCGCCGACGGTAGAGCATTGGCAGGCGGCACTTCGGGTTCTTCGATATATCAAGGCCCATCCAGGTCAAGGTTTATTCTTGTCCAGGGGGAGCTCTCTTCGCCTCTCTGTCTACTGTGATTCTGATTGGGCGGCGTGTCCCCTTACTCGTCGGTCCGTCACTGGTTTCTTTGTCTTTCTTGGTGATTCTCCTATCTCTTGGAAGACTAAGAAGCAACATACAGTTTCGAGATCGTCCACTGAAGCTGAGTATAGGGCTATGGCAGCAGCCTGTTGCGAGCTTCTATGGCTCAAAGCTCTCCTTCGCTCTCTTGGGGTATTTCACGCTTCTCCTATGCGCCTATTTTGCGATAGCCAGTCTGCCCTTCATCTTGCAGCAAATCCTGTCTTCCATGAACGAACCAAGCATATTGAGATTGACTGCCACTTCGTTCGGGATCTCATCACTTCTGGCATCGTTGAAGCATCACATGTTCGAACCAATGAGCAACTCGCAGATATAATGACAAAAGCTTTGGGTCGACAACAGTTTACTTATCTTCTTCGCAAGTTGGGCATTCGTGATCTGCATGCTCCAACTTGAGGGGGAGTATTGAGCGTTATCTTTACATATTCCTAATTTATGTGTAATTATGTATTTAGTTTGTTTTATCTTCCATATTTATCTTTTAGGCTGTTGGGTTTTCCTTTCAAGAGGATATATTGTAAACTCTCTTTCAAGTTCAGCAAGAAAATAAGGCGGCAAACTGCCTTTCAACAATACTGATTGATGCCCACAAAATCCATTGATCCCTTCACCATCTTACGCTCCTCTTCGGTGAATTTAGGCAGCCTCTCTTTAACAATTTCTTGCATTGTTCTCGGGTACTCACCGTATACAATTGGATGTATAAACCTGCAGCAAAAAACTAAGTATTGATCATACTTTTGAAATGAAACAGTGAAGTTGAATGAATGAACTGTGGTTGATTTCTTACCATCCGACATGGAAGTTACGAGCTCTTTGCGCAGCTAGGTTGTCTGCCTTCCCTCTCGTAAGAGGCTCATACCATACGAAATCCAAGAGGATTCCAATCCGACCCTTCTGTTTCTCCTACAAATTACAAGATGGACAGTTAGCTATGCAAAACACACACTGTAAAGAACTAGAAATAAGTAGTCTTACTTGGTATTTTTCCCGGTATCTCTGAACCGCGGAAGCATGAGCTAAAATCAGATTGTGAGCCACAATGTAAGGCTCAGTAGCGGAGTTCCCAGCAGTGCAATTTCCAAACGGCTTGGAGCACCTCGCAGGGGCAAAAAGACCATTGTCGTAGCCAAGAGCAGCGACAACTCTTGGTTCGTTGAAGGTCATCCAGTTCTTCACCCTGTCCCCAAATGTCTTGAAACAGAACTCTGCATAGTCCGCAAAGTCTTTTCTGCAGACCACACCAAGTCATTTAAAACTGAGACACGAAGGAAAATGTCGAATGCTTGTAAGGTACATACACAACTCGTCGGCTTAACAGTCCTGTGTACTTCTTCTCCAATGCTAGTGGAAGATCATAGTGGTAAAGGTTTGCATACGGAGTTATGCCTATGAGCACACAGTAAGCAAGGAGTGTTGTCGGCGTTAGCTAACTGTATTTTATGACAGATGAACTATGATGGCGATTTCGCAAGGTACCTTTCTTGAGCAAATAGTCTATCAGTCTGTTGTAGTATGCAACTCCCTTCCAATTCACCTTCCCAGTTCCTTCTGCAGTATCAGTTGGATCAATTTCAGTTGCGCATTCGAAAATGGAAGGAATATGAATGGGGATGAGAAAATGAATCGATTAACCTGGGAAGATCCTGGACCATGAGATGGAGAAACGATACGCATCGAAGTTCAAGTTGTGCATAATATCTATATCTTCCTGAATCCAGAAGAGAGATTTGGTAAGCAAATACACACATAGAAACTATCAAGAATTAATGTTGCCAAATTCAGGAAGGCAATGATCCATCGCCATTGCTATCCTGATAACCTCTGTATCTCTCTCCATGAGAGCGCAGAGTCCGAATTTGAGTTTACAATTTTCGTCGTCGATGAAAATCGGAGTTTCCAATGTCTCCATCAATGGCAGGAAATTTCATTGCAGGATCGTCGTTTTTTGTGATTTTGAGGGGTTCTGCAACTAGGTGACATCCCCAAACCAACAATTAATCTCGAATTCGACAATTTCACTCAAAACACAGTTTCTCGTGACCCAAAACCGGATTTGAGCTTGAAATTTCTGACTGTGAACTTAAACCCTAGAATTGATAGGAGAACTCAGAATTGGTAAGGTTATGAAGACCCGTATTTGTTCTAAATCCTGATTGGGCGAGCCGTGTTTGTTGGGTTGTCCAGAATGAGAAATCAATTCATGACCATCTCATTCTAAATCAATATCCATACTTCAACTAAACACCACGCTTTTTAAAGAGTGATTTTGTGAAATTGGCTAACAATGTACTCAAATAATTGGATAACTATACTACTACAATTTTAGGTGAAATTAGTGGTAAATAAGAACACTTCAATATTTTTTTTAGTTTTGAGTAAAAGTCATTTTGGTTTTTGTACATGAATTTTGATTTAAAAAATGTTTACTTATATATATAAGATAGATATTAGCCCACTTGAATAATTTATAAGATTTTATTTTTGTCAGGATAAATGAAGTAAATGGGACTGGAAGAAGCATATTTATTTAAGGTATTTGAAATTCGTACAATGTGACATAGGTCGGCGGATTACTCTTTCTATTGCTGATTGGTTTTAGAATCGAACCCCACCGACTGGTATGTTAGACTATATATTAGCGCATATGCATTTGTGAACACGATCCCAATGGGAGATACACCCGAAATATAGCACACTTCAAGGTAGTATATATTCATTTAGAAAACGTTAAAAATCTCAATGCATGGCAGATTGGTAGGCAGAAGTTACAAAATTCATCCTTTGTTTCTCATGTGAAGTTACTGAGCAAATTTGTGAGGCGTTACAGAGAAGAAAACAACACAGGAAATAAAAGAAAAGAAAAGAAGAGTGGAAAAGAGGGATGACCTTGTAGCGGTGGTACTGGTCCACTGTCACATCTGCCGTTGCATTATTTGCCTCCACTCCTGTTTTTTTCATCATAAAATTACACTCTTTATTTTTTTTCAAATGTCTACATAAATACAGTAATTAATACTCTTAAGCTACCATTTAAGTTTACATAATGTAGCTAAATAAATTAGGATTATTCTTGGTACAGCAACACCAATATATACACGTTTCAATTGTTCAATTAATTTATTCATCAAGACATCTAATTAAATATACCTTTTTAAAGAAGATAATTTCAAGGCAAAATGAATGCAGTAAAGTATAATAAAAATGTAATTACCGGGAACCTTAACAAAGGCGTCCCAAATGCTAGGGCCTCGGCCGTCCTTGTTAGCCATGCCCTCCACCTGGTAGGCCGACGTGGCGGTTCCGAACACGAATCCCTTTGGAAATCTCCCTATAGTGAGGCCTTCGGCGTCGGTTTCCGCATTTACGCCATGGCCAGTGGAGGCGAAAAGGAGGAGGAGGAGGATGCACGGCAGCAGAGCTGGTGGGATGGGGTTTCTCATTTTGCTTGGTGGTGATTTCAGGAAGAAGACTGTATCTCAAATATTCAAATTTATAGAAACGACTAGTGTATGCCCCGTCCCCTGCACGGGAATGTATTAACATCATATTATAAAATTACATTTATTTTCTATAAAAAATCATATTATAAATATAAAAATAAATAAATAAATAAATATGAATTACATTATGATAATTAAACTAATAACCGAAAATATAATATTAAAATTAATCTAGATCTAAATAACTCATTCTCCTAAGAAATAATATAGATATCAATAAAATAAATTTGAAATAATTAATTTTGATATAACTCCTATCAAATATTTACTACTATGTGTATCTATTAATATTTTTGGTAATTATGATCACTGTTCTAAAAAAAACCCTTCAAGGCCCGCCTAGACCCCGCCTAAACACCTTATCTCACCCCTCCGCCAAGGCCTTCAAGGTCACCAAAATTCGCCTAGACCCCAAAGACCCGCAATAAAATTTGTCTATATAGCAATTGGGTGACCTAATTTCTTTTTTTATGTCCCGTTCATATGTTGTAATTTATGTATAAACCGTCCATTGGATAGATTATTTATAATCCAGATGGAGATACACCTATATGACCATTTGTATATCTGTATATGTCAAATTTATTACTATTATTGCGTGTAATTATATTGATATAGTTATTTCCTTATATAATATTTACTCTTTTATAAGATATTCCATCTATTCAATTATATGAGTTAATGGTAAAATAAAATAAATATTTTTAATTATATATATTAGAATTATCTTATTATTTTTATTAGATTTCCTTTTTGACGGGAGAAAGTTTTGCGAGATGCACTCACGTATCGCCACGTAAGCAGATGCACTCACACGCAGCCACACAGACAACAATGTATCGGTTTTAGTATATGTATATATAGATAAAATAATCATTAAATTCCATAGGTTAACATACGGGAAATGCCCATCGAAATTTGGAATAAGCATTAATTAAAGGTGACATAGTAAATCCTTTTAGTTAAATAGAAATAATTTAAATAATTATTTTGTCAAGTTATATATTACCATAGGTTAACATAGTCTACGCCACATATTATAATTAATGGTAGATTAGATTGAAATAATTTAAATAACTATTTTTATTTAATATACTAAATATTACGGATGAACCTAAAATAAGTAAAATACTAAAATCCCACCAAAATTTGAAATCTATACACCAAAATTTAAAGACGGCATAGTAAATCAATTTAGTTAGTTTTTTCCTTATATAATATTTACTCTTTTATACAGTAAGATATTGCATCTATCCAATTATATGAGTTAATGATAAACTTAAATAATTATTTAATCTTTTTTTAATTATATAGATTAGAACAATCTTATTATTTTTATTGATGAGTGTTATATTGATATAGTTTTTTCCTTATATATTTCTTTTTTATCTATTTTTTTTATTAGATTTCCTTTTTGACGGGAGAAAGCTTTGCGAGATGCACTCACGCGCCGCCACGTAGGCAGATGCACTCACGTGCCGCCACGCAGGCTTCAATGCATCGGTTTTAGTATATGTATATAGATAAGTATGTTGCTGCCAAAAATAACAACACGCGCGATCTGTTTGTCTTTTCTTATGAGCTTTATTTAAAATATGGAATATTTGATACAGTATATAAAAACCAAATTAATATACATAAGTCCGGCGATATTTCTTCCTAAAATCAATCGACAATAGAAGGAGTAATCTATCGATTTATATAATTACTTTTGATCTAAGATAATTTTTGTTCATTCCTATCTTAACTGTAGTTTATGATATCATTGATGTCTCACCGTAGTTGCACAAATTGTATATTGTTTGGTTTAATATAGTAGATCTCATTTGGGTCACCTTATATTTTGTGAAGTTATTTCTTAGAAAATAACCAAATAAGATATATTACACATTTCAATTTTTATATGTTTCTTAGAAAGTTGTGAGGTAACTTTTGATGTGAGGTTATTTCTTAGAAAATAACTTCGTTCTGATACCAATTTGTTAGGACCGAAGATTGAATAGGTCGTAAGTTAAGCTTTCATGGAGATTTATGAAAGATTGAGAAAGAGAGAAGAGAGTAGAATAGAGGTTTAGAGGGAGAAAGAGAGGGTAAATGTCTGATATTTTCTTCATATATACCCCGTACGGTACAATACATGGGATAGGTATTTATAACCCAAAACTCATTTCCTAGTAATTATAATTATCGCCTAGCTACTGCATCAACTTGGCGAAGGATTACTCCAAAGCCGTCGAGAAAACTAATGTTAAGAAGGGCATTGGTAAGATTAAATGTAAGGAGGTTGGGTGGAAAAAACCCAGCATTGGTTGGGTGAAGCTTAACACGGATGGTGCGGTGAGTAGGGACGGTCGTGCAACCGGAGGAGGTGTGTTCAGAGACCATGAAGCTCGGCGGTTAGGTGGTTTCACGCTCAACGTGGGAGCCTGCGACATCCTCATGGCGGAAGGGTGGAGTGTGATCAGAGGGCTCGAACTAGCATGGGACTTGGGATTCAGAAAGGTGGTGGTTGAATCGGACTCGGAAGTCTTCGTCAATCTGGTGTCTAGAAGGGTGAGGCCCTCTCACCCCATGTTCAGCCTGACAAACTTTTACCACAGCTTCCTTCGTAGGAGTTGGTCGATCCAACTCCGTCATGTGTTCCGCGAAGCTAACTCGGTCGCCGATAGTTTAGCGGATTTAGCTTTTAATTTCCCTCTCGGCCTTCACTCCCTCCCGGAGACGCCTGCGTGCGTGATCCGATCCGGACTCTCGAGGAAGATGCGGCTGGGAAGGTCTACTATCGTACTGGTACACTGTAATGTCCTATTTCTATGTTAACTAAGTTTGGGAGCTTTGCTCCTGGTTGTTCACAAAAAAAAAAAAGTAATTACAAATTTACAATTATTATTCTTACTATACTAATCCCTAACATAGGAGTACTTATCAATGTGGATTCAAAAAAACATATTTAATTTTACTTCATGTGATACATTAATACACTTATTCTATTTTTAGCTACAAAATCAAACAAACAATAAATGTAATATAGGTAACTCGATCAATGATTGTGGAAATCAATTCTCCATATCTAGAAATGACAAAAACAAGATTTTTTCATTACTTTGCTTACAGATAACAAATATTTTTGTATTTGTTATAAAAAAATATATTTGTGTATGTAATTAAGAAAGGGATGCACCAATCCAAAAAGAATCAAATAATGCAAGAGACGAATTGTGGCATAGCATTAATATAGGATGTACTATGTAGGGCGGTCTTCCTTGAGGAGTGGTTCCCACTGGACCTCTTTCCGTCGGTGGCCACTGTAGACTTTAGGAGCTAACTTGCTAGCAATCCCCCACCGGACCACCACGCTGGTGGTGGCACCACCACCGCACTCAATCTCCTTTTCGTTCCTAATCATTAAATATTAATAACCCCCTAATTACTTTACTACTTTTATTGTATCAACCATAAATGTGTTAACCATCACTCTTAAATATTGTGAAGCTATGCATATCACATATTTGATTTATCTTTCAAAGAATTTGATATCTGATATCGATATCCTAATATATAGATATTTTAATATCAAGTGATATTGATATCCGATTATATCAATCATTAGATAATATGAAAATGGGCCCTGGAGTTTTGAAAAATCTAAACATCTTGGAGATAGATCGAGAGGTAGGAATTTTTCGAACGAACCTCACTCTTTCGTATACGTCAGGAGTCCATTGATGAAGAGGGGCTAGGGAAATTAAGCTTGAGCTCCGCTCTTACAATTGGGTCATTGCGATTACGAGTTGGATGTCTAATTGTCTTGGCGGTAATGATAATATCTTTTACCGGAACCGGTGACCACTTTTTCTATAATCCAAAATCAAGCAAATGTACAAAATGAAGATAGTGGAGATTTAAGGCCCACCTTTGCCCTTCGAGTTGGGAAACAATATAATGAAGCAAGCCCGTATCACATGTGGTAGCTTTTGGGCAACTACGTACATAGCATAGCCCATTTCAATAATTTCATTTTCCACCACCAACCTCAGCTACGCAGTACGTTCTTGCGTTATCCTACAATGCAAACCACACAATAAAGGCGTAAATAATAACACGATTTAAGTGGAAAACCCTTATAATCTAATACACGCGCCCAAGCTAGTAGGCAAGCAATCTATTAGGCGTGCAAGACCCCCTTTGCGGAAATAATTCATGTAAGTAGAATCTGAATTTTTTTTGTAAATAGCCAAAAAATGAAAAAATATTAGGGAAATAGCCAAGATCGGAAAGAATTTAGCGAAATAGCCAAAACAGAAACAGCGACTTTACCCAAAGTTTTTAAAAAAAATAATAAAATAGGTAAGTCGCTGTTTGTAACAGCGACTAACCTTATTTTATTATTTTTTTTTAATTTTGAGTTTTAAAAAATTGATTTTATCTTAAAATTAAAAAAAATAAAAAAAATTGAGAGAGTCGCTGTTTCAAACCGCGACTCTCCAGTTTTTTATATATTTTTTTTCCCAAAACCTAGGGCCTCCTCCATATCCATCCACCGGTGAAATCCAAAAGAAGAATTGGAGGCCCTCCTCGCCGCTCCAAGCTCTTGCCGCCTCTAGCCCGACGACCCCGCTCCTCGCCTCCTCCGTTTGAATCTACCGGATGCACGCCCTCCTCGCCGCTCCAAGCTATTGCCGTCGCCACCGCCTCCGTCTGAATTCACCAGGGGCGTTACTCCCTCTTCCTCCCTCTCGGTTCTTCTCCGGTCGGAAGAACGGTTCTCCCATGGCGACCTCGGAGTTCAATTCAAGTCGTTGCTCCCTATTTGTTCAAATCAAGTAGTTCCTCCACAATCTCAGTCGATTTGAGACTCCAATTCGTTTCTGATTATGTCGATTTGAGATCCGATGTCCCTAGCGCCACAACAAGCGACGGCGCAATTCGGACTCCAATCCGTTTCTTCCGCTCTTGCGTGTGTTGATTATGCCGCTGAGACTCCCTCTACTGTTGCTACTTGCTACTCCAATCGTTCTGATTATGCGCGGAATATGTGCGATCTTGCCAAGTCCGGTCGGGTTAGGGACGCGACATCGCTATCTCCCCGAAAGCCTCCATGTTTGCCTGAACTTCAAGGTTTTGGGGAAAAAATTAAAAACAGCGACTCTCCCAATTTTTTTTATTTTTTTTTTAGTTTTAAGATAAAATCAATTTTTTAAAACTCAAAATTAAAAAAAAATAATAAAATAAGGTTAGTCGCTGTTACAAACAGCGACTTACCTATTTTATTATTTTTTAAAAAAACTTTAGGTAAAGTCGCTGTTTGTAACAGCGACTTTACCCTGTTTTGGCTATTTCGCTAAATTCTTTCCGATCTTGGCTATTTCCCTAATATTTTTTCATTTTTTGGCTATTTACAAAAAAAATTCGTAGAATCTCTATATATAAAAAGTGCCACTTCCCTTATGAACAGTACTTTTCAAACCAGTTGTCAGCCTTTTATTGGATAAAAGTCATAAAACTATTTGATTTGGGCTTGTCTCTTACTGGGCTTCTTTAACTGGGCTTTATTTGGTCCATTTGTAGCTGTAAAAATCTTTGCCTGATAACATACTTCAACCATCCCACCTATCTTTTCGTCTTCGACCTTACCTTTCCATGGTTGTTGCATCTCCTTCTTCGATTTGCCCTTTCTGCTATGACAATCTTCTCCCCAGAGAGCTCGGTGGGGTAGCAGGAATTGAAGACTATCTGTCTCCAAACTGAAAAATCCGAAATCAAGCCACAAATTGAAAGCAGGAGCGATGAAGAGATCTGACAGGGCGGAACCGGAATCAAGCCACAAATTGAAAGCAGGATCCCGATTTGCGCTCTTTGTCCTCCTGTTATTCTCTAATTCCGCACCTCTTGCCACTCACAGGTCTCAAACCGCCGCCGAAAGCCACCTTAGCGACTCCACCGCCAAAACGAAACGTGAGCAGTACTGACGTAGGTCAGATTCCGACGGAAAGTTCTCCCCCCATGAAGATAAACGCTGTCATATAAGGTCAGTAGGGCTGAATTTCATGAATTTTGATTTTGTCCTAAGGTC
This sequence comes from Persicaria tinctoria, assembly GCA_037127255.1. Lineage (NCBI taxonomy): Eukaryota > Viridiplantae > Streptophyta > Magnoliopsida > Caryophyllales > Polygonaceae > Persicaria > Persicaria tinctoria. The sequence goes on along the minus strand of JBANSL010000014.1, from coordinate 74,008,096 downwards.
CAATTTAAGGCTCTAGAAACTTCAATTTTATTTTGCTAAAACGATGAAATTTCGGTAATTTAGGGTTTGTGTATTTGAAATGGGAGATTTGATTGGATGAAAATTATGAATTTAGCTTTAGATTGTTTTGAGTAATGTGCCTCCGAACTTCATACGGATCCAAGGCTCAAAATCTCTTCCTATGACCGGCTCTGTAACAATGACCACCATCTCTTCCTGAGACCCACCGTAGAATAACGCTTAGCAATATCTCCAACTTTTGTCAAAATTAATTTTATTTTCCAATGCTCTTACATATATTGATTTGTAACAGTGATTTGGTAAACAATTAGGTTTACAAACTTGTGGAAAATAGATTCAATTTATAGATTTATTATAAGGATTAAGAAATTGTAGGGAGTATGTTGTATGCTAATATTTGTTTGCAATTTCACAAAACACAACTCTTGAAATTTTTAATCACACACCTGATTTCATAATGCACTAAGTGTTTGACGAAATGCCTAAAATAAAATTTCTACTTATTTAAATTGTTTGGCGAAAATTCCACCTTCTATTGACCTACATATATATTCAAAACATCGTTTCATGCTTCTCAAATAGCATCTCACAGTCTTCAAATTCAAAGAAATTAAAACAGTAGAAGAGTGATTATTAGACATAGTTTTAAGTTTTAACCAATTTTAGCTTGTTTGTGCTGCAGTCTGAACTAGAGAATTTATCCTTCATGTATACAAATGCCCAAGAGTACGACAAGGTCATCAAAAAAACTTTCGGAGCTTCATAAGCAACATGAGAGAGAATTATTTGAGGTAGGCCTATATATATATAAGAGAGTCTTCGGCTTTTGTGTATGTTTAATATGAAAGCAAACCTAATAAAGGTGCTAAAGAAGAGAAGAACACTGATCCATAAATTTAATTAAATTTATTGTTTTATTTTTTTGCATTTTCTTTGAGTTGGTCTTGATGGTTTCACAATTTCTACCTGTTTTGCTGTTGCTCATTTTTTCATATTTTCATTGATCAGGCCAACAAAATTTTAATGAATAAGATTGAGGATGATCAATTGACAATTCCTCAGACTTGTGAATATGAAAACCGAAGTCCATTCTGTATATAGGGAGCCTTACAGGTCTTCAGTTCATCTTTCTTGCTTTCCGTATTTGTATATTCTCCTCTGCTCCTGATTATGTTATCTTGTTGTTGTCCCCTCCCTCCCCACTAGCTGTAGACAATTTTAATTGACTCTTTGCATAGGTGCAAACTGTTTAGTTTCAGTTAATTTCTGCATTGGAGGTTATGAAACTGAATTAAATTTTTAAGGGTGTAATTTAATTACACTCCCCTCCGTTCACCAAAGGTGTCATTTTACTATTTTAGCCTCCAGTTCTTATTAAAAAATATTTGTTATTTTGGATTTTCTAGGAAATAAGTAATTGATGGCTTATTGACATATTAAGTCTTTCCATACTCTCTCCAAGTTTTAGAAAAACTTCAGGATATTTTAGTCGAATTACTAGCATTATTAATAAACGTGTTGGACTAAAATGTCATTCTTTGGTTCATTTATAATCCTATGACACTGCTTCTTTACGTTAAACACTTTTGTAGCTTGAGATGTTACATGCATGTATTTTGGACATAGTTTGATTATTTATGAAAAAGATAAAGTATATTAATCCTCTTATGGTAATTGAATATGTAATGGATAGCTTGATATTCAAAGTTGGTGTATATATAGTCTCTAAGAATGGCTTTAGATGCAACTAATTATATGTACTCTTGTTCACCTTTATAACATTGAAAACCAGTTGGAGTACTTAGTCAAAGAAAGAGAGAGCAACAAGCACCCTAAACGAAGAGCTTGAGGAAAGTGATAGCGACTGGAGGGTAGGGACAAAAGTTGTTCACAACACTAAAGAACAGCAAACTCCCAGAGAATTCATTTTACCACTATTTTTATTGGTCCCAATGTACGTATCATTCTCTTTTTCTTCTTATCTCCTTTTTGCTCCAATATTTTTATTTTTATTTTTTACGTTAATGAATTTCATTTTAGTTTATCTATTTTTATGTAGCTGTTTGTGTTTTTTAAATAATGTTTCCGCTTGTTTCATCACATTTGAGTTGTTTCATTTGCATTGTAGGCGAATTAATGCTATATATCGGTGATTGCTATGAAGAGTGTTGGGCTACTACACTCTCCATTGTTGGTAATGATTTGTGTCATGGTTCATTTCTAAGAGATATTGTGTCATGGTTCATTGTTGGTTTGCTCTTATTATGGTCTTTTGTTGGCTATATTTCTTGTTCAACTTTGTTTAGGTTGAATTAAAAGCAATTTCGTCTGTTACCTTGTTCAGTTTGGGGATCTAATTGATTTATGAATTTCTCTACTTAAAGTTTTTTTAATACAATGTATTTTTAGATCTGTGTAATTATTCTACCCCGTGCTACATGCTTAACCTAAATTTACTTACAAATGTAAAATCATTACCCGTAAAATTGTATATAGAATACCCACGTAATTGAGTAAATTGACATAGAAAAGTTGAATTCCGCACGTGGGGATACAACTAGTCACACTCAAACAACCAAGTTGAACAAGCTCAACACACACCAACCAAAACCAACCCCACAAGATTAAGGACACCACGAGAACAACTTCTATCAAAAGTTTGTACATAACCCATATCAGGACACACCTTGGTAAGAAGATGGGTAACTGTGTTACTTACTTACTTATATGACTAATAACGTATAAACTATGAGTCAAAGACTGACTGGACAAAGGAATGTCATCTACAATAAGACCTTAAGAAGATAAGGCGATTAAGAGTGGGTTCCTCTTCAACTATCTTGTTCATTGATGAGGCTTCTTTGGATGCACTCTCTTGAATTCAAATTTTGGAGAAGTGGTCTTCTTTGCCTTCTTTGTATAATGACCCAGCAAATGGTCATTCCAATTGGGCCGAACAACTGGGCCCATAGGCCCAACAAGTTTTGGGTAACCCTTGTCAATTGACTTGCAGAGGTTTTTCATGTATTGGACATGGTAACACTTCCGGGATCATCCACTCCTACGAGTAGGGCTGTTATATGAACTGAATAGCTCGAGCTCGACTCGGGATCGGCTTGAAAAAGCTCGACTTGAGCTCGCTCACTTATTTAAATAAGCCGAGCTTAAACAAAATTTAAAGCTCGGCTCGTTCGAATAAAGCTCGAATAGCTCGAATTCTATGAAATTTCAAAAATTTTCTATAAGTTAACATGTTATAACCAAGTAGAACTACTTAAAGCTCGAAAAAAGCTCGGCTTGAGCTCGTTCATTTTCTAAACAAGCCGAGCTTAAACAAAATAAAAAGCTCGTTTAAAAATTAGGCTCGTCTCGGCTCGAGCTCGTTTAACAAACGAACAAGCTTGAATATGCCAAGCTCGGCTCGTTCGGCTCGAATAACACCCCTACCTACGAGATAATGAAGGACGAACCCTTATAAAATCGTTAAATATAATAGTTGTATACTACAAGCACCGGTTCAATATGCAATAAGAATGCTAAAGTTGTTCTTACCATTGTGGGAGTGTTTTCAGGTAGTTTTGCCTGACGTTGATCGTCTCCGGCGTTGGAGAGATCGAAAGGGTGCAGATAAACTTTGCTTAGGATAAAAAGACTATAAGATCATTTTTTGAGGGGGTTCGGAACCCGTCATGCCAGGAGGCTCATCCCCACGCCTATTTCATTAGTTACAAATGTAAATTACAATCGAAAGGGGGACATTATGCCTAAACCCTTTTATATATAAAAAAAAACCTTGAATTGAACTCTACGCTATTTCAAAGAGATAAAATCTCCTTCTCAGTGTAGACAATCATACTATCCATCAAAAAGACAATGAACCCTTTAAACAACATATTGTTGTATAGTTGGACATGGTAACACTTTCGGGATCATCCATTCCTACAAGATAATGAAGGACGAACCCTTAGAAAATCGTTAAATATAATAGTTGTATTGTACTACAAACACGGTTCAATGCAATAGGAATGTTAAAGTTTTTCTTACGATTGTACGGTGGCAGGATGCAATTGCGGTTGGGTTAGCATGTATAACATTCCCTTTCGGGTAGGCTGCCTTCTTGTAGAGGCCCCATGGGAGTTCATTGAGCGAGGAAGAGTTTGCCTGCAACATATCATATATCAGATAGCTATCTCGGTGCAGTGAAGTTCAAAATTAGCAACAACTAAGCCATATGTATTGCAGTATTGATGAAGTTTATAATAACATTATTAATCAATAACGGAAGTTAATCAGCATAGGAGTGTGAATATCTTACAAGCAAATGAAGGATTCTAGTCGTCATAGAAACCAAGAGGTGTCGCTTTCTCTGTAAAGGCGTGTTTTAGTGACTGAAGGCCCATAACATTCATAGACGGCTTTCCCCATCTTAAGTTCCTCTACAGTGAAGGTAGACAGTGTCTTACACTGTTTTCGGGTACTCATGGTATACGGTTGGATTTATAAACCTATAAAAAGATAAGTTGAACCAGGATCAGATTTAGATTAGTCATAAATTGAGAGTAAAAAATAAAGTTCAAGAGCTAACCATGGGACTTTTACCAACAAAAACACATGATATGGGCTCATTGCAAAGCTAGGTTGTATTTCTCTTCTCAGATAAGAGGCTCATACCATACAGATACAAGTGAATTCTAACTCCCCCTTGTGTGTTTCCTATAAATAATAAGAGGTGTAGCTTCTGCATATCTTATTGATGGCATTTATAACAACTGTTAGCTCGTCAAAGGCCTCATGGGAGTTTATAGAGCGAGTAAGAGTTTGCCTGCAACATATGGTATATCAGATAGCTAACTTGGTAAAGTGAAGTTCAAAATTAGCAACAACTAAGCCATATGAACTGCTGAAGTTTATAATAACAGAAGTGAATCAGCAAAGGAGAGTGAATATCTTACAAACAAATGAATTAGGATGCTAGTCACTTTCTCTATAAATGCGTGTTTTAGACTTAACAATATGTGCATGACTGAATGCCCATAACATTCATAGCTAGACAACTTTCACCATCTTAAGTTCCTCTTCAGTGAAGTTAGGCAGTGTCTTTCACTGTTTTTGGGTACTCATGGTATACTGTAGGCTTTATAAACCTGTAAAAAGAGAAGTAAGTTGAACCAGGATCAGATTTAGATTGGTCATAAATTGAGAGTAAAAAATAAATGAAGTTCAAGAACTAAGCATGGGACTTTTACCAACAGAAGCACAAGTTATGGGCTCGTTGCAAAGCTAGGTTGTCTTCCTCCTGGCCCTCTGATAAGAGGCTCATACCATACAGATCCAAGTGAATTCTAACTTCCCCTTGTGTGTTTTCTACAAATAATAAGAGGTGTAGCTTATGCATATCTTATATATTGATGGCATTTATAACAAATATTTGTAAAGAGCTAGGTGTCTTTAATTTTACCAGTTACTTTGTACTTGCATATATATCTCTAAACATCAGCGGTATGAGGGCACTGCAATTTCCAAATGCCTTGGAGCACCTCTAAGGGGCTAAAAAATTGATTGTCATAAGCCAAGAGCAGCAACAACTCTTGGCTCGTCAACAGCCACCCAGTTCTTTACCCTTTCTCCGAGACTGATATAGTTAATTAGCAACTAAGCACGGTACACAAATCTCCCTCTTCACAAAACTATGTATTTCCCTAGCATTTGAGGGATCGAGATCATAATTGTAAGTTTTGCATATGTTGTGCATACAAGGATGGAGCTAAACAGTGAGCCAGGTTAGCCAATTTTATGGAGTATGAAAAGAGAAAAACAGATGAAATGTGAGAGTGCTTTTTCATATTACCTTTCTCATGCAAATAGTCTATCAATGTTTATGTTGTGATATGCAATGCCAATCCAATCTGCCTGCCTAGTTTCTTCCGCATTATCCGTTGAACCATTGTGAGTTGTGCATTTGAGATTGTTAAGAAAACAGTGAAGATCAGTTGTAGAATGCATACTTCATGGCTATCATTGGCCTTGTTTTTACTTTGATTTCTTCTCTTTGTTTATCTCTTCCAACCTTTGGGCTGCATCTTTGATCGTCACCTGTTAACACTGCCTGCAGTAGTCTAAGATGTGAGCTTCACAATGGAAGTTGATGGTACGTCCAGAAAATGGTACGTTAAGATATCAATTATCACAAGCCCACTTTGATCCATTGCAACAAAGTGAACTACCAGATTACCATATATCTTAAAGTACACAATATTAATAGTGATAAGGGGGAACAAGGAGCACTAACCATATTCGTTCATCAACCATAAGTTGTGGAACTTGCACAACTTTCAAATGCATGAATTTTGAGGATCCACAAGCGAGTGCAGCGTCAACAAACAATTAGGCCAAGATAGTCCAGGAAATGGCTTTTTATAGTGTGATTTCATCAAACACCTCTCAATTCAAATCCGATCCCCCTCTTAACAATAATGTGAGTTATACTAAAATCTCCCTCTTAAAAAAAAGGCTTGAATCAACATAGAAACCACCATGGAAATCAAACACCTTTTTTACAGAAAAAAAACAGTATGAAGGCCTAGAATCCAAATCTTTCAAACAATCAAACCCAATGAAAACACTTGAAAATAAGTATTTTTCATAAAAGCAGAAGCATGAGAGCATGAAATTTGTTTTACAAAAGATTATTTTCTAAAGGAAAAATAAAATTATATAGTAAAATGTGGGCTATAACATTAAGTCCTTAAACCCATTAATTGAGTTCAAAGTGATAATGCATAGCCCGGATTGATGTAGGTGCCTTATGTAAAGAGCTAGATGATCTTGTCATTCTTCCAACTAATTTGCAAGGACACAACCTGCACACCACAAGGTGATAGTTAGCCAAAGTCAAGCAATCATACGAGTTTTTTTTTTTTTTTTTTTTGTCAAGAAAACGAGTTAAGACTCCAGAGCTTTGATTTTATTAGCACTCCTAAATTTGAATTGCACAAAAATGTGACCCAATAATATACATTTACACATGATTTTTCATGGTTTACCTAATTTAGTGTAGATAACGTCACCAGAGATCACCTCTTGTCAGGAACATCCAAGGAATAGCTCTGGATGGGCATCTAACTAGCTCAACAGAAATTGCCTCTTGAGGGTGGAGTTGAGTTTTACAATAATCTCAACAGAAATAGCCAATGGTGGTAGCTCCCGTGTCAATCGGCTTCATAGTTCTACTAGTGTCATGAAACCCCTCAGCTTATAAACCATTAAGACAATTGAAGCTCTCTGTCAATCAAACAAACTCCTCATGGCTAAAAGGATACTCTAAAGTACTGCAAAACAAATAATGCTTTTTGGGGAGAAATTGCCTTGAGCAGGGTAACACTTCCAGGATCATCCACACCTGCCTACAATAATACATCAAAGGATAATTACCGTTAAGACAATTGGTGAATAGTCGGACTAGAAATTTTGGTTGAATTAAACATGGGACTCTTACCAACTTTGTTCGGTATTAAAGAGACAAACAACTGAACTGTGACAAAATATCTGACTGTGGATTCTAAGTTCCAACTCCCTTGTGTTTGTTTCTAAACTGAACAGTATAACAAGAAACTGATCACTAGATTGATTACCTTTAATTTTCATCAATACTGATACAATGAAGCAAATCCCATGACAGGTTGTAGGATGCATACTTCATATATATGCAACAGATCATGCTGTCGCTGTAGGACAGTGGCGAGAAATGGATGGAGAAGCAAAATAAGGAGAAGGGAGTTAAAAGTGAAATTTGGAGAGAGAGAGAGTCCACACCCCCATCCCTCCTTCTTCCTGCTTCCCCCTCCTTCATTTTCATTAACCGCTCCGCCCTGGTTTTGATTTGAAGAAGAAAAAAAAAGATGAAAAATTAAATGGATAATTTAGTGGATCGAGGTGGCGACTGCATATACATCGAGAGAGACAGTATTCGGTAATTATGTGGTCAATTACCTCTCTGCGGTGATATCTATGGAAAGGAGGTGGCGAATAAGAGGGCCAATCTTCCCCCCTTTCTTCTTCGTATCTCCTTTCCATTTCCGCTGAGCAACCAGAAATTGTAAGGTATCTGAGAGAGGTGAGTTTGGGAATCCAAATCGGGAGTGATTTCACTTCTGAGCGACCAGCAATAAATAGGCGTTGCAAGGAGATGAGATGTTGGATCCCGTCGGGTAATTGCTCCATTCCTCTTATATCATTAAGAAATAAGTCGTAAAGAGAGGAAGAAAGGGAAATCCAGGGTACATCGTCTATCCATTCAGCTGCCTGTACGTTCTCCATTAAAGCCGCACATTAGGATCGGGACTGTTTGGATTTCAAATGTTTAGGTTTAAGGGCTTGTTTGGTATAAGTAGATAATGTTGGTAAAATATATATAGGTAAAGGAAGAATTTTATTTTTTATATGAAAAATAATATAGGAGAAAATGATTAGAGAAGTATAGAGTACATGGATATGATTACATCTTATTTAAATGAACTTTGGAAATAAGGGGGAACAACACATATTTTGTACCAAAAGTTAGAGGATGGTAATGACAATTTTTTTATCAATCTATCTTAAACTATAAATCGACTACATTCATTTCATTTTCCTTTACCTCTTTAAAATTTAAACCAAACTAGGTCTAAATAAACTTATAAATTGTTCAACTTATTTTAAATACATTATATATTATTGGGAAAATTAATTAAAATGCCCCACCTTTGGGAGTATGGTAAAAATATATTCCAACTTTCAAATGTAATAAAAATATTCCGACCTTTGAGGGTAGTGGTAATATATTACCACGAGTTTTCTCATGGGTCAAAAATACTGACAAGACGGCCTACATGGATTTTTTTTAACAAGGCAGCCTGCGTGGAAGTTTTTTTTGCAAATTTATATAGCACTAAAATTGAGTTTTCTTGAACGGTTTCCTTAGGAAAAAATAAACCGACAACAAAATTAAACCCGAAAAACGAAATTGATTCAACCAACTAACCAAGCAACTAATTCAATCAAAATTGCCTCAAATTAACACAACATGACTATTCCCAACACTAACCCGACAACAAAACTAATCCAACAACAACAAAGAGGGAAAAAAAACTCACTTAGTCAAATCCGTGAACGAATCAAAGAGGAAGAAGATGTGAGAGAGACAACTCAAGATAATCGACCACGAAGAACAAAGACTGTCATTGAAGATGAACCATGAGCTACCTGCAAGACCTAGAAGACAGTTCAAGAAGTGACCATGGAAGAAGATAAGAGGGAGGAAAAGGGCTTGGGTATGAACCCGGTTCAATTTTTTATTTTTTTTTCTAAGGAAATCGTTCAAGAAAACCCTTGTTAAAAAAAATCCACGTAGGCTGCATTATGTCATCATTTTTTACCTGTGAGAAAAATTTTGGTAATATATTGCTACTACCCTCAAATGTCAGGATATTTTTATTACATTTGAAAGTTAGGGATATATTTTTACCATAACCCCAAAGGTGAGGGTATTTTAATTAGTTTTCTCTATATTATTCCACCCAACATTTTATAAATATTTAAAATGATTAGGAATACTTACCCCATACCATATTGAGAGATAGCGTAGTGGGGTTTGTTGTTCCACCGCCTTGTCTTCATCGATCACTTTCTTCACCATAGAGAAAGACAACTTGACAAGCTTCATACTTAAAAGGGATTTCCATCCCAAATATAACTCCGCGCAATTCCGAATACTCAAATCTTGCAAGGAAGGAAGGTATTGAATGACTTTTAATGGCAAGCGAGCTGTCCTCCCATCAAACCCAATTTCGAGTTTGTGAAGATTGGGCAAGGCTTTGAATGACGATTCCAAACGACGAGTAGCTTCCATTTCTCGATTCCCCACTTCCTCCTCTTTCCACTTTGAAATTTCTAAACTTTTAAGAGACGTGAGATACTGCAGTCCCTCTATCAAGTGCTCGTCCCGACTCGAGACTGCCAAAGTTTCAAGTCCCTTCAAGACTTTCCATGGCATCCTAGCTGCTTCACTCGTTTTCTTCCCGTCATCGTCTCCAATTTCGGTTATTTCACCATTTAATAACCTCAACTCTTTGAGGGCAGTTAAATGTGCCAACCCCCGACAAGATACCCACTTCAGGTTCTCACAATACCCGATCTCTAATTTCTGCAGATGAGTAAGGTGTCGCAACCATCCCTCCGGAAAGGACGTTAGACCATCAACGCTATTAATCTTTAAAGTCTTCAGGCTGTTATTTTGGCGGAACTTAAACAAGGAATTAGTCGGAGGAGAGGCATTTTGATTTATATTCTCCATCAGCAACTCTGTTACCAACTCCATATCAACCCTTTCAAGAATTAACTCTTCAACTTCCTCAAACAGAGGCATTCGTCCTTTAAGCTTTCGACAACGAATTATACGAACCATTGAAACTTTTCGAAGGCGAGGTCGTTCTGTCGGTGCAACTACTTCTTGTCGCCACCAACCTTTCAGCTTGGGAAGAGTATCAAGTTTAATGGATTTTAAAGAGGGGAAATATAAATCACCACCTATTTCATCTTCCAAGTACTCCAACAGACAACAATTACAAAGGTGGAGCTCGGTGACATACTTAAGTGTGCCAACCCACTTTGAAAGCATCTCACCCTCATAGTTTGAAACTTTCAAAAATTCAAGATTTTTGTGCGGCTCAAGCGCATCCAACACTGCTTTTGATTCATCTTTTGACAAATCCTGGTGATCATGATCCGTCTCCCACCAAAAAACATCTTCATGAGCACCCTTCCACTCTATAATCATCCCATCTAGTTTGGTCTTCTCCAACATGTTTGCTTTTCGTGCATCTTCTATGGCATCTAGCCATCCCTCTCCTGGAAGTGGAAGCTCAATCGTCAAACGCCCCTGCAAATTATCAAGGCCTTGCAAGTATCTTAAACCTCCCATGGAAGGATGTACAATAAGTCTATCCAACTTAACAAGGGAGGTCAAAGCTGTCAATCCTGCTGGTGAGGGCAAGTTCTCGCATCCACGTATATAGAGTTGTCTTAAGCTTACCAGCTTCTCTAATTTTGGAGGCAGATCTTCAAGGAGTTTGCACCCCGCAAGTACCAAAATCATCAAATGGTGAAGCTTACAAATTGAAATTGGGAGGTGTTTAAGCTTGCGATTGTAAGAAAGGTCGAGATATCTTAAGTGTATCAATTCTCCTAAAGACTCTGATATGCTACCAAGTCCCAACGAGGACAAGTGCAATGCTCGTAGCATTCTAAATCTTTCCAGTGACCTGTTTAGATGGTCTTTATTGACTCGTTCTCTATGAGGATCAATTATAAGGGTTCTTACTGTCTTTGGATCAGAAACTAGACTCCAATAGTCAAAAGAATCATCAAGCTCCCTACAAATAGAGATGTGACGAAGATTGTCCCTCTCGCCCTTATTGACCACATACACCTTATCAATAAAAGCACTCTCTGTTTTAGCAACATCTATTGCCACATCATGTAATAGATCATGCATTTTAGCAGTATGCCCGTAGCGGTCATTTGCATCATCTATAAAGAAAAGGTACTCCTTCTTTTTCACCTCCTGGAAAAAACACCTTTCAACCAAGTGGAAAAAGTATTCCTCTCCCACTTTCTCCAAGCTTTGCTCGTTGTCGGGAAAAGGCTTAACAAAACCTTGAGCTATCCATAAACGAACTAACACATCTTTATCAAACGTGTAATCTTTGGGGAAGAGGGAACAATAAGCAAAACAAAGCCTCAAATTTGGAAGAAGATAATTATAGCTTACCATCAAAACACTTTTGATACTCTCCTCATTCTCATCACCATTCTTTGCAATAGTCCTTGTGAGATCATTCTCCAAAAAATCAAACCATATTTTCCCACTTTTTTCTTTATGGCGTAAAAGGCTCCCAACGACAGCTATTGCAAGCGGGACATTTCCACACCTATGCACAATCTTCTTACCTAAGGGCTCTAATTCTGGATCCTCACCGAGTTCATCCTTGTTACAGAATGCATGTTTCACGAACAAAGACCATGCACTCTCCTTTGACAGCACAGCTAGATCAAGGCAACAGTTAGGCTTTGACGCATCTAGACATTCGACAACTTTTCTAGATCTTGTTGTTGTCAAAACCTTACTACCGATTTTTCCACAACGAAGGATGCTTTCTAATTTCATCCAATTTCCAGGGTTTTCATCCCAAACATCATCCAAAACCAGTAAAAATTTTCTCCCACTAATTATCTCTCTCAACTTCTCTTGCAACTTCTCTAAACCAATTTCAGATTGCTTTCCCTCTTTAGGTGCTATTATTTCTATCAACACTTGCTCTAGATTTGAGAGGTAATTTACACAAGCCCAAAGCTGCACATCAAAACCTTGTTTCACTCTCTCATGATTATACACATATTTAGCCAAAGTGGTTTTCCCCAATCCCCCAAACCCAATGATTGCGATAACAGAAGGGCTTCGGGTCTTGGATGTCTCTCCCATATTCTGAGGGAGTAACATACTGATTATACGATCCCTGTCCTCAACTCTTCCAACAACATCATCCTCATGCACAAAAGAATGAGTTTTTGGCCTCACAAATGGTTGAACCACAGGAGGTTGTTGCCTTAAAAGACCATAGATTTCCATATCTTTCTTAATGCCATCCACAGATTCCCTAATCGCCTTAACCGCATGAGCGGTCTTATAAATGAGACCCAACTGGTTTGCATCGGAGAAGAACAGGCGTACCTCTTTGGTGAATGCATTGCCCGACATGGTCCTCTTGTGCAGGATTTGGGCGGCCAATGTGTCAAAAAAGTCTTCAGCATCGTACATGACGTTCCTCATCCTGGACAGGCAGTGCTGCACGGCATCTTCATTGGAACCTCGTTCCTGGGTATGTTGGTGGATGTAGGTGAGGGTTTTAATGGTGGCTTCAAGACTTGTTAGGTCCTTGTGGGAATTCCAGAGAAGGAGTAACTCGTCTTTGGCAAGGGAGGTGAAGAGTTGGAGGGCAGATTTGGCAATGGAGGCCAAAGCAGCAGCATCAGCCATTGTTGCAGAGTGTTTGAGAGAAGGGGATTTAAGAGATCAAAAAAGGTTGCGGTGCACAGGCCGGGAAGGATGTTGCTTAATTAAGTCGTGGAGACACAGACACATGCCGGGAAGGACGACTGTACCTAACAGTCTTCCCTTTTGATAGTCAACAACGCGGCTTCTAACAGTCTTCTATCGGAGGCTAGCAATTTAGCCTCTTCCCTTCTAAAAGTCCTCTATGGAGCCCACTAATCTCTTTCTTGTTGATAGGATGTGTCATCACAAACAATAATTCAGAGCACTTTTGTCTTTTGATGTGGAGGGCATCAACTACTACGTTCTCTTTTTAAAGCATTGATTCCTCTATGGAGCCCACTTATCTCTTTGTTGTTATGCTTTGAGCATTACTTGGACATTAGGATTTGCTACCAAGTTGGTAGCGCAAACAACAAAGCCGGTTCGTAAGTAAGAACAAACAGCTAAACAACCACTACTAGAAATTTGTTATTTAACATCGGGTAATAGCCGATGTCTTTTAAAAAAAAAAATCGATGTCTATGTGGGATGTAAAAAGTTAAAAGTTTTTCACATCGGCCAGAACCCGATGTCCTTGTAGGTTATAACATCATTTATTTTTTTAAATCCGATGTCTTTGTTATCTTATAACATCGATTACAAAATATAACCGATGTTATAACATACAAAGACATCGGCTATTACCCGATGTTAAAAAGTTTTGACTTTTTACATCCCCCACATAGACATCGATTTTTTTTTTTGAAAGACATCGGCTATTACCCGATGTGAATTGACATATTTGCGGGTTTTTTTTATTATCGTAGCCTATGCGGGATTTGAACCCACATCTTTGTGTTTGAACACAATGCTCTACCATTTGAGCTAATAGGCTTTAAATTAGATAGAATGTTCTTACATAATAGCAAAAAGAGCATGTGAAACTTAAGAAAGACATTTATTATGCTTCAATGCATAAACTTAAGAAAGACCAAGCATGCATCACCTTGTTTTCACTCTGTTTTCTTCTAAGATAACACCAAGTCTAATTGGAAAGTACATGAAAAGGCAACACTATATGAATGATAGCTAAAGGTATTATTACTGATTACAATGATAGTTCTAGAGGGATCCAATGCAACCAGCGTTATCAATTGTTCATTGGGACCCCAAAGATCACAAGAACCTAGCAACTAGAGTTAAACTCAATCATTAGAACAAGAAATCGAAGAGGGAATCAGTCTAGTATAAACAAAAGGCAAGTTCTGTGTTTAAAGTGTGGAAATTAATGTTTACTAGTCTATGACAGTAGCTGGAAATCTAGGTTGATAGAAAAATGCATGAGTAAGCTATGTTCATACAGCTATGAATTCACTTTGTGGAACGGATCAGTTTCTGCCCAATTCTATATTACTGTTAGCAGGGAGTTTTTCACGTATTTGAGAGCTGATACTACTGATTATGAAAAAACAGAGCAGCAGACATGTGCAGTTCTATAATCAACTGAATCGGGTAAAGCTATGAGCCACCACAATATTGCTGTCTCCCAATGTCATAATCCAAGCAATGATAGAGATATTTAAAGAGAGCGAGAATTAGATCAGCGATTTACCCATCCATCCCATAATTTAGGCTGCCGTTTCAATAGAGAAAGCATAAAGTAGCAAGCATACTCTTTCATTGCATTCCATTCTGAAATTGAGGCAACCAAATATTATCGATAAACATGTATCTATTATAATGCTAACAACGGTTCCTAAAAAGGGCAAACAACAGTTCCGGTAATTTGTCTGATAAAGCAATGTTAAGGGCTAACAATAGGGCTAACAACAGTTCATGAAGGAATATGAAATTTGTCTGATAAAGCATGAACTAGGAACATTCAGAGTATAGATACCTTGGTGGTTTGCTTGATAGAGGTTGAGTGGAACCAAATTCTAGGACTAACAAGTGTAAAGTAATGAAGCAAAAGAAGAAAAGAAAAGAAGATACCCATCTGCTACATTGCTGATAAAATCTCTGTTCAATTCCATTGACAGTAACCTTTGTAGCCTTTGAGTGAACATCACAAACTTTATGCCTCTTATGGTAATCTTTGGAGGAGCTAATATCTTTGTTGCAGACATGAAGCTGACAGATTGCAATCTGAGAGTTGAGGATTGAGGCCTTCACTCTCTTGGCAGGAGTAGACGAATCTGCACAAGACAAAACAGGTGCAGCAGTAACCCTAATGGCTACATTGTAGCCAAGATTGTACCCAAATCTCCCCAATTTGAGGTTAATCAGTGAAGGACTACCACTAGGAATGTAATTCTTGCACACTATGGCATTGAATGCAAAGGAAAGACTACCACTAGGAATGCAAGTCCAAATTCCTTAAGAGATTATAGTTTCATTTAATGAAAAAAAAAAGAAGCTTCAGAGAGAAAGATGATCAGAGAATGCAAAGACATCAATCTATTCCTCCTGAGTCAGATGATCATAGAATACCATAGTCTAAGAACTTTTAGGGAATGCTGAAGTAGAAGGAGGATATATACAAATAAAAAAGTTCATTAAGAGATTAAGTTTCTTTTTTTTGATGCAAAGAGATTAAGTTTCTAAAGCCACTAAATGCAGGATGTGGTTTCTTGTTCAGTCTGACTCTGTCACTTGCTTTCTACACTCTGAACAAAAGACATGAAGGCTCCTTTCACAAAAAAATAATTTTAAGAACAGCAAATTTCCTTCCTTCCTCATTTTCCATGTTCAGTCTGACTCTGTCACTTGCTTTCTACACTCTGAACAAAAGACATAAAGGCTCCTTTCACAAAAAAATAATTTTAAGAGCAGCAAATTACCTTCCTTCGTCATTTTCCATATTCCCATTCCTCTCAGATTTATATTCTTGATCTGAGCACAGCTCCAATGTAGCAGGCTTTCCCTGTTGTGACTGGAAATGCCCAAGAAACCTGCACGTTACATTCACTAGGAGGAATTTAAATGCAGTGCATCTGTAACGAAAGAAAGATATCAAACCAAAGAAAGAGAAATGCAAACAAAGTTGCATAACAAAACAAAAATCATATTATATAAATTTGAGATAACGATCAACAAGAACTAGTAAGCTCTCTTCAACTACAATAAAAAAAAACACTAGTTACAGATCTTGATTCTTATATCTCATATAATGCAAACCCTTCTTTATAATCATTATTATCTACCCAATCTCCAAAGTCTAAACATTAGTTAGAGATTAAAATGAAGGAGAGGGAAATAATAACTTGCACTTACCTGTGCTAAAACCAATGTTTAAATTTCAGGATGAGATCCAGAATTAGCACAGCCCTAGCTTCATCATTCAAAACGGAGGTGTTCGGGGTAAGAAGCCTACCAAGTTTCTTAAACTGATTAGCATAATGGACTGGACATATTTGCTCAAATATTAATATAAGAAAAATCAATTTAAAGCATAAGATACCTACAAATTTTCATGCCTATAAATCAATTTGAACATTTTGAATGTTGAAAGTAAATGAAACTGAATAAGTATCCCTGAAACCCCAAATGAAAGGGTTATTATATGTTTTCAAGTGTTACTTTGTTAGTACATCAGTAAACGAATAGTTATGCTAAAATCAATCTGAACATTTTGTTAAATAAAATTAATCTTAGTAAATTATTATTCCTTGATGCCTATATAGTAACCCTAAATTATCTTGCGCACTTAGCTACACAAATTCGCTCTTAAAGTGTAGATACTAGCCACACCCCCACCGTTTCTAATTCACTAAGTCCTATACTCCTGTCCAAATCCCCCCGAAATCAAATGTTAGATTAATATTTCTTCTAAACACTAAAGCCATAAAAATAAAGCACCTTTTCACATAAACATAACAAGCAGAACCTGTAAAATGTAAAACCAGCACCAACCTCCAGAAACAGAGCACTATCAAATACTGGCCAACTCTAATACTTTAGAAGCTGATCATTTTTTCTTCTTCTGTTCAGCACAAGTTGTTCTTCAACAATGAATCAAAACCAATTAACAAAAACCCTAAATAACAAACATTGAAATCAAAGGGGAAAAACTTACCCAAAAATGATGAGAACTTGCTTTTCAGTATGAAAGCCCTAAAATCAAAGAACAATTGAGGTTAAGGATAAAACCTCTAAAGTAATTTGATCATCTAAATTAGAGAGTGCTTCAAACCTAAAGAAACCCTATATCAAAACTGAAAAATCAATTTTAGCTAGCTACAATGAATCAAAATCAATTCTTAGAAACCCTAAATCAAAAATCTTGAAAATTGGGGGCAGAATATCATACCAGTGGCAGAGAGGCGGTGGGAGAGACGAAGTATGGAGGACTGGTGCGATTTCGAGTGCTACAGTAGGGATTTCGATAGCTTGAGGGATTTCGACAGCCTGGCTTGGGTTCGACAGTCAACGATAGAGGTCGGGCTCGGGTTTGATACCCAAAGTGATGAGAACGACAACGAAGATAGGCTCGGGTTCGAGAGCTTTAGAGATTTCGCCGGGATTGACAACCTAAGGGAAGAGCGAGACTACGATAGGTGCTCTCCCTGGTGGCGGATCGAGGACGACGTCGCTCACTCCCAAGGGAGATAGTGAGGGTGAAGAAGATGACAACTCCACGCAATTTCCAGGATTTGGCCGCCGGAGAGAGGAGAAGAAGGGCGGAGTCGGGATTCGGTCGCCGGAGAGTAGATGTTTGCAACTTCCACCGGGAGAGAGTGGAGGAGGGTCGGTTTTCTGAGCCAATGGAGAATGAACAATAAAGAAGGAAGAATGAACCTTCTAAAATGGTATACATATTGGTTGAGCGGGTGTTCAAAATTAATTCAGATTTCATTCCGCGCCTTCTATTTTTTTTTAAAACACATAATTAACATCGATCAAATAAATAGGATAATGTCTATTCTTTTATTTACATCACAAATTTAAAAACCGATGGTAAAAAACTTTTTAACATGGAAGGTTTTTCTGAACGATGTTAATGAACCGATGTTAAATAATAAAATTCTAGTAGTGAACTGAAGTACAATTGGGGAGATCCTAATCCTAATCCTAATCCTCTGCGGGAGGCTCCACTTCACATCGATCAATTAGCTTTCTGTTGTGGTAAAACAAAGCATTAATAATTCTCATTCTAAGATCCTATATATGCATAAAAAAACATGTTATTCTGAGTAAGCGACTTCTTGAGTTTCGTTTGTTAATTTTAACAGAACATGATCCTCTTAGGTTCGTCAATTAAGTAAGATTGATTACCTTTCCAGTTTCCACTCCTAAGAAGCAAACTTAGACAGTTGCAACTAAAAATGAATATTGTTGAATATTAATGTCAGGTACATACACAACTATTCGGTTTAAAAGCCCTGATTCACTGATTGTGTACGTCTCTCGAATGCTAGAAGATGATAGGTGGTACAAGTTTGCTTATGGAGTTCAACCCGCAAGGAACAAAAATAAACGAGCCAGGTTAGCTAACCATATCAAGCACAACAAGAGAAAAACAACTAATTAAACCTATGATGGTGCTTTTTGAAGGTACCTTCCAAACAAACGACAAGGTGACCTTTGGATACAGTGGCGGCCGCAGGAATTGCTGGAGGGGGGGGCGGAATTTTTCTTTGGCGAATTTTTTCTCTCTCGGTATATATAATAAAGAAATTTTTTAAAAATATATTGAAAGAAAACTATAAATATGGTATATTTAAACAAAAACCACAAATTATGGTATATAAATATGATATTTTATTACAATAATTTAATAATTTATATATATGTGTATACTTGATTAAGATTTTTTTAATATTGAAAGATAATTATAATTTTTTTAAAGAATTTTTCATTGGTAAATGAAAAAAAATTTGATAGGATTTGAAAAGTATGACAAAAAAACTCATAAATTTTGGGTTAAATACGACATTAATAGTAAAAAAACTTCATATGAATAAAAATTTAAAGATTTTCTAAAAATATATGTGTTAAATAATAAATTATCTTATGAAAATATTAAAAGAAAAATATAAAAATTGATTTAAATATGACATTTATAGTAAGAAAATTTGGTAAGAATAAAAAATAGTGTAAAAAGGGGAAGAAATGAGATTTGAACCCATGACCTCTTGGGAACCACAATTTCCTTCCCTCCTTTTACCAACTAGGCTAGATAAGTTTAGTGTTCTATTTCACATTTTTTTACTAATACTAAGGAATAAATCTAAAATTACAAAAAATTTTTTTTTTTTTTTTTTTTTTTGCTCTAGAGGGGGGGCACCCGCCCCTCCGCGCCCCCCCCTGCGGCCGCCCCTGTTTGGATACCATACCAGGTTTTTAGTCATGAAAACATAATCGATATAAAGTATTATAAATATGTAAACTAGAAGATATTTTTTTGTTGTAATTTTAAGATATGATTGGTTTTGCGACTCTTTTTCAAGGCCCCAACTCCAATTTTCAAATAAACAAGTCTCTGCAAGGCTTTCGATGACATCCCTGATTCGCTTCCCATCTTTGAGAGGTAATTTATACCAGCCCAGAGGTGCTATGATTTCTTTTAAGAGTTGCTCCATAGTGGACAGGTAATTTATACAAGTCCAGATATGCATGTCAAAACCTTATTTTACTCTCTCATCGACATCATTATACACAAATCGCGCATTGCACTAAAGCAGCCTTCCCCAATCATCGATCCAAACCCAATGATCGCAACCACATAAGCGCCTTTGCCACTAGAGTTCTCCCCCTTATCCATTGAGATCAACATATCGATCATGCGAACCTTTTCTTGGTCCCTCCCAATTATATCCTCCTTATCGATGCACAAAAGAATGAGTTTTCTTTCTTGCAACTGGTTGATCTAGACGAAGTGATTGTTGTTGTATAAAATTGAACTGCTGCATATTTTTTTGAAATCTCATCTAGAGACTCTGACCTCATGAGCGGTCTTAACTCTTAACAAGCCCAGTATTAAGTTGAATGATGCTTACTAATTGACAAATGATATGTGTATAACAGAAATGTGATATATGGATAACAGAAGCCAACCTAAAAAAATTGATATATTGCTGGAAAATGAATTTTTTTTAGAATTAGCCAAAAATAGGGAAAAAATTCAGAGAATAGCCAAAATCTCAAAATATTTAGCGATTTAGGCAAAGTGGGGTAAAGTCGTTGTTTCAAACAGTGACTTTACCCGAGGTTAAAAAAAAAATACATATAATATATAAGTCGCTGTTACAAACAGCAGCGACTCTCCCTTCTTTTTTTTTTTTTTAAACATTGAGATTTGGGAGAACAAATCAGGCCCGAGCCTTCACCACCAGGAGATTCACGGGGACAACCTCCGCCGACTCCTTTGCCGGACCTCTAGCGCAGGACCTCTAGGAGTCTAGCACCTACGACGCCTTTGCCGGACAGCCTCGTCGCCCTCCATAGAACCTCCAGCGCCGCCAACATCTTCGCCGAGACCGCCGCCGATTCCTAGATCTGGTGGTGCGCCGACTCCAATCTCCCGACAAATTCTTGTGAAGAACAAATTGAACACCAATTAGAAACTAATTGAACACCAATTAGGGCCAATTTTGTCATACTGTGATCTGGTGGTGCGCCGGACGCCGGCTCCAATTCCCGACAAGCGCCTGCCTCTTCGATCCCTTCTTCCCGTCGGAGAGATAGACATCGCCACCACCCGGCCTCTTCGATCCCTTCTTCCCTGCCTCGGCCGCCCTCGACTACCCTGCCTTGAGAGCAATCGTTCCTTTGCCCCTGTTCCCCGCAGCCCATCCACCGCGGCTCGCCGTCTCCGGAGTCCGGCCCCCTCTACCGCAAGCCAGGCTTCGCCCCTGGTTGTCGAGGAATGTCTGGACTTCAATATCCCAGTCTCAGCGAGGAGTTGTCGTCCTCTCTAGGAACGTCGAGAAGCTCGCCAATCTTCAATGGCAATCTTCAATGGCGGATTCCGGGGAGGTAGCCAATTTCTTGTTCCAAGGTTTAAAAAAATATATAAAAAAAGAGAGTCGCGGTTTAGAACAACGACTCTCCCCCTTTAATTTTTTTATTTGTTTTCGACATTTTTCTATTTAAAACTATATTAAAAAAAAAATAGTAAGTCGCTGTTTGTAACAGCGACTTATATATTATCGTTTCGGCTATATACACCGCAAATCCCCACGTCCTTAACGACGTGCTTGCACGTCCTTAAGGACGTGCAGGTGGGGTGCACCCCTTTTTTTTTTTTCAAACCCGGACGTGCTTGCACGTCCTTAAAGACGGGCTTGCACGTCCTTAAGGACGTGCAAGCCCGTCATTTAAAGACGAAGAGGACGTGCCTCTTCGTCTTCGTCTTCGTCGTCTTCACAGAGAGAGAGAACAGAGGGAGAGAGAGATCGCCGTCGAGAGAGAGAGCTCCGGAGTCCGAGAGAGAGAGAGAGACCGAGAGAGATGGCAGAAAGAGAGGGAGATCTCGAGGCGGCGGTGGCGGCCTTGGAGGCCGAGGCGGAGGCGGAGGCGACGGCAATGGAGGCCGAGGCTGGGGCGCCGGTGGCGGCCTTGGAGGTGGAGGCGGTGGCGACGGTGATGGAGGTGGAGGCGGTGGCGCCGGTGGCGGAGGCGGAGGCGGAGGCGACGATGATGGAGGTGGAGGCGGTGGCGCCGGTGGAGGGGAGTGGTGGTGGTGGGGCATCGACTGTCGGCGGTGACGGTGGTGGTGGGGCGGCGGCTGGCGGCGTTGATGCCTTGATGGTGGTGGTGTGGCGGACGACGGTCTATTGCCGCCGCGGAAGCGTCGGACCATTGAGGTGTCCCCGGTCCCGACTCCACCGGTATGTTATTTGAATTATTATTTTTTTGATTTATTTTTAGAGTATTAAAATATAATTAGATAGATAATATAGTTTTATAATAGAATATAATTGAAAATAGAATATAGTTTGATAGAATATGATTGAAAATATAGTTTGATAGATAATATATATTGTTTAATAGAATATAATTGAAAATAGATTATTTGATTTATTTATATATTAAAATGTTTTTTTATAGTATATAGTTTGATAGAAGAGAATATAATTGTAATTTGATAGAATATAATACATAGAAATAAATTTCAATTGAAATACAATAAAAAATATTAAAATATATTATAATACTTCAAAAGTATTTAATTAACATTAAAATATATACTTGAATATAGTTTAAATTACAATTTAAATACAATAAAAATATTAAAATATATACTTGGATATATTTAAAGATAATAAAAAATATATTCAAATATAATATATTTGAATATATTAAAATACTTAAAAATTATTTAATTAATATTTGAATATATTTAAATATATTCAAATATAAAAATATATTGAAAGATAATAAAAAACATGATGTACAAAATTTTAAAATACTTAAAAATTATTTAATTAACATTTGAATATATTCAAATATAAAAATATATTGAAAGATAATAAAAAACATTAAAAAATATTATAATACTTAAAAATATATTGAATACAGTAAAAAACATTAAAATATAATTGTAATCATTAATTAACATTAAAATATAATAAACGACAATAAAACATATGAAAATATATTAAAATACATCAAAAGACATTAAAATACATTACAATATATTAAAATATACTGAAAAGACATTAATATTCAACTGGATCATAATAACAGGCAGGGAGGCTCATGAGGGATGATGGTACCCTCCGGCCTATTAGGTTCGGCGACCGGGCAGCGGTCAGCCAGGTACATGGGTCTACGGCACCCCCCGAGCAGACAGTCGACGATCTGCTCGCGTTTGCAGAGCGCTTACAGCCGTCGATGGGGACGCCCCCGGTCGACGAGAACGACACCTTCTGGACAGGTATGCCACCATGGGATCCTTCCGGCGATGCGACGATGGGGTTGCAGCCTTCCTTAGAGCCCCCCGAGGTTTTGAGTAGCTGCATCACAGAGGTAGTCGGTGGGCGACGGGCCGACATGGGTAAACCGCCTATTCGGGTTCCACCGGCCGTCCCGGAGGCTTCTACATCCGGCACACAGGAGCCCGAGCCTTCGACCTCCGCCACACCAGCGGCTGTCTCTTTGGGGTCTGCAGATGATGTGATCCCTGACGTCGTTGAGGAGGATCACGACGGTCAGGAGGGGCAGGCTTAGGGCCAGGGGAGCCCACAGGTAGAGCCCCAGCCCATCCCTGCGCAGGCTGCCGCACCGGCTGCGCAGGTCGACCCTTTATTGCCGCCGGGAGATCTGCTACTGTCTTACCGGCATCACCGGGCATACGAGGTGTGGAGAGA
Source organism: Persicaria tinctoria (assembly GCA_037127255.1). NCBI lineage: Eukaryota > Viridiplantae > Streptophyta > Magnoliopsida > Caryophyllales > Polygonaceae > Persicaria > Persicaria tinctoria. Next base: position 73,984,693 of record JBANSL010000014.1, on the reverse strand, counting down.
TCCTACGGTGGAGCTGCCGCTGCTGAAGTTCCACCACCGGGCGACTCACTTGGTGCCTTTCGATCCCTACATATTTGAGGGACCGGGGACCTGGGTCCAGGATCTGCTCCCATCCGGCATCCCCCAGCTCAGGTCCCTCCATTGGCAGTGTGTAGACGAGTTCACCTGCACGACCTTCTTGGAGCATTGGCACCCGGAGACCAGCTCCTTCCACTTTCCATGGGGCGAGATGACCATCACGCTGCATGATGTTGCTTGTCTGATGGGACTTCGGATTGATGGCCAGCCCTGCACGTCACATCTGCCCGCGGGAGCTCTTGTCCCCACCATCGCGGAGTACTACCAGCTCACCCCTGCGACTCTGAAGTCGTACAGACACGCTGGCGGCCCTCCAGTTACTGAGTTTACTCGCCGGTGGCAGCAGAGACACGGGCCACTCGTCGACCCCGCCCCCGCAGATGATCCAGAGGCCGCGGCTGATCCGGAGCAGATTCGGCTGCGCACGCATGTGGGAGGGGGGCAGCAACAGGATGACCCTGCACAGCGGTTGTTTCTACACAGGACCTACATGGGCATTGCTCTCGCCGCGACTTTGTTTGTGGACAAGTCGCAGAGCCGGATCCCATGGAAGGTGTCGGGCCTTGTCTGTGACATCCCACGTACGGCCACCCTTGCATTGGCTGCTGGTGCCCTCGCATGTCTCTACATGGGCCTAGGCGAGGCTACCCGCTCCGGCGCGAAGGACATCGACAGCTGCACGCCGATCCTACAGGTACGAGACCGTTGAATTAGAGTTTTTAGTTTACAAATATTTAAATTATATGCTAACAAAATACTTTTTTAATCCCAGGCTTGGATATGGGCGTACTTCCCTCGCTTCCGAGGTGATTTCTCCAGCGACCCGGCTAGGAAGGATGACCCTCGCTTCTACGCGAAGTTCATCGGTCCGAAGCAGCCACATCGGATGACAGAGGGGCGAAGCTGACGAAGATGCGGGAGCTGCGGGACGAGGTGGACCGTCTTACCGTCGATGATGTTTGTATTCGAGACTCTATATATATTTTATAATTATTAGCTGTGAATTAAATCTGATTTTTTTAATTATAGGTCGAGTGGATGCCCTTTGGGCGTGATCTGGACTTCGACGGCCAGTACCGTCAGTCCACCTATCGGGGCACCATCACCTTTTGCGGGGAGGAGGAGCCGTATATGCCCGATAGGTGCCTCCGGCAGTTCGGACGGGTCCAGGGGATCCCGCAGGCCGTCATCGCGCCGATTCAGGTCTGCCGCGACACGACCCTGAGGAACTCGAAGTACAGCGCCGTGTTCACCCCGGGCGAGAACAGGTGGCAGGACCTGCATGACGACGGTCGCTTCTACAGGCTGGCCGATCACAGGCGCACCAGCGAGGATTGCCAGGCAGGTGTCACTGCAGATTACTTGCCCTTGGTACGCGTCGCAAAGCCGGCCGTACGTGCTGCCGACCACGCCCCATCCCGACCCTCCGGCGCCCGTCCACCCGATCGCCATGGACCCTTGGGTGGACATCCCTCACCCTCCCGTCATCCGTCCGGCGCTGTTAGCCCGCTTTCGTGAGCTCGAGGGCTATTTGAGGGCCCTGGCGGACGACCCTCGCATTGACCAGATACTGGACGAGCTGACGGAGATTGTGGATGATGCTTTACGCCATCCACCTGGCCAGTGATATACTTTTGTAGTTTGTATGTTGATATTATACATTTATATTTCGGATTTTGTATCTATTTATATATTTATATTAGACTCTTCTCATTTCTTCAGAGTCATATTGAACGTAAACATCAAAAACGATAACGTTAATATGATAAGGTTGTCCGATGACGAAAACGAAAACGTTAATATGATAAGGTTGCCCGATTGTGTCAAGATTGGCTAGGGCTTAAGGGTTTTGGCTAGGGTTTAAGGGTTTTGGGTAGGGTTTTTAGCTTAAGGACTTGCACGTCCTTAAGGACGTGCAAGTCCTTAATCCGGATTTGCGGTGTATATAGTGGCACCCTATATTATATGTATTTTTTTTTAAACCTGGAGTCCCCGCTTTGGCTAAATCGCTAAATATTTTGAGATTTTGGCTATTCTCCAAATTTTTTCCTCTTTTTTGGCTAATTCGAAAAAAAAATCCTGGAAAATAGACTACTGAAAACCCCCCTCCCCATTCAGGCTTGATTTGCAAAGATAAGTTAGGCCGGGATTGAAGTTTGATCTGTACATGAAATTCAAAAGTTAGGTTTACTTTGTGATAAGAGTCATCTGAACTTTTGTTCAGGAATGGAAATGAGGTAGCTCACATGAACTTGCTCAGTTAGCTAGATCAATGGGATGTAAGGGTTAGCGCAGTGTTTATGCCCTTCCCAAACCACGTCCTTCCCCTTTTACTTGATCTTCTTGCAATGGTTCTATAGATTATTTATACGAGCTACGTACTGCAAGTTTAATTTCTGATTGCTAATACATCATCGATCCAAAGTTAAGATTGAAAAGGTAAGCAAACTGATGGTACTTCCTACTACTGCCTGTGTAGAATCATTAGCCCATAAATGTACTATCAAGTTTCAAAATGTTCAGCTTAGCCTGCCTAACCAATATATACTTTCTGAATTCGCCACAAACCCTCCCCGAAAATCACAACTAAAGTCTAAAGGCACTAGAATAGTTATAACATCCCCTTCTCTACTGTAACTTACATCTTTTTATTGGTGTTCTATATGCCTTACCCTCTCTACATTGATCGTAGAATATCACAACATTCCTAACAACTCCACAAATTTCACTTGAGCATTTTGTCAAACATCTTATGTGCATTATTAGTAGGCATTCAAAATACTCAATTCTCAATAGCACAAATTTAAAATAAATCACACCAGCACAAATTTAAAATAAAATAAATAAATAAACCCCGAATTTCGGTTCAATATTTCCTTTAAGATATAGTCCGGGTGGAGGATTTCGGGTCAAACAGAGCATTTTGCACCTTAATAATTGTCACTCTAGGATCCAATGAATATAAAAGCGTGTTATATATATATTCAATGTAAGCGATTGGGAAAGTGGTCTCCTTTGAGATGTGGAGTGTTTTCAGGTAGTTTTGCCTGAAGTTGATCGTCTCCGGCGTTGGAGGGAAGGGGGTTTGAGAGATGAAAAGGGTGCAGATAAACTCTGCTCAAGTTGTGGTTGGTTCAGCCACTTCAATTCTAACTGTATTCTTATCTCACCAGCCTCCTCATGAACCAGTCGGCAGATCGAACTTTTGAACCAGGATTTGCGCAATACCTTTGGGCAAAAAAAAAAAAGACTAAAATATTTTCTTGGGGTTTGGAACCCGGTCATGCCGGGAGGCTCATCCCCACGCCTATTTCATTAGTTACAAATGTAAATTACAATCGAAAGGGGACATTATGCCTAAACCCTTTTACAAAATTTAAGAAAAAAAACCTTAATTGAACTCTACGCTATTTCAAAGAGATAAAGTCATCAAGTATACAATAAGAATCAAAGCTCTTAGAACTCTCCTTCTCAGTGTAGACAATCATACTATCCATCAAAAAGACAATTAATGAACCCTTTAAACAACATATTGCTATATAGTTGGACATGGTAACACTTCCGGGGATCATCCATTCCTACAAGATAATGAAGGACGAACCCTTAGAAAATCGTTAAATATATTAGTTGTACTACAAACACCGGTTCAATGCAATAGGAATGTTAAAGTTTTTCTTACGATTGTTGGCAGGATGCAATTGCGGTTGGGTTAGCACGTACAACATTCCCTTTCGGGTAGGCTGCCTTCTTGTAATTAAAGGCCCCATGGGAGTTTATAGAGCGAGTAAGAGTTTGCCTGCAGGCTGTACCATATATGCTATATCAGATAGCTACCTCGGTAAAGTGAAGTTCAAAATTAGCAACAACTAAGCCATATGAACAACCAAAGTTTATAATAACATTATTAATCAATAATGTACAGAAGTTAATCAGCAAAGGAGAGTGAATATCTTACAAACAAATGAATTAGGATATGATGCTAGTCGTCCTAGTAACCAAGAGGCGTCGCTTTCTCTATAAATGCGTGTTCCTCTTCAGTGAAGTAAGGCAGTCTAGCTTACACTGTTTTGGGTACTCATGGTATACTGTTGGATTTATAAACCTGTAAAAAGACAAGTAAGTTGAACCAGGTTCAGATTTAGATTGGTCATAAATTGAGAGTAAAAATAAAAGTTAAGAACTAACCATGGGACTTTTACCAACAGAAGCACAAGTTATGGGCTCGTTGCAAAGCTAGGTTGTCTTCCTCCCCTCTGATAAGAGGCTGATACCATACATATCCAAGTGAATTCTAACTTCCCCTTGTTTGTTTCCTACAAATTTAATAATAAGAGGTGTAGCTTATGCATATCTTATTGATGGCATTTATAACAAATATTTGTAAGAGTTAGGAGTCTTTAATTTTACCAGTTGCTTTGTACTTGCGTCTCTAAACAGCAGCTGTATGAGAGTGTGTGGGCTTTGTAGTTGAGTTCACGGCACTGCAATTTCCAAACGCCATGGAGCACCTCAAAGGGGCAAAAAAATCGACTGTCATAGCCAAGAGCAGCAACAACTTTTGGCTCGTCAATGGCCACCCAGTTGTTTACCTTGTGCCCAAATATCATGAAAAAGATATCGATCCAGCAAATTAAGTCCTTTCTACAAAACACAACAGGACTCTTCCAAGATTTTGGGGTATGAGATTGAGATTGATTACCCATTTCACCGAAGCTGATACAGTTAATTAGCAACGAAGCACGGTACAGAAATCTCCCTCTTCACAACACTATGTATTTCCCTAGCATTTGAGGGAGATCATAATTGTAAGATTTGCATATGTTGAGCGTACAAGGATGGAGCTAAACAGTGAGCCAGGTTAGCCAATTATATGGAGTATGAAAAGAGAAAAACAGATGAAATGTGAGAGTGCTTTTTCATGGTACCTTTCTCATGCAAATTAGTCTATCAATGTTTAAATTGTGATATGCAATTCCAATCCAATCTGCCTTCCTAGTTTCTTCTGCATTATCCATTGAACCATTGTGAGTTGTGCATTTGAGATTGTTAAGAAAGCAGCGAAGATCAGTTGTAGGATGCATACTTCTTGCCTGTTAACATTGGCCTTGGTTTTACTTTGGTTTCTCTCTTAGTTTATCTGTTTCATCTGTTGGGCTGCATCTTTGATCTTCGCCTGTTAACATGGGCTGCAATAGTCTATGATGTGAGCTCCACAATGAAAAGTTGATGGAACGTTAAGATATCAATTGTCACAAGTCCACTTGATCCATTGCAATAAAGTGAACTACTAGATTACCATATATCTTAAAGTACACAATATTAATAGTAATAAGGGGGAACAAGGAGAAATAACCATATTAATTCGTTCATCAACCATATAAGTTGTGGAACTTGCACATCATTCAAATGCATGAATTTTGAGGATCCACAAGTGAGTGCAGCGTCAACAAACAACTAGGCCAAGATAGTCCAGGAAATGGCTTTTTATAGTGTGATTTCATCAAAAACCTCTCAATTCAAATCCCCCCCTCTTAACAATAATGTGAGTTATACTAATATCTCCCTCTTCAAAAAAGGCTTGAATCAACATAGAAACCACCATAGTAATCAAACACTTTTTTTTAAAGAAAAACAAAACAGTATGAAATGCCCTTGGCCTAGAATCCAGATCTTTCAAACCCAATCAAAACACTTGAAAATAATTAAGTATTTATCATAAAAGCAGAAGCATGAGAACATGAAAATTTGTTTTTCAAAAGATTATTTTCTAAAGGAAAAATAAAATTATATAGTAAAAACAATGTGGGCTATAACATTAAGTCCTTAAACCCATCAATTGAGTTCAAAGTGATAATGCATAGCCCGGATTGATGTAGGTGCCTTATGTAAAGAGCTAGATATATGATCTATGTGATCAACCAACATCCAACAACCAGCCTAATACTCCACCGTACCCAATACAGCTCCGTATGTAGAAGATTCACCTTCATATATAGCAATGTTCTTGTGCGTGCTTGTCATTCTTCCAACTAACTGCAAGGACACAACTCGATCATGAGCCCTCAATCTAAATGGCACCGTATTTTATATATATTATGAACCAACCTGCACACCACAAGGTGACTGACAGTTAGCCAAAGTCAAGCAATCATACGAAGTTTTTTGGTCAAGAAAACAAGATAAGACTCCTGAGCTTTGATTTTACACAAGGTTTTCATGGTTTACCTATTTTAGCCGAGATAACGTCACCAGAAATCACTGCTTGTCAGGAACATCCAAGGAATAGCTGTGGATGATTGGATGGGCATCTAACTAGCTTGACAGAAATTGCCTCTTGAGGGTGGAGTTGAGGTTTACCATAATCTCAACAGAACCCCTCAGCTTAAAACCGTTAAGAGAACTGATGCTCTTTGTCAATCAAACAAACTTCTCATGCCTAAAAGGATACTCTAAAAGTGCAAAACAAATAGTGCTTTTAAGAGAGAAATTGCCTTGAGCAAGGTAACACTTCCGGGATCATCCACACCTGTGTACTGTGCAGTACATCAAAGGATTAACCGTACGTTAAGACAATTGGTGAATAGTTGGACTAGAATTGATGGTTGAATTAAACATGGGATTCTTACCAACGTTGTTCGATATTAAAGAGAAACAACTGAACTGTGACATGCTTTTTTTTAAGGTACCATTCAAAAGCAATTGAATTGTTGGATCTTGTAACTCCTTCGCAGTTCCATCTACAAAATCTTTGACTGTGGATTTCAAGTTCCAACAACTCCCTTGTGTTTATTTGTTCCTAGAAATAATAAGAGGAGCCACTTATGCATCCCTTACTTTTGGTACTTGTACTGCAGTGTCCAAACTGATCCGTGTTGTAACGAGAACGATAAAGGCAAAGAAAGACACAGAGATTTACGTGGTTCAGCAACGGTGTGTTGCCTACGTCCACGGGCAGAGAACCAGATTTCTTATTAGATCGTCGCTTCACAGCAGAGAGTTGCGTCTGAAGGCAACCGGGTCGGTTACAGACAATCAGGCTTCCGGGCTTGTGGCAAACGGAGGCAAATCTGATGGTAGAAAGGGCAATAAGAAGAAGCATCGGCAAGATCGCAAATCAGGCCCTAAACCAAACGATGTTTGTAACTACTGCAAGGAGAAAGGTCATTGGAAGAATGACTGTCCGAAAAAGAAGAAGCAAGAGGAAGAGAAATCTGGGTCTGCAGCAGTAGCTGATCGTGGCAATACTTCTGAGGAGGATATTGTTCTGTTAGCTGATGATCACACACACAGGGCGGATGTGTGGTATCTTGACTCTGGGGCGTCCTATCATATATGTCCTAAAAGGGAGTTGTTTGCAACATATAGCCGTGCTGATGGGGGCAATGTATCCATGGGGAATGATGCTCTCTGCAAGGTTGTTGGGACTGGCTCAGTTAGGTTTCGGACAGATGATGGGAAATTTCGCACATTGGAGGATGTCAAGCACGTGCCATCCATGACGAAGAATCTGATATCCCTAACAGTGTTAGACGACAAGGGGCTCAGGTACACAGGTTATGGGGGAAAGTTGCGTGTGTTCAGAGGCTCTGATGTGGTTATGCAGGGAGTCAAGCGGGGAAAGGGAACTTTGTACACCCTACAAGGTTCCTCAGTTACAGGTGCTGCAGCGGCTGTTTCTGCTGGGGTTCAGGAAGCTGATCTGACCAGACTTTGGCATATGAGGCTGGCTCATATGAGTGAAAGAGGGATGCAAATTCTCTCGAAAGCAGATCTTCTGGGAGGCCATAAGGCCCAGAGCCTTGAGTTTTGTGAACATTGTGTGTTTGGGAAATTACATCGCAGCAAATTTCCTAAAGCAGTTCATCAGACAAAGGGCACGCTGGATTACATCCATTCAGACTGTTGGGGTCCTTCACGTGTTCAGTCCTTGGGCGGTCACAAGTATTTTTTGTCTCTGATTGATGATTACTCTAGGATGACTTGGGTATTCATGATGAGGCATAAAAGTGAGGCATTCAGTAAGTTCAGGGAGTGGAAGACTCTAGTAGAGAATCAGACTGGAAAGAAGGTCAAGAGGCTGCGAACTGATAATGGTCTGGAATTCTGTTCATCTGAGTTTGATGGGTTCTGCAGAGATGAGGGCATTGCTCGGCATCATACAGTCAGATACACACCACAGCAGAATGGTGTAGCAGAACGAATGAATCAGACTCTTCTGGCGAAAGCAAGGTGCATGCTTTCCAATTCAGGCCTTGAAAGGCGATTCTGGGCAGAAGCAGTTTCAACGGCTTGCTATCTTGTGAATCGGAGCCCACACACAGGTATCGACTGCAAAACACCTTATGAGGTGTGGACTGGAAAGGCTGCTGATTACTCTAATCTGAGGGTTTTTGGGTGCATTGCTTATTATCATGTTGATGAGGGTAAGCTAGAGCCAAGAGCTAAGAAGGGAGTCTTCATGGGCTATGGTACTGGTGTGAAAGGGTACAGGATCTGGTCTGACAGCAAGATTATACTTAGCAGAAGTGTAGTCTTTGATGAGAGTTCTTTGCTGAATTCTAGGAAGAAGACCAGTGATGCAGTTGAGAAAGAGGCTGTTGCTGAGGAGGTGGAGTTGAACTTCACTCCATCTGAGAGTCAGGTACCTGATTTGGTCACAAACCAATCAGGTACTATTGAGTCGGACACTGCTGAGACAGAGGCTACACCACTAGACACAGGAGCAGGTGGAGCGACACATCGCAGTATTGCTCTAGATCGGCCAAGAAGGGCTGACATCAGACCTCCTGCGAGATATAGGTCTGATGAGTTGGTGGGATATGCCTTGCAGGTGGCCGAGGAGGTGGAGGATGATGCTCCGTCCACTTACAAGGCTGCTATTTCTGGAGATGAGTCAGCACAGTGGCTTGCAGCAATGGGAGAAGAGATGGAGTCTCTTCAGAAGAATCAGACTTGAGAGCTTGTCAAATTGCCTGCTGATAGGAAGGTGATTACTTGCAAATGGGTCTTCAGGAAGAAGGAAGGACTATCAGCTGCTGAGGGTATTAAGTACAAAGCACGAGTAGTTGCAAGAGGTTTCAATCAGCGAGAGGGAGTAGACTACAATGAGATTTTCTCACCAGTGGTCAGACATACTTCTATCAGGGTGCTACTAGCAATGGTTGCACATCAGGATTTGGAGCTTGAGCAACTAGATGTGAAGACAGCTTTCCTACATGGAGAGTTGGAGGAGGAAATATACATGTCTCAGCCGGATGGTTTTCAGGTTCCTGGAAAAGAGAACCATGTTTGCAGACTGAAGAAGTCTTTGTATGGGCTGAAACAGTCACCAAGGCAGTGGTACAAGCGATTTGATAGCTATATGGTGCAGCTGGGATACAACAGGAGTTCATATGATTGCTGTGTTTACCACAACAGTCTGGATGATGGTTCGCGTATTTACTTAGTATTGTACGTGGATGATATGTTGATTGCTGCTCAGAACAAGTCAGATATCCAGAAGCTGAAGGATTGTCTCAGTGCAGAGTTTGATATGAAAGATCTGGGTGCTGCTCGAAAGATTTTGGGAGTAGAGATCTATAGAGACAGGAAGCAGAGAAAACTCTTCTTATCTCAAGAAGGGTACATCAAGAAGATATTGAGCAGGTTTGGAATGTCTTCGGCTAAGTCTATAGATACTCCAATGGCGTCTAACAGCAAGCTGGGAATGTACACACTTCAGACTGAGGAGGAGAAGGAGTACATGTCTAAGGTCCCTTATGCCAGCGCAGTGGGGAGTCTGATGTATGCTATGGTCTGCACTCGACCAGATCTAGCATTTGCTGTTAGTGTGGTAAGCCGCTTTATGGTTCAGCCTGGGAAGGAACATTGGCAAGCTGTGAAGAGGATCTTCAGGTATCTCAGAGGCACTACTGATGTTGGTTTGTGCTATGGGAATGATACAGAGTGCTTGGTTGCTGGGTTTTCAGACTCTGATTATGCCGGCGATGTGGACAGTAGGAGATCGATGACTGGCTATGTTTTCACTCTTGGGAGTTCTGTGGTGAGTTGGAAAGCAACTCTACAACCTACAGTCACTTTGTCTACCACAGAGGCAGAGTACATGGCGTTGACAGAAGCTGCTAAGGAGGGAATCTGGCTGAAAGGTTTGGTCAATGATCTAGGCCTACATCAGGATCAGGCTTTAGTGTATTGCGACAGCTTGAGTGCAATATGCTTAACCAAGGATCAAGTTCATCATGAGAAGACGAAGCACATTGATGTCAGGTACCATTTTCTGAGGAATGAGAAGAGAATCAGGGTGAAGAAGGTGGGAACTGCTGATAATCCCGCTGATATGTTCACTAAGCCAGTTCCAGAGAGCAAGTTCCAACATTGTTTGGACTTGCTTAATATCACCAGCTGTTGAGTTGCCCTAAGGGGCAGTCTGGGTCCTTCTTCAAGGACCAATCTGAGGCAGAGAACGTCTGGGCACTTTGTCATAGGTGCATCTGTTTATGAGAGGATTCAAGTCAAGGTGGAGATTTGTTAATGTGTACCTTCCTGCATACGCAGCCCGAACAACCGTTGTTTCAGAAGCAACTTGTTCGTCAGAGACTTTGTCATGTACAAAGACTCCAACTTCAGCCACAGTTTGCTTGCGGTTTCCTGATCAGCAACTTCTGTTATGACATCGTCTGCGAGACACAACATAATCGTCGAATGAGCCTTCTCCTCCAGAAGGCCGTACTCAGCGGTGGTTGTATCTGCCCCCTTCTTGTCGGCGGCCAACGGTGTCCATAAGCCTTGCTGTTTCAGCAAAGCCCGCATCTTGATCTGCCACAAACTGAAAGAATTTCTTCCAGTAAACTTGTCGATCTTCAACACAGAACCAGACATCATTCTCGGCGGAATTCAACGACCAAAGCTCTGATACCAGTTTGTTGTAACGAGAACGATAAAGGCAAAGAAAGACACAGAGATTTACGTGGTTCAGCAACGGTGTGTTGCCTACGTCCACGGGCAGAGAACCAGATTTCTTATTAGAGGAAGCGAAACAGATTGAGGTTACAAGGGGTCGGCGTTCCATGAGTATATGAAGAGACTCATGGAACCCTAAACAGACAATGGACTAAACAGCGAGACCACCGCCGGGGGGCTCCGCCCCCCGGACCCCCCGATGCGTCGCGGGTCAACAGTCGTTCAAGGCACATTAACAATCCGTATAACAAGAAATTGATCAGTATAAGAAGCAAATCAAGTCCTTTCTGCAAAACACAAAATGACCATTCCAAGAGTTTGGACCACTAGATTGATTACCTTTAAATTTAATCAATACTAATACAATGAAGCAAATGCCATGACGGGTACGCAACTCTGTCGCTTCACACCCCTAGGTTGTATGTAATTGTCAGCGCTAGAAGGGCGGGTGATCGTAATGGTGAGGTTTGCATATGTTTTTATACCTGCACTATCAATGTGATGAGAGGTTAGCCAATCTATAACATTCAATCTGATTTTCTGCATTATGACATCAGTTGAACCATTATGCATTGTCAATTTGAGAACGAACTATATATATATGTATATGGACTTGAAATTATGTACTTTTTATACATATATATGCAACAGACCATGTTGTCTTTGTAGGCCGGTGGTGAGAACTGGTAAAAGGCTAAAAGGTGGACAATTTTCGGCAATGTGGTGCTTTTATGATCCGGGGAAATGGAGTACTTTCCCAAATTTGAATTTCATTCCACATTCTTTCTCATAACATTCATCACCTTTCATAATGCTTTTCTCAATAATGCTTTTTTCAATCATAATGCTTTTACCTCTCTAACCTCAGCACTGCCTTCTCGCGAGTCGCAAACATGTGTGTCATGAATGGCCCCGGATACTTAGTGCTTTGGACTCCTCACAAAGTGTCCCATCTCTCTAAACTATTATCTCAGAGAACAGGGTCAATCTACCTTTATCTCCTGAGGTGATTGAATTTTCTTTCACTCATTAACTTTTCCATATATTTGAAATAATTTGGAGAGAGAGTCCACACCCCATCCCTCCTTCTTCCTGCTTCCCCCTCCTTCATTTTCATCCTTCACTTCATTAACCGCTCCGCCCTGGTTTTTATTTCTTAAGAAGAAGAAAAAAAAAGAGAAATTAAATGAATGATTTAGAGGATCGATATGGAGACAGTATTCAGTACGTACTTCGTAATTAAATTTATGCGATCAATTACCTATCTGCCGTTATATCTATCACAGGGAGGTGGCTAATGAGAGGCCAATCCTCCCCCCTTTCCTTTTCGCATCTTATTGAGCGTTATATGTACATATTCTTAATTTATGTGTAATTATGGTTTTAGTTTGTTTTATCTTCCATATTTATCTTCTAGGCTGTTAAGATTTCCTCTCAAGACATATATATTGTAAACTCTCTTTCAAGTTCAGCAAGCAAAAATAAGACGGCAAATTGCCTTTCATCATGGTATCGGAGCGTTAACCTAGTTTTTCCACAAAATACAATTTTTTTTTCTTCTTGATCGATTGTTCCGACCATGGCCAGCAGCAGCAGTGATGATGAAAACCCTACGGCGGTTGCGCCGAAGAAACCATTGACGTTGGATCCGACGTCCTACTATTACCTTCATCCCTCGGATCATCCGGGGATGAACATCGCACCCGTGATCCTGAAGGGCAGCAACTTTCAGGAGTGGGAGAAAGGCGTGCGCAACTCCTTTCGAGCGAAGCGCAAACTCAAGTTTCTCGATGGTTCTCTCCAAAAACCAGATGAGGATTCCGATGAGATTGAAGATTGGTGGAGTGTTAACTCCATGTTGGTTGGATGGATCTTACAGTCGATAGATCCGTCTCTACGTTCCTCTATTTCATACAACGACACTGTGAAAGATTTGTGGGATTCCCTTCGTCAACGATTCTCCGTTGGGAATGCTCCACGGATTCATCAGTTGCGCACGGAGATCGCACGCTCTGAGTTGAATGGACAGTCTATCGATGCTTATTTCGCTCGTCTTCAACACCTCTGGAATGAATTAAACACTTACGTTCCACTCATCTCTTGTGAGTGTGGCGGATGCACTTGCGCTTTGAAGGCTAAGTTACAGAGAAGGCGCGATGAGGAGTTTGTTCATCAGTTTCTCATGGGCCTAGATGCCACCACCTATGGAACCATGCGATCAACGGTTTTTGCCATGGAGACTCTTCCTGGTATCAATCGGGTGTACTCTTTAGCTGTCCAAGAAGAACAGTCCCAATCTTCTAATTTGGAGAAGAAGGCTCGGGCAGATGCAGTTGCCTTTGCGGCTGCGCGTCAACCTTATGGGGGTGGTCGGAACACTAGCAAATCCGACGCCGACAGATCGATTGATCGATCCAAGCTTACATGTACTCATTGTCAAAAGCAGGGCCATGAGGTAAGTAGTTGTTTTAAATTAATTGGTTATCCTGAGTGGTGGGGGGATCTTCGTCAAAACAATTCCCCTGCCTCTCAATCTCGCTCTCGGGATCGAAGTGGTTCCTCTTCAGCACCCACTTCAGCATCGACAAGCCAGGGCAGTCAGCCTAAGTCCCAGGCGCGCTCTCCGGTTGTTGTCAATGCTGCTGGGCATATCTCTGCACCCAGGTCTGCACCTTCCAACTCGCAGACATAAAATTCTGACGATCGAGCTGCACTCAATCCGGCCATGACTGATGCTCAGTGGACATCCATGATGGAGATGTTCCGTAATTTTCACGCCTCCAATCCTTCTCAGGATCATCTGATGGGTAAGGCTTCTGATCGATGGATATTGGATACAGGTGCCTCGTTACACATGACTGGTCGTCGAGACTTACTTCATGATCTCCATCCGATTTCTCCTATTCATGTTCTTTTACCTGATCGATCTATCTCAGTGGCTACGCAGGCTGGTTCTGTTGCAATTGGCCCAAAATTGATTATTTCCAATGTTTTGTTGGTTCCTTCATTTCACTGCAATCTTATCTCGTTTCTGACATTGATCACTGAACAACGGTTGCTTGTGACCTTAACGGATAAATTGTGTGTGATTCAGGACCGGTTTATGAGGACGGTGATTGGAGCAGGTGAAGCCGGGGGTGGAGTCTTCTGGCTAGTTGGCACTTGTGATGGGTCGCCTATTCTTGCTGGGTCTGCATCAAGTTCTTCGGCTGATTCTGTTCTTTGGCACAAGCGGATGGGGCATCCGTCATTTCAGTCTATTTATAATCGACCTGGTCTTTCTTTTGTTAAACCAACAGCAAGTGAACATTGTGCTATTTGTTTTGAAGCCAAGCAAACTCGTGCTCCTTTTCCTATTAGTTTCAATAAAGCAGTTGCCCTATTTGAATTGATTCATGTTGATGTTTGGGGACCATACAAGGTTCCGTCTACTACTGGTGCCCATTATTTTTTGACCATTGTTGATGATCTATCTCGTTCTGTCTGGGTTTATTTGATGGTCTCTAAAACTGAGGTTGCTCATCTTTTGCAAAATTTTTGTGCTCTCACCCAAACCCAGTTTAACAAAGGTGTTAAACGAGTACGGGCAGACAATGGAACGGAGTTCTTGCCCTTGCGTGCTTTCTTTGCTTCCGCCGGCATTATTTTTGAGACATCTTGCACTTATACACCTCAGCAGAATGGGAGAGTTGAACGGAAACATCGACATCTTCTCAATGTTGCCCGAGCTTTGATGTTTCAAGCTTCTTTACCTACACGCTTATGGGGGGAATGTGTCCTCACTGCGGCTTATTTGATCAACAGAACACCATCAACACTCCTTAAAGGTCTATCTCCTTATGCTATTTTATTTAATCGTCCGGCTGATTACTCTCACATTCGGGTCTTTGGGTGTTTATGCTTTGCTTCGGTGGTTCCTCGCAGCAGTGATAAGTTCCAGCCTCGTGGCGCTAGATGCATATTTTTGGGCTATCCTTTTGCCAAAAAGGGATGGCGTGTTCTTAATCTTGAAACAAATAAGGTTTTTGTTTCTCGTGATGTGGTATTTCAGGAAGATCGCTTCCCTTTCAGTACTGATTCTATTCCCAGGTCAGATCCTAAGCCACTTACGGATCCTCACCCTGCAATTTTTGATGATCCTCCTCAGCTTGAGGAGTCTGTGGAGCCGATTGAGCCTGTTGTAGAGGTTGCACCACTGTCGGCATCTGATGCTTCTGTCGAACCAGCAGCTCAGCAGAATCAACCACCTCTTCGACGCTCCACTAGGGTAAGTCATCCCAATGTTCGTCTTCGAGATTTCATATGTCATTCTGCCCGTACCATTACTCCCCCCGGCCCTTCATCAGCACCTTCTTCCTCACCATCCTCAGGTACTCCCTATCCTATTGCGAATTATGTAAGCTCTAGTATGTTTAATGTTAATCATGCTAGGTTCGTCGCCGCTATTTCTGTTGAGCGTGAACCCACATCTTTCTCGGAGGCTGTCAAGCATGAGCATTGGCGTACTGCCATGCGTTCAGAACTCGATGCTCTGCGCCGAAATGGGACTTGGGAATTAACACCACTGCCTCTGAATAAGAAACCCATTGGTTGCAAATGGGTCTTCCGAATTAAGTACAAATCTGACGGATCGATTGAAAGGTACAAAGCTCGCTTAGTTGTTCTCGGCAACAAGCAAGTTGAGGGTATTGACTATACAGAGACATTTGCCCCAGTTGCAAAGATGTCCTCTGTCCGTGTTTTATTGTCTGTTGCAGCTATTAAAGGCTGGCAGTTGCATCAGATGGATGTCCACAATGCGTTTCTGCATGGTGATTTAGCAGAGGAGGTTTATATGCGACTCCCACCGGGTTTCTTGGACTCGTCTGGCAGAGTTTGCAAGCTTCGAAAGTCTTTGTATGGACTTCGTCAGGCCCCTAGGAATTGGTTTGCTAAACTAGCATCTGCGTTACTTGGCTTTGGCTTCACTCGTTCTTATGCAGACTACTCACTCTTCTCCTTTATCCGTCATGGAAAGGAGCTTCATGTCCTTGTTTACGTTGATGACTTGGTCATTGCAGGAAATGATCCTATGGAGATTACTCGCCTCAAGGATTATCTCCACAAATGCTTTCATATGAAGGATTTGGGTGTTCTTAAATACTTTCTTGGTATTGAAATCGCTCATGGACCAGATGGATTGTTCTTATGTCAACGGAAGTACGCACTTGAGATTCTCTCTAAGGCTGGTTTATTAGGTTCTAAACCTGCTGAATTTCCAATGCCTCAGAATCATGACTTAGCCATCGCATCCGGCTCTCTATATTCAGCTCCTGATCAATACCGTCGTCTGGTTGGCCGACTGATCTATCTTACGATCACCAGACCCGAACTCAGTTACTCGGTTCACACTCTATCCCAGTTTATGCAGGCGCCAACGGTAGAGCATTGGCAGGCAGCACTTCGGGTTCTTCGGTATATCAAGGCCCATCCGGGTCAAGGTTTATTCTTGTCCAGGGGGAGCTCTCTTCGCCTCTCTGTCTACTGTGATTCTGATTGGGCGGCGTGTCCCCTTACTCGTCGGTCCGTCACTGGTTTCTTTGTCTTTCTTGGTGATTCTCCTATCTCTTGGAAGACTAAGAAGCAACATACAGTTTCGAGATCGTCCACTGAAGCTGAGTATAGGGCTATGGCAGCAGCCTGTTGCGAGCTTCTATGGCTCAAAGCTCTCCTTCGCTCTCTTGGGGTATTTCACGCTTCTCCTATGCGCTTATTTTGCGATAGCCAGTCTGCCCTTCATCTTGCAGCAAATCCTGTCTTCCATGAACGAACCAAGCATATTGAAATTGACTGCCACTTCGTTCGGGATCTCATCACTTCTGGCATCGTTGAAGCATCACATGTTCGAACCAATGAGCAACTCGCAGATATAATGACAAAAGCTTTGGGTCGGCAACAGTTTACTTATCTTCTTCGCAAGTTGGGCATTCGTGATCTGCATGCTCCAACTTGAGGGGGAGTATTGAGCGTTATATGTACATATTCCTAATTTATGTGTAATTATGGTTTTAGTTTGTTTTATCTTCCATATTTATCTTCTAGGCTGTTAAGATTTCCTCTCAAGACATATATATTGTAAACTCTCTTTCAAGTTCAGCAAGCAAAAATAAGACGGCAAATTGCCTTTCATCACATCTCCTTTCCAATTCCTCTGAGCAATCGGAAATTATAAGGCTTTTGAGAGAGGTGAGTTTGGGGATCCAAATTGGGAGTGATTTCACTTCTGAGCAGTTCCCAATAAATAGGCGTTGCAAGGAGATGAGATGTTGGATCCCGTCGGGTAATTGCTCCATTCCGCTTATATCATGAAGATGCAAGGATTGAAGAGATGAAGAAAGGGAAATCCAGGGTACATCGTCTTGCCATTGAGCTTCCTGCACGTTCTCCATTAAATATAATACACACCGCACCATTAGGATCGGGACCCTTTGGATTTCAAAGTGTTTAGGTTTAAGTGCTTGTTTGGGATAAGTAAGTGAGGTAAACGTAATGGAAATATACTACATCCGTTCCATAATACATGGGCTTTTCTTTTTTGACACGTTTTTTAAGGAGCGAAAAATTCTATAATGTTATAATATTATTATGTGGATGTACAAAGATACGACTTTACTTAGATAGAGTTTACCTTTTATAGATAGATTTATCTTATACTTGGAGTTCAAGGATATGACTCCTATATATTGTATGGGTGGATACTCCACAAATAATCAATTGAATACAACCTCATATTCTCCCCTCTTTTCTTTGCCCTAGTTTTATAATACGTTATCAGCACGATAGTTTCTCCAAAGCTAAAACCCTACCTATCTCAAATCTCATCCCCTCCAAACCCTAATTTCCCCCATCACCACGTCTTATGAAGGTATGCTCTTTGATAAGCTTTTGATACGCTCGACACCTGCGCTCACAATTGGCCGACCCTAAGACGCCCCCTTGTACAGTGTATGCACATTAATGATTAATCCCATAGTCAAGAGGTATGTGCTAATGTTTTACAGTATCATACAAATCTGATGGGCATATTTTATTTACATGATTAATTGTTCATAAATATTCTTATGCTTGTGTTCAACTATTACGCTCATTGAAGTAAATCCGATGCTTGATAATTCATAGTTTTCTAGAATGATTTGTTTCCCATCATTAAAGGTTTCATTATAATTCAAAATTTGATTTTGTTTCGTTTACTTGATATTTCACATAAAGTTTGTTTTTAATGACAAACAAGCAATTTACGTGCTTTGGTTGGATTGTTGGATTTCTGGCTTATCTTTCATATAATCACCACTTTATTTAATCAATGATGTTCTATGCTAATTCATACATGTCCATGAATCGATCAGTTTACTAATTCAACCAACAGTATGTGCTCCTTTGCTGAATTGTTCAGTGAAATTGAGATCTTTTTACCTGTTTGATCAAAATTTGGCCATTTAGCAATTTGACATTGAGATCCCTCCTTTGTTGAAGTTTCGCGATCTTTCTTTTACTTAATTAAGCCGATATCTTGTAGTGATCGCTTGGGTTATAATGTCTTGGAAATCTCAATCTGGTCAAGCATGTTCTGTATTAATTAATTAGTTTCGGTTTGATATTATATAAGTTTAGCCTTGTTTTTTTTTTAAGCGTAAAAGGTCGATGCTTATATATGTTGAATACCCAAAGCATGTTGAATACCCAAAGCTTGATTTGCTAATTAATCGATCAATTTAGTATTTCATTGGTCTATGACCAATTCTATTAGGTCACTTATACGCAAGTGGGCCGTAGAAGAGATCTTCCGCCGGAAGCGAGAAGTTCTCATCATGTCGATCGACGCAGAACGTCGAACGAGATATTCCGCTGGGAGCGAGAAGTTCTCATCAGGCCGATCGACGCAGAACTTGAACGCAAGGTCACGACGAGTTGCTGGCGGCGAGTATTTTCGAAGAAGAAAGGTTTTTGGGTTGTAGGTTTTTATTAATTACAAAACCAGCTCGGGATTTTTAAAATCGCAGATTGGCTTGTATATTTATGTAACTACATAAAACGGCCTCAAGTTTGCATATTTTGCACTTGTGAAGTATATAAATACATCCCCGAAGATGATGTGTAACATAAATGATATCAACCCCCGAAGTGATAAATCATATCACCCCTTGAAATGGTTGAATTAATCGAACAAATTTCAATCCCCGAAGTAGTTGGATCAATTGAGTAAATTTCAATCCTCGAAGTGGTTGAATCAATTGAATATGTAATTTCAATCTTCGAAGTGGCTGGTGATGAAACAATTAGTATCATCCATGTATGTTAATATGTAGATTAATGATTATTATTTTGTTTTGTTTTATTTATATATTATATTTTTATCATCATCTCCTGAAGTAGATGAAAAGGCATATCTCTCGAAGTAGATAGTAAATAAAGATAGATCTCTCAATATTTCGGAGTGTGATTATGTACGTGTTGATCACATAAGAGGTACGTTGACTTTCCTTACTTGATTAATTAGAATTCCAAAAGGTTTAAGGCATTATACATAAAGATGTATAGAATTATGTTATCTGGCATGTGTTCTTAAATAAACCATGATTATAATTTATTAATATTTTGATTTGGTGATGGGTGGTGTCATGCGAGTGGTTTGTCCACGGATCCACATTAGGATATCATGGTAAAATGAGTCGAACCTTAGAAGATTGAAATCTACTTGGTAGTGAGCCTTAGGCTCGACTTTAAGACTCGTGATTTGGACTGAATTCTCAACGTTGGTATATGCGATCGAGCTTGCGGTCAGGTAAGCCTAAAAATCATATATTTGAGTTATGATTTTTGTGCCTCTTGGTAATTGCAAAATGATGTTATTGATTACACATATAGGTTTTATATCCTACGTCATGCCATAGTGCTAATATACCTTGATAAGTTGGTAAATAAATAACGTCATCATGCATCGATTAAAATATTAGCCTCATCTTTATAGTAATGAGCCAAGATGATATTGTTGATTTCATCCTGTAATTGTAACTATTTGTTCAATATATGATTTATTTCATAGAAGGTGAAATATAAACTCCTGGAGTAGTTAAACTTGTTTGATTCCTGGTCACCAGAAGTTGACATTATTTTTATGTCATGAAGTTGATTTGTATACAACTTAAATTGCATGAAATTGAAATTTGAGATAGTTATTGAACCTACACTATTTGTGGATGAAATTGTTTATTGAAACAAATGATTAATTTTTTGATCGATATCCACTTGAAGTGACCAAATAAATTTGTGATTTGTATTGTTTATTGAGAATATTTTTGTTATTTACTTTTGATGTGTATATGTTTGAATTTACTTTTGCACAAAACTCAAAGGGTTTCCAGAAGAAACAACTTGTTAAGAGTTGATATGTTGTAAACATATGTGGTTTTATATTATATATATTGTTCGTGTTAATAAAAGTTATCTCTTGAAGTAGATAAACTTATCTCTACATATGAAAGATTATCAACGAAAGAGCCTAGATGATCCAGCATATTTGATTCTGCAAACTTGGTTGTATTTGGTTTGTTATTAGTATAATTTGGCTATTTGAAGCTACATGGAACCTATGTTTTATTTATCTAGTTGATTTGATTTGCATTTTATATATATGTATATGCATTGGAAATGTTTCTCGAAGAAACCATTATGGGTAGATGATGCCAATTTTATTCAACTAATGATGATGATTTGGGAGAAGAGTTTGAAGCAAATCCTTGTTAAGTTGTGTGAAATTGATAAATTTATTCTTGAGAGCCCGAAGACTTTTTATTTTGGAATCTTGTTCTTAATCTACTTGGGTATGGTAGAACTCAAATAAATAGCTAGCTAAATGACCTATGGTTCATAACAACCTCTTTTATTGCCAGATGCAATATATATTGTTACCTCTAGCAGAGGACATAAAGAGGATACGGTGCGCGCGACCGTTGTTAGAATACTGGTCATAATTTTGAAAATGATTATAGATAATCATGTATGAGTCGACTCCCACATCAAGGAGAATGTGGAAGAACAAGTCAAAGTTGATGGTTTGCCTAATTTGGATTTGTAATCTCCCAAACTGTGAATGAATCATCGCATGATAATGTTAGAATGCTTTAGAGCGTGATATTTGATGATATGGAAAACCAGAAGTTTTCATGATGAAATATCTAATGAGTGCTTGTATAAAGTCTATTCTTGGCACAATTAAACCTTATACATGTCTCCAGAAGAGCATCAAAATTAGTCCTCGAAGGCCTATTGATATAATCAAGCAATATACTCATATGAGAAAATGGCTCTAGAAGAGCGTCAAAACACTCTATGTGAAGGAGTGATGATAGATAAATTGGGATCATAAAAGCCAATGGAGGACTAATAATTGCCAGAAGCAGTGATTTTCCCCTAGTTGAGGATGCCAAAAGAGGGATCCAACATAATAAATAGATTACCCATGTTGGCAATATGGATGTGATATAATGTTATCAATGAAATTGATATGTTGAGCATTGAGAAGCTGACGATTAAATCGATCAAGTGAAGTCATTACTTATGAGATTATCATTTAGTATAAATTATAATGCTAACGCATGAAATGACCCAGTAGAGTCGTCAATAATAGCGAACAAGCAGGCATGAATATCAAGAGATTGATTCGATTTCGGTCAACAATAGAATACTTGTCCTTCTTGTAATTTATCTCCGGTAGAGATCTTGGTATTTACATGTTCGGTATAGACACAGAAATCTCCCCAAATTACACAAAAGTTGTTGTAAATCAAGGAAGTTGAGGTATATGGAGGATTTGAGTCCTCATAAATGATCAAATACCTAGAGTTTATCACGGATGATAAAATACTCGGTATTTAGGGGGAGAAGAAAAGGAGATCAAGAAGCAATATATGGCATGGAAGAGAATTGAACCAATGCACTAGCATGAGTTATAGATCAAGGTTCTAGTAGTAACTTCAAACAATGGTGATGTATCCACAAGTATAAAACTCCTGAAGAGATTTCATGAACGTTGACAATATTAGAATTGATTATGAGTTGTCTTGAATTGACAAGATCCTTGATTATCATTGATGGCACATATCTAAGTTTGCACTTGAAGTGCTTGATAAGAATAATTAAAGCTTCTAAAAATATCTCGACCTGTAATTCGAGTGCACAAAGAGAGATGTATTACGATATGAAGACAAATGATCTTTTCATCTTTGATTAGATTGTGAAAGGATATTTGGGGTCCAGAAGTACCATGCATTTATAAAATTGGTGATTTATATGCTAAATTGAGGGGAGAAAAGTTGTACTCTTTTCCTTAACTTTGGTTTTTGTCCCATTTGGGTTTTTCCAAAGCAAGGTTTTTAACGAGGCAACTCCCCTCACAAAGATACATGGTATATCCCAAAATCCACAAAGAAATAATTAATGCAAAGATGGATTATTTAATCATGAAGTTTTTGGACTTGTAGCTCCAATATTGAAAATATAAAGGCAAATTGATTGCACAAAAGCCTATTAAAGGTTACATGAGAATGTATTCACCAGAAGTGAATATAAT
The DNA here is from genome assembly GCA_037127255.1 of Persicaria tinctoria. NCBI lineage: Eukaryota > Viridiplantae > Streptophyta > Magnoliopsida > Caryophyllales > Polygonaceae > Persicaria > Persicaria tinctoria. The sequence goes on along the minus strand of JBANSL010000014.1, from coordinate 73,962,048 downwards.
TTTGGCTCCAAATTTAAATGAAGGACATTGTAGGTACATATCCATATGAATGGAAAGAATCAATTGAAAATGCCTGAAGCATTATTATCAAAGTACTGTCACATGCAGTTGGTTACAAATCCTTCTTAGAGTACCTGAATTACCTATATTTGTGAAAGCAGTGACATTTTATTTGGTCCCGAAGTACTATACAAAGTTGTACTCTTTTCCTTAATCTTGGTTTTTATCCCACTGGGTTTTTCCAAGGTAAGGTTTTTAATGAGACAACTTAACCACCATTTAATACATCAGATCCCCAGATCAACAATTAAAGGCACACTAGGTCCTGAAGTACCTTGTACTTGTGCATCCAAGGCAGCTCAACACCAATACATGGAAGTCAAGCGCATCAAAGTTAATCAAGAAGACATTCCATCTTATGCACATCAAAGACAATGTTGAGATTCGACCATAAGCTCATGAAGACGACGACATTAAGAAGATTGAGAAGACTTCGAGAAGGATGTTGAATTCAGGGGAGCATATACGCACTGCACTCTTTTTCCCTTTGATCAGGTTTTGTCCCACTGGGTTTTCCTGACAAGGTTTTTAACGAGGCAGTACAACAAGAGCGTATGTGGAAGGCTGCACTCTTTTTCCCTAAGCTATGGTTTTGTCCCATTGGGTTTTCCTAGCTAGGTTTTTAACGAGGCAGTTGGCGGAATAAAGATTGTACATCCAAGGGGGAGTGTTATAATATTATTATGTGGATGTACAAAGATACGACTTTACTTAGATAGAGTTTACCTTTTATAGATAGATTTATCTTATACTTGGAGTTCAAGGATATGACTCCTATATATTGTATGGGTGGATACTCCACAAATAATCAATTGAATACAACCTCATATTCTCCCCTCTTTTCTTTGCCCTAGTTTTATAATATATAAAATATTATTTTTTTAATTAAATTTTTTATATAATTTGATACTTGTTACTAATAAGTGGTCAATTACCTGTTAGCCGTTATATCTGGGTCAGGGAGGTGTCTAATGAGAGGCCAATCCTCCCCCCTTTCCTTTTCGCATCTCCTTTCCAATTCCTCTGAGCAATTGGAAATTCTAAGGCTTTTGAGAGATGTGAGTTTGGGGATCCAAATCGGCAGCGATTTCACTTCTGAGCAATCCCAAATAGATAGGCGTTGCAAGGAGATGAGATGTTGGATCCCGTCGGGTAATTGCTCCATTCCTCTTATATTGTAAAGAAATAAATCGTGAAGAGAAGAAGAAAGGGAAATCCAGGGTACATCCTCTAGCCATTGAGCTTCCTGCACGTTCTCCATTAAATATAATACACACCGCACCATTAGGATCGGGACCCTTTGGATTTCAAAGTGTTTAGGTTTAAGTGCTCGTTTGGGATAAGTAAGTGAGGTAAACGTAATGGAAATATATTTTATTTACAAAAATATATCTAGATAAGATAAAAATGTTATTTTTTTTTATGAAAAATAAGATAGGAGGGGGTACTAATTAGAGGAGTATATGGATATGTTTATTTCTTAATCAAATGAGATATTGAAATAAAAAGGAACAAAACTAATCTTGTACGAAAAGTTGGAAGAGGGTAATGACTAATTTTTTTTTAACAATGTATTTAAATTATAAATGGATTACATTCATTTCATTTCCTTTTTACCTTTCTAAAATTTAAACCAAATAAGCTCTAAATAAACTTATAAATTGCTAAACTTATTTTAAATACAATATAAATTATTCTCAACAAACGCTTTCTATACCCTCTTCCCAACTCTTTCTATACACTCTTCTCATTATTTCTGTTTTAATGAGAAGGCATTGTTCTGATCAAAAAAAAAAATGAGAAGGCATTGCTTTCGAAAGAAAATTAAATTTAAAATGATTTGGAATACTTACCACTCCCTCTAATTTGAGATAACGTAGTTGGCTTTGTTGTCCCACCGCCTTGTCTTCAACATTGATCACTTTCGTCACACTTTCGAACGTCAACGAGAAAAGCTTCATATTTAAAAGGGTTTTCCACCCCAAATATAATTCCTTGCAATTCTCAATATTCAAATATTCCAAGGAAGGAAGGTATTGAATGGCTTTAGGCAAGTGAGCTGTCCTCCCATCAAACCCGATTTTGAGCCTACGAAGATTTCGCAAAGCTTTGAATGACGATTCCAAACGACTACCTTCCATTTCCTCCTCTTTCCATTTTGAAATTTCTAATCTTTCAAGGGACGTGAGGTACTGCAGTCCCTCTATCAAGTGCTCGCCCCCACCCGGGACTGACAACTGTTCAAGTCCCTTCAAGGCTTTCCATGGCATCCCTGCTTCACTCAATTTCAACCCTTCATCATCATCATCTCCAATTTCCGATATTTCCCCATTGCCTAATTTCAAATCTTTGAGGGCGGTTAGATGTGCCAGCGCCCGACAAGATACCCCGTACTTCAGGTCACCAACCCACAATTTCTGCAGATGAGTAAGGTGTCGTAACCATCTCTCCGGCAAGGATGTTAGACCGTCAACTCTATAAAGGTCTAAAGTCTTCAGGCTGTTATTTTGGCGGAACGTAGACAAGGAATCAGTCGGAGGAGAGCCATTTGGGTTTATATTCTCCATCAACAACTCTGTTAACAATTCCATATCAACCCCTATAAGAGTTAAATCTTTAACTTCCTCAAACAGGGGCATTTGTCCTTTAAGCTTTCGACAATCACGTATACAAACTGTTGAAACGTTTCGAAGGCGAGGACGTTTTGTCGGCTCAACTACTTCTTGTCGCCACCAACCTTTGAGCTTGGGAAGATAATCAAGTTTAATGACTTTTAAAGAGTGAAAATATAAATCACCTCTTATTTCATCCTCTAAGTACTCCACCTGACAACAATAGCTAAGATGGAGCTCGGTGACATTCTTAAGTGTGCCAACCCAGCTTGAAAGCATCTCACCCACATAGAATGAAATTTCCAAATATTCAAGATTTTTATGCGGCTCAAGCGCATCCAACACTGCTTTTGCTTCATCTTTTGGCAAATTCTGGTAATCATGAGCATTCTTCCATCTTATAATCATCCCAGTAAGTTTGGTCTTCTCTGACATGTTTGCTTTCCGTGCATCTTCTTGGGGATCTAGCCATCCCTTTCCAGGAAGTGGAAGCTCAATTGTCAAAAACCCGTGCAAATTATCAAGGCCTTGCAAGTATCTTAAACCTCCCATGGAAGGATGTACAATAAGTCTATCCAAATTAACAAGGGAGGTCAAAGCTGTCAATCCTGCTGGTGAAGGCCCCAAGTTCTTGCATCCATGTATAGAGAGTTGTCTTAAGCTTACCAACTTCTCTATTTTTGGAGGCAGATCTTCAAGGAGTTCGCACCCCACAAGTACCAAAATCATCAAATGGTGAAGCTTACAAATTGACTTTGGGAGGTGTTTAAGCTTGCGATTGTTAGAAAGGTCGAGATATCTCAAGTGGATCAATTCTCCTAAAGACTCTGATATGCTATCAATTCTCAACCAGGCCAAGTGCAACACTCGTAACATGCTAAATCTTTCCAGTGACAAGTTTAGATGATCTTTATTGAATCTTTCTCTAGGATTCTGAATTATAAGAGTTCTCACTCTCTTTGGATAAGAAACCAGAGTACTATAGTCAAAAGAATTATCAAGCTTCCGACTAATAAAGATGTGACGAAGATTGTCCCTCTCACCCTTATTCAACATAGAAGCCTTATCAATACAAGCACTCTCTGTTTTAGCAACATCTATTGCCACATCATGTAATAGATCATGCATTTTAGCAGTATAGAGGTCATTTGCATCACCATAACGGCCAGAGTACTTTTTCACCTCTTGAAAAAAACATCTGTCAACTAACTGGAAAAAATATTCCTCTCCCTCTTTCTCCAAGCTAATTTGCTCATTGCCAGCAACAGGCTTAACAAAACCTTGAGTTATCCATAAACGAATTAGAACTTCTTTATCAAACATGTAGTCTTTAGGGAAGAGGGAACAGTAAGCAAAACAGAGCTTCAAATTTGGAAGAAGGTAATTATAGCTAACCATCAAAACACTTTTGGTATTCTCCTCATTCTCATCACCACTATTTGCAATAGTCCTTGTAAGATCATTCTCCAAAAAATCAAACCATATTTGTGCACGCTTTTCTTTATGGCGTAAAAGTCTTCCAACAACAGTTATTGCAAGCGGAACATTCCCACACCTATGCACAATCTTCTTACCTAAGGGCTCTAATTCTGGATGCTCACTAAGTTTGTCCTTGTCACAGAATGTATGTTTCGCAAACAAAGACCATGCACTCTCTTTTGACAGCACAGTGAGATCAAGACAGCGGTTAGGCTTTGATGCATCTAGACATTCGACAACTTTTCTAGATCTTGTTGTTGTCAAAACCTTACTACCGATTTTCCCACAACGAAGGATGCATTCTAATTTCAGCCAATTTCCAGATTTTTCATCCCAAACATCATCTAGGACAAGTAAAAATTTTCTCCCACTAATTATCTCTCTTAACTTCTCCTGCAACTTCTCTAAACCAAGTTCAGATTGCTTTCCCTCTTTAGATGATATGATTTCACTCAACACTTGCTCTAGATCTGAAAGGTAATTTATACAAGCCCAAAGCTGCACATCAAAACCTTGTTTCACCCTCTTATGATTATACACATATTTAGCCAAAGTGGTTTTCCCCAATCCCCCAAACCCAACGATTGCAACAACAGAAGGGCTTCGGGCCTCAGATGTCTCTCCCATATTCTGAGGGAGTAACATACTGATTATACGATCCCTATCCTCATCTCTTCCAATTACATCATCCTCATGCAAAAAAGAATGAGTTTTTGGCCTCACAATTAATGATTGAGCTACAGAAGGTTGTGGCCTTGTAATTAGACCATAGACTCTCATATCTTTCTCAATATGATTTACAGATTCCCTAATCGCCTTAACCGCACGAGCGGTCTTATAAATGAGTTCGAACTGGTTTGCATCGGAGAAGAACAGGCGTACCTCTTTGGTGAATGGATTGCCTGACATGGTCCTCTTGTGCAGGATTCGGGCAGCCAATGTGTCGAAAAAGTCTTCAGCATCGTACATGACTTTCCTCATCCTGGACAGGAAGAGCTGCACGGCAATTTCATTGGAACCTCGTTCCTGGGTATCTTGGTGGATGCAGGTGAGGGTTTCAATGGTAGCTTCAAGACTTTCTAGGTCCTTCTGGGAGTGCCAGAGGAGGAGGAACTCGTCTTTGGCAAGGGAGGTGAAGAGTTGGAGGGCAGATTTTGCAATGGAGGCCAAAGCAGCAGCAGCATCAGCCATTGTTGGAGAGTGTTTGAAAGAAGAGATCCAAAGGGTGTGGATGAAGTTTGCTTAAGCTGTGGAAACTTGCAAAGGGGAGGGCAATCCTTTAATAGTCAATCCCATCACTAGTCAGTAGTGAAAGTTGAAACTGGCTAATAATTTTGATCGTATTTGGTCCTACCATATATGATATATAATTATCAATTTATTTACTAAATTTATTTATTTTTTCATAAGTGGTCGATAGATAATTTGTCATCCAAAAATTTTAAACTAACAAACCAGTAAATATGAGATAGACCGGCCACTTGCAAATGGGAGGGCAATCCTTTAAATAACTTACAATATTCGATTCGGATATAGAAGTGATGAGTATATCATAATTGTGAAGATTTGGGCCAATCAAAACAAACATTTTATTGTCTCATCCGAGTAGAATAGTAGATGGATCACAACAAATGGATCGAAATGAAACGAACAAGTGGGTCCTACAATACGACAAAGAGGTACCTTTCTCAAGAAACTCCCTTCCAATTTACTTAATTACTAGTGTAAGAGCATCATTATCCATAGGGTTTACCCTCCCCCATCCCTCATATGGGGTAAACCCATGGATGTGGGATAAAACCCATTCCACCAAGGGAAAGGGGCAACCCTAGTGGAATGGGTTAAACCCATTCCACCAAGGGGAAGGGGCAACCCTAGTGGAATGGGTTAAACCCATCCCCTCACCTTCCCATTTAATTTTATAAAATTAATAAGTGGGATTTTTTATTTTTTATATTAAGTGGGTTAAGTTTTGATTGGTTAAAATATGTGGTGGGGTATAATTAAAGTTAAAAAAATAGTAATGGGGTAAACTTATGGATGTGGGATAAAAGTTAAAATTCTTATAGAATGAGGTAGAGTTAGTGGAAAATGAGGTGTCAAAATATTACAAGGAGAGAGAGTGATGGGGTTACCCCATGAGTGCTGATGCTCTAATACCCATGCCTTGAAGGTTCGGGAGCTTGATCCATTTTAATTTGAACATCATTTTATATATCTATATAATACTATATTAATATATATACACACGTGTTTACAACAAAAATATGTATAAAATATTTTTTTATAATTTATAAATTAGTTGGAAAGAGATACGATACAAATTTTGAAAATGATTTAATAAGGTAATTAAAGTAGTAATAATATACTCAAACACATCGCGTAATATAATTTGAAATAAATATATAATTATTATCATTAACAATTTAGCATATATTTAAAAAGTAAAATATAAGCTCCCATACAAATATTAAAAAAATCATAAGCACATGATTGTGTGAATAATTTTGAAGCTATGTAGATATACATAACTTATTCATTATTTTTATGAGAAAGATGGTTAGAAAAAAGGGAAATAAATAGTGAAAATAAAGGTAAGATGGTAAAAAAAAAAAGATCCTTATAGGTAGAAAAGTGATATAAGAAGCCTCATTCAAGATGTAAAATAAGCATTATTAATGCTTGTGACTCTTAAAATATTATTTATTTTTCGATAGTCATTTAAGATGTCTAAAATAATTAAATTGTATAAAAAAAACTTTTTTTGGCTCTAATTAATTTTTATAATTAATTTTTGAAATCGAATATTTAAAAATTGATTATTACATGTTCGTTGTATGTAGACATTATGGGGAATATTGCAATAAATTAAATATGATAAATCAATGATTTCAATATCCAAGAATAAAATCAGCCAAGACTTGACGAATGTTCAATGTACGTAGACGATTAAAATAGATCACAAATTGACATACAACATATCAAATTAAATAATATTTTAGTATAAAATTAGGAAACAAATATGTTTAAAATAGAAAACAGATATTTTAAAATTTCAGCAATAATATTGACCAATGAGAAAATACCATTTGAATAAAAAATTCAAGTTTAATTGTGGACGTGACACATCAGCAAAATGTTAGTAGAATTAATATTATTAATAGATTAATAGATTACCTATTATCGAAATTAATTTATAAAAAATTTTAAAAAATAATATTTTATATAATTTTTACCATCCTAACAAAGCGTGAATGAATATTAAACAACATATTTAGCTAAACAAATAGAGAGAGTAGTAAATTTTAACATGATTGGGATAAATGTGATATAATAAACAAATTTTTAAATGAATTCAATCCGTTAATATAATGAATGCAGGCAATCCGAGTACATCTTTGATTAATTTATTTGAAAATGAAATACTTGCATGGTTGGTGAGAAAATATGAACATATGTGAAAGTTAATTTATAATCCGTAGCATTTTATAAACGGACAATTGGATATGAGTCTATGTAGAGTATAAATTTCCAAAAATAAAATATACCAAGATTCAAATTTAAGTTCAATGTATGTAGATGAATTATGAGAATATTGCAATCGGAAAAAAAAATGGAAACATGTCTCAATATTTACGGCAATATAATCGAAAATAAATAAAAAAGAGAATAGATTCAAACCATATTTAAAATAGGAAACAAATATTTTAAAATTTCCATAATAATATTGAACAATAATAAAATCTCATTTGAATAAAAAATTCAACGTTAATTGTGGGCGTGACACTTCAGCAAAATGCTAGCAGAATTAGTAATATTAATAGAAGATTGATCAGATCGATCCTTCTGCATAACAAACTAATGAGCGAGCTACACCATTTTCAGTTACATTTCTCAGGTAAGAAGATCATCAACTGAGCTCAGAATATGAATAATTCATTAACTTCGGAAGATCATGAACGACCCTGAGCTCGACTAACGACACATCTGCAATTCCTTGGACAAGCAACACTAATTCCTGGATCATCCATTCCTACGAAAAAAGCGAAGATTGAACCCTTAGAAAAACGTTAAAGCAACTGCTGGACTACAAACAGTGGGCAATTCAAATGATCCAAATGAATGGAGTAGGAGCGTTCTTGATTAATCTCATACTAGTCAGCAACGCGGCTTTCAACTTCAATATATCGTCGATCTCATTAATTACTAGTCAGCAACGCTGCTTTCAACAAATGAGAAAATGCTTTTTAACCCGAAAAAAAACAAAAACAAATGAGAAAAATGTTACAACTTTAAGCCCCACAAACCACAATATTGAAAAGCTTCAATTAAGTTGAAGGCTACCTGCAACTGCAAGTTGGACAATTCAATAAGTCTGAGATGATGCGACGACTGTGGAGGGGTCGAGGATAAGATCGAGTATCCTAAATGTCCAGATTTGAGCCAATCAAAACACCCATTTCATTATCTTGTCTAGGATCGTATACTTCTAACGTCTGTGTTCTTGATTACAACACTCTTTTGCTAGTCAACAACACGGCTTGTAGACTACAAGTTGTAGTATGGATACAAATATATATGATCCAATATTGGCTAATTGAGTATACAGTGTTCTGTACGCCATAGAGAGCCACTCAAGTTACCCTTATTATATTTGAATGGATTTGGATTCATCTGCAACCAAAGAGGTGTTGATGCCCACAAAATTCGATCATAGACCCTTTCACCATCTTAATTTCCTCTTCAGTGAATTTAGGCAGTATATATACCATTGAATTTATAAGCCTGCAAAATACATAAATTCAACCATCATCAAATCTAGATTAATTAATTAACCATGTGATTCTTACAAACCGAAACATACAGAAGTTATAAGGGCTCTTTGAAGTACAGCTAGCTAGGTTGTCTTCCTCCCCCTTGGCTAAGAGGATCATACCATACGTACAGATCCAAGGGAATTCGATCTAACTCCGCCTTGTGTTTTTCCTATAAATAATAACAGGTGCAGCTCTGACTGGTGTTTGAAATATTCTACCACAAGATTGATTACCCTTTTCCATTCCTAAGAAGGCAAACTAAGACTCTACGTTATGATTAACAATGAAACATGAACTTCAACTTAGAACGTCAACTACATACACAACTATTCGGCTTAACAGCCCCTGTACTTCTCTTGAATGCTAGAGGATCATCATAATGGTGCATCGGTACAGGTTTGCTTGTGGAGTTATTATCCAATTTATTTATCCCCATATTATTCTTCAAAAATGAGACAAACCAAAATTTACAAAGTGGTCAATATAAAACAAAGTGTTTGGCTTTGAAAAGATCACAACTGGGGCCAATCGTTTCCGCTTTAGAGATCAGAACTCTGCATGTTCTTTCTTGCCTTTGATGCTCTTAACACGAAGGTTTGTGCTGTTCCTGAAATCCCGATTTTTTTTTTCTTGTTTTCATCAAAGAAACCATACTCGAAGTCAAAACAATACTCGAAGGCAATGTGAGCTGCAAGTTTAAAATGGAAGTCCATGAAGTTTGAAGTAAGAAACTTACGCTGAAAACAGATTTATATGCTACAGAAACTTTGAATCAAATCAATTAAGTTTCTTATCTCGCAATTTCTTCCTCTTGTAGGAGAAAGCTCCTTATTTCCAGCCGATATGGTGGACGGAGTGTCTTTCCGCCTAGCATGCTACACCCCGAGCCCCAACCTGTATGCCGTATTAGGGATGTTAGTGTTATCAAGTTGTGAATCTTCTTCCTGGTTTTCGGTAATCAACCCTGTTTCAGATATTTTTAACAAGAACCCTTCGATCATGGATAACTCCTTGAATGATGGGTCCATTGTATTTTTGGTATATCAATAACCCCATCTCTGTTTGGTATTTGCTTTCTTGCTTGTAGCTAATGATTACCTCTATGATGTCGTGCCTAAGGGCCTTAGAGTCTTAGACCATCCGCAACCATGGGTTAACCTCTTTCTCCCTTTTTTCCATCTTCCTATCACAACTTTATAACTCATTTATTTTTTTGTTTAAAATAATTTTTACTTTTTCTACCTGTTTCTAAAAAGTTTCCTTTACAACCATGGGAAACCTCTTTTACCTCTTTTCAAATTTATTTTCACTTTTTATTTTCATTTATATATTTTCCTTTATTATATATGTATCATCATATATTATTGTGAATTATTTTTATTTATAATTTTATAAATAAATAAAAATAGCAAGTAGTTAATATAAATATAAATATATTTTATTTATTATTTTTAGTTCAACAACGACTTCTTCGTTCTCTTGTACTTGATGGACTTGCCTTGCATCTTTGGTTGGACTTTGAGTGACACTCCCTTGAACACCCAGAGAATACTCAAAATGTTGTTGGCCATTGGGGGAAAAAAGAAAAGGATTGTACACATTGGTAGGATTATGTGGGGTATAATTTGGATATTCGGGTGTTGGAGAATTGTTAAGCATTTGTAACATCACTTGAAATTGAGGATTTTTGAGAAGATTTGGATCAAAAGGCATATTTGGAATGAGTGGAGTATTTGGATTATTGTGATCCATGGTTAAGAAAATAGGTGCAACTACAATAGATCAAGATGGGGTATATATAGGGTAAAATTAGGCTCAAATTATAGAAAAAAATAAAATTAAACCAATGAGATATTTTATTTAAAAAAATAATGAAATATAATAAATATATTTTTATTTCATGTTAAATCCTATTACAACTAATAAATCTAAATGGAAAAAATATCATCCTACTTTATCATAAAAAAATGAAAAAGAAAATTAGAAAAGAGAAGATGTTACCTCTCTCTACCAAGGTTAACCCCTTCCCACCCCTTACATTAAGGTAAATGCCACAACCATGAGCTTACCTTTTAACAACCTTAAGATAAGTAAAACTCATGGTTGCTCATGCTCTTAGGGCCTAAGGGTATGGGAATTGGGAGACGTATATCAACAACCATATAAATTGTTCCAACAGAATCCTAACAAATATATCATCCTTGTATTTAAGAAAAAACACCCAAAATTATCCCCAAACAGAACAAACAGTTGAGATTGAAGTTGAGAAATTATATAAAGCTACAGTTGCAAGTCGTCATATATAATATAAATTATATAATGCAGGTGGGTACAATTCTTTTTACAAGTATGAAATAGTTCCCAAAAATGTTATTGGTATGTATACAATGATACTGGTGAAAAAAATTACATTACAGTACATGACAAAACAAACTCTGGAGTATGGACAGGATACCTACTCTTGTCTTCTGATAAGCTCAGTCTTATCTTTGATTTATGGATAAATAACTTTCAAGTATGAACTTGAACTAATTGAAGGAAACGACCAATATGGTTCCAAGTAGAGGGGACTTGAAATGGAGAAACCATATTAATACACGATTGGAAATGGTATTGTGCTAGAACAAGTGGAGTATAGAAAAGGGATGGAACGAAAAGATAGTAGAATAAAGGAGGATGGCAGAACAAGGATTGGCAACAAGGGAAGAAGAAAGCAAATGAAAGGGAGAAAGGAAGAATAAAGTAACAAAGGAAGGAGGAAATGAATATAATGGAGAAAAGAATATAAAGCCTTGAAGGTAAACCTGAGCAATGTTTATCTGAAATTTTGTGGCTTCTTTAACACTGAGCTAACTATAAATGAAATCTACTCTCAATCCCTACACAAGAAAACGAAGATAGAATCGATGAAAAGTACTAACATTAGGAAGGAATACTAAATGAGTTAAGTCTCAATTTAAAATAGAAAATGAAAAGATACGTGACAACAAGACCAGAAATTGGAGTCCTTGTCGAAATTTTGTTGCTCCCGAGTTACCAATAATCGTTGATGAACATGAAATGATAAGTGGCTGGCTCTTTGATACGTGCTTGAAGAGGTATAGATGGAGTAAAAATAGATGTATAAGAACAATACATCCAGGTAAAAGGAAATGGAAAGTATATAATGAAATAGGCATTTGGAAATTTGAAAAGATTAGAAAGAAACAAAACATATGTACTCTTTAACGTGAAGGAGCAGATGAGAAGTAGCCAACTAGATTCTCCCAGTAAATGGGATGAAACCATATCTGATGAACTTACAAATGATTAAAAGAATTGTTACTCAACTGACATTTGCAACTTAACCACTAGGTGTCTATCCCCAGTAGAATGTGAGACCTATTCGATCTGTTTTTCATTCAATTGTATTGGTTGACAGGACGATGGAACTGAAAAAAAAAAGAAAATCACTCATCTACGCAGAAAGAGGAAATTGAAAAGAGGCCAGTAATAAAACCTGAATATAAGCAGATTGAGCAGAGATATGCATCAAGCCAATGCAAAAACTGGTATGAGATATGAACCACTCTCATATATGCAAAACTGTATTTTTTTTTTTTTTACATATTTTCTTAGCTAAACATTATAAACGGTAATGATATAAAAAATAAAGTGGATTATATAATTTTATAAAAGTTCACAAAAATGTTATCAGAATTTCACTAACACAAATAAAGAAGAATGGGGGGATGATCGAGATTCAGATGGAAGTGATCACAACCTTCAAAGAGCTGAATGAATACAATCCAAGTGGAAGATATACTATTAAAGAGCTCTGGAGGAACCAGTGGCGAAGCCAGAGCGTACCATAGGGGTGGGCGAGATTTAGGCTAAAAATTAAGTAATAATGAAATGAGTTTTGCTAAACTTTAAATAAATTTAATTGTGAAGGGTTATGTAAAAAAATTCAATGATTTATCCATATTATAAGTGATCGAATAAAATTTATAATTAGTTAAAAAACATTTCAAGGAAACCCTAATGAATGACTAAAATAGAATTCAAATAATATTAATTGAAATTAATTATTCTCAATTTTAAAAGATATTTAAACTTATATATAAAAAGATAGTTAAAAATAAGTGAAGTAAATGTAAAAAGTAGGAATTGAACCTTGGACTCTAGATAAAGAGGAAAAAGTTCCACATTTATACTTTACAAACTAGACAAGGTAAACTTTATGATTCATTTTCACTTCTAAATTGATTTAGATCTTTTTATTTTTTATTTTTTACTTAACCTTTCGTATTTTTTTCCGGGATTGGGGTGGGCTCGCGCTCATACGAGCCCACCCCTAAATCCGCCAGTGGGAGGAACTACAGGGAAGGCAGAAAGGCCACCCTTAAGGAGGTGATCAGTTTTATTTTAAAGGATATGAAGACATAGAAGCGCAGTAGAAACTGATCCGTACATACTTGAAGAGTGTGCTACTGGTGACAAGGCATTTTGTATCTAGTGCTTGTAGGAACTATTGGAATTTTTTTTCTAAATAGCCAAAAAACGAAAAATTATTAGGAAAATAGCCAAGATCGGAAAGAAATTAGCGAAATAGCCAAAATAGGGTAAAGTCGCTGTTTGTAACAGCGACTTTACCCAAGATATTTAAAAATAATAATAAAATAGGTAAGTCGCTGTTCCAAACAGCGACTTACCGATAAATTTTTTTTTTAATGTTATTTTAAATTGAAAAACAAAAAAAAAAATTATATGGGAGAACAGCGACTCTCCCTTTTTTTAATTTTTTTTTCCCAAAACCTTGCGGGGGTGGGTTCCTCAAAACATCGATTCAGGCTTGAGGCTTCCGGCTTCGAGCGCCGCCCTTAACATCGGAGAAATCGAACAGTAAAACAAGAGGCGGATAGGTCGGAAAACAAAAACAGTCCGAACAGTAAAACAAAAATCACTAATCTACGCAGAAAGAGGAAATTGAAAAGAGGTCAGTAATAAAACCTGAATATAAGCAGATTGAGCAGAGATATGCATCAACCATGGTTATTAGGATCCCGATCCGGAACCTACGATCCTACGATCCTAGGATTCTAGACAAGGTTTTGATCCGGATCGGGGATATAGACTCCTTCGTGCTAGGATCCCATGGATCCACCTAGGATCCCATGGATCCTATGAGATTGTGTGGGATCGGTAGGATCCTACCGATCCTAGTAAAAATCATATTTGTGTAATTGTGTTTGTTTTGTTTGAATATTGGGCCTTCTAGATACGATGAACCTTTTTATTTTTTATTTTTTTGGTAGCCCATCTCCTTAGAAATTGAAGGCAGAAGAGTGAAGACGTTGAATTGAAACCCTAACCCCTTTGTTTCGTTACTCAACTCGAATAATCCACGTCTGAGCGCCTGAAATTGTTCATGATGTGGTTAATTGCGATGATGGCATTTGAAACTAGAGATGTCATTGGATATTTGGATGTGTGATTTATCTCTTGTATGTTTGTCATATTTTAAGACATTATCCTTGTCTGTTTGTCAGCTTTTGAGACATTATTATTGACAAATTATGAATGTTAAATGCTTATTATTGGACTATTTTAGTTACATAATTTGTTTAATGGAGGAAAAGCTTAGTTTTATTATAAAATTAAGGTATTTGTTTATGTTGGTTTGTTTTTATTTTATTTTTAATTTTTGTCTAGGATCCTACGATCCTACGATCCGATCCTACGATCCGATCCTACACCCTTGTCTCGATCCCACACTAGGATCCCGATCCTAAAAATCATGGCATCAACCCAATGCAAAACTGGTATGAGATATGAACCACTCTGACACTCTCATATATGAAAAACTGTATTTTTTTTTTTTACATATTTTCTTAGCTAAACATTATAAACGGTAATGATATAAAAAATAAAGTGGATTATATAATTTTATAAAAGTTCACCAAAATGTTATCAGAATTTCACTAACACAAATATGATAAGATTTATTATTTAAATTAATTTTAATTTTTATATATTAAAGGCACACTCAACTTAAATGAGGTGGACAATTGTTTTTAATGAAGACGATGAAAAACTGAAGCAACTGAAAGAAGAATGGGGGGATGAGATTCAGATGCCAGTGATCTGATCACGGCCTTCAAAGAGATGAATGAATACGATCCAAGTGGAAGATATACTATTAAAGAGCTCTGGAGGAACTACAAGGAAGGCAGAAAGGCCACCCTTAAGGAGGTGATCAGTTTTATTTTAAAGGATATGAAGACATAGAAGCGCAGTAGAAACTGATTCGTAAATACTTGAAGAGTGTGCTACTGATGACAAGCCATTTTGTATCTAGTGCGTGCTTGTATAGGAACTAGTGCCACTTTAAGAATGTGGTACCGATGACAAGGCATTTTGTATCTAGTGCTTGTAGGAACTAGTGCTACTTGTGAATTGTGTCGACTTTGTTCATAGAGCATGTTTGGCATACCGGTCTACTTGTGAATTGTGTCGACTTCTCTTAATGTTTTCCATTCTTCTTGTTATGTTCATCTTTCTCAGCGATGTGTTTATTCTTGTAGGTTTCGAAGCCTCAATCTTGGGATAGTACTAAGCTCAGATTCAAAATGGTTGATATAGTCATAGAAACAAAAGGGGCAAGTAAGATACAATCAAAAGCCAAAGGTAGAACTCTTCGATCCGGTACGAGTGATTGACTAACAATCTTGATTCTTATCCTCTATGTGAAGCTCCAAAATGGCAATCGTGTTTCTTAGCAGTATCTGGCTTTAGAGGAGCTCAATTTTTAGGTTAATTGTTGTTTCCAACCTTGAGTATCTCTTCATGAGCCAGTCGGCAGAACTCTTGAACTAGGATCTGCACAATGCCTTCGGGCTAAAAAAAATGGCTAAAAGTTTTTTTTTGGGGGGTTTGGAACCCGGTCATGCCGGGAGGCTCATCCCCACGCCTATTTCATTAGTCAAAATGTAGAGTACAATCAAAGGGGCAGTATATATGCCTAAACCCTTATACAAAATCAAAATACAAAAAATATAAAAAATAAAATTGAACTGAACTTTATGCTCTTTCAAAGAGAGAAAGTCATAAAGTATACAATAAGAATCAAAGCTCTTAGAAATCTCCCTCTCATGTAGTATGTGTAGCAGGTGGTCCCTTTAGTGCCTTGTGATGGCTAAAACACTTGTGGGATCATCCATACCTACAATATAAAAGACAATGAACCCTTTAAACAACATATTGTTGAATGGGTGGGGTAGATACAAACTTAGGTTCGATTCAAGAGTCTCACCAGTCACCATTCTTGGGCAAAATGAAGGGTTATCATCAATTTTAAATAGCCCACGGGGATCAAAAGAGCGAGTAAGAGTCTGCCTGCGCGCAATGATAGGGTACATCAGATGGATAATTGAATTTAGTGAATTCAAAATTAGGAACAAGTAATCCATAAGAGCTGCTGAAGTTACCCTTCGACCAATTATATTGGACCAATGACTGATTGCTGCCCTCAAACCCAATAGACCTCTTTCACTATCTTCCACTTCAGTGAATTAGGCAGCTTCTCCTTGACAATTTATTGCATTGTTTTCGGGTAGTTAACACTCATAATGCACTAACATATATTGGATGTATACAACCTGCTAAAAGGCTAGTACAGTAAATTGGACATGGAATTCATGAATATATATTCAAACTCAAAGATTTAACCGTTGAATCCATACCATCCAACATAGAAGCCCCGGGCTATTTGCATAGCAGCTAGGTTCTCTAACTTTTCCTTCCCTCGATCTGTAAGCAACGAGCCAGGTTAGTTCACTACTCACAAAATTAAAAGAGAAACATAAATGGACTGTTATGGTGCTCTTTCAATGCATCTTTCTCAAAAAACTCCAGTAGTATGTAATTCCTTCCAATTCAAGAGCAATGAAAGAGCAGCATCACAGTTTATTGGATTTAACACCAATCTCAACTGAAATAGCCTATGGCATTGGCTCCCTTGTCACTCAACTTCTTCATTGAGCAGGGTAATACTTCCAGGATCATCCTGCATACCTAGTTACCTACATTAAACCGAAGGATGAACCATTAAGACAATTGTTCTGAATAGTTGGACTAGAAATTTAGTTCGAATGCAATAGGAGCAGTGAAAATTTTCTTACCATTCTCAGGCAATAATAAAGCCATAGCTTCGACCATTTGGTACTCTGTTTTTTTCATCTACAAGCTAGATCAACAAGTACACAGATAAAGTTAACAAACAACATCACGAGTCAGTAAGACAGATTAATTTGTGGACCATTTGCAATAAGAGAAGTACCACAGAAGAGAAGTACAAGTATTAAAAGATGTTATGTTTTACCAGGTTTAGCCTTCCCAACGCCACCTTCCATGAAAAATACGCACACTATTGTTGGCCATGATCAAAAGAAACGAAAGTTGTCCGGTGAGCCACCTTTCAGGCATTCACCACAGGCTGCCTGGTGTTACAAAGAAGAAGCCTTCCTTGTTGGTGCTTTTCCCGTTACCTCGAAACATCAGCAACAAGATACAAATTATAAGGTTGTGAGCAACAAAGCAGGGCTCAACATGTGAACACCCATCAATGCATACTCCAAATGCCTTCATAACAGCTGAGACCAAAAAGCAGTTATCATAGTGTTGTGTTTCCCTCCTATATGGGGGAAGAGTCCAATGGACTATTTACCATATGGTTTTTACCATGTGAAGTTTTACCCTACCTCCTTTATAAAAGGGGATGCCTTTTCATTTGGGAAAGTAAGAGAGAGAAAACAAAAGAGTGAGAAAGGGAGAAAAGAGAGAGCTTGGAGAAGAATTTTCGTATGCCCTTGTTCAGCCCAATTTGAAGTGCCCCGATCGACGACCAAACGACCTCCGATTGGGACGATTTTCTGGTATGTTGTTCACCTCATCATAGGCTTCATTTTGTACGGTTGGATCGTCGTTTTGAGCCTCCAATCTCATATCCCCTTTGTTAGGGTTCTCTCTTGGGTTTTGTTGATTTCCACCAATTGGGTGATGATAGTTGGAGATTTGGCCAAGCTTGTTGATGCTTGATGATGTTGTATGCCTCTAGCTTTGTCTAGGGAAGATTGTACCCACTTCTTATTGTTGATAGTGGAAGTTTCTGTCTCCCGTGGTTTTTTCCCCGTTTTGGGGTTTCCACGTAAATCTGGTGTTCTTTGTGCTTGGTTATTTATCTTCTGTTTGTGTCTGATTGTTGGTTTGGCTTGCTTGAGTTTGGCTCTCTGGTTTACAGTTCTTGTCCATCCCGATTCGTGTGTGTGAAAAGGGTTTGTCTGACGTCCCTTGCTTCTCGGGCACAACAGACTGGTATCAGAGCATTTGGTTTAGGATGGAGGAAAAGAACAGTTTTCAGGGAATGATTGTGTTGAATTCAGGCAACTACTCAGATTGGAAGATAAAGATGGAAGATCTTTTGTATGTGAAAGATTTGTATGAGCCGATTGTGCACAAAGAGATTCCAACGGGTGTCGTTGATGTTGAATGGAAGATTCTGAATCGAAAAGCGGTAGCTACGATTAGACAATTTGTTGATGTGAGTGTGCTCCAGCATATTGCCAATGACACGAATGCTTATGAGTTATGGTATAAGCTTGAGGGGATGTATGAGAGGAAGAACGCTCTCAACAAGGCGTCATTGATGAGAAAGCTTGTGAAGTTGGAGTACAAAGATGGTGAGAGCATTGTTGTGCATTTGAGCACATTTCAGGGATTTGTGAATCAGTTAGCTTCTGCGAAAATGTCGTTAGATGATGAGTTGCAAGCTCTACTACTTCTCTCCTCATTGCCGGATAGTTGGGGCACACTTGTCGTGTCACTTAGTAATTCCGCTCCGGAAGGCAAGCTGACTATGGAATGTGTGAAAGCTAGTCTTTTGAACGAAGAGACTAGAAGGAAGGAGATGGGTGTCTCCTCACAGTCAGAGGCTAATGTGACGCAGGGTTCTGGTAACAACAGAGGAAGGAGTAAGCAACGACAGCAGCAGAACAGAGACAAGTCCAAAGGGAGATCGAAGTCTAGAAGCAAGTACATTTGCTATTATTGTGAGAAGCCGGGTCACATTCAAAAGTATTGCCGAAAGTTCAAGAGGGACAAAGGCAAAGAACCTGAGAAGTCAGAGACGTCGAGAAATCAAGAAGATAAAGACACTGCTGCTTTTACAATCAGTGATGAAATTGTGGAGTTGTTTGTGGCGGTTGATGAAGGTTCCTTGAATCTTGCAAGTGATGAGTGCACTTGGATTGTTGATTCAGCTGCTTCATATCACATCACTCCACACAAGGAGTACTTCTCATCTTACACTTGTGGAGATTTTGGCCGTGTGAGGATGGGAAATGATGGCGTGTCCAATGTTGTTGGCATGGGCACAGTTTGTTTGTTGACATCCACTGGTTGCAGTTTGATTTTGAGAAATGTTCGCCATGTTCCTGATATCAGATTGAATTTGATATCTTCTGGGATACTTGATGATGATGGTTATGCTCAAAATGCACAAGGCGGTGTTTGGAAGTGCTCCAAGGGAAACTTGATTGTAGCCCGGGCAAAGAAGCAAAATACCATGTATGTGATGCAAGCCAAGATTTGCAGAGAAGAAGCAAATGTGATTGATGATGGTGCCGGAGAGCTGTGGCACAAGCGGCTTGGACACATGAGCGAGCGGGGTTTGCAAATGCTTGCCAAGAAAGACATTCTCCCGGATATGCAAGGTATTTCTCTCAAACCTTGTGTTGATTGCCTAGCTGGAAAGCAACATCGAGTAGCATTTCATACTCGACCTCCATCTAGAAGAAAGCATGCATTAGATCTTGTTCATACTGATGTGTGCTCTATGGATTGCAAGTCACATGGTGGTGCACAATATTTTGTCACTTTTATTGATGACTATTCTAGAAAGTTGTGGGCTTTTGTGTTGAAAAGCAAAGATCAGGTTCTGACAGTTTTCAAGGAGTTCCAAGCCAGAGTTGAACGAGAGACTGGTTTGAAGTTGAAGTGTGTCAGATCAGATAATGGTGGAGAGTACAGGGGTCCGTTTGAGCAGTATTGCAAGAGTCAGGGCATCAGGCTTGAGAAAACAGTTCCGAAGACGCCACAACTGAATGGGCTTGCAGAGAGGATGAACAGAACCATAGCAGAAAGAGTCAGAAGTATGTTGTCGACTGCAAAGCTGCCAAAGTCCTATTGGGCGGAGGCAATGTTGACTGCTGTGTATCTCATCAACCGCTCGCCTTCAGTTCCTCTTGATGGTGATGTTCCACAGAGGGTTTGGACTGGGAGAGATGTTTCCTTCCAGCATCTGAGAGTCTTTGGATGCCTAGCATATGTTCATGTTGCTAGAGATCAGAGATCCAAGCTTGATAGCAAGACAAAGCCATGCATCTTCCTAGGGTACTCAGAGGATGAATTTGGGTACAGATTGTGGGATCTTACAGACAAGAAAGTGGTCAGAAGCAGAGATGTTGTGTTCATGGAAGACAAGACTATTGATGACTGGAAGCTCCAGCGACCGTCGTCTTCCTCTCCTGCTCCAGTCACCTTTGATCCCGTTTTTCCTCAAGTTGTGCAGAGAAGTTCAGTTCAGAATCAACAGGAAGATGAGCATGATGATGGTGATGTTGATCCACCAGAAGTTCCACAACCTCAACAAGAGGAGCCCCCTATCCAACCTGAAGTTGAGTTGAGAAGATCCACCAGAGAGAGACAGACTTCCTCCCGATACTCAACCAACGATTATGTGTTGTTGACTGACTCAGGAGAGCCTGAATGCTACGAGGAAGCTATGTCAGATGTGCATCAGAAGAAGTGGTACAATGCCATGCAGGATGAGATGAGTTCCTTGCATGAGAACCACACCTATGACTTGGTGAAATTGCCTAAGGGCAAGAAAGTTCTCAAGAACAAATGGGTTTTTCGTTTGAAGTCTGGAGAAGATGGTACACCTCCCAGGTTCAAAGCCAGAGTCGTGGTGAAGGGTTTTGAGCAGAAAAAGGGTGTAGATTTTGATGAGATTTTCGCTCCAGTTGTGAAGATGTCATCCATCCGGGTTGTTCTAGGCATGGCTGCTAGCATGGACCTAGAGGTCGAGCAGCTTGATGTGAAAACCGCCTTCCTTCATGGTGATTTGGAAGAAGAAATCTACATGGAGCAACCTGAAGGTTTTGAAGTCAAGGGAAAAGAGAAGATGGTTTGTCGTCTCAGAAAGAGCTTGTGTGGTTTGAAACAAGCGCCTCGGCAATGGTACAAGAAGTTCGAGTCTTTTATGATCGACCACAAATTCCACAAGACACATGCCGACCACTGCGTGTTTGTGAAGAATTACGCCGAAGGTGACTTTCTGATTCTCTTGCTTTATGTGGATGATATGCTTATTGTTGGTCGGGATACCAACAAGATTGCTAGTTTGAAAACTGCATTGAAGAAGTCCTTTGCTATGAAGGACCTTGGCCTTGCAAGACAGATTTTGGGTATGCAGATTACCCGTGACAGAAAGAATCAGAAGCTGTGGATATCACAAGAAAGATACATTGAGAAGGTGCTGCAAAGATTCAGCATGGACAAGGCTAAACCCGTGAGTTCTCCACTTGCAGTGAACATGAAGCTGAGTTCTGATCAGTGTCCTACAAGTGAGAAAGAGAAACAGGAGATGAAGAAGGTGCCTTATGCTTCAGCCGTTGGTAGTCTGATGTATGCCATGGTTTGCACTAGGCCAGACATCGCCTATGGAGTTGGGGTTATCAGCAGGTTCATGAGTAATCCTGGAAAAGAGCATTGGGCTGCAGTGAAATGGATTCTCAAGTATCTCAGAGGCACTTCGAGAGTGTGCTTGTGCTTTGGTCCTGGAAAACCTATGCTTGATGGTTTTACAGATGCAGACATGTCAGGTGACATTGACACGAGCCGGTCCACATCTGGATATCTGATTACATTCGCAGGGGGAGCAGTCTCATGGCAATCGAGACTGCAGAAGTGTGTTGCTTTGTCAACGACAGAAGCAGAGTATATGGCTGCAGTTGAAGCTGGTAAGGAGTTGATATGGATGAGAGACTTCCTAGAGGAGTTGGGAGTGGAGCAAGCTAGCTACCCACTCTATTGTGACAATCAGAGTGCCATCCACCTTGCCAAGAATGCCGCCTACCATTCTCGAACCAAGCACATCCGAAGAAGGTATCATTGGCTTCGAGAAAGAGTAGAAGATGAAGATTTTGAGCTCATGAAGATCCACACAAATGACAACGGATCGGATATGCTGACAAAGACTTTGTCAAAGGAGAAGCTCATCAAGTGCCGCTCAAAGGCGGGCTTGCTCGAGCCCCCCATATAGGATTGAGGGGGAGCTATGTTGTGTTTCCCTCCTATATGGGGGAAGAGTCCAATGGACTATTTACCATATGGTTTTTACCATGTGAAGTTTTACCCTACCTCCTTTATAAAAGGGGATGCCTTTTCATTTGGGAAAGTAAGAGAGAGAAAACAAAAGAGTGAGAAAGGGAGAAAAGAGAGAGCTTGGAGAAGAATTTTCGTATGCCCTTGTTCAGCCCAATTTGAAGTGCCCCGATCGACGACCAAACGACCTCCGATTGGGACGATTTTCTGGTATGTTGTTCACCTCATCATATGCTTCATTTTGTACGGTTGGATCGTCGTTTTGAGCCTCCAATCTCATATCCCCTTTGTTAGGGTTCTCTCTTGGGTTTTGTTGATTTCCACCAATTGGGTGATGATAGTTGGAGATTTGGCCAAGCTTGTTGATGCTTGATGATGTTGTATGCCTCTAGCTTTGTCTAGGGAAGATTGTACCCACTTCTTATTGTTGATAGTGGAAGTTTCTGTCTCCCGTGGTTTTTTCCCCGTTTTGGGGTTTCCACGTAAATCTGGTGTTCTTTGTGCTTGGTTATTTATCTTCTGTTTGTGTCTGATTGTTGGTTTGGCTTGCTTGAGTTTGGCTCTCTGGTTTACAGTTCTTGTCCATCCCGATTCGTGTGTGTGAAAAGGGTTTGTCTGACGTCCCTTGCTTCTCGGGCACAACACATAGCAACAAAATCAAATGACCAATCTCAGAATTTAGACTTGAAGATTGTTTCATTTCATTCATGTAAAAAAGAAGAAGAAAAATTAAAAGATTAACATTTTCATGGATGAGTAGTTGAATACATTGAATAGCTCCAGCTGAGCATCAAATTTACTTTCGCTTCTAAAGTCCAGTGCCTGAAAATCCCAAATTCAAAGGCAGAGGAGTTGATGAGCGTTATCTCAGCATGTAAGAACATTTCAAGAGAATGTTGAATAAAAAAAATAACAAAGAGAAATCATGTTGATAGTTGGTGCAATTTCAAAAGCATTCATGAACAAATTCCGTAAAGTTGGTGAATTAAAAGATCAAGAACTGGCCTGAAATGATTACACTCTTTAAATTGGGAAGATTTGGGGGTATGATCTAGCGACAGGGTAAGTGTCAAAGACTCAAAGTACATATTCAACATGATGCCTTAATTTTCCTAAATCCGGAAGAAGAGGCGTGAGAGTCAGATTAACCATGCTAAATAGATGCAAATTAAATTTGAAAACACTCATACTGCTTAAGTTACGAGGATAAAGAGATTGACATGAAAGTGGTGTCTTGTAATTATATAATAGCTTAGGTTTTGTTGATAAATCTTTCATACCTGAAGGTAATATTGGGAAGCTGACCAACTCAGGCTGCAACTCCGTAAGATCCTTGATAATCACACACTAATAATTCAGGTAAAGTGAACAAGCCCTGCCTCCATCAACTGCTTGACATGGCCAATTTAATGTGTGTACTTTGAGAAATTTACCAAATCCTATTTACAATCAGCCCTGCCTCCATCAACTCCATTGTCCTGACTCCCGAGTTTTGCAATTATCCCCATTTTATCTCTTCCTGCTATAGACTTGATAACGTCACAATCAATGACAGATGCAGCTTTGTTAACAAACAACAGAATCAGTTGATGTGTCGGGCTAGATAAAATTTTCATTCATAGACCAAAAAAACGTACTGGGTCATGCTGAACTTTTGCAAAACCTGCAATGCATCTATGAACTCCTTGGCCTTGGCTATTGTAATCATCCCAGATAACTCTTGTGGTCGAAATGGGTAGCAGGACAAAACCGAGGAAGTGATCAATATACAACAACAGTGGTAGACTTTGAAACGACCAGCTACATGCTTTCATGATTCATCTGCACGACTGCACCACACATATATAGGTATCATCTGTAGGTGAACAATAGCATTTGATTTGGAAAAAGAGGATGAAGTCGCAAAGGGAGAGCCAATATTCGAAAGCACCCACTCTTTTACAGAGGTCCTCCAGCAGGGTGTGCACCCTCTTTTTCTGTTTGCCTCTTCATCATTCCTTGTTTCATTTTCGGATTTGACTTGATTTGTTCTCCTACTACACAAGTATTCATCAATCATCATGCATATATGGATCTCATAAGCGAAGTCAAAGCAGAAACAAGAGGAAGAAGAATTGCTTGCAAATTACCCTGCCACGGTGATGTCTGTGTTAGTGAGGTGGCGGATGAGAGGCCAATCCTCACCCGTTCCTTTTTCGCATCTCCTTTTCAATTCCGCTGAGCATTCCCCAATTGTAAGGTCTGTGAGAGAGGTGAGTTTTGGAAACCAAACAGGGAGTGATCTCATTTTCTCACATCTCCAAATAAATAGATCTCGCAAGGAGGTGAGATGTTGGATTCCGTCGGGTAATTGCTCCCTTTCTCCCATTCCCTCAAGTTCTAAAAATTGAAGGGATGAAGAAAGGGAAATCCAGGGGAGATCATCCACCCATTTTGCCACAGCCTGTACTCCACAACACATTATAAAATTTATAATCTTTACCTTGATTGTAACATAACATAGATAAAAGAAAACTTGTAAAATAAATCGCTCACCACTTTCTTAATGACCAGGTAATGGAGGAGGCTTTGTTGTTCCAACGCCGTCATCGTGTCATCTTCAACATCGATCACACTCTCCACCCTCTCAAACACCAACGTCTCAAGTTTCATAGCAAGAGTTTTCCAACTCAAATACAAGTCCTTGCAATCGGCAATATTCAAACTACGCAGGGAATGAAGGTGTAGAATCCCAGATTTAGGCAAGTCAAATGTCTCGCTACCAAATCCCATAGAGAGGTAAGAAAGATTATGCAAGACTTTGATTGGCAGTTCAACTCCTTTCATTTCTCCATCAACAATTAATACGTCTTTCCATTTCTTAATCGATAACTGTCGGAGGGAGGTGAGGTATTGAAGCCCCTCTACCAAGTTGATGTCCCCAACTCCAATAGCCAATTCCTCAAGTCCCTGCAAGGCCTTCCATGGCATCCCTGCTTCCCTTCCCATCTTGTCATCCTCGTCGCCTATTTCACCATACTCAACTCTCAATATTTTGAGGGCGGTTAGATGTGACAGTCCACGACAAGACACCCTTTTTAGACCCCCACATTCATTGATGATTAAATTCTGGAGTGCAGTAAGGTGCCTTATCCATCCCTCTGGCAATTGAGTTAGACCTTCAATCTTCAGAAGAAACAACTCCTTTAACTTGGTATTGTTGTGGAATGGAGAAAAAGAAGACTGAGAAGAGCTATTTGGAACCAATAACTCTGCTACCACCTTCGCATCAACTCTCTCCAGGTTCAAATTTTCAATTGCCTCGAACAAAGGCATTTGTCCCTTGAGCTTCGGACACTCCTCTATAGTCAAGCTAACAACTGTAGAAAGGTGAAGCCGACTTGTCCCTTGAGCCATTTCTTGCCTCCGCCACCCTTTTAAATTTGCCATTGAGGAAATTTCAAGGAGTTGTAATGAGGGGAAGTCCAAATTACCCTTTATTCCATCCTCCAAATACTCCACATTATCACAATCGCACAGACAGAGCTGCTTGACATACCTGAGCGTCCAAAACCAACTTGAAAGCATCTCACCACTGTAGTTACCAATGCTCAAATATTCAAGTTTTTCATGCGGTCGAAGAGCCTCCAACACTGCTTTTGCTTCGACTTTTGCCATTCTTTGTTCACCTGCAGTTGTAGATCTTTGCTTCCATTCGATGACCATCTCTTTTAGTTTATTCTTCCTCGCCATATTTGCTTTTTTGGCATCTTCGATTGCATCTAACCACCCCTCTTGTGGAAGCTCAATTTTCAAAACCCCAGCTAGGTTATCATGGCCTTTCAAGTATCCTAAACCTCCATAATGGCAATGCACAATGAATCGATCTAGATTAACAAGCGAAGTCAACACTTCCAGACCTGACGGCAAATAATCCAAGCGATTACATCCATCTATAAAGAGTTGTCTTAAGCTTACCAATCGTTCTATTCTTTGGGGCAACTTCACAAGGAGTCGGCAGTCCTTTAGTACCAAAATCATCAAATGGTGAAGCTTACAAATTGAATCCGGGAGATGCTTTAGCTTTTGATTCCCTGAAAGGTCAAGATATCTCAAGTGAATCAAACCTCCTATAGACTCGGGTATGTCATCAACTCTGGAATTTGATAGGCACAACGTTCGTAGCATTGTAAAGCTTTCCAGCAGAGGCTTGAAGGTGCATAAACTGATTTTACGATAAGGATGAAATAGAAGGGTTCTCACTGTTTTTGGTTTGGAAACCAGACTACAACAGTCAAAGGAATCTTTGGGATCAAAATATATAGAGATTTGACGAAGATCATCTATTTCCAATTTGTTTTCAGGAACTTTATTAAGAAACAGGTTCTCTGTTTTAGCAACATCTATTGCCATATCATGTAATAGATCATGCATTTTCACATTGCAATATTTGTTCTCATATTCCCATAACTCTTGAAACAAGCATCTATCAACCAATTGGAAAAAGTACGCCTCTCCCACTTCCTCCAAGCTCTGCTCGTTGCCTTCAAAAGGCTTAAGAATACCTTGAGCTAACCATAACCGAACTAGCTTATCTTTATCAAATCTGTAGTCTTTAGGGAAAAGGGAACAACTAGCAAAACAGAGCTTCAGATTTGGATGAAGATCGTTATAGCTGACCATCAAGACTTGTTTCACACTATTATCATCACCACTTGAAAATACTTCTTTGAGTTTATTCTCGTAAAACTCAGTCCATGTTCTTTCATCTCTTCTTTTTTGGGCTAAAAGACTACCAACAGTAACAATTGCAAGTGGGACATTTCCACACTTGCTTAGAATCTTTCTTCCCTATCATCTCTAGTTCTGAATGCGCACTAATTTCCTCCCCTTCAAATGCCCTTTTCACAAACAAAGCCCATGCGTTCTCTTCTGACAATAACCCTAAATTACAATAAGGTTTTAAGGCATGTAAACATTCAGCGACTTTTGCAGACCGGGTTGTTACCAAAACTTTACTACCACTTTTCCCACAACAAAGTATGGTTTTCAAAGCAAGCCAATGTCCCGAATTTCCTTCCCAAACATCATCCAATACAATTAGAAACTTTTTCCCACCTATAATCTCTCTCAGTTTCAATTGTAATTTCTCTAAACCGAGGCCGTAAAGTTTTCCCTCTTTAGATGCTATGATTTCTATGAGGACTAGCTCTAGGTTTGAGAGGTCATTTATACAAGCCCAAAGACACTCATCAAAACCTTGTTTTACTCTCTCATCATTATAAAGAAATTGCGCTAAAGCAGTCTTCCCCAATCCTCCAAACCCAATGACCGCAACCACCGTAACACTTTGGCCACTAGAGGTCTCCCCCTTATCCATAGGGATCAGCATATTGATTATCCGCGCCTTGTCTTCATCTCTCCCAATTATATCCTTCTGATGCACAAAAGAATGAGTTTTCTTTCTTGCAACTGATTGATCTAGAGGAAGTGGTTGTTGTTGTATAAAGTTGAACTGCTGCATATTTTTTGAAATCTCATCTAGAGACTCTCTAATGGACTTGACCTCATGAGTAGTCTTAACAATGAAACCCAGCTG
Organism: Persicaria tinctoria; assembly: GCA_037127255.1. Lineage (NCBI taxonomy): Eukaryota > Viridiplantae > Streptophyta > Magnoliopsida > Caryophyllales > Polygonaceae > Persicaria > Persicaria tinctoria. Next base: position 73,934,077 of record JBANSL010000014.1, on the reverse strand, counting down.
GTTTGATCTGGAGAAGAAACGGCGTACCTCTTTGGTGAAAGCATTGCCAGACATAGTCTTCTTGGACAAGACGTGGGAAGCCAAGGCATCAAACAAATCTTCGGCATCATACATCACTTTCCTGAGGTCGGATAGCCAGCACAGCACCAAATTCTCGTTGGATTTCCTTTTCTCGGCATCTTGGAGGGAACAGCTGATGAACTCAATGGTACGCCTAAGCTTATCGAGGTCCTCTGCAGAGTGCCAGAGGAGGAGGATTTCATCTTTGGCAAGGGAAGTGAATACTTGGAGGGCGGATTTGGCAAGGGAGGTCAAAGCAGCAGCCTCAGCCATGGTTTGGGGAGTTTAATCTCAAAATCAAAACTCAAAACTCTTAAAGGGAATGCAAATGAAAGAGCAATTGCAGACTTTCTGAGAAAGGCAGTGTAGTGCTGAAATTAAATATTGCCTTAATGATGTGATTATGTGAAGATGGAGGGCTGCTTCATACAACGAGTGGTTGCCGTTCAGTCAACGGTCACACGAGTCCACCGAACCAACCTCCCCTGTGGAATGTTTGGTTTGATGTAAATTGTAATTTACCCTTACAATTAATTATAAATTTATTCAAAATCAGTGTATTTAAGCTAACAAGTTCGGACAAATTTGGCTTCAGATCGATCAGTAATTAAAAGGAGGAATAAGATTGAGGATGATGTGAGTAGGGAGGGTTGAGCCAATCAAAACCAACATTTCATTATTTATATTATACTGGGATGGGAGTGGGTCAAAAGTTAATTTCAAATGATTATTTGAAGGTGAGTTCCTGTAAATTCATCTCTCAATTGCAGTAAAACTGTAAAACAGGGCTTCAGGGCTAGTTTTTACTGGTATATTTGGATTTCAAATGATTATGCATTATAATTATTACGGAGTAATTATTTTAAAACAAATGAGAAGATGGGAGTGGGTTCCTCCAATTTTCAGATTCTGGCTTTCGGCTGAAACTCAATGGAGCTTATGGCGCCTGCGACCCTGTTTAGATCAAGATTTCATCCCTCCCTACACCTTAAGGTTAGCTTCTCTCTCACACACGCAAACTCACCTACCCCATATTAAAGCATCAAATTACTCATTTGCAGGTTATTGTGGTGAAATAAATTAGGGGATTATGTAGGTATTTGGTAGAATTTCATTACTGTTAATGTTAATGTGATACATATTGGGGATTTTGGCCTTGCGGAGGAAATTGAGGTTAATTTAGGCGCATTGAAATGTGGTTTATCTGGAATGTGATGTTTGATGTTTCAACGGGGTGTGGTTTATCTGAAGGTCAAATTCAAGGAAAGGAGACAAATTGAAGAGGGGAAGACTTGATGCTAGTTTGTGAGAAGAAGAGTCAAGTAGAGGCATTTAGGAAATTGGTGATTGGAAGGGTATTTGGCATGAAGTTCAACATAACTCTGGAGGTTGGAATGTGGGAATCTAGTGGAATTGTGAGATCTGGTAGAACACCATCAGATTCATCGGAGAAGATAAGAGAGGAGGAGAGGGTATGGAATTGGGAAATTAAGTATATGAGCACCTGATCAATGAGGTTGCTATTGATAACAACTTAATGACACAGATGTAAAATGTTCAGGAGAGTGTGATCAAGATATACATTTTTTCATGAAGCTACTTCTATACAAAGTTCATTCAGGAAATTGAATGCCAATATATAAAAGTTGTTGGTTAAATTATGCTTTGTTGTCAATAGATTTTGTGTTTCAAATTGCTTAAGAGTTAAGACCTTGTCTAGACTCTTCTGAAATGTCCGGAATTGAAGCGCAATAGTACGTTTTTCTCCCTGTGCGCTTTTTTTCTATCTATATGTAACTTCATCTTGATTTTACGAACATGTTTCCATGTCCTGCTTTTTGTTATTTGGCAGTTAATTTCTGGCTTCTGCAAACTTATTCCTGATAAGAGGATTGTAAAGCTCATCTCTTAGCTTTGTGTTTTAATTCTAAGTGTTATAAACTGTGCATATGCTACTGATTGTATTGTAGATTTGGGCTTGACCCAAATCTGTCATCTCAGAGGCCCATGGGCTTTGAGCCCCTCGGTTGCACATGTTGAGGCTTTCCATTAGCTGGCAATGAAGCACAGCTGATGGCTCTCATATTTAAGGGTTTCCAAAACCCTAAACTCATTGAGAGAGCTGTTAGGGTTACTGTAGCTCCGTTCTTGTCTCCTATGGCGATTTCTAGGGTTTCTACATCCTAGCTGCTTAGAGAGTGTTGAACGAGCTCCCTTCCATCCAAACACACTGATTGAAACACTTGAGCTGAGAGATTGGTAACTTCGTTGCCCTTCTGGTCCTAGCCTTGGTGACTGGTGTCCTAGTTGAGGCTAACTGATCGTCGTTTTACTTTCTTTCATCGTCTTTCGATTTGGTTGTAAAACGCTTTCTTGGTTCAATCCATTGCTCTCTTCGTTGTTTCTTTGTGTTTGTGTCTGTAAACCCACTACAAAGTGGTATCAGAGCACTGGTATCGGGTTTAGATCTAGGATCTGTTGAAGCTTTTGGTGAAATCCATCTTCCCTTTAGCTCCAGATCTGAGATTCGTAAGGTTTTTCGAAACCCTAGTTTGGTGTTTCTTGAAATCTTAGTCTCGTTGTTGTAAGCTGTTTAGATCTGGACTCTAAGTCATCAGATCTGAACGGATCCGACGAGAACCTTTGAGATCTGAAGTGTTTTGAGGTTTTATCGACTTTGAAATCACTTTAGTCTCACCCGACTGTTGCTTTTTGCCTTGCTTCCGCATTTCTCGAGATTCAAATCCTTAGCTTTGATAGATGTAGGATTTGAGTGCTCACTCTTCTCAGATTACTACTGATTTCTCTACCTTTTCTTGCAGGAACACTAAGACCTCATGTCTGATAACTCTTACCGTATCAAACCCTTTGATGGGACAACAGACTTTGCCATGTGGAAAGTCAAAATGAAGGCGATTCTCATAAAAGAGAAGTGCTGGAATGCTGTCAATAACACCTTTGTAGCCGACGCTACTGATGCTACTAAGAAAGAGCTTGATCTAATCGCACATAGTGAGATAATGATCAGGATCTCTGATGAAGTTGCTAGACAGGTAGTACACTGTGAGACCTCCATAACATTATGGAAGGCCTTACAGGACTTATATCAGGTTAAAACTCTTTCAAGTAGAATAACATTGTTGTGTCGCGTTTTCAATTTCAAAATGGATGTGTCTGTGTCTCTTGATGATAATCTAGATAGATTTCTTCGTATGACACAAGAACTTGAGCGCTGTGATGATAAGATTAGTGATACTCATCAAGCTGTTATTCTCATGAATGCTTTGCCTTCCCAGTTTGATACTTTTAAGGATGTTATTCAGTTTAGTAATGAGACTTTAACTAAGAAAAGAATTGTTGAGGCCATTATTCAAAAGAATGAGGTTATTAAAGTGTTTAAAATGAAAGGTGACAAATCTGTTAAATCTGATCCTAAACCTGATGTGCTTTTTACCAAAGGAACCTCTAAGAATAGGAAGAAGAACAAGAAAAAGGATAAGGAGAAAGATAAGCCATCTTCTTCTGATCCTCCTAAAAAGCATTGTACATACTGCAAAAGAAATAACCACTTCATCTCTGACTGTTACAAGAAAAGAGATGATGAGGAAAAGAAATTGCAGAATGGAACAACTGCTGTACTTGACTCTCCTTTCTATTCTCATGAGCTGCTTATGATTGATTCTAATGACTCCTCTGATGTCTGGCTGCTTGATTCTGGTTGCACTTTACATGTTACACCTCATAAGCATGTGTTTGATTTTCTTGATGAATCTGCTGGGGGGGAGGTTAGACTTGGTGACATGTCTGCTCTTCATATCAGAGGCATTGGTAATGTTCCTTTTAAAATGCATGATGGGGAAATTAGAATTCTTCAAAAGGTCAGGTGGGTGCCTGATCTTAAGAGGAATTTATTGTCTGAATCTGTGTTTGATGACCTTGGCCTGGATATTAATACTTCTAAGGGGATTAGAACTGTTTCCAGAAATGGTAAAATCCTCATTAAAAGTATTAATAAACATGGCTTATATCACATTGTTGGAAATCCTGTTCTCTGTGCTTCATCTCTATCTGCTGAATGCCATACTGCTATGAATGTTCATGATACTATGTTATGGCATGCTAGACTAGGTCATATTGGTAACAAAGGCCTCCATTATTTGTTCAAGCAAGGCTTAGTTGAAAGCAAACCCTCTGATTTAAAAAACTGTGAAAATTGTGTTTTTGGAAAACAAACCAAATCTTCTTTTAAGAAATCAGAGTTTATTGCTCAAAAGCCTTTGGAGTATGTTCATGCAGACCTATGGGGACCTGCCCAGGTTGATACAATTGGTGGGAGAAAGTATTTTCTCTCACTAATTGATCACCATTCCAGGAAGGTTTGGGTGAGCATCCTAAAAGCTAAGAGTGATACCTTTGATGCTTTTAAGATTTGGAAAACCAAAACTGAGGGTCAATCTGCTTTTAAACTGAGATGTCTTAGAACAGATAATGGGCTTGAGTTTTGCAACAAAGAATTTGATGATTTCTGCTTAAAGAATGGTGTGAAAAGGCATCTCACAGTACCAGGTAACCCCCAACAGAATGGAACAGCCGAGAGAATGAATAGGACCTTGCTTGAAAAGGCAAGATGCCTACTCATTAGCTCTGGCATGAAGCCATCTTTGTGGGGGGAAGCAGTCACCACTGCTGCTTACCTGATCAACAGAACTCCTTCTACTGCAATTGGGTTTAAAACACCTTATGAATTGTGGCATGGAACAAAGCCAAACTTGTCTCATTTGAGACCTTTTGGATGCACTGCCTATGCTCATCAGAGCATAGGTAAGTTGCAACCAAGGTCACTCAAATGTGTCATGATAGGCTATCCTGAGGGGGTTAAAGGCTATAAATTACTTGTTATCCAACCAGGAGGGTACAAAGTAATTCTTAGCAGAGATGTCAAGTTCATAGAAACTGAATTTCATTTCAAACAATTGTCTGACAAGATTGTTGAGAATCCAGGTACCTATGGTCAGTTCTATGATCCAGAAACTCACCAAGAACACCTTGATGATGAGTTTGATATTGGCATCCCTATTGGCAGCACCATTGTTGAGCATCAAAATGCTCCTGCAAGTACTGAAGACAGCCCTCACCAATCAGGTGGGGGGGTAAGCAACTCCTCTCCTTCATCTTCTTCTTCTGAAAATCATGGTGATATGCATAACTCTTTGTCTGACTCTTCATCTGATTCTGATTCTATGTCTGAACATGAATCTGCTGAGTTCAATGATGCCTTGTCTGATGTTTCTGATTCTGAATCTGTGCATGAAAATGAAACTTTTGATGAAGCTCCAAACTTGACCAATTATCAGTTAACAAGAGACAGATCACCTAGAGTCAGAATACCTAATAGGAAATATTTTGACAATGAAATTGAGTTTGCTTTCATGATTGCTGAGGTTGTTGATGCTTATACACCTGAGTTGTTTGAACATGCTGTGAAATGTACTCATGCTGATAAATGGATGCTTGCTATGAAAGAGGAGATAAACTCCATGACAACCAATAAGACATGGGAACTTGTTCCTAAGCCTAAAAAGGCCAGACTTATTGGTTGTAAGTGGGTTTATAAACTCAAAAATGGTGTGCACCCTGGTGGCCAACCAAGCTATAAAGCAAGGTTGGTAGCTAAGGGTTTCACCCAAAAAGAAGGGGTTGATTATAATGACATCTTTGCTCCTGTTGTTAAATACAAGACCTTGAGATTATTGCTTGCTCTTGCTGCTGTTTATGACTATGAGATTGATCAAATGGATGTGAAAACTGCCTTCTTGCATGGTGACCTTGATGAGGTTATTTATATGAGACAACCTAAGGGTTTTGAGGATAAATCTAAACCTGATCATGTGTGTTTGCTTAAAAAATCTCTTTATGGTCTGAAGCAATCCCCTAGGCAGTGGAATAAAAAATTTGACACCTGCATGCTTAAACTTGGCTTTAAAATGAGCAGCTATGATCCTTGCTTGTATTTCCTGCATTTGAAGTCTGAATCCCCCTTATATATCTTGCTGTATGTGGATGATATCCTGATTATTTGCAAGTCTAGAGCAAAAGTGTCTGATGTTAAGGATTCACTTAAGAGATTTTTTGACATGAAGGATCTGGGCCCTGCTCAGAAAATTCTTGGAATTAAAATCTCTAGAGATAGATCTAAACATCAGATCTTTTTGTCTCAGAAGGACTATCTGCTTAAGGTCCTTGATAGGTTCAAGGTCTCCAATGTCAAGCCTACTCCTATACCTCTAGGTGGACATCTTGACCTTACAAAGGTCAAGGAACCCCTGAGTAAGGAAGAGGAAGACTACATGAGATCTGTTCCTTATGATGCAGCTGTTGGTTCAATTATGTATGCTATGATCTGTACAAGACCTGACCTTGCTTTTGCTGTGAGTGTTTTAAGCAGGCACATGTCAACCCCAGCTGAGAAACATTGGGTAGCCATGAAGTTTCTTTTGAGATATATTGCTGGAACACTTGATATTGGTTTGGTTTATGGTTTGCATACTTTACCTTCTGAGCTGTATGGTTATGTGGACTCTGACTATGCTGGCAATAAAGATAATAGGAAATCTACTACCTCCTTCTTCTATACTTGGTGTGGCAATTGCATTTCTTGGAAGGCACAGTTGCAGCCAATTGTAGCTCTGTCCTCTACAGAGGCTGAGTACATTGCTGCAACTGAAGCTTCTAAAGAAGCAATTTGGCTCCAAAGTATTTTGAAGGAGGTAAATAGAAAGAACTATAAATCTGTGTTGCATATGGATAGTCAGAGTGCACTATACTTGTGCAAATATCCTGTCTATCATGAGAGGACTAAGCACATTGATGTTCGTTACCACTTCATACGTGTGTTGGTATCCAAAAATCTTCTTATTGTTAAGAAGATTGATGGAAATCTTAATCCTGCAGACTTTGGTACTAAGATCGTGACCACTGATAAGTTTCTTTTTTGTAGGGATTTTCTGCACGTGATCAAGACCAACTGAGCTGAGAAGGGTATGAAATAGCCGATGATAGATAAAGGAGTAAACCCAGTTCACACTACAACAAGGATGTTTTACGATATGTGTAAACTTAGAATTAGGAGGGCAATTGTAAAGCTCATCTCTTAGCTTTGTGTTTTAATTCTAAGTGTTATAAACTGTGCATATGCTACTGATTGTATTGTAGATTTGGGCTTGACCCAAATCTGTGATCTCAGAGGCCCATGGGCTTTGAGCCCCTCGGTTGCACATGTTGAGGCTTTCCATTAGCTGGCAATGAAGCACAGCTGATGGCTCTCATATTTAAGGGTTTCCAAAACCCTAAACTCATTGAGAGAGCTGTTAGGGTTACTGTAGCTCCGTTCTTGTCTCCTATGGCGATTTCTAGGGTTTCTACATCCTAGCTGCTTAGAGAGTGTTGAACGAGCTCCCTTCCATCCAAACACACTGATTGAAACACTTGAGCTGAGAGATTGGTAGCTTCGTTGCCCTTCTGGTCCTAGCCTTGGTGACTGGTGTCCTAGTTGAGGCTAACTGATCGTCGTTTTACTTTCTTTCATCGTCTTTCGATTTGGTTGTAAAACGCTTTCTTGGTTCAATCCATTGCTCTCTTCGTTGTTTCTTTGTGTTTGTGTCTGTAAACCCACTACAAGGATGTCCATTAGCATGTATATCATATGATATTCAACAATATGTTCCTTAATCTAAGGTATGGAAACACTGATGGATTCTGCATCAATCACATCCACACGACTTGATTCATCAAAATCTCTTTTTGATTCTTTCAAGTCATGACATTTTCCACCTATCCAATAAATCAGATCACATACATACCAGCTCCAAGAACGAAAAAAAGGATTTTGGGTGCCCCCTTAGCCGTTGCTAGTTCAGGTGGACCCCTTCTCTTAATCTTTTCCATTCTCAGCTCTTCTTATTTTGTTCATCTTTCTCAGTGATGAATTTATCCTTGTAGGATTTTGGGTGCCCCCTTGGATCCTGAGGACAATACTAACCACATTGACAAAAATGGTTGATACAGTCGTAGAATCAAAAGAGGCAAGTAAGATACAAGTAAGTCCCTGGAATTCTAATCACATTGACGCAATTCGTTTTTTATGCTGAGAAAAGGAAAGAAGATATATTTGTTGCCTTGTTTATTCAGGTCAATTGGAGAGTATGAATTTGTATACCTTGCACAAGCAATTCAATATTATAAAATAAACTTACAAATGACAAACCAACGATGTTTTTCATTAAACTGTAGAAAGGAAAGGTTGCACTTGTGCACATTGTGGCTTGCCTATTCTTCATTCCCATATTTTAAAATCTTAGATTTTGCAGTGAATGTAGTTCTTCTTTCATATATCATAAGCTAGAAAAGTTTGTACCATTTGAACACCTGCTCATGCATCCTTAAGCTTCCTAGCTCTCAATTTTTTTTTAATCTGGTATGCTTTATAACTTTTACTTTTACCTTTTCTTTCCATTGTTAACTTCATGTTAAGTTGTGGCAATGCTGGCTAAGGTAATACTCCGTGTAGGATGATTCTAAAGTCATACTTTCTCACTAACCCATAATTTCATAACTTCAAATCATTTTTGGAAATGATCCTTGCAACGCTTTCCAACCAAATGCACAAAAAAATCTGGTGTATGCTTTTATTAATTGCTCATGCCATAGTTATCATGGAATTAAGAGTCTAGTTTTTGTCATTGTGCCTTATTCACGCTTGCCTCAAGGCATTCTTCAAGCAACTTTCTGAGCTGCATATTTACAAGCTTCCAAAAAATAAAACACTAAGCCATGTATTTATGTTCTAGATGTTAGTTTATGTTCTAGACCCATGAGTTTCTGTGTTTTTTTTTATTGAATCTTTCCAGTTGAGAGTAGATTTGCCCGGGGAAGAGACACAAAAGGCATGGAGGAGGCGCTGTAGAGGGGAAGAGGGAGGATTTTGGTTCAACTACGTACACAACTATTCGGCTTAGCAGCCCCGCATACTTCTCTCGAACCAGGATCCTGTTGGCAATCAGTCCTGCCTCCATCAACTCTTTTGTCCCGATTCTCGATTGTTGCAATTATCCCCAAATTATTCTTCAGAATGAATTCAACACACCTAAATTTACAAAGTGGTCAATATAAAACAAAGTGCTTTGCTTTGAAAAGATCAGAATTGAGGCCAATGGTTTCTGCTTTCCTTAGTAGAGATGATAGTAATGAGTAGCTCCTGCTAAGCATCAAACTCTGTTGTTGCCTCCGATGCTCTTAACACAAAGGTTTGTGCAGTTCCTAAAATCCCAATTTAGAGATTTAGAACACAAAACTCATATCATTTGAAGAGAATAATCTGCGTTTGTGTTCTTGTCTCCTATTCAGGGAAGCTCAATTGCCAACATCCCGTGCAAGTTATCAAGGCTTTGCAACTATCTTAAGCCGTCCTTGTGACGATGCACAATAAATCTATCCAGCTTAACAAGGGAGGTCAATGAACTCAATCTGAAGGTAAAGACCCCAAGCTCATACATCCATGTATATAGTAGGGGTGGGCGCGGGACGGGACGGGACGGAGGTCGTCCCGCGTAATTTTTGCGGGACAAGACCGGCACCGGGACGGGACCGGGACGGGACGGTCCTTGTCCATCACATAAAAAAATTTAATTTTTTCATAAATATATTGCGATTCTCAAAGGCGTAATACATATATATGTATAATTTTTTATATTTTGCAGGTTCTAATATATGTTACGCATATATACGTGTGTAAATGTACATAAACACCGATGCAGTGTGTATATATATGGCCTTAGTGGTGAGGATGTAGTGTGTATCTGTATATGGCTAAATTACAGTACGTAGTATATATATATATATTACAGTGTTTACGTATGTAATATATATACAAACTATATATATATATATATATAGAGTATGGATCAAATGTTAACAAGTCTTATTGTGTTTTGTGTTAACAAATATTGTCCGTTGATCGAATCCAAATCAAAGGCTACAATTTAATCTGATTTTTTTTGTTTTTTTTTTAATTAAAAAGATGGGGCCCACTCGAAAATTGTTGTACGCTCACCCCTAAAGTGCGTGTGAAACACTCACTAAATAATTGTAACCGCTCTGGTTTTGGAGAAAAAAGGGGACCGCCTTGATTTTTTTTTTTTTACAGTTGCTAACAACTTTCTTTAAAAAAAATATTTTATCAATCAAATGAAGATCGCGTTCAAGGATATTTTATTGCGTGAGATTGTGAAAACGAGGGACGGTGATGAATATTTGATAAATTTTAACAAAAACTATGATCAATAATTAAGTTTGTGATGAATATTTGAGTGGCCGTAATAAATATTTGATAAATTTTAACAAACTTTGATGCATAATTGACTGATTATGATGAATATTAGATAAATTTTGCCGAATATTGATGACTACTTGAAAAATTATGAAGTTTTCTCATATTCGTCTGTGGAATAAAGCGTCGTCAGATGAATAATTGAGTTACTGTGATGAATCTTTGAGTAACTGTGATGAATATTTAATAAATTTTAACAAAAAATTCGATGAATAATTGAGTGACTGTGATGAATATTTGATTAAATTTGTCGAATATTGATGACTACTTGGAAAATTATGAAGTTAAAAAACTTTAATGAATCTTCTCTTCTTCACCGTCTGCAATGAGTTTCAAGAGATCGGAACATACCCATGATAAGCAATTTCAATACCGACTGAAGAAGTTGGACAGCGACACGGCTTCTAGTTGGACTTCGATTTCGATCCTCCTCCGTTTACAGCAGGAGATGCGCTTGTGTTCGGCGGCGGCGGCCACACCATCCTGCACAGGTCTCCAACTAGAAAGATCTAGGTATATCTTCTTCGGTTGCCCCAAAAAGCAATTGATTTCGTTTTATCCAAATTTTTTTAAAAAAAATTGTGTTGGGTACCACGCGCTTGAGACTAGGGAAAGGTGGATTTTCAATTTCCTAATTAAAAAAAAATCAAATTTTGGGATTGAATCTCAGCCCTCTATTTACACAGATCCAATGGCCTATAATTGTTAACACTTAACACCGTAAGAGATAGAAACACTAGACCTAACCTCTATATATATATATATATATATATATATATATATATATATATATATATATATATATATATATATATATATATATATATATATATATATATATATAGGGAAGCTTTAAAATGTAAAATATCCTTAACGTGTAAAATTTGCTTAAGGTGTAAAATTTTCAAATCCCACATAAAACAACCGCTGCTCACGTTTGCTCTCGGCCTCCCGCACCCACACCCGCGTCGAGCCGCACCCGCACCCGCCTCGAGCCACCTCCGGCCACCAGCGACCAGCCGCCCTCGAGCCCACCCCGGTGCGCAACCCCCGAGCCTTGGACCGGCCTGGTTCGAGCCCTCTGCTGTCCCGACGCGCCCACCTCACCGCAGCACCGTCGAGCCACCAGCAGCCTCGGTTTTCGGCCTCCCACACCACCCACGAGCCACCTCCGGCCACCAGCCCCCAGCAGCTCGAACCCCCTCCCTCAGGCGCACCCCCGAGCCCGGAACCCCCATGGTTCGAGCCCAGCCGAGCCCACACCGAGCCCATCTCTCCCAACAGCGCTAATCGGTGCTTTTGGCTCGGAATACCTTCGAAATCCCGATTTTGCTCCTTGTTTCAACTCGAATTTGGTATGATTTCTAACCCTAAACTTGTTTATTACATCAATTTAAATTGTTTGAATGATTTAGGTTGAGATTGAAAACCTAGGGTTTGATTTAGGAGCAGAAATTGGGGCTTTTTGCCAAAAGCCAAATTGATTGAAATTGATGATATGGTTGTGTTGTTGGGTTGATTTTGAGCTAATTTCATGTTCATATCATTGTCAAATTGTTTATGGATCATGAGCTAATTGAATTTTAGAATTTTAGGTTGCGATATGTTTTAGAATTTGGGGCTTTTTTCCAAAAGCCAAATTGATTGAAATTGATGATATGGTTGTGTTGTTGGGTTGATTTTGAGCTAATTTCATGTTCATAGCATTGTCAAATTGTTTATAGATCATTAGCTAATTGGATTTTAGAATTTTATAATGCGATATGCTTTAGAATTTGGGGCTTTTTTCCAAAAGCAAACTTGATTGAAATTGATGATATGGTTGTGTTGTTGGGTTGATTTGGAGCTAATTTCATGTTCATAGCATTGTCAAATTGTTTGTGAATCATGAGCTAATTGAATTTTAGAATTTTATTCCAATATGCTTTAGGTCGATTAGGTTATTCTATTTTAGCATAAAAATCATAATTTAGCCTATTAGCTCAATTGGTAGAGCAATGTGCGTTTGCACAAAAGATGTGGGTTCAAATCCCACATAGGTTACATAATAGACAAGAGCGCAACAATCACAAATTGTTAATCATGCACATTATAATCTAACTTATGCACTTTTTAACCTTAATTATGCACATTTTAATCTTATTTATGCACTTTAATTTTAAAAGCTTATACGTAAAAAAATCGATTTCAAACTTACATTTATCAACCTATATTATCCGAGAGGTGAACCCATACTCTCAAAAGTAAAAAAAAAACAAAATTAAAATATCGATTTCAAAAGCAACTCTTTTGACTTATTAATGCGCATTATAATCTTACATTTGCACAATTGTATTCTTCATCTGCACAATTGTATCTTACTTTTGCACAATTGTAGTTTAAATTTGCACAATTGTATAATACTTTAAAGGGCGATTTGCATAACTAGCCACAAAAAAAAAAAACTTTGCAGAAATAGCCACATGGCTAGATTATTTGCATGGGGTAG